>JAUIMM010000229.1:6147500-6747500 GCA_031769625.1 Taudactylus pleione | reverse complement strand
ACTGTTTGATAACATGCTGCACAGTGGTGTCACGGGGGTCAGTGCGGCCAATAGACCACTGGTACGCAAGAAAAGAGGGTGTGACCTCTCATGCATGATATCTCGTGGAACACCCCCGTTTCATCACTCTGGGGGTGTGCTCAGCACTCTTGGAGATGCCGGGCTGCCCCCAGAGATTTTCCTGCACTGCCGATTCCTCATCAGTGACTGGGATCCGGGCACAGCACACCAACGTCACAGTGCAGCTTCCTGCTCCTGGTCACTGAGGAGGAGCCGGTATCTTGGTGCAACCCCCTCAGAGAGTGACACCTGGTGCGGTCCGCAGCCCCGCACACCCACCTGGTGATGCCACTGCTGATGCATTACCTCTAGTTACTGCTGTTACTGCGTTACTACTGTGTTCCTCCATACCCCGTACTTGCTGTTTACCAACAAACCCAGCATCCTGGTTAAGGACTGTCTGTGTGGTCTGACAGTCACTTTCACATCCGCTGTGCACCCTATTGTGATCACCCCAATAGACTATATCAATAATAAAAAGGCGTAAAAAACGGATACACTTACTCAAAAATGAGTGGTCCAATTTTGATAATAGACTTTACAATGATGGGAAGTTTTTGTTTCACCAGCTATGCCCCTTATCCTGCAATCTGTCTTTTCAGGGGTGCACTTATATTTGCAATTACAGTAAAATAGATTTAAAATCAAAATGTTGGACAGATTGCACATTAATTACACTGTGGTTTGTAAAGGGATGTAGTGGGCATCACGGCGTGCGGGATGCCGACGGTACAAATACTGGCGCCGAAATACCGACAGGTCGGGATCCCAGCACCAGTATCCCGACTGTAAGTATTGAGGTGTTAGGTGGAGGTTAGCGTTAGCTAGCGGGGTTAGGGATAGGCATTAGGGGGAGGGTTAGGCACCGGGGAGGGAGTGTTAGGATTAGGGTATGGGGAGGGGGAGGTTAGGTTTAAGCACTAGGGGAGGAGGTTAGGTTTAGGCACTGGGGAGGTGGTCTTAGGTTTAGGGTGCACGGAGAGGGAGCCTCCGGCTGGAGCTGCGGGGAGGGTAAGGTATATTTCCCCTTCAGGTTCTGTACCTGGAAGTGATGTAAGTGAGGGCGGAAGTGCAGTTTTCTGCCCATATTGTCCACCAAAAGAAGAAAGTTGTCCCCTTGTGGGCTCGCTCTGCTCGCCATGCTTCGGGCGCGGTGGTTCGCTACGCTCGCCACTAGATTAACTTCCCCCTCTATGCCCACGTGGATGGTAGGGAATGACATTGGACAATAAGTGATGACTTCAGTGTCAATCTATGGAAGGGGATCTAGCTGTAGCCCTGCAGGGAGGGATCCGGGCACCCGCTGGTAACAAAATCTCAGCGTGTGCCCGGCAAATGGTGCCTCCCTGCAGCGTCGTGCTGAGGTGGGTCGGACGAGGCGGAACTGGTTCCGTCTCCAAAAAGAAGTGACGGAACGCAGTTCCGCCCCGTTCCGGCCCACTTTAACCCCTGGTAGTGAGTAAGCTCAGTTTAAAACATGTCTGCAGTAATCACTGATTTGGGCCGCTAATCATTTAGTAAAAACCTGCGTTTCTCAAATCAATTTCAGCTTCACCTGCTAAATGAAGCAATTATATCACCTGTGAGACACCTGTGTTCACATGCAAGGGCAGACCTACAGGGTGTCGTCATCCGGATGCGAGAGGTCCTGGTAATGCTGGGTCCCCCTCTACCCACCCAGAAGCACCTGCTCTTCTCTCCAAAGAGCACGTGTAGCTGGACCACGAAGCACTTTCATAAATGTAAATATATATATATATGTGACTTTTTGGTGAATAAAACCTTAAAAACCTTTTGAAAATCCAGTGAGTGCACCGCTCTCTTGTATTGTGTTGGATATTGGACTGATGTCCCTATCTTTTGTGTGATGCATCACAGCGTTTGAACTTACAGTACATGTTTGAGTTTGGACCTTATCTATTGAATCAGCCTCTTTTTGACAGTTTTTTTTGGTCCTTCGCCCATTGATTAAATGCAGGTGTATACTGTTTTACTGTAATCACTGAGTCACATAGACACACACACACACTCACACAGTCACACACCCACCCACGTTCACACACATACACACAGGTGGGAAACGCACTTGTGCACACACCTCTCTTACTCTGATCTGTACAGTAATTTGTATCGTTTAATATATGAGTATGACTGGAGGGTAATGCTGTAAACCATTCCAGCTGGCAAGAACTACTTACGTTGTAATGTATTATCTGACAGCTGTTTAGATGCCTATGATAAATGACACTAATGAGCATTAAGATTTCACTGAATGACTGACCTACAACTGTAATTATTAGCCTGCCTGCCTGCCTTGATTCTCCAGCCAAGAAATGTAAACAGTTGTCATCTATATCTGATAGGGGTGGTCCAGGGAAATGTGAAGCTTGGCAGAGGGATCCGTAGAAAACATGTAGTAGCACCAGTTATTAAATAGGGATAAAGTACTGCTGATCTTTCATGCTAGGCAAGCACTGCCCTTCCTTATCATACCTGTGTTCACTCTGCCTGCCTCCTGAGAAGGTGATTGGTTATTTATGTTTATGATTGCCTCTTTTGACCATGATATAATCATCATTACCACCACCACCACCACAATAATAATAATAATAATATTATTATTATTAATAATAATAATAATAATAATAATAATAATAACAACAATAATATTATCAATAATAATAATAATAATGATAACAACAATAATAATATTATCAATAATAATAATAATAATAATAATAATAATAATAATAATAATAATAACAACAACAATAATATTATCAATAATAATAATAATAACAACAATAATATTATCAATAATAATAATAATGATAACAACAATAATATTATCAATATTATCAATAATAATAATAATAATAATAATAATAATAACAACAATAATATTATCAATAATAATAATGATAACAACAATAATATTATCAATATTATCAATAATAATAATAATAATAATAATAATAATAATAATAATAATAATAATAATATTTATATGTTTGTATGTAAGCTGCAATCTAGACAAAGTAGTTTAGGACTCCATGAATAAAATAAAGAACAAAATAGTATCATTAATATATTCAGTGAGTTTAGTGATTTATATTTTTGCTCTAGTTCAGTTGTTATCATTTCAGTGGTAATTATGGAAACTTGTGTAGCATAAGGAAGGGGCGGCCAACACGTCCACCACTCGACCGCTTTGACATCTCATTAGGCCGGATTGTTCCCTACAAGTCCTCCTCAGTTCAAAAAGAAACCACTCCCACGGTTCTGACATCACCCGCTGGGAGTTGTGTGAGTCGCAGGGAGTTGTGGGAGTTCCACAACGCGCAGCGGTTGCGACATCACTTCTCCCACAACATTCTGTAGCTGCAGTTGCGACATCAACAATGCTGGGTGTGGAAAACACAGCAGGTCTTATGAGCCTCAGTACAACACACTTGCTGCAGATAGGCAATGCTGCATTTGTAATTATGTACTTGCTGCATTTGTTATTTCCATTATTCTACTTTCATGATTTTTATTTAAGCACTTAGACTATTTAGTTGAATCATAAACCTAAATACTGATTGTATTTTACAGTTTGCTTGGTTTATTACTTGCGTCTTACTTACACAGCAGAGTGGGCAGACCACTAACATTATTTTCGGCAGTGAGTAAGCCTCAGTGCCCAAATGTTTGGCCGCCCCCTGCTGCAGTATAAGGAATATGCTCCTTGCATCCCTGCTGCACCCCTCTATTATGGATATTATAAGTCACCATTAATTTCTATGTCCTGTACAAAGGCCCTTGAGCTATAGCCTTGTGCTACCATATGGTCACAGAAATCCTTGATGACTTCTAATATCCAAATAAACTGCATTAGAAAATAAGTCATAAAGTGTGCCCGTAGGATGCAAAAAGTTTTTACATACTCATACCTCCAAGTATTGGATTTCAGCACGTCATAGGGGCAATGGTTGGTATTCATGTAGCATTGGTACGATCAGGAAGAAATGGATGTCTAGGCTCTATGTGATGCATTTATCCCCATCTGTGGCCCGATTACCAAATTCCAAGGGTGAGCCAACCACTCCTTTGTAATGAGGCAATCAGTCATATGGCAGGAATGGCCACAGAGGGAACGTGTAGAAACATGGTTATTATGTAATAATGTGACTCTCATGACAATTAGGAACATGACATTTGCCATATCTGTATTACTAACCATACTCTATTTGCTACAATGCTCCATGTCATCCTCACTATGCAGCTAACCATTGGCGTATCTTTAATGGGTGCAGGGTGTGCATTGAACCTGGGCCCCTGGGTTCACCACCCTACTCCCTGCACCCCTACTTACCTCTCATGAGCCCTGCAACGATTGCCACTGCAGTACAGCAGAAATCAGTAGGAAAATGGTGTGGCTGTCATTTTCCCAGTGTTTTGCACATGTGCAAGGGAAAGGTCTCCAGGAATGTGGCACGGGTGCCATGTTCTTGGAGACCTGCCACGTTCCTGGAGACCTGTGCATGTGCAGTAGAATCTACTGTTCTGCCAGAGAGGAGGGGGCCCACGAGGAGCCTGCACACGGGCCCCCTCCTCTTTTAAACAGCCTCTGCAGCTAACTTTTGTAGAATAGTTGTCTAGATATATTGTACAGGAGTCTGTGTAAGTGGAACATGCAAACACACACATAAGGATGATACTTTTAGGAGATCGCACCTGCCTTTTCCGACCTTGGCTCCTCACTTTAATATTAATTCCAGCCACAATTCAAGACGATGCATACAATTCTGCACAAGCCTCCACCAAGGTCGGTCATTGAATGGGCTCTTCAAAGCCTGTTTCTTTTGCCTTGATCAATCTGGAGGAGACCTCAAGTGTTGTGTGCAACATTATTGCTTGATGAAAACCCATCCTGATCAGAGTTTATTCAAAGATACAGAAGTATAAATGGGTCGTTGGAGCAAAATAAGAGAAATGAGTTTAGCAGAGTTTTAATGCAAGATGTCAGTCAAAGGGATATTTAAAGAGGACCATAAAGAGTAAAGACTAACAGTTACGCAGATTATTATCTCATTTATGGCATGCAGCCTGACTTAAGGTACTTTCTCTACAATACTATAATATTGTACCTCCTTCTGTTTTATTATGAACAAGATAGAAGAAAGAACAATTTTCTCTTGTGGGGCACACTCATTAATAGCAGCATAACACTATAAAAATGTACTTTTATTAATGTCAGTAAAAGGCAAAATATAAAACCCTTAGTCATTTGAAATGTTGTATATAAATTAAGATTAGATAACTGTTAAAAGACGAATCACTTGGGGAGTATAAATACTGTATTTTCTCCTGAAGTAAAAAGCACTAGGGAAGGCTTTCCTCACTAATATCAGATCCTTCATATACTGGGCAAATATTACTATTGTGTACAGAGAGTGAGATATGACAACCTGAATTGGTTCATATACTTATAATGCAACCACTGCATTAGTTTACAGTCATATTGTATCATTCAAGGACTGTTCATTCAAACTCACTGTTATAAGCTTGCAATAGACTATGCAAAAATTTCTGTTATAAAAATTCCCTCCCCATGTGGGTGTATTGAGTAGAGTTACAATGTGGTATAAAACTGTAATATAGTTGGTTTGATAACATACACTTAGGGCCGTATTCAATTAGCCGCGATAATTTCGCAGCCGTCGGCGGAATCTAGTTTCCGCCTACATCGCATGTTTTGGCCGCGGAAACTTATCGGGCGTGTCCCCTGCTGAAGCTATTTGGGGTACTTTAATGCTCTCATTAGCTGCTAATTAGAGTGGTGAAGAATAGCATTTAGGAGGTTTTTTTGTTAGAAATAACTATTCCCAGCAAATTTGGGATATATGAAAATGGGTGCAAGCATGGTTAAAATTCGCAAAAGTGAGGTCTTAAAAAGCGAAAAAAACGCACCTTCAGCAAGCACCTGCGATCAAAAAAACACCTCCCCCCTGCATGTTTGTATCTCAACTTTGTACTTTTTCGCCCCCTTTTTCAAAGTAATTTTTTGGGGTTTTCTTTAAAAAAATTTTAGTATTTTTTTGACTTAGTTTATCTTTGGGGGCCTGTCCTAAGGGTGCAGAGTGGTTTCCGCACCTTTGCACCACAAAATCGCAATTCTGCATTTTTTCCCGCTGGGTATTCATAGGTGAATCTTTTTCGCCTATTACATTGCATTGACTTTCCGCATATGCCAAAAGTCTTGCAATTGAATACAGCGAATAGTTTCCGCCAGGCATAAAAGAGGCAATTGGCGATACTTTTTTGCCGATCGCGGCTTTTCGCACCTAATTGAATACGGCCGTTAGTTATATGCTTATATTCACCCGACTGTATTTACTATGAGAACTGGCCTGTACCATTGTAGGTAGGTATTAATCAAATATAATTTATATGTTACACAGTTACATTGTATGATGAGTACAGATTAAAGTGTATGGATTGTGCTATAAAATATAGTTCTGTTATTATTACCACTACTCTTAGTGGATCCGAAATGATTTTGGGCGGGATGTGCTAAGCATCACATCCGTGATGCAGTACATCCCGTCTCTCTTTGGGTACGTACCGCGGTTGATTACTGCAGTATGTACCTAGAATATCTCAAAGGACAGCTCTCCCGATAAGAGCTGTCCTTTGTGTTGCCCCCAGACAGAAGGACTTCCGGGTTTAAGACCCAGAAGTCCCTCTGGCGTCCTTCTACGCATGCGCAGAAGGACGTCGGCCGCCGGGGATGATGGAAGGGATCTGATCATATCCCTCTCAGTGGTAGCGTCCCGGAAAGAAGCCCATAGGCTTCTGAAGGTGGCGTTACCCACCAGGACGAAGCATTCTGGTGATTTGTACATATGGGGTATGTGGTAAAACCCCAGAAAACTGCATTTTCCGGGGTTTTACCGCATTTGCCCCTTTAGTACATCCTGCCCTTAGTTAGTAATTAAGCACAGCCCATCAGTGTCAAAGTGGATATGTCGCAACTAATCTTTGATTACAGACAGCCACAAAGCAGGGTGGCAGTGCGGCTGATGAGCATGGCAGGTTCCGCTCCCAGGGCAACCCATCATGTGTGGTGGCACCGGCCGCACTGCCCACCCTATGGCCCTGATTACAGACTCCTATTTCTAAATTGGGTAAGATGATAATACTATAGGGTAGATGTACTAAGACTTGGAGAGAGATAAAGTGGAGAGAGATAAATTACCAACCAATCTTGTCATTTCTCAGAGCCTGTAAAGTGACAGTTAGGAGCTGATTGGTGGGTACTTTATCTCTCTCCAAGGCTTAGTACATCTACCCCCCCTATGTCTTACTTACCCTATTCAAGATATGCTAGTGTTTGCTCACCAGCCAATTTAGTTAAGATATTTTGGCGATCCGCTGTGAGCGTGTACTTTGGAGAGACAGCCTTCATGTCATCATACTATAATACTAGAGATGTACGCAGGCCAGTGGCGGCTCTAGAGGTGAGGCTGCAGCGCAGTCCAAAATTCAAATAGGGGAACCACACCAACTGCCCTTCCAAACGCTGCCATAACATCGCTGGTTGGGACTCACTGCCAGTTGGTGTGGCTCCCCTATTTGAATTTTGGGGGCTGCTCGGCAGCCCCACCTCTAGAGGCGCCACTGACTCAGACCCCCATGTTTTGGTTCCAAATCATCGTTGTGTTCTGGCTTTGGATATCTTTAAAAAATGTATAAAAACAGCTAAAATCATATAACATGTTTTTGTTCCTATAGTATTATTAAATCAATAACATTCATTTCCAGAACATGTTGACCAAATTTGGTACCTAAAATAACGAGATCTGGTTTTTAGATCTGAGATTCGGCTTGAGGGAAGACCCTGGGCTGGAACCTGTGTTCGACTCAAAACCTCAAAGTTCAGTGTGTTCCGCTTCCAGCGTCAACAATGCAGTAGCTGCCGACGTAAACCCTGCGGAATCTCGCATGTGTTGGCTTCTAGGTATGAGTAAGAATACATTACTATGGCATACGCTATGTTCTCAGGTAAGGTAAAGGTACACTCTTATTGCAGAGAACTCAGCATTGTCCTATTACTTTGTCTTGAATAAGCCCAACTGCTGTGTCCTTCGTTATGCTAATTCCCTAATCACATTGTAGAGCTGTGTATAGCAAACTCATCCCGATGGAGTGACTGCAAAAGGGCAAGAGGACATTTAGGTTTATATTTACTAAAGTGTGGGTTTTTAGAAGTGGATATTCTACTTAATATTTATCTAAGGGTTGGGTATGGGATGCCATCGCTCAGGATTCCAACTGGGTCACAAGGCCAACAGATGGAGGTAAGTATATTACCCTTCCCCTACCCCTCCCTCCCTGCAGCCTAAACCTAACCGTTCCCCCCGTAGCCTAAACCTAACCTCCCCCCAGCAGCCTAAACCTAACCCTCCTTCCCCATAGCCTAAACCTAAGCCTACCCCCAGCAGCCTAAACCTAACCCTCCCTCCCCATAGCCTAACCCTAACCCTCCCCCCAGCAGCCTAAACCTAACCCTCCCTCCCCGTAGCCTAACCCTAACCGTCCCCCCAGCAGCCTAAACCTAACCCTCCCTCCCCGTAGCCTAACCCTAACCCTCCCCCAGCAGCCTAAACCTAACCCTTCCTCCCGTAGCCTAAACCTAACCTCCCCCCAGCAGCCTACACCTGACCCTCTTCCCCGTAGCCTAAACCTAACCCTCCTCCCTGTAGCCTAACCCTCCCCCAGCAGCCTAAACCTAACCCTACCCCCAGCAGCCTGAACCTAACCCTCCCACCCTGCAGCCTAAACCACACTTGCCAACTCTCCCTCATTGTCAGGGAGACTCCCTGAAATAGCAGCAATCTCCCTGTCTCCCTGAAGAGTCCAGCAATCTCCCTCATTTCACCTTACCCCATTATGACACTGTTATATAAAAGAAAAAACAGAGATATATACATTCAAATGGGATCATTAGTATAATTTCCCTGCATTGGTTATAAGGCACAATGATCCCTATGCTACATACATTTTCTGAAAAGTATCAATGTGTTTTGAGATCTTACTAACTGCTTTGGGGCTCGTTTACATGTGGATGTAAGTCAATTTTAGGACACGCCTCTCAGATGTAGCAGTACACGCCCACTTTACCGCCGCACTCTTAGGTGCTGCTTTCACAATCTCCCTGAAATGCTTTTTCAAAAGTAGGCAAGTATGGCCTAAACCTAACCCTCCTCCCTGTAGCCTAAACCTAACCCTCCCCCCAGCAGCCTAAACCTAACCCTCCCCCCAAGGCCTAAACCTAACTCTCCCCCCATAGCCTAAACCTCACACCCCCTCGCAGCCTAACTCAAACCCTCCACCCTGCAGCCTAAACCTAACCCTCCCCCCCATAGCCTAAACCTCAAACCCTCTTCCCTGCAGCCTAATGCCAGGTACACACTAGACGATATGGGTCACAATCCTCACAAATGGAGGTAAGTATATTACCCTTCCCCTACCTCCCAACAGCCTAAACCCAACCCCCCCCGTAGCCTACCCCTAACCCTCCCCCCTGCAGCCTAACCCTCCCCCTAGTGCCTAACCCCTAATCCTAACCCTCCCCCTAACCCCAATACTTACTGTCTGGATGCCGGCGGTTGGGATTCTGAGTGGTGTCGGGTTTCCGATGCCAGCGTTCTGAGCTCCGGCATTCCGACAGCCGGGATAATAACTACATCCCTTATCTAGCACCTTCCAGAAAACAATAGCTACAATCTCATTGGTTGCTATGGGCAACACCTCCACTTCTAAAAACCTGCACTTTAGTAAATATACCCCTTACTCCTCAGACTTCTCTATTTTTTCTCTAAACGAGCTCTGCCCCCTGTGAGTGGTCCATGCCAGTGATGTTATACAACAGCAGCTAAAATAAGAACTAGTTGGGAATGACTGAATTGTAACTTTATACATAGCTCTTCCTGAGAGTGATGGGTTTATTTTATTGTTCACTGACTGTTTACAGTCTGGTTATATATTTTTCCATTGGTGTAATATAAATGAAAGCAATTCTCTGCGCAGAGAACATTTCCTCTCTTGCTGTTACTGCCTGGGGCCGTGTGTTCTTTCCGTTTGCTCGTGTCAGCAAGAGAAACATTAACAAATAAATTAGAAAAATAATGTCTGTCTTCCCAATCTGGTTGTTTCTACATGGTGGGAAGAATAACATGCTCTGCTGAAAGCCATTTACTGCAAAATGGGGAAACTGTCACTTTGCTATGAGTTACCTTCGGGACATGTCAGAAAAGTTTGTACTGGGATTAAAAAACAGTTATTTTCTCTAAAGTAGCAGAATGCCCATGTGGGGGCTTTTCCTATGGGAAGAAGTGCGGTGGGTTCTCACATTCATCCACAAGGGTTGTCTTTGATGGAAAAAGCAAGTGCAGAGAGACTATCAAAGCTGTCAGTGAATGCACTGATGGGACTGATAGATCAAAGTAATATTTACAGTGCAAGGTAGTCATTCATTACAGTACAAAAAAAATCTACCACTGTCTTCTTGAGGAACCAATGCTTTACGGGATCTGCTGTCAAGGAAATTACGTTATTTAGAGCTTACATTTTATGAATTTTGTTAGTCGGGGGTAGATTTACTAAGACTTCTAGAAATGAAAAGTGAAGGTGTTCATTAGAGATGTGTGCCGACCCCTGTGTTTTGGTTTTGGATCTGGATCTCCCCTGATTTTGGATCTGGATTGGTTTTGCCAAAACTTCACCTCCGCGTTTTGTTTTTGAGTTTTGGTTTTGGATCTGGATTTTTTGGTACAAAAATCATAAAAACAGCTAAAATCACATAAAATGGGCCTGTTTTAATTCCTACAGTATTATTAACCTCAATAACATTTATTTCCACTTGTTTCCAGTCAATTTTGACCACCTCACAGCTCACTATATTGTTTTCATCCAGTTTAGGCCCAAAATTTGCACCTAGCTGGCTGACTAAGCGGCAGCAGTGGGCGGCAGAAACACGTGGCAGTTCAACTTCCAACATGGCATATCGGGAAACAAATGTTTTAATTATTCAAGAGAGGCCTGAGGGAGTTGGAGTATGTATATAGTTGAAGGCAGGGCAGGGACAGGAAGGGTTGATTGGTAGTAAATTTAATTTAATTTTTTTATTCCGAAGAAAATTTATGAGGGAGAAGGGGAGGGGAGGAAGCATTTACAAAAAAATATTTCACACATTCACATCAGTCCTTGCCCCAGAAGAATCTTTGATGGCCATGCCTACTGCTGCTGCTGGGAATGGATTTTCTCATCCCAGAATGGGACCAGGAAGACTTCTAGTAGTGCTTTCCACATGAAAAAGCATTTCCCAACCTGTACAGGGACATTAAAAAAAACATAGTTAGTTAGTGGCCTCAAAGTGCCACTTAACCAGCACAGATATGTGGACAAGCCTAAGATCTATGATTTAAGGCAGGGCTAGCCAACCCTGGTCCTCGAGAACTACCAACAGTGCATGTTTTCCGGTCTCCTCACAGAATCACAAGTGTAATAAATAATTAACTCCACCTGTGGATCTTTCCAAATGTGTTGGTGAGTAATGAACACACCTGTGCACCAGCTAGGTGGTCTGTAAAACGTGAACTTTTAGTAGCTCTCGAGGATCAAGGTTGGCTACCTCTGATTTAAGGCCTTACATTGTGTCTTTCTTGAGAATCCTGCGCCTGCATCTGCGGCTAGGAGTGGATTTTCATCCCAGAAGGGGACCAGGAAGAGTGCCTTCCAAAAACAATTGACTGTTAAATAATCCTTTGCAAACCTTCCAAAAAAGCTTTCCCAACCTGTACAGGGACATTAAAAAAAACGTAGTTAGTTAGTGGCCTTTGTACCCACTGTCCACTTAACCAGAGCAGATATTGTGGACAAGCGGAACAGAGTAGCAAATGCAACATTTAAGATTTAAGGGAGAAGTCTTGCGTTGTATCTTGAGCGTCATGCCTGCTGCTGGTAGTGGATTTTCATCCCAGAAGGGATGAAGACATTGTTTTTCTTCCCAATGGACACAGATCTGAAGAGATGTAAATAACTAATGACAGGAAAAAGAGGCAATTTGGAGGCCCTTACACAAAACTGTCTTTGCTTTACTTGAGCTGCCCACCTTCCAGTGTGTACTCAGAAAGAGTTTTCAGCACAGCCGGGAACCTTGTCAGTGATCGGCCTGAGACTACTTCCCCAAAATGTGGAAAAGATGATGCCCATCAAAATGAAATTCAAATTCTACGAGAAAGACCTTTACCGTCAATTCCGTGCAAAAATTACAGAGGCAGCTGTAATGGTGGATTTCAGTGGGAACAAATTAATATTGTGTGAAGAAGATGATGTATACATCACCCCAGATTATACCATCACCCAAGCCTATATCGTCATCCCATTCTGTGTTGTGTATAAATTACAGCTGCACTCCCTGTTAGATTGGGGATTCATTGTCCACTTTAGTGGATGTGAGCTCCATTTTAGTCCATATAATCACCACACCCCCTACACATCTTCTGACCTGGGCTACAGCGGGAGCAACTGCACTCTGGAATATGGTTGCATGGAGTTGCCCCTCTGACTCATTGAAATTCAGGTAGAGGGGCCATGGGTAAGGAGTAGGGACACTATAATCAGAGAACGCAGTTTTAGCTGCTTTATTCCATTTTTTAAACCATAACCCTCTATTTTCACCTTTGAAAATGTTTATGCAAATCTCAGCAAAGGCGTTTGTGATGCCATGGCTAACGCGCACACACACACAGAAAAAAAACACATTGATTGATTGGGAGGGAGAGCACCCGAACGAGGCACCAGCCTCTTGATAAATTACACAGACAGCACCCCTGTGCAGCTACGTTGCTGGGGGGAAGCACCCCTTGACCAGTGGCGGGCTGGGCCGTGGGGCAGGGTGCCTTGTGCCCCCCGGGCCGCAGCGTCATGCGGGCCGCGGGCAGTCTGCACACAGACTGCACTGCATGTGTAGCGCTGACCGGACGGAATTCGGTCAGCGCTACACAAGTGACAAACACACAGCCGCCGCCTCCGGCAGCTGTGTGTTTGTTTTGATCAGCAGCCAATGAGAGTCTGTCAGACTCTCATTAGCTGCTGCTGCTCCTACTGCGGGAGCAGCTCCATCTTCCGGCTCCCGCAGTGGGCAATGGGAGAGGCATCATGATGTCATGACGTCTCTCCCAAAATGCAGAGCGTCCCGGCCCGGGAAGGACAGACGGTGGAGCAGATGGCAACGGCTGGAGCGGGGATTCAGGTGTCTTTTGTTGTTTTTTTTTACGTGTGTGACATGGGGGAGGGGCGGGCACTACAAGGGGGACACCACTACTCGGGACACTACTAGGGGGGACTACTACTGGGGGCACTACAAGGGGTGGGGACTACTACTACTACTAGGGGCACTACAAGGGGGGACTACTACTACTGGGGGCACTACAAGGGGGGGACTACTACTACTGGGGGCAATACAAGGGGGGACTACTACTACTGGGGGCAATATGAGGGGGGACTACTACTACTGGGGGCACTACAAGGGGGGGACTACTACTACTGGGGGCACTACAAGGGGGGAACCACTACTGGAGGCACTGCAAGGGGGGACTACTACTACTGGGGGCAATACAAGTGGGGACTACTACTGGGGGCAATACAAGGGGGGGACTACTACTACTGGGGGCACTACAAGGGGGGACTACTACTACTACTGGGGGCACTACAAGGGGGCAACCACTACTGGAGGCACTGCAAGGGGGGGACTACTACTACTGGGGGCAATACAAGGGGGGGACTACTACTACTCGGGGCACTACAAGGGGGGGACTACTACTACTGGGGGCACTACAAATGGGGAACCACTACTGGGGGCACTACAAGAGGGAGGGACTACTACTGGGGGCACTACAAGAGGGAGACCACTACTGGGGGCACTACAAAGGGGAGATCACTACTGGGGGCACTACAGGAGGGGGCGACTACAGGGGAGGGGCACTACAAACGGGGGGCCACTACTGGCGGCACTGCAAGGTGGAGACCACTACTGGGGATTGTTACTGGGGGCACTTCAAGGGGGGACTACAACTGGGGGGTTTACTACTGAGGGCACTACAAGGGGGGTACTACTACTACTAGGGGCACTACAAGGAGGACTACTACTACTAGGGGCACTACAAGGGGAGGGAAAAACTACTAGGGGCACTGCATAGGGGGAGGGGACTACTACTAGGGGCACCACATAGGGGGGAGGGAACTACCACTGGGGGCACTGCATCGAGGGACCACTGCTGAGGGCTCTATAAAAAGGGCAATACTGGTGGTACTGCATAGGGGGGAGACTACAACTGGGGCCACTATTTAAGGGGCACTGCATAAGGGTTACCACTATTGGGGGCAGTGCATGGGGGGTGGACTGCTACCTGGGGCACTATATAAGGGGCACTGCATAGGGGGTACCACTACTGGGGGCACTATATAAGGGGCTTACTACTGGGGGCACAAGGGGCACTGCACAGGGGGGACCACTACTGGGGGCACTATAAGGGGCACTGCATAGGGGGGATCACTACTGGGGGCACTACTGGAGGCCTGCATAAGGGGGTCCTCTCCTGGGGCACAGGGGGGCACTGCATATGGGCACCATGACGGGGCTGCCCCATATCTTTATTTTTACTTTACATTAATCCCATATGGACCGGCCTCCTCCCTGGAACACTAGAGGGGGGTGGGGGGGGTGCCATAGCACGCACGTTCTTCGGACTCCCTGGCTACACGCTACTCCTCTGCCAGGGCCGCCTGCATGCATTTGCCCCCCAGGCTAAAAGTTGCCAGCCAGCCCCTTCCCTTGACAAATGAGACACAGGCAGCATAGCACCCCTTTGCGCCTACGTTGCTGATAAGTGTGGCTAACACGCACACACAATTTTATTTTATTTTTTTCACACTGGGGGGGGAAGCACCCCATAACAAGGAAGCAGCCCCTTGATTAATGAGACACAGGCAGCACAGCACCCCTGCGCACCTACATTGCTGATAAGTGTGGCTAACATGCACACACAAAAAATAGTTTTAATTTTTATCACACTGTGGGGGGAAGCACATTGATTGATTGATTGATTAATTAATTTTTTTGGGGGGCACTTGGGAGGGAGCACCCGAACGGGGCACCAGCATCTTGATAAATGACACAGACAGCACCCCTGCGCAGCTACATTGCTGATAAATGTGGCTAACGAGCAAACACATAAAAAAATGTTTGATTTAATAAATTTTTTTGGGGCACTTGGGAGGGAGAGCACCAGAACAAGGCAGCAGCCTCTTGATAAATGACACAGACAGCACCACTGCGCAGCTACATTGCTGATAAGTGTGGCTAACATGCACACACACAAATTTTTTTTTTTTTTTTCACACTTTGGGAGGGGGGGGGGGGAAGCACCCCTGAATGAGGCAGCAGCCCCTTGATAAATGAGACACAGGCAGCACAGCACCCCTTCGCACCTACGTTGCTGATAAGTGTGGCTAACACACACATAAATTTTGTAATTTTTTTCACACTGGGGAGGAAGCACCCCTGAACGAGGCAGCAGTCCCTTGATAAATGAGACACAAGCAGCACAGCACCCCTTCACACCTACATTGCTGATAGGTGTGGCTAACACACATACACAAATTTTTTTTATATTTTTTTCACACTGTGGGGGAAACACCCATGAACGAGGCAGCAACCCCTTGATAAATGAGACACAGGCAGCTAAGCAACCCTGCGCACCTACGTTGCTGATACAGTAAGTGTGACTAACACGCACACACAAAAAATTGTTTTTATTTTTTTCACAGTGGGGGCAAAGCGCCCCTGAATGAGGCAGCAGCCCCTTTGATAAATGAGACACAGGCAACACCCCTAGTGCAACTACGTTGCGGATAAGTGCATATTGTTAACACGTACACACACAGGAAATAAAAGAAAATATTTGGGGGGGGGGGGCACTTGGGGAGGGTAGAGGAACCCTGAATCAGGCAGAAGCCCTTTGGTAAATGACACAGGCAGCACACCTGCGCACCTACGTTGCTGATAATAAGTGTGGCTAACACACACACAGAAATAAAAAATATATTTTCACTGGGGATGAAAAACACCCCCTGGACAACACAGCAGAACAGCCAGCCAGCCAGCCCTTATGGACAACAGCCAGACAGCCCTATGGACTACAGCCAGACAGCCCCTATGGACAGGACAACCTCACAACAGCCAGCCAGCCCCTATATGGACAACAGCCAGCCCCTATGGACATTAAGCAGTCAGCCCCTGAGTGACTGACAACTCAACTGTAGCCAGCCCCTATGCACAGCAGCACAGCTCCCAGCTCCCTCCCTCTTCACTCTCCACAGCCGGAATGAAAAATGGCGGCGATCGCGGGACCTTTTATACAATCCAAAACCCGCGAGAATCCAACAGAGGGATGATGAAGTTTTGCCTCGTTTTGAGATCCGAGTCAGGCGAGAAAACCCGGGCTGGCTCGGATCTGACTCGGATCCCATAAGTGCGAGTGGGTTCGGATCTCAGAGATCCGAACCCGCTCATCTCTAGTGTTCATCACAGCAACCAATCACATTCTAGCTATTATTTCATTATTGATTGGTTGCTATAGGAAACAGCTCCACTTGTGTGTTTTAGAAGCTTTAGTAAATCCACCACCTGGCAACCAACACAACACAACAATATGTTTCCGGTTTCTAGTACTGCAAGCAAATAGGCTCGGGGAATTTTTCTCAAAAAATTATCTCTAAAAAATGTTGCATTAGATCGAAATTGCCATGCAAATATTTTTCTCCTTAGAGCTTTTTCAAATACATTTTGTTTTTGAACCAGTAATGGCATTTCAATCAATACTTCCAAAAATAGAACAATTGGCCAAATACAAAATGAATGAACCAAACTGTGGTAGATTTTATTAGGAATACCAAGGAGAGTGTTATTGGGGAGTGGTGCTAGCTTATGTCCATTATGGAATTTCAGCAAAACCCTCAGCAATTCGTAGCCTTTTAACCAGGGCCGTAACAGGGCTTAACAGCGCCCTGTGCTAGCCCCGCCCTTTTGCACATGACGCCAAGATCTCGCGCATAGGGAGTGGGGCCTCCAGCACCCAGAAGTGCAGCAGTGCCCCTAGAGTCTTTAAAGCACTCCGAGCAGCTGTACACACGGCAGGAGGCAACAGGCGGCACTGCCGCAGCGATACTGGTACAAGGGTGCCGCTCCCTGCACTATACTAGCCAGAAGCAATGGCCATGGGGCAGCAACAGTGGTTATGGTTCTGCTTTTAACTATCTATTTCTAGATAATTCTGATTCACGTGAAAGTCATGCTGACATACACAACGTAGAGCAGCTACAAATGATTATGAGTCGTATTCCTTCTCACTGATGGCTGACTGGGGTTTGCAACAAAGAGTTTGCACTTCAGAAAAGTATCCCATGGGTGTGTAGCCAGAGGTGCGACATATTCTGAGTTGTGCACATGGAGTAAGTTCACCATTACTAGTGATGATGGCTGCGGTTGCGGACGCATGGCTGGAGATGGTGAGATTGCACAGATGTGTATGACTCAGTATACGGGCGGATAGTTGTATAGGACATATGATCACTGCAGTTGTTTGGAATGACACTTTACGTGTGTTTCAGAATCAAGCCCAAAAGTCAGCACTGTGGACTAGGGGACTGATCCGAGTTGAACGCAGCGGCAGTGGCGTCACAAGGGGGGTGCGGTATGTACCCGGGTGTCGAGGGGTGACACCAAGATGCAGACTCCCCCCTCAGTGACAGGAGCCGGGTGCTGCACTGTATAATTAAGTGCAGCACGGCTCCTGACACTGTGAGGGAGCCGGCCGGCCGGCACTGCACACATAGCAGTCTGCACCTCCGGCACCCCCTGGCCCACCTGTAATAAGCACAGTGACAAGAGTCGGACCACTGGGGTTCGGCCGTGAGGCCACGCCGTTTTCCATGAGGCCACACCCCTTTAGGCAGCACAGCATCCCTCCCCGCACTGGGTGACACCGCGGGGAGGGATGCCACTGCGCAGCTGCGATGTTGGACGTAGTAGAACAATGTTTCTCGTCTGCACATGTGTGAGTCCCACCGCACATACGCCAAGATTCTGTTTGTGAGGAGTCGCAGTACAGATTTAGACGCACAGTAGCGGAAATGTAAGGAACATTCCTGGACGGTGACTGGGAGGTAACAGGGAGGCGGCTAAACAGATTTGTTATCTGGATATTCTGTAAAAACCCAATCACATAAGCCGGCGCGTCATAAGATGATCCAATATACCTTCTCCCTTATTGCTATTATAGTCATCTTGGTTAACTTTTCCAAGTGGAAACTGGGAAAGCTCAGAAGATATAGGAGTTACCCATATTTTCAGTTTTGTATTTTAAACACTTAAAACTTTAAACTCAGTCTAAAAGATCAGCTTTTGCTATATGTCACACATTAAAAGATAGCATCGTACATTTCTAAGCCAACATTCCAAACGCCTTCTGCCACGACCAATACTATAACTGTATTCACCTTTTGGATTGATCTTATCTGAATTTACATTAGGAGTTTGAGGAAAGGAAAACAGATTTATTTAACAAACTGCTTGTGATTTGAGTCTGAAACCGTTACTGTTCTCATCTTAGTTGACATAAGAAAACATATCCTAATCAAGACAACTTGTTGAGGAACAATCATGGAGATTGTTTAATGTGATGTTACAGGACTTCATGTGAAATAGGGGCAAACAGTGATGCATTTAATTCATAACAATGAAGTTGTTATGTAAAAACATTCTTTTAAAACAGGATAGGAACTTGTGCTTGAGTACTTAATGGAAATAATTCTTGCAATAGCTCTGAGGCTATTTTATGAACCAGAAAAGAATGACACATTGCATATGTATGTATCAGAGTTGCCGACTTTTAGCTCTGTTAGCTGTCAGGCTTCATCAGCAGGGGGACGTGTCGCGTCAAAGGGGGGCGTGGCCCGGCAAATAACGCGTCAACGGGGCCGAGCATGGGCGTGATTGCGTCACCGCTCCCCCCGCTGCCGGGGATCATACTGTATTCGCGGAGGGTGGGGGGGCAGACGGGTCACCGGGGAGGAAGGCATGCCTGCCTCTCCGGGGGGTCGGGAGAACCCAATTTTCGGGATACCCCCGGCCAAATCAGGAGGGTAGGCAAGTATAGTATATATGTAATCCAGTGTGAACACTAGAAGTTGACACAAAAGCACTTTGAAAACAAATATTAATGGGTTTATTGAAACTTTCCCACTGTAGCAGTGTGAATCTTCACATGACATAGCTGCAGGCATGCCTCGTGAAGATTTACCTGAGGTCTAAACTTGTATGAGGCCATAGGTCTAGTGCCCCAAATTATTCTGGTGCCCACGGGCCTAAAATTATTCTGGTGCCCACGGACCTATTGCCCAAAATTATTCTTGTGCCCGTGGGACTAGTGCCTGAACTCCTTGATGGCCTAGAGGAAAGTGGGGGTGGCCCAAGGCCTACTAACTTTAGTGGGAGAGGAGCTATGGTGAACTTTGTATAGCCCTCTTGATTTCCACTACTATCATTCCACGGCATGGGATCCACAGCATCCTCAACTTGCCCGGTGGACTCCTCTGCACTCTGCTCATGAATGCCACGGCTTCTTGCTTGCCTGTGTCATCGTTTTCTGCCTTATAAGGAGCCTCAGCAACTTTCCTGTCCAATGTCTCTCCGACGTCGGACTCACACTGCAGCTCTGCTCAGGGTAACCAAGAAACTTGAATGGCTTGCTAATCTTGTGAGATTTGCAGGACTGCTGACGACTTCCGATTTGCTCACCTCCCTCCCCTGTCACGGGATTGGCAAACCTGGTGTTGCTCGAGCCCAGAGAGACAGTGACAGATCCCCATGGCAACCTCAGTGTAGGGTCTCCGATGATAATTCCTTTCCACTGCATGATCGTTCCAAAACCAACAAGTAATTACCAGCATTTTGCTATGGTTAAGAAGTCAGATAAAGAAAATATATCAATGACAATGTAAGCCTGTAACCCACCACTCCTGTCTTCACTTGCATGGGAGCAAAAACTTTGCCCTGTGATTGGAGGAGCTGGACAGCAGCAGAATTAATGTTTACAGCTGGACTAGCGCCAGATCCCATATAAACAATCCTCGGTATGTAGAACTCTTCATTGCCTACTAACCTGAGGGAAGCCTGGAGGGGGAGATGAAGGGATCCTCTGATATAGACAGTTATGGTGCGTACACACTGGGCGATTAAAGTGGACGACTGAACGATAACGATATCGTTATCGTTCAGTCGTCCACTTTATCGTCCATTTTTAACACAAAAAAGATGAACGATGACGACGACGCGCGTTCCCGCGGGTCGTTCGTCATCCTCGTTCATCGGGCTGACATGCAGGCCAACCTGACGACCTCGTCAGGTTGCTGCATGTCAGGGAATGGGTGAGAGAGCCCGGCGCTGAACGATATCGCTAATGATATCGTTCAGCGGCTGTGCTCAATGTCATGAACGACATTGAGCACAGCCTGCCGGGGACACACTAGATGATATCGCTCAGGGAGCATATCGTCTAGTGTGTATGCACCTTTAGATAATCATCCTTCAGTGTGGATGTCAGTGAAAAAAAGAAGATATCAATAGTGCTATTTTCATTAGTGGTAGAGCTGTTGACATTGCCAAAGATGGCTTCTTCTAAACCCTGAAACTTGTGCTTAATACCACACGATCTACATAGGCTTAAGGGTCATCTGTGCATTCCTATTTGGAAATATGGAAACTGTCTACTTTGATAGGAAAAACAAATTGGTCTCTGGCTATAATAAGCCTATCTAGGAGACTTCATCTCCATGGAACATTCTCATTTCTAAAAAAACGCTCTCTGAAAAATGTATCAGTTTTATTGCAGAGGGAAATGGGCTTGTTTACAGAGGCTGGAGCTTTGCATCCTGCCAGTTCATCCTTAAGTTGTCTAAATGACCATGCTAGAAGGTAGATACTAGGGCTTCATTGGTCCTTAGTGTTAGATGACAGTGAAGCAATTATATAATAACTAGTTAGATTGAATGCAGCTGCTACAAAAGGTTTTCCTGTCCTGTCACTTGCCTGTCTAGCCCACCACACATTTTTGTCTATACATACTGTAGCCATTGGCCTATGTTCTATTGTGGATAATGCAGGTCTGAGTACAGGGGTGTTGATAAAGGCTTCTGGACCTCGGTACAAAATCTGAGCACCATTTTTATAATATATATTTACACTACATATATAATGATAATAAGCAGTATTGCAGAGTACTGCATATGTTAAGTATATTGTTATGTTTTACAAACCTCTGTTGAACTGCTCCATAGAATAGCGAAATGGGGGTCATAAAACAGATTAGCTCACTAAATGGGACCAGGGGTAGGGTTCATTTTCCATTGCAGCCTGTAAATAGATCAACGACAGGCAAGACACTCTGTCTGCCTACTTTATGGCACTGTCAATGGGTCTATAAATCCTGAGAATGTTTGTCCTCTTTAACTGAAGGTTAAGTTGACCAAACAGGTGGTAATTTTGTGTTTCTTACAGAGGTTTGTTCCATTAACAAGCAAGTCTGCAGAGAGCCATGCTTAAAATGCACTTAAAATGTAATTGCATTCACTATCATTACTGATGTCTTTTAGATCAAGGTCACACTTACTACCCATGTTTGGTTTCAAGCCTAAAATGAACAATGTTACATACTAGAAGTTCGGGGGTACCCTGAAGGGCTGTCATGTAAGCAGAATCACCCAGAAGTCTTTTCTTCAAAATAGGAGCTGACTATTTGGGTATTTCCACAAGGTAGTAGCTTTAATCGTTGTTTCGGTGAAGATGTCTCTATAGTTATTCCGTTACTGATCAGTAGATGGTGTCCTGCTCTGAGGAGAGCTAACAAGGACTGATCAATTTAGTTCAACACATATATTAACCATATACATTCAAATAAAGACAGCATCTGATGTTTTTTAACTTTACGAAGTAATATAACAGCTAGATAATATGGGTATAGTGCAAAAGTTATAGGAGTCTGTGCTCTGAACCAAATATTATTTTGCAAACCATGCGCTGTTGTCACAGTAAAAAATTAAATAAAACAATCTACCATGGCCACATATAGTGCCTGTATAGATGGCCAATAAGTCAACCCTTTAGCCCAATAAACCCATTAACGTGAGATGCTTTACCATAGGCCTGTCAGTGCATTAAAAAATATGCTGCACTCTATATATTCTAGTACTGTATCTTAAAATGATTGCTCTGACTCACTCCCTTCCACCAGGTTCATGCAATTTTCACATATCCTAGGGTACACAGCCACTGTTGTAGCCATCCATGTGCTGGAGAGCAGTGGCCATTTTCTTGTAGCACACATCCCTCTTATTGTTCTCCCCAGTGTTTCCTCCATGGTGGATGGATACTGATGACATCATCTCTGTTTAGCACCCACTCGGGCGGCCTCACGGACATTCCTAGACTCTTCACTTTTTTATGGAGTCTCCCTCACAATCAGGGAAAGTCAGCAAGTATGGCAATTACACCTGTTTGCAAATGGGTCTTTTGTACCAAGGATAGGGCTGGTGCAAGTGTGCATTGATCTACCAAGAGTGTGGATGGAGCAGCGTAGCTGCAGAGATACCTACAACTCAGCATTTGGGCAAATAAATGTACACATTTACAGGCAAAATTGGTCATGTTTTTTTTTTTTTGCAGGCAAAATCCCACAGGGGGTGAATTTTTTCCCCCCACTCAGCCTGCAACCCGCGGACAGCAGCCAAGGCTGTGTGCAGGCAGCGAGAGCAGGGTTAGGGGTAGTGTAGTGTAGTGTGCAGGCAGCGGGAGCAGGGTTAGGGGTAGTGTAGTGTAATGTAATGTGTGCAGGCAGCGGGAGCAGGGTTAGGGGTAGTGTAGTGTAATGTAATGTGTGCAGGCAGTGGGAGCAGGGTTAGGGGTAGTGTAATGTGTGCAGGCAGTGGGAGCAGGGTTAGGGGTAGTGTAGTGTAGTGTAATGTGTGCAGGCAGCGGGAGCAGGGTTAGGGGTAGTGTAGTGTAGTGTAATGTGTGCAGGCAGCGGGAGCAGGGTTAGGGGTAGTGTAGTGTGTGCAGGCAGCGGGAGCAGGGTTAGGGGTAGTGCAGTGTAGTGTAATGTGTGCAGGCAGCGGGAGCAGGGTTAGGGGTAGTGTAGTGTAATGTGTGCAGGCAGCGGGAGCAGGGGTAATGTGGTGTCTGCGGGAGCAGGGTTAGGGGTAGTGCAGTGTGTGCGGGAGCAGGGTTAGGGGTAGTATAATGTGTGCAGGAGCAGGGTTAGAGGTATTGTAGTGTGTGGGTGGCAGAATTAGAGGTAGTGTACTGTAGTGTGTGTGGGTAATGGGTGCAAGGTTAATGATAGCAGAGTGCAGGTTAGGTGTAGATGGGGTGCAAGGTTAGAGGTAGTACCTGCTCTGTGCCTGGCTTGTCAATGTCTGCGATGCTGGAGAAGAGACAGAGTAGGAGGATAGAACTGTAGAAGCTCAGTAATAAGAACTAATTAAGCTAATTGAAAACTTCCAATTGCTTAGACATTAGAGGGGGTCCAAAGGGGTCCAGAGCAGATGCCGACAATGTTTCATTAAAATATGAATTTAAGGAAAAATCAGACCTCTTCTAGAGGCGCTCCCAAAAAAATTTGAGCACTTAAAGGAAAAATCAAAATCCCGCCCCCAATTTCATATTTTGCATGGTATGAGTGATGTGAAATATGAATATACAAATAGAGTGGAGAAGCATAAAGCAACACAGGAACTCGCAGACCATATTGCGGGAAAGTCTAACTTCATTAGCTGGTGAACGATTGACTGATTACAATGTTGTAATTGTACAGTCGTTCCACTCTCATGTAGTGGATATGCACCATAGCTGGAGAGCAGAAGATATTATAATTCTTGTAGCAATTATTACTTTAGTTGAGTATCGGCACCGTTTTTCATAAAAATTGGAGATTCTATTGCATTCTAAGGCGAGATGAGTGGTTTCAGTTCCCCAGAAGTCCGAATCCCCCCGAATTTTGTAAATCCGGGCAGATCCGAGTTGCAGTTCTGATCTTCTCGCAGTTCAGAATTCAGATTTAAAATTTAAATTTCGGGTTTTGGATTGCAAAATTACTTGATTTTAGCTGTTTTTTAAATTTTTATATATTGTTTAAAAGAAAAAAATAAAATCCAAAACCAAAACAGGATTTGCAAAACCAAAACAGGAAGATGAATCCAGATCCAAAACCAAAACACGGGGGTCAGTGCACATCTCTAATTCTAAGCATCACTGCAAATGCCACCAGAAAAAGGAACACACGTCTTCCAGGAAACATACAGTATGTTGAATTTGTAACCAATTGATAGTTATGATTGCTGAGTCTCCTTGTTGAATTATGAGTCAGTGATGGACACTGGAGTATGAACATTTCACTAAGAAATATAGCTATAGATGAAATATAAGATTATTTATTTATCCTGCCTACTTGTATGCCCCTGTATCTCCCCTACTATGTGTTACTGTAATATTTTGATCTCTGCTTTGTATTATACTGTTAACTGTTCTGTATTGTACGTATGCTCTAGAATTCTGTTATGTATGGCCGTAGTAACTGACCCTGAGTTTTTAGCTTACACTCCCCATTCCCTCAAAAGCTTCCCTCAAAAGCTCCCTGCCTGTCAATCATACTGCAAATAAAGACTCACAGCATGTGACTATTGTAATGTACCTCAACACATGCGCAGTGTGACGCAGGCGCATGCATAGTGGCAAAACAATCGTTCCATTTACGGAAACATTGGCATTGTGTAAAGCTCTGAATCAGGCCCCTTGTATGGAACAGCAAAAAATGTGTGGTGCCTTATAAATAAAGGATACTACTACTAAAAATAATAATAATAATAATAATAATAATAATAAACATAATAAGTTATTATTATTACAGTTTTTATTATTATTATTACTGTTATTATTAACAATATAAAATGGTTGTAATAACTAAGTTATTATTACTACTTTTATCATTACTATTATTATTACTATTATTATTAACAATATAAAATGGTTGTAATAACTAAGTTATTATTATTATTACAACCATTTTATATTGTTAATAATAATAGTAATAATAATAATAATAATAATAATAATAATAATAATAATAAAAGTAGTAATAATAATAATAATAATTATTATTATTATTATTATTACAACAATTTTATATTGTTAATAATAATAATAATAATAGTAATAATAGTAAAAATAATAATGATAAAAATAATAATAATAATAATAGCATATAATAAACAGACAATTGTGGGATATTTTTGTTGATTTATGGTAAATTAAAGTCACTCTATTTCTTGGTACAGTAGCATTAATGAGCAATCTCAGAGGAGCTGATGCATAGGTGATTACAAGTCTATTTTGCACTCGTATTTTGTGTATTGTCGCATTGCGCATGCACTGTAGCCAAGTGTTGGAACTATGGGGGATGTAGCGATGTATGCAAATCATACATCTCTACATTTCCACTTATAGCATGACTGGGTAGTAATGGGGCGTTCGCATACAAGCAAAGTTTAGTTAGAGACGAGTGTGTCAGCTGAATTACGGCTATGCAAAGTTATGCATATACATCATAGGTGTATTTATTTTATACTGGGTGCAGGGTGTGCGGTGCACAGAGACCCTTGGGTACAGGGAGGATCCTCACTGCAAACCCTGTACCCAGATTATACTTGCTCCAGCAAGCGAGTCTCCTGTTCCGCGGCTCCATCTTCTCAGTGACATCTTCAGGAAGATGGAGCTGCACAGTGACAGCAAAGACTCTTGCACTGTTCCAGAGCCTTTGATCTCTAGTGCGCATGCGCCATCTTCCCAAATATCACAGGGAAGATGGCACCGCAGAGAAGGAGACCTGCTTGCCAGCCCGAAGCAAGGTAAAAATGGGGGGCCACTGCTGAGAGGAAGTGGTCTGCTGCACACGGGCCCCCTTGGCCATTAATACATCTCTGGTCATACGCTTGTGTTCAGATGCATCTGTTCCGCCAAAGTTAGGGCTGGTGCAAGTGCGCACAAATAATGATGATACTATAAAACTCAGTGTAGTTAGGGGGTCGCACAGATGCATGTAACTCCACAAGCCATTGCCAATGCAATTGCAACTGACTTGCCTTGAACACTGTGTTGGCCCCAGAGGTGGTGACTTACCATCTCAGATTACCAATACACTGCTAATTATCACCACTTTGTAATTCACATATAAAATATTGATTTGTTTAAAAATTATTTTATTAATCTCAACTTTCGTGTTCAAGGGGAAGAAAATAGTTAAATGAATGTACACTGATTAATGGGGGGGAGGGGGGGCGACAGCGGCGATCGTCCCGGGGCCCCCACACATAAAGGGCCCCCACACCCACCAGGGGTTAAAGTGGGCAGGAACAGAAGACAGAACCAGTTCCACCTCCTCCAGCCCACCTCAGCCCGGCGCCGCAGGGAGGATCCTTTTGCCAGGTGCCCACTAAGATTTTGTTACCAGCAGGTGCACGGCTCCCTCCCCATAGCACCAGTGACAGCCGGAGGCTGGAGCTCACTCCTGGGAGGGACGTCATGACATCTACTACAGAGTGCATTACTACTGGCAGCATTGGGGGCATTACTATTGGGGTCATTACTACAGGGGGCACTACTACAGGGCGCATTACTGTTGGGGGCACTGCTACAGGGGCATTATTACTGGGACATTACTACTGGGTGCACTACCACAGGGGGCATTACTACTGGGGGCATTACTACAGGGGGCACTACTACAGGGGGCATGACTACTGGGGGCATTGCATAAGGGACACCACTCCTGGGGGCACTACTACTGAGGGCTCTGCATTAGGGGTACTACCACTGTGGGCACTGCCACTACTGGAGGGGCACCACTACTGTGGGCTCTGCATAAGGGGCACTACAACTGTGGGTACTGCCACTTCTGGGGGCACTGCATAAGGGGCACCACTACTGGGGGAACTGCAATAGGGGCACAACTACTGGGGACACTGCATAATGGGCACTACCACTACTGGGGGTACTGGGGGTATTGCATAAGAGTCACTACTACTGTGGGCATTATGTGTATTAGGGGCACTACTACTGTGGGCATTGTGTAAAAGGGGCACTACTGTGTGTCATAACATGAATATGGGACACTACTATGTGGTGTAATGTGAATCAGGGGCACTATGTGCGCTGTAATGTGGATAAAATTGCGCAACTGGTGAGTAACATTTCATGTGGGTGTATATTGTGTGTGTGTCTGTGTATTTTTTCATGTGGAGCCCATGGGCCCAATTTCACAATGAGACATAACCCCTGTAGCACTTGCTAAAGGGGTTATGTCCTCCTTTCAGCATTTAACAAATAGCTCTATGCATAGCTTATCGCTGTTTATCAATGTGCCGCTTACGAACGATACAGTCGCCACTGCGCATACCCCCATTTCTTCCATATTTAATAGAGGCCCCCACGTGTTTGTTGCTCAGGGGCCCCCACAGACTTTAATCTGGCCCTGCCTACATTGATCCCTTACTAGTAAATATAGGGCATGAATCAACGGCTTGTATTAGCATGTTGTCAAAATACTTTGGAAGCTAGATATTGTCCTAAACCATACTACAACATTTGTAAAATAAGTATTATAAAACTTTGAATGACAAACATATATATACCAGGGATGTGCAGACAGGGTAGGCAGGGGAGGCAGAGCAAAGAAAGAAGATATTTATGACATAAACATTTGTTTATTGTAATCATTTTTATAGTTAACACTCACCAGCTTTTGGGAACTCCTTGAGACTACAATGAGTTGCGAGATGAGGCAGCAACAGCTCAGCCTCGCTTCTGTATAGTCAGACACTGCTTGCAGAGCTGGGGGCGGGGCCACACCACAGCCAGTAAGCTGCACAGAAAGAGAGCTAATAGAGGCATGCCTCTCAGTATGGGGGGTGTGCCTTGAGCACTGATGGACACCTTGGATGTGTCATGTGACCAGGAAGTGCACTGCAGTGTTTAGAGATCAAAGCTCAGTCAGCAGCAGCAAGAGAAGACACAGTATTGCAGGTAGGATAATCAATGGACCCTGAAGCTTAATGCAGTGAGGGGAGAGTTACAGTGAGCAAGGGGTGAGACAGGCTCCTAGCATTCAGACTATGTGTGCCTCCTCAGTCATTGACCTGACCGCATGTTTCTGGTAAATACTGTGCTCAATAACACATTCATTTCATCCCACAACACACATAAAACCTGTCACATGACAAAAACAGGTGGAACAGAAACATTGGGTAAGCAATAGTTGTGTTTGCGTGGGAAGTGTAGATAAGTAGCTCTCCCAAACTTCAAAGAACCTAGCAACTCTGGGCTCATTGGCCAAAGAAGCCTCCAGTCAATCCATCCTGAACATATAGATTAATTCTTCCTTAAAAAGGGAGAAAGGAGGCACCCCGCTGGAATCCATACCTGTAGTATGTTGTTTTTTTGCGGCTGCACTCAAAGCCAGAAAGAGTTTGCGACAACCACCAGATATCTGTTGGCACTGTGGTACTATCTCCAGTATGGCCCAGGCTGAGTTGAAAGGTAAGAAGATAACTAGGTGGTCCCAGGCAAATATTTGGACCAGAAGCCAGAAGGCTCTAACCAAGGGACATAACCACAAGCAATGATAGAGATCAGCATTGTCATCCTGATAGCGAGGAGATTTATGAGAGGGAGAAGAACCCATTTTCTATAATAGATATTCAAAAACACTTAACTGTACGAACTAGCAGGGATAATGTGATGAGAGTCAAACAGGTTTTTAAGCAAAATGTCCACTGTTAGGTTAGGGTAACAATGCAGCCATTGAGGAAGGCCTGTCTGGAGTGTGCTATAGTCTAAGTTACCACCAAATAGTTTGGCCCACATAATGCTGATCCTGATAGTAATCAAAGGGATAAGGGGCCAATAAATTTAATTTTTCAAATGCCTGATGGAATGTGAGGGGCCTTCTAAGAGTGCTATCCACTAAACAGCCAACTGAGCCTATACCCCATGTCAACCACATTCGTAAAGGATTAGCAGCAAGGCAATGTTGGAATTCTGGATTTTGTACCAATGGGATGAAAAGGGTCTTATGTGTTCTTAGACCTGTTTTATGATGTAGTATGTGCTAAGAGGATTCTCTTTTAGCCCTTGAGGTATCTCACGGTTTGGGGGTGAAGACAGGAATTGTAGCTACATTCGGACAAAAAAAGCGCTCGCTCTGAATCAGGGCCCACCTCCATAAATATGGAGCATCCTCCTGGATGCTCATATAGCTGTGGGTCACCACCCACAGCATATAAGAGCGTGCAGGATGATGGTCGCGATGGTCTTGACCATCGCTACCATCGCCACTGCGAGCAGAAGCCTGCGGTTGAGTTTCTCAACCGCAAGGCCAGGAGTGATTTTGGCTCTATCAGAGCCAAAATCACTCCCACTGACATCACTAGTGATGTCAGTGGGGCCGGCTTCTGACGGTAGGCGTTCCCTTGGGAACGCCTCCGTCTGGGAGGCACGCCCCCGGCACGCCCACCAAAGGGGGCGTGCTGTCAATCAACATCGACAGCACACCCCCTTTGATCAGACACTACGAGCGAAGGAAAGTCCCTCCGTCGTGCGCATGCGCAGTGCACACCATCGACCCACTTGCGAGCGGACAGCCGCTCGCGAGTGGGTCTGAATCAGGCCCTAAGTCTCTTCGGGGTAAATTTACTACAGTGAGAGTTTTTAGAAGTGAGTTTTAGAAGAGATGTTGCCCTAAGCAACCAATCAGATTCTAGCTAATATCTTCTAGAAGGTGCTAGTTAAATGTTAAATAGAATCTGATTGGTTGCTATGGGCAATAATCGATACCCCTAAATCTATGTACACAAAATGTCGCTGTTTAGCGCTACAAATCACATAAGAAATCATTGCTTTCCAGACTTATATTGTGGTTCCAAAGCACAAAGTTCTTATTGCAATAAAATGAAAGTTACACGCTTTGATCTAACACAATTAGCGCAAAAGACAATTAAATACAAAGGTACAGCCAATACATAAGCTGGCGCTCTGGATCCACATTTCCCGGCATCAAACGTGAAGCCTCCATCAAGAAAAAATGAAAATGACTGACTATGGGACCGAGAGCGCTAGTATATATATCCTTCTCAGAGTAGACAATACAATAGAAATGAGATGGCATAATTCCATTGGTTCTTGTTCTTGGTTCTTCTGGTACGATGCAGTTCATAGGTCAGTTTGTACAGTGATAGTTCAGCCCTCCAACGGCTCTTTGTATATCTTTCTTGCCGAAGAACTGGTTTATACTAGTATATGACACTACATACAGATTTCACATTCTTACCATTAATTTCATATAATTCATAACTTGCAGACGTATGATGCGATCTCCTTGTTGATAGAACCGGAGATCTGCAAATAAACAGTGATTCAGAATGGTACCAAACATGACTTGTCTACCATGTACTAAACCTTAGATATCCAATACATTCATTTCACAACATAATTGATAACGAATAAAACCTCTAATATTACGCTTAGTGCTTGGGAACCTTTTTTATAAGTGATTACATGTAGGAGTGGGAGAATATTGTGTAAATTTGCTAATATGCATTGTGCGTATATGTGTTTAATGCTTATCTGTGCTTCGATGTACAGCACAACTGTGCGTTGTGTGTCTTGTATATTTTATATGTATGATCTAATGTACGTATAGGTTATGTTAGTACTTTCAACAATATATGGGAGCAAAGCAGTTGCACGACGCTAACAATCTAATAAAGCATCGTACTCGATGGTTTCGTGCTGACGATGCAAGATGGCGTCGTCAGGGGCAACACAAGATGGCGTCGCCCGATATTAATTTAAGATCTGGTCTCAGCCAATCATCCGGCTTCGACAGCAACATCTCTTCTAAAACTAACTTCTAAAAACTCTCACTTTAGTAAATTTTACCCCCTAGTATCTTCCAGAGTGAGCATTAGGAGGAGCGATTGGAGCATATAAATCAGCCTTGGAAGCTTAATATTTTTAAGTAAGCTGGCCCTATCCAGGTAGGAGAGTCGGAGACGATGCCAAACATCCAGATCTTTAATCAAAGCCATCAGAGCCTTAGAAACATTCATATGGTGTAAAGAAGAGGGTTTTCTTGGTGATTTGTACTCCTAGGTATGTAAAACTCACTCTAGCCCAAGTGAAAGGCATACTGGCATGCCAACAGGGGCAGGTGAATCCTGGTCTTAAATATTCGGCAAATAATTTTTCGAGTTGATTTGGAGTCCGGGGATTTTTCAAAATTTCACGAATTAGGGACATTAAATGCTGCAGGAAGGGATGGAATTAGACAAATAGAGCAATGCGTCATCGGCAAATGCCATGATTTTAATTTCATGTGAGCCCACCGAAATGCCCTGGATATTAGGATTTTGTTGAATCAGGCCAAGAAGGGGGTCCAGGGATAAGTTATAAAGAAGGGGGGACAAATAACAACCCTGTTGAGTACCCCTACACATTGTCACCTCACATCCCCACAGTCCATTCATCAGAAGAGTAGTATGTAGAGAATTGTAGATATAAAGAATCAATCCAATAAAATCTTGGCTAAATGATCTACATCTAAGAATTTCATAAAAAGTGAGACCAGAGAATGGTATCAAAGGCCTTGTGGGTTTCAAGGCTGAGTAATAAGTTTGAAGAGGAGGGGTCCTGAGAGGAGATCACCATAGCAGCTATGGCAAATCTAATACCTTTGACTGAATGACGACCCTTCGCAAAGCCCAGCTGATGGGCCGCTCCGTCCTGTCTCAAGTCGCACCTCAGCCCTCAAGTCTAGTCTCAAGTCACACTTCAGCCCTGAAGGCTGCACCGTCTAGTTCTGGTTTGACCACGGCCCTTAAGGCCGCTCCGTCCTGTCTTAAAGTTGCACCTCAGATCTCAAGTCCTGTCTCAAGTCACAGTTCAGCCCTCAAGGCTGCATCGTCTAATTCTTGTCTTACCACGGCCCTCAAGGCCCCTCCATCCTGTCTCAAGCCACACCTCAGCCCAAAAGTCCAGTCTTGCCTGTTTTGTCCTTGTCAGTCTAGTCTTGCTTGTCTTGTCCTTGCCAATCCAGTCTTGCCAGTCTTGCCTGAAATCCTGCATAACATGTCCTGGTCGCTCCTGCCCTGCAGCTCATATCCTGTGTCTAGTCATTCTTTGTCTAGCATCCTAGCTGCACTACAGTCCCCAGACATTCCTAAGACCATGGTGACCTGCCGCTGCTTGCGTTCCCTCTGTGCTGTGCCATCTTTCTGCAGCCTCACTCCAGCTAGCTCCAGTTGTGGAAGGACTGCCACTCCTCTACTCAGTCTTGTACATTGTCAGCAGTCCTGCAGTCTCATCATCATCTGAGATCTTAACAGCCACCAATTGAGGATCCCTTTCAGGTTCGGGCAAAAAAGTACTATGTAAGGATTTGAAAATGGGGTATGAGGGGGAATGTCTGTGTATCAGTTGATAAAGTTCCAATAAAATTGTAGAAATGTTATGGTGCAACATTTTAAAGTATTCGCTAGTAAACCACCCCGACCCAGAGCCTTATGGGCCTTGAGATCGAAAATGGTAATTTGAAGTTCATCCATAGTTTTATCCCTTTCTAAAAGATCTTTCTGAACACTAGAAAATTTTGGAAGAAGAGACACATCTAATAGACTGCCCTGCAGATCAAGGTCAATTGTCCTGGAGCTATAAAGTCATTCATAATATGTTTGAAATGGAGAGATAATAGCTGAATAATGGGTGAGGGCTGAGCCCGTGGAGTGGTCTTTAAGACAATGTATGTAGCTCCTCTTCCGCCAAGTTCGACAAATATTTACTAGTAGTTTACCTGGTTTATTTCCCCAATGAAAGTCTTTGTATTTGGTGTGATCTAATCTATATTTAGACTGGGAAAAGAAAAATAACTCCAATAAGTGGCAAGCCTCTCTATAATACTGAAAGAAGTTGTCATTGGGGCGAGCAATGTAAATTCTGAAGCCTCCTGTAAGGATTTCTCCTCTTTCCACTTTTTAGGTACTTACTTAATAATATGGCCTCGCATTATTGCTTTGACAACTCCCAAAGGAGCACAGGCTCATCCCAGTGAGCCATATTATCATCAAGGAATTCATTCCATTTAAGGTCTTCTGACTTGCAGAGCAATGTGGGGAATTGCCAGAGACAGGAGGATGATGCAGTAGAAGGGTAATAAAGGGACACACTAATAGAAGCGGGGTCAGAAATAATAATATCGCCCAAGGCCGCAGTCTGCACAAATGAAAATAAGGAGTCCGCCACCAATATATAATCAATTTTCGACAACGTACAATGGACAGCGGGGAGTTGTGTGTAAGACCTATCAGTAAGGTTAAGCAGGCGCCATGGATCTGTCAACTCTTGTTGGAACTTAAATCTAGAAATAAGTTGCCAGGAAGAGGAGTGGAGCGAGCCTGACCACACTTAATCCTGAGGTATCCATTTGGGCTAGAAAGTGAGAGTTCCAACAGAAACTCGGAGGAGTTATTGGGGGTGTATAAATTCAACAACGTATATTTCATGTTGACAACAATAAGGTTGAGTAGGACAAAACGTCCCCAGGATCCAAATTTTGGCTCGTAATAGTATATTATAAGTTACATCTCAACAATATTGCACAGCACAACCGGCAATTGAATACAAGAAGAAAAAACAATAAATGAAAGCACTTTTTTTTGAGAAGCATTGGATTAGAATTCTACAGTAAAGACGTTCGAGTCTGCTGTACATTTATTCTCAAACTGGTTCGACGAACCAATAAAAAAAAAATATATATATCCTTATGGGAGCACAGCCATTTCCACTTTGCAAAAGGACTTGATCATTGCACCAAACCTGTGGATTTGAAACCCGCACCTCAAAGGATTGAGGACCTGATTCAGACCCGCTTGCGAGCACACAGCTCTCCCAAGCGGGTCGATATTCCCCCACTGCGCATGTGCCGCCTCCGGCGTGCGCATGCGCGAGCCCCAGCAAGCGACGGCAGCTCCGTCGCTCCAGGGCTCACTTCAAGACGGGGCGGCTGTCGATGTTGATTGACAGCTCGCCCCATTTTGTAAGCGGGGAGGGGGGTGGCTGCACAAACGCAAGTGCTCTCTTAGGAACGCCTGCCGTTTGTGGGCGGCCCTACTAACATCACTCGTGATGTCAGTAGTGGACTTCCTGCTCTATTAGAGCAGGAAGTCCACTTGGGCTTACGGGTGCCAAGACCCTCCTGCAGGGTCTCGACGCAAGCACGATGGTCGCGATAATTGCGACCATGGCCAGGCCGCTCGCACTAGCTATGGGTGGTCACCCACAGCTTTGCGAGCGGCCTGGAGGCCAAAACAGAAAAAAAAAGATGCCCTGATTCAGAACGAGAGCTAACAAATAGCGGGCGCCTCTGAATCAGGCCCTGAGCCACTAGAGGGGTATGACTGTGTGGAATAGGAAGCAAAATCACATTCCCCACCCACCCATAAACTGCTAGAGTTGGAGCCATTAATAGGCGAATAAAGCCAATAGCCCCCACCATTATCACCACTGTAAGGCCCCAAGCAAGGCCGCAGAGAGAGGGTTGGGGGGCGCAAGATCTAGGCCGGGTCCAGGCTTGTGTAAGGGGTACCGCAGGGGCACAGTCACCTGGGTAGGGGAAAAATGCCCCCCTCCTCAGCGGTGCATATTGGGCCTGATTCAGTATGGATCCAAATTGCAACAGCGCACGCAGATCAGCCGATTGTTGCATACCGCGCTTGCGTATGCACTGCACTGTGTGTGCGGCGATTGCACTGCGATTACGGATGCACTGTGGAATCCATCGCAGAGTGAGTGACAGGCCGTGAGCGTTTGGGGGTGGAGACGGGGGAGTGGTTGCAGAAACACAGGCGTGCTCGTCCATTTGAACGCCATTGCATAAGTGTCCATACATTAGCCAGCGCGATTACCTACGCAGCTTGAGTACTCACTGCGTGCGATGAGACTTGCAGTATCTGAGTCAGGTCAGAGCTGCTGTAATTGTGCGTGAGTCGCCGATGTTCTCCGATGTATACGCAAGACTGCGATGTATTACGGATGTGAGGAGGCAGTAGTGGGCGTCTCTGTGCTGGCTGTCAGGTGGCAGACAATAGCATGTTTTTGCAGATTCATTGCGTGCGATTACGCAGCTGCGATCGCAGTTACAATCCGTGCTGAATCAGACCCATAGTTATATTTATTCTTTTTTTCGGGTGGGTGTGTTAACAAGCCCCCAAGATCTGGCCACGCCTCCTCTCTCACCCAGGTCCATCACTGCTATCCAGTTCCCAGGCCCCAAGGGAGTCCTGAGAAAATTGTACCAGTCCCTTCCTCCTTTTTAGCTCCCTGCATCTATTTTGCATGCATTACTTGAATAGATGTTTTATATACAGTACACAAAGTTATGCTGCTTCTTTCTTTGTTCACACTGACATTTTGCCACAAATATAGGTTGTGCCATACATTAGATTAAGTTGTAGTTTTATGTGATAATTGTGATACATCCAAGTTGCACTTTACCTGCCAGCCTTATGCAGGAAAATAATAAAGTGCTTTGTTACAAACAGCTACTCAGTTATGTGGTTGGATTTTCAAGGTCACGCTAGCTATCCCTGAAATGTGAAAAAGGCTGTAAAATAATAGATACTGGGTTTATGAAGCTAATCATTTACCTTAGCTCTTGTTTATTGGCTGTAATAGTCACAGGAGTTGTGGATTTTAATTGGGTAGACTACTTGTATACACACACATAAAAACAAGTTTCACTGTGGTGTTTGGAACATTATGTTAACTCAGAGCTACTATTTTGTTTCTTATACTGTGCCAGTATTTATCCCCATTCAAAGTCATATTTCCGGCCTAAGAAAGGTTATTCAGCCATTTACCGCAATGGGTGGCACATTCTATTCAGATATGTCCATCGTTCATAAAATCATATTCTAAAGGAGTCTTTTTTTTAATCATGTATGTTGTATCTTGTGTCATAGTTGAAAGATAAGCAACTTAAAAAAACATATAAGTATATGTAAACAATATTAATTCATGTCATACCTCCCAACATTGTAATAATCTGCAGCAGAAAGGGGCATGGCCTTCTCTTCCATTGGCCTTGTTGGCCAGTTGCCCAAGGGCCGAAGCTTGTAGGGGCCCGTCAACCCACCCCCCTGCAGCCGCGGCCAGTTGGTAAATTTGTGATATGTTTATAAGCTGTGCACTGTATTCTGATCTAACCTCCCCGAGCTCATCCCCTCCCCTGGTGACGAGTACTCACCTCAGTCCCAGTTTCACTTCATCCATCGGCTTTAGACCAGTCAGACAGAGTCTCTCTGCATGTGTGGGAAGTCTGATGGGCATGCAGGAGGGTTTCATTTTATTGACCATTTACACTTTTTTTTCCCGTGAATGGGTGGGTAGGGGCCCCAGTGCATTGCTCTGCCCAGGGCCCACACTGATGCTAAGTCAACCCTGCATGGTATCCAGCATTATTCTAAACATCCTGCCTACTTCGCTAGGAAGACCACCCACACTTCCAGAGCCTGGAGGACTACCTAGAACTTTGTGAGTCTCCCCTGAAAGTTCCTGGACAGTAAGTTAGTATGTTCTAAATGATTCAAGTGCCAGACTCTACTTTGCAAGAAATTAATATTTTAAGAGCCAACAGCAAGAGCAGTAATCCCTCCATGTCTCTCCCTCTGCATATTTAAAAGCAGAGCATGGGATGTTAGAGGTGTGTGATGAACATCACGCGAGATTCAGCTTGGACAATAGGCTAGCTGGACTACAAACAATTGGTCACCACCAGTGATATCCAAATTGAAAATTTCTTCAGCTCCTATGAGTCACTAGTTGGACAGGAAATGAGTAGTATAGTAGGCAGGTTAAACATTAAGAAAGGCCCCCACCAACTGAATAGGCTATCTCTGTACCACCTATTCTGGATAAATCCTAAGGATAGACTCTAGGATGCTCCGAGCAGCGCTACTGGCCACAGGTTGCTGTTCCAGGCTCCTCCAGGTTGCAGGAGCTATTGGGCAGCGATGGCACCTCCCTACTCTACGACCCAGTGCCCTGGACAATGACACCACTCACACAGCCCTTCCTACACTCCTGCATGGGGCAGAAAGAGTGAAAAGTTTCTTCAAATTGTTGCCTGCTACCTATATAACCGCCCCTCCATTATATTCAACGTGCCCTTTCTTGTCCTAAAATACTGGGTGCTAATGCATCATTTATATCTTAATTAAATTGCACATGTGAGGAAAGATTTGGACTATTGTATATTTTGGATGTTTTTGTTACAGTGATAATTTTGCCATACATACATATAGAGTACAGACCAAAGCCTGAGACAACTCCTCCAAAGTCTTTCTGCTAAGAGGAAAAGATTCTATAGCTGCCCACTAACTAGGAGACAATACTATAAGCCAGGGGCAGCTCCAGAGGTGGGGCTGCAGCGCAGTCCAAAATTCAAATAGGGGAGCCACACCAACTGCCCTTCCAAATGCTGCTAAACATCACTGGCTGGGACTCATTGGGAGTTGGTGTGACTCCCCTATTTGAATTTTAGACCATGCTGCAGCTCCACCTCTGGAGCCACCACTGCTATAAACCGTCTACTTACTTCTTGGATCCATTATTTACCCACTCTCCTGATTTGCTCGGGAGACTCATGAATTCCTGGGAGTCCCTACAGATTCTTGGAATAGGAACCGTGTGTTCCCCATCTGCGTAAGTTCCCAAACTATTAAACAGTTCAAATAACAAACTTTGCACCCCAGATCAGTTATATTCCAATAAACATCCAATACAAATATTTTAGTTTTAGTTATATATTTTATACCTCAATAAACCAAACGTTCTGGGTCAAATACTTACACAGCTATTATAGTAACGGAAGTTTCTTAGATTTTGCAAACATAAAGATTATTAGTTTGTAAGGTTCTAAACAGAGGCCGTGACACTTTGGTTCAGGTTTCCTAGGATTGTGAATTTAGAAGATGGGATCTCAAAGTTCTCTGTTCCACGGCTGTGTTAAACCATAGATATGTGTTCTGTACAGAGACCCTCATGTCTTGCTCGTTGGGTGGTCCTAGATAAATGTGGAGTAGCCTTCGGTAGCCTGCAGGCATAATTGCCATGCATGCTGTTGTATCAAAGATAGCTTAATAAAGCATTACACATATCAGTGCTCCCATATTTTATTACCTAACCCAGTGCATATGGTCAGCCTGTAATTAGCTTCAGCTGTGTTTTTGCTTGCTGTTAAAGGATAAAGTATGAGTTTCGCTGTGAATTCTTTGAAATGGAATAATGTGATGCTCACAGAGATAAAGGGGGGCGTAATTAATCCCATAAGTCTAGTGTGTGATTGTTATGCTCCAGGTGCTATACAGCCCTACATTATGCATTATTTCAATGTAAATAGTTCTGGTGTCAGAGCCTTGAGATGAATGTTAGTTTTTGATACATGTTTTGTGTGTCTATTTTTATATGATTTGTGCTGGCGAAAAAAACACAAAAAACGGAGGAGCAGTGGACAGGAAAGCTCAAGGACCCAGATAACAAGGTTATGGGCTGAGGATAAAGTCATGGAAAACAGGCTTTAAAGACTGAGAGCCTGATTCAGCATTTCTCGCTATTGTGGTCGCAGCTCCGTAATCGCACGGAGGTATGCTGCAAAAATATGCTAATGAATGCAATCGCAAAGCCGTTGCAAAGCCAGCATAGAGACGTCCACTACCGCTATCTCACATCCGTAATACCTTGCAGTCCTGCCCTCACGCAGAATGGTAAACGGTCAGGAAGCCTTCCCGACAGCGTAATCCCGGTAAGGGATTTTACATAGGCGTCGAAATACCGACGCCTATGTTAATCCCGACGCCAGAACACCAACCCCCACCATCCCGATCGTCCACAACAGGTAAGTAGAACACTTAGCCCGGGGATGGGGGGGTTAGGTTTCGGGACCCCGTGGGTACTTAGGGTTAGGCAACCCCCAGGGAAGGTTAGGGTTAGGCTAGGGAAAGGGGGGGTTAGGGTTAGACACCTGTGGGGAGGTTAAGGCTAGGCACACCCCCTGGGAGGGTTAGGTTTAAGGTGAGGGAAGGGGGTTGTATGAAGTCACCATGCATGATCAACTTTTGCTGTGGTTGAGAGCAAAGCACCGGGAGGGGGTGGGGGGAGTTACTGATTCCCCAGGCCCACTATTGGTCGGTTTGTTGCCAAATTTATTATAATGATTTCTAAACGATTCCTTCCCTACAGGAGAAAATGTTCTGTTCATTATCATCATTTAATATTGTAATCACTGATCACCATGGGCGCCGAGAGGGGGGGAGCGGGTACAATTTACCCGGGCCCGGGCTAGCTAAAGGGGCCCGGCAGGCCCAGGTTTGGTGTCGCCCCCCCCCCCCTCCCAGCAGCTCAGCACACAGCTTGTGCTGGGCTGCAGTGCGAGACAGCTCGCAGCTGCTGCAGCAACTGTAGCAGTCTCCTATGGCTGTGGGGGGAGTGATCACACTGATTGCGGTCCCCCCCACTTAGCGCCGGGCTGGGGGGCTTACAGCGCCCCCCTCCCTAGCACGCAGCGCCGCAATTTATTTTATGTCAAGGTGGCGTGGCCATGCCTCTATTGATTAAGCCACGCCCCCTCCTTTACCTGGGCCCGGCCGGGCTTTCTACGGCCCTGTTGATCACCTGGATATAATTAATTAATTGATGAGTAGGGTGATTTTACCAATGACAAATTTGCAATAGTAACGTAAATGGGATATCTTGAACAATACACTTTGAATGGTGTAGAAGGGGACATGATGGAGAGTCTGGGGTTAGATATATCACCAATCAGGAGTCATTGTGCCTAGAGGTGGCTGCTGGACAATCCTGCACTTACTTTTATTATCATAAAATAAATGATTCCATAACTTTTCTCAATTTAACAATAAATCACACACCTTTATTTTTTCGGTATTTTTTACAGGACAAGTCACCATTTCACATTAATTTATAACACGGGCTATGGGGTCTAATTATCAAATTCATTGCCGGACTCCACATATAGTGTACAGGCATTTCTGGCAATACTGCCACCAAAGTGGATGGGGGGTCAAAGGTAAATTATCTTAATTAATGGGAATTTCAGCTTTTCGACCTGTGTCATATTCCATATGCCCATTCTCCTAAATACGTCAAGTGTTGCTTCAACTGTGTGTCATAGAGTTGGTAGATAATATACAGGTTGAGTCTCCGAAATACGGAATTTTTTTGGCTTGACTGAGATAATGAAACCTTTGATTTTTGATGGTTCAATGTACACAAACTTTGTCTAAGGCACAAATTATAAAAAATATTGTATAAAATTACCTTCAGGCTGTGTGTATAGGGTATATCTGAAACATAATTTAATTTTATGTATGTACACAAACCTTGTTTGAGGTACAAAATTATGGAAGTGATCTAAATGGCTACAAAAAATTTACTTTAATACTCATGTTGGCACCTACTTTCTCTTAACATTTTAGCATGTTGTGGACTAATTCATGATAGTGTCTGCCTTATGACTGCCTAAAAAATTTTGAATGACAGACACATAACTCAGCCATGCTTCAGATTCGGTTTCAGTCATAGATGTGGTAAAATTTGGATCCTTCACCAGTTTCCATATCTGTGGGCCGTCAAAAATTCCTGCCTTTAATTTTTCAATACTAAGAGACGGAAATTTAAGTGAAACAATCGCCTGATTGTCCAATGCTTTTACAAATTGTTTCATTAAACCCAGTTTGATATGGAGAGGCGGCAGTATGATTTTTTCCTGTCAATTAAGGGCTCATGAATTATATTGGCTTCTCCTACAGTTATAACTTCTCTTGGTTGCCATACGGTTTGCTACCAGTGCTTTTGTTTTGCACGACTATCCCATAAGCATATGTGACAAGGATACTTAGTATATCCACTTTGCTGCCCAAGAAGAAAGTTTACCATTTTTAAATCGACACAAACAGACCACTGATGCTGAGAATAAGCATTTTTTTCTAAGACTAACTTGATATTTTCATACTGTTCTTTAAATTTTGTTGAATGACCGATAGGACTCAACGCAAATGTATTCCCATTGTGCAGTAATAAGCATTTTAAACTCCTTTTAGAACTATCCAAAAAGAGCCGCCAGTCTTCTGCTTGATATTCTGGTAAGCCCATCATCTGTAGAAGTTCCGGAATATTGTTGCAATACACAAGATTGTTATCTTGGCTAAAGAACGCAAGTATGGCTTGCTATCTATTTTGATACGACGTCAGTGGCGTATCTATAATGGGTGCAGTGTGTGCGGGGCACACAGACACCCGGGTCCAGGGGGGCCCCACACCGCACACACTGCACCCAGATTTTTTTTAAACTTATCTATCCGAGGTCCCACGTCGGGTGTCACTATTGCTCAGAACACCGGAAAAATGGCCGCCTCGGCCAATTTCCTGTGTTCTATGTATGCGCAGTAGACTCCGGGTACTAGAGTGTGCCTGGAGTCTACTGCGCATGCACAGAACGCCGGAAAATGGGCGCGGCTGACATTTTTCCGACTCCGGGCACACTCTAGTGCCCGGAGTCTACTAATGCTCCGGTGGCTGGCCAGCCGCGTCAGTCGGCTGCCAGCCACCAGGGAGAGAGGAGTGGGCCCCGCACGAGGAGTGCACAGGGGTCCCCTCCTCTCTTAAAATGCCCCTGTACGACGTTATCATAACATCCGGCTCAAGACAGTGCTTTTCTTGAAGTCTGGATGCTAAAGGATCAGCTCCTTTTTTCGATAAATTCAAGTCACAAATTAAATCGTTTTGTTCCTTTGGAGAAAATTTGTTGGAGTAGAGGAACTTTATTCAAACTCACTTTCATCTGTGATGTCACTTGCACTGAATGAAATTAACATTTCCACATAATCAAATTCAACTTCGCACAAAGAACTGAATGATGGTACAGGTAAATCTTCGCTATGTGGTATCGGTTGTTTTGCAGAATTCATACTTGGGTGTTCCCATTTGCGTTTCTTAAATCGATTCATACCCTTCACATTTACAGCACAAAAATAGCAGTCACTCAAGTGATCTTTTGGCTCACACCATATTATAGGTATGCTGAAATTAAGTCCTTTTTGATCACCTTTAGTCCAATTGCGGAGTGATTCCACGCAGGTTTTACAAACTTAGTGAGGCACCCAAATCTTGTCTTGCTGGCTTATGTGACACCCAAAATAAGCCTGATACGCTTGTTTTACGAATATAGTTATATTTTTTCTATCTTTTTAAACACTATGGGGTCTATTTACTAAGCAGTGTTAAGCTGCCCATCCACTAGTCGTTATCGACGGTCGTTATCGCTCCATCGCTTGGTAATCACCCGCAAATCAGGCAGCAAAAGGTTAAAAACGACCAGCGATGCGTGCGCCCGCTGGTCGTCTTTAACATCAATCATCGCCCGAACATGATGGTCAACCTGACGACTGCCGTCAGGTTGCCATGTTCGGGGATGATTGATCTGCATACACTGAACGTCTGAACGTTCAGTGTATGCAGTTCACCCCGCGAGAGACGACGGCATCGTAATCGTGCCGTCATCCGCCGCATCGTTAAGTGGATGGGCAGCATTAGGAGACAGAGTGAAAAGTGATAAGGTGCCAGCCAATCAGCTCCCAACTGTCATTTTTCAAGCACAGCCTGTGAGATGGCAGTTGGGAGCTGATTGGTTGGCACCTTATCACTTTTCACTCTGTCTCCTAACACTGCTTAGTATATAGACCCCTATATTTGCCACAAATATAACAAAAAACATCAGGGTTGTTAGTACACTGTCTCGGAGAAGAACTAATTTTTACGGCAAAAAACGTTTTGTTTCATACATTCAGTGCTAACTCCCAACAAAAGCCGGGGACGTACTGAACAAAACAAGCCCAAACGGCAGGAAATTGGTTGTGGTGGGATAGAGAGAGGGCCGAACAAAGGAACAGGAGGTGTGCTAACTGCGTCACTCGGTCCTCTCCGTTGCTCCTCTCTGTTTGCTGGGAGGAGACGCGGCTGTGGTCTGAGGATGTCCCAGCAGGCTCAGCAGTGCATTGCCACGCCTCCTTCCAGCGTTAGTGAGGAGTTTTGAGTGTGTCTCAAACGTGACTACCAGCTACATTATCACAAATAAAACAAATTCTTGTTATTATTGAAAGAGGGTAGTTGTTAAAAAAGCAAAACTAAGGGCCTGATTCAGACCCACTCGCGAGCGGCTGTCCACTCGCAAGTGGGTCGATGGTCTGCACTGCGCATGCGCACAACGGAGGGAGCTCCGTCGTGCGCATGCGCGAGACGCGACGAGCGAAGGACTTTCCTTCGCTCGTTGTGTCTGATCAAAGGGGGCGTGCTGTCGATGTTGATTGACAGCACACCCCCTTTGGTGGGCGTGCCGGGGGCGTGCCTCCCAGACGGGGGCGTTCCCAAGGGAACGCCTACCGTCAGAAGCCGGCCCCACTGACATCACTAGTGATGTCAGTGGGAGTGATTTTGGCTCTGATAGAGCCAAAATCACTCCGGGCCTTGCGGTCAAGACCATCGCGACCATCATCCTGCACGCTCGTATATGCTGTGGGTGGTGACCCACAGCTATACGAGCGTCCAGGAGGACGCTCCATAATTATGGAGGTGGGCCCTGATTCAGAGTCGATTCTGTTAAGTAAAGCAGGCCTAGACGAGTAAGGTACTTCAAATGGACAAAATAATATAATTTTATAATTTTTTATTAATTTGAACAATGGAGCCAATTCAGCCATAACGAAGATCTAGGGGTCAATGTACTAGGCAGTGATAAGAGACAGAGTGAAAAGTGATAAGTGATAAGAAAGTGATAAGGTGCCAGCCAATCAGCTCCCAACTGTCATTTTTCGAACACAGCCTGTGAGATGACAGTTGGGAGCTGATTGGCTGGCACCTTATCACTTTCTTATCATTTTTCATTCTGTCTCTTATCACTGCTTAGTACATAGACCCCCTAATGTGAAAATTGGACCTGCGAGTACTCTCAAACCGATCTTAAATCGCTGGCAAGAAATTTTGTTAATTTTTTTGTTCCCCAGTGTAATGGGTGCTGAGTTTGCAGTGCCTTTACTGTTCCACCAAGTGCCGCAGAAATTACCGGGAAAATGGCGCTGGCGATCTGTGCAGGCACCAGTGAGAGAGGCGGGCCCTGCTCTGAGATTGAGCAGGCGCCCCCTCTTCTCTTGTACCGCCCCTGAAAGGCATGTATCGGGTAACAAATGAAATCCATCAGTGAGTTGTCAGCCTTTTAAATTTATAAAATACAACTTATGTCTTCTGCATTAAAACTGGAAGGCTATTTATCAAGACATATTTATTGGTCAGCTGACAGCCTTCTTTCTTATTATTAGCATATAGTTTCCTAGGAGAAAACTTTTTCTGGTAAGCATAATACAAATAATTGCAGTCTTTCATCAATAGCAGCAGTTTGTAGAGCACATGTTGACTTATTTGTTTGGATTTAATTAGTTTTTAGATCAAAGGAGAAAAACCCTGACATTTAATTTGAAAAGCAAATACATTTAGACTTATGTAATAAAAGTACTGACATTGTTGATCATTTATTTAGCTGGAACCGGGGCTGCGGCAATAACCATGCTCTTATGTTTGACATGTTAGCCACTCCCACCGCGCACATAGACATATAAATATTCTGATTGGATAAGTCTGCAGGAAATATAGGCTGTGCATATGTTTACCTGCACATTTCAGAAAACTCAATTATAAACCCATTTCGGGATCCTGGCACCATCATTGTGAGGTCTGCATACTCTGTGGCCACATAGGGCCTGATTTAGAGGGGCACACAGTCACAGCGCTTCATATGCCGCAGTAGCGTCTGCCCCCGTATGATAATGCTGCAAACGATTATCTTCTTACTGAGACGCCCACTGTCTGCAGCGCTAATACATCTCGGTGCATCTTTATAGGCACCATTGCTGCACCATCGGTTGCATCATCAAAAGTTTGACAGGTGCAATTTTTCTGTCTACTGCAATAAAAGACGCAGCAGCTGTCAGTGACATCCATCCAACTCTGCATAGCCTGCAGATGCGCTAACACGCACTCACTGAACTATGCCTACATGAGAATTCCCCGTTAAATCCAGCACCGCCTCTTCAGCTGTAAGTGTAGATGTGATCGGAATGCTTACAACACTGCATTTTTTTATTTATTTATTAACAGTTTCTTATATAGCGCAGCATATTCCGTTGCGCTTTACAATTGGAAACATAAATAGAACAAAACTGGGTAATAACAGACAGATATATAGGTAGGAAGGCCCTGCTCGCAAGCTTACAATCTATAGGGAAATAGGCATTGATACATAAGGATAGGTGCTATATATTGCTTTTTTTTCCAACCAGAATGCAGAGTTTCTTGGTGGGCTGCATGATCCAGTAACACAGGAATGTCGGCCAAATATCGGGAGGATGTGAAGGAAAGACAGTGTGTGAGGTTATGTGTGGACTGTGAAAGGGAATGTAATTAGATATGGAAGCTATGAAGGTTATGTGGGGGGTTCTGGAATCTGATAAGCTTGCCTGAAGAGGTGAGTTTTCAGGGAACGCTTGAAGAATTGGAGACTAGTGGAAAGTCTTATTGTGCGTGGTAAGGCATTCCATAGAGTGGGTGCAGCACAAAGAAAGTCCTGTAACCGTGAATGGGAGCAAGTAATCCGAGGGGATGAGAGACGCAGATCTTGTTCTGAGCGGGGAGGTCGGGTTGCGAGATATTTTGAAATAAGTGAAGAGATGTATGTTGGTGTGGTTTGGTTAATAGCCTTATGTGTAAGTAAAAGTATTTTATATTGAATACAGTAGAAAACCGGCAACCAATGGAGGGACTGACAGAGCGGTGCAGAAGAAGAACGTTTGGCAAGGAAGATAAGCCTCGCAACAGCATTCATAATGGATTGTAATGGCGATAGCCTGCTTTTGGGAAGACCAGTAAGGAGACTATTGCAATAGTCAATGCGGGAAATAGTGAGTGCATGGATTAGAGTTTTTGCAGTGTGTTGTGTGAAATATGGTCGAATTTTGGTTATGTTTTTTGGATGTATGTAACATGATTTTGAGACAGATTGAATGTGGGAAACAAAGGACAGTTCAGAGTCAAGTATGACACCTAGGCAGCAGGGTGGATTGTCGAGTTATCAACAGATATCAAGAGATCAGGTTGGTAACTGTTATTGGCTGGTGGAAATATAATTAATTCTGTTTTAGAAAAGTTTCAGGTGGCGAGATAACAACTAAGACGAAATGGCAGAAAGACATTCAGTGACACGGACCAATACAGATGGTGATAAATCTGGGGAGGATCGGTAGATTTGAGTATCATCTGCATACAGAGGTGGTATAGATTGAGAATAGCAGAGGACCTAAGACAGAGCCTTGCAGTACTCCAACTGATAAAGGTAGCAAAGAGGAGACAGTATCAGAAAAACGAACAGTAAAAGACCGATCAGATAGGTAGGAAGAGAACCAAGAAAGAGCTTTGTCTTTAAGACCTAGGGATTGTAGTGTTTGTATTAGAAGAGAGTGGTCAACAGTGTCAAAAGCAGCAGAACCGTATTTGTGTATGCTCAGTTACGGAGAGGGCACACAGTGTGAAAACAGGCAAGATGCACTCTGCCAGCAGGTGTACTGATAACTGGATGGGGGATTCTGACACCAGTCAGAATCCCAGCGCCAGTATCCCGAGCACCGGCATCCCGACGGTAAGTACAGGTTAGGTGGAGGGTGAGAATTACTGTTAGGGTTAGGCACTAGGGGCAGGATTAGAGTTAGGTCACACATCCACTAACAGACCTAAAAACGACTGCACGATTACGACATTGTAATCATGCAGTTGTTTGTCTGTCTGTGCTGTGCCTACACTGAACGATCAGTCGTTCAGTGCAGGCTCATCAATCATCCCCTAACATGCTCAACCTGACGTTATCGTCAGGTTGTTCAGCATGTTCGGCCGATGATTGTTATCGGAAACGACCACCGGGAGCGTGCATCGCTGGTCGTTTCCAACATTAATGTGGCCGATTCTTGCACAATTCATGAGCGATTGAACTATAACGATATCGTTATCGTTCAATTGCTCATAGAAATCGCCTAGTGGATGTGTGCCTTAGGCTACGGGAAAAGGAGGGTTAGGCTGCATGGAGGGAAGGTTAGGGTTAGGCTGTGGGGGTGGGGGGGTTAGGTTAAGGGGTAGGATGCTTACTGACAGGTGTCGGTATAGTGGAGGCTCCAGAGGTGGGGCTGCAGCACAGTCCAAAATTCAAATAGGTGAGCCACACCAACTGCCTGAACCCTATCAGGATGCCAGCTTTGGGATTCTGACTGCTGGTATCCTGACTGCCAGCATCCTGTACCCAATACCTGGAAGGAACAGATCTTAGGGGTAATGAGCCCCATTGTTACTGAGGCTTTTCTCACTCCTGTGCTGAGTCTGTATTGGCACTCTTTGCGCCGATTACACTCAACAATTTTTTTTTTTCCTAGAAAACAACATTAATTTGATTTACACCATCTCAAAGGGCAAATAAACTCTTTCAATAACAAGAACGAGAGCTAAAATCAACACTATATACTGTATACTGCTATAAAATCAACACTATATAATATTTTCCACAAAAAAATACTATATAGCAATTACTTTGGCATTAACCCACCTTGCCAAAATACCAAATAGCAGAATTTGGTTTCCATGGTAAAATCTGCACTTGAAAATGATAATGCATTATTTTTCTTAAATGGGAGATCTGGTATTTAGTTACTCTCCTTCCCTGGAAAATGTAATATATATAGAGCGGCGGCCAGTACAGTAAAGTTTTTTCTTGTGCCGGCGCGGCGTGTGCGTGACATCATGACATTACGCCGCTGGATTGGAGAGGACAGAGAGGAGCTGAGCCGCCTGCGAAGTGGAGCAGCAAAATCCAAATTCCAAACCGCTGAAAGATCAGAACCGCAACACTGATTTATCTGGGATTTCTCAGGAAATTAGAACCGCGACTCGGATTCACGAAATCCGGGTGGATTCAGACTTCTGGAGAACCGAACTGCACATCTCTACAGACCATAGACCTGTAGAGATTATGGACAGATTTTGCATTGGCTGGGAGGATTAATCTAAAAGTGTATGGGAACATATTGGAAGCCTTGAGAAAGTCAGACAATCAGTCTGTCGGTCTGATGGTGAGATTTACCTGACAGTGTATGTATGGCTATAGAGGGAGGGCCATTAGTAGTGTGGCCTAATTGAGGAGGCTAGGCCATGTCCCCTTAGGAAAAAAAACACTATCAGCTACAGAGGGGGTCGCTGTGAGCCCCTCAGTCAGGCGCAAATCCAGGGGCAGAGGAGAGGAGACTGCTGCTGCTTAGTAGCAGCAGTCTCCCTGGGCTCCCACTGAAACCCAGCACTCAGCAGCGTGTGCTGTGCTGCTGACAGGTCAGTGGTAGCTGGGACTGTGTCAGACCAGGGCCCCCGCCGGGCCCCTCCAGCAAGCCCGGGTAATTAGTACCTGCCCACCCTTGGCACACTTGAGTTTATGCTCACCGTTAGCATCAGTATTACCCAAACCACCGTGGTATGTACTTTGTGGTACATGTATATTTTTTAAGGGGTTTTACAGTAAAAGTTAAGTAGACTCATTCCCACAGCTTAGTTATTACATTATTTTGGTAAGTATGGGGTTGACATTGTACAATTAAAAACTCTTCAGAATTATTCATTCCAATTGCTGCTTTTGGATTCTCCGTGCATCATCCTACACCTCCTGTTTGATTGACGTGTATATTCTTCCTCCCCTGACCCAGAACACACAAATCTCACAACTACTGAGGCGGTTGCACAATCTTGAAGCATTTATTCCAAAAGTTTGCTTTTCCCTGAGGGGGAACTGTGCTCCGGCCGATTCAAAGCCAGATGAAAAGAAAACAAACAAATAATCTGTTCGCAGGCATTTCCAGAGCAGGGCGCTTACTGGGACCCACCAGCATTGTAGGGTTGGAGGTTTGACAACTGCCGGAGCCGGAGGCTGAGAGCTGGGCCGCATGTGTTTACAACCATTCACATTCACAGGCCAAGCAGGAAAACAAGGAAAATGTCAAAGAATTACAAATAAAACAGTTGACCATCAAAGTCAGCGAGGCCTGCAAATGAATAATTTTTAGACGGGAGGTATCAAGTTTCTTAAATATTTGTCACAGCTGTGCAAGGAAACAGCTCTGTTCAAAGGTGCAGCCACACACAGCTTAGTCCAAAAATGTATTTATTTAACATTATTTTGGCCTAACTGTTGTGTGGCTGCAACTTTAACTGTTTTGCTTACAAATCCTCATCCTTTTTTTTTTCCTTTTACAAATGCCCAATGTTACATCCTAGACTCGGCTGTTTGGTTTACAACATGGATAGCAACACATAGGGGTCAATTAAATTAGATGTGCAGTAAGATCACATGGGCGATTTGCAGTGTGCGCAAATCTTGTACATGCAGCAGGTTAGCATTGTACATTTTCTGCACGATGATGGCGAGATATAGGATGCTGAGGTCGGCATTTAATCGTTGACCCAAGGGCATATCTGATGTGAATGGCCAAATATTCTCTGTAAAGCGCTGCGGAATATGTGTGCGCTATATAAATAACTGGTAATAAATAAATAATGAATAAATATCGCCGACATCGCCCTTATATATCGCATATGATTGAACTGCCTCTTTGTAATTAAAGTTTAATTTCTATAATGTCTGAGAAAGTAATTTTCAGCTTTCGAGGGAGGGTGGGTGGTGATTCCCCTTTGTGGGACTCCCATGTTTCATTGGCCAAGTATCCCTGGAGAAATTTTGCTCCTCAAAGGAGAGTCTAATTTGCAGTTGGCTGTTTGTCAGTTCTGTCTTCTGCTACAGCCTCAGCCCTGTTTTGGTTTTGGATCTGGATCTTTCTTCGTGTTTTAGATCTGGATTGGTTTTGCCAAAACCACCCATCCGTGTTTTGGGTTCTGGGTGTTGTGTTTTGGATCTGTATTTTTTTGAAAAAAAGCATAAAAACAGCTAAAATCACAGAATTTGTGGGTTTTTCTGCTCCTATGCTATTATTAACCTCAATAACCTTAATTTCCACTCATTTCCAGTCTATTCTGAACACATCACACCTCACAATAGTGTTTTTATGTCCAAAAGGTTGCACCGGGGTAGCTGGATGACTATGTTAAGCGACACGAGTGAGCGGCACAAACACGTGGCCCATCTAGGAGTGACACTGCAGTGGCAGATAGGATGGCAGTTTGAAAAACTAGGCCCCAAACAGTACATAATGCAAAGAAAAAAAAGAGGTGCAAGATGGAATTGTCCTTGGGCCCTCCCACCCACCCTTATGTTGTATAAACAGGACATGCACACTGTAACAAACCAATCATTTCAGCGCCAGGGTCTGCCACACGACTGTGACTGAAATGATTGGTTCGTTTGGGCCCCCACAAAACAAGCTGGCAATTAATCTGTCCCTGTACAAACTGGCTCTACGGAGGCAAGATGTCTTCCTCATCCTCCTCATCAACCGATTCCTCACCCTCTTCAGTGTTGTGTACATCCTTATCCTCACAGAGTATTAATTCGTCCCCGCTGGAATTCACCACTACAGGTCCCTCTGTACGTTCTGGAGGCTGGTCTCCCTGGAAGAGTTGATAATTCATTTTTATGAACATCATCTTCTCCACACTTTGTGGAAACAACCTCCTACACCTTTTGCTGACAAGGTTCCCGGCTGCACTAAACACTCTTTCGGAGTACACACTGGAGGGGGGGCAACTCAGGTAAAATAGAGCCAGTTTGTACAGGGGCCTCCAAATTGCCTCTTTTTCCAGCCAGTACAGGTACGAACTGTCTGACATGCCTACTTGGATGCTGTCACCAATGTAATCCTCCACCATTCTGTCAATGGTGACAGTATCATATGCAGTGACAGTAGACATGTCAGAAATTGTTGGCACGTCCTTCAGTCCGGACCAGATGTCCAAACAGGCCCTTGACTTATGACACAGGTGCACGCTTGGCGCTGTGCTGTGTTGATGCACGTGCGGCTACTGCGCATACATTTCACACACAAACAGAAAAAAAAGGATGGTTTATTTTTTGTGGAGTGCACTTTGGGGGTTACACCACCCTTTAAAAGACTTATGGGACACAGGCGCATGCTTGGCACTGCTCCTTTGTTGATGCACATACAGTGCATACAATTCACAAACAGAAGAAAATGTTTTATTTTTGTTGGCGTGTACTTTGCGGGTTACACCACCCTTTAACAGACAGACGCACGCTTGTCGCTGCTGCTTTGAGGATGCAGGTGCGGCTACTGCGCATTCATTTCACACGCAAACACAGAAAAAATATTACTTTATTTTGGTTGGAGCGCACTTTGGGGGTTACACCACCCTTTAACAGACAGACGCACGCTTGTCGCTGCTGCTTTGAGGATGCAGGTGCGGCTACAGCCCACACAATTCACAAAGACAGAAAAAAAGAAGAATTTTTTATTTTTTGTGGAGCGCACTGTGGGGGTTACACCACCCTTTAACAGACAGACGCATGCTTGTCACTGCTGCTTTAAGGATGCAGGTGCGGCTACTGCGCATACATTTCACACACAAACACAGAAAAAATGAAGATTATTTTATTTTGGTTGGAGCGCACTTTGGGGGGTTACACCACCCTTTAACAGACAGACGCACGCTTGTCGCTGCTGCTTTGTGGATGCAGGTGCGGCTACAGCCGATACAATTCACAAAGACAGAAAAAAAAGAACTTTTTATTTTTTTTGGAATGCACTTTGGGGGTTACAGCACCCTTTAACAGACAAGCCAGCCGGCCCTTTACTTATGACACAGGCGCACGCTTGGCGCTGCTCCTTTGTTGATGCACATGCAGCCACAGTGCATACAATTCACAAACACAGAAAATAATTCCTCCACCATTCTGTCAGTGGTGACAGTATCATATGCAGTGGCAGTAGACATGTCAGAAATTTACATTGTTGGCATGTCCTTCAGTCCGGACCAGATGTCCAAATCGGCCCTTGACTTATGACACAGGGGCACGCTTGGCGCTGCTACTGTGTTGATGCACGAACGGCTACTGAGCATACATTTCGCACACAAACACAGAAAAAAAAGAATTGTTTATTTTTTGTGGAGTGCACTTTGGGGGTTACACCACCCTTTAACAAACTTATGGGACACAGGCGCACGCTTGGCGCTGCCCTTTGTTGATGCACGTGCAGCCACAGTGCACACAATTCACAAACACAGAAAATATTTTTTTATTTTGTTTGGAGTGCATTTTGGGGATTACAGCACCCTTTAACGGACAAGCCAGCCGGCCCTTTACTTATGGGACACAGGCGCACGCTTGGCGCTGCTCCTTTGTTGATGCACGTGCAGCCACAGTGCACACAATTCACAAACACAGAAAATTATTTTTTATTTTGTTTGGAGTGCACTTTGGGGGTTACAGCACCCTTTAATGGTCAATCCAGCCGGCCCCTTTACTTATGACACAGGCGCACGCTTGGCGTTACTTTGTTGATGCACGTGCGGCTACTGCGCACACAGGGCCTTATTCAGAGCCGCTCGTAAGCGGCCGCTCGATCGCTCTGAGCGATGTTCGCACAACTGCGCATGCGTATGAGTCGTAATGCGCATGCGCAAACCAGTCATTGCGGTCGGAAATCGTGCACTCGCAAAACAGCGAGGGGCTGCTAATTTGATTGACAGAATGTACCGTTTGTGGGTGGTAGCAGGGGAAGGTGCTTGAAAACGGGGGAGTGGCGATCCGAACGCAGGCGTGCCTAACGGTCAAAAGGGCGTTTAATGGGAGTGCATAATTAGTAAAGGAGCGTCATCGACCACGTCACTTGGTAGTCTTTTAGCCTGAACTGCTCGCAGTGATAGCGGTAAGAAAAACCTACAACAAGCACTGCGAGCAGTTCAGATGCACAGATCACCCCCTGGACAACACTACAGCACCCCTCTAGGACTACAGCCTTTATGGGACACGTCACAACACAGCCCAGCCAGCCCCTATAGACTTTGGAGTGGGCACAGGGCCTGATTCAGAGCCGCTCGTAAGCGGCAGTACGCTCGTTCCGAGCGATGTTCGCACTTCTGCTCATGCGTACGGTTTATAATACGCATGCGCAAACCAGTCAGTGCGGCTGAAAAATGTTTGTTCGCTATATAGCGAATGCCTGCTACTTTGAGTGACAGGATGAGGCCTATGTGGGTGGTAACAGGGGAAGGTGCTTGAAAACGGGGAGTGGAATTAAGAACGCAGGCGTACTTAAAGGTCAAAACGGGCGTTTTATGGGTGTGCATAATTAAAACAGCAGCGTCATTGACCACGTCACCTGGTTGTTTTATAGTCAAAACTGCTCGCAATATAGTGGTAGGAAAAAACAACCACAAGAATAGCGAGCAGTTCATACGCTGGTCGATGTACTCGATTAATCTAATAAAAAGCGGACATGACGTAGGATGCGAGCGGCCAGGGGGTGTAGTTTCCAAAAAAACGACCGCAAGTTTTGTTCGCTCGTTCAGACATAGAAGTGTGAACAGACCGCAAAGAGCGAACGGTTCATTTGAATAGCCACCCCCTTTTTCTGAACGAGTGAGCGCTAATTGCGTCCGGCTCTAAATCAGGCCCACAGCCCCTATGGACAACTGACTGCACAACACAGCCCAGCCAGCCTCTATGACAGCAGCACAACACAGCCCAGCCAGCCCCTATGGACTGAGTGGTCACAGCCTCTATGGACATCAGCAGCACAACACAGCCCAGCCAGCCCTAGCTCCCACCCTCCCTCATCACTGTCCACAGCCGGAGTGAGAAATGGCGCCGTCGCGGGAACATTTTATAGAATCCAAAACCCACGAGATCCGGAAGGCGGGTTGATGATGTTTTGCCTCGATTTCAGATCCGAGTCAGGCGGGAAAAGTCAAGTCTGACGGATACGACTCGGATTGGGGGGGCTCGGGGGGTTCGGATTTCAGAAATCTGAACCCGCTCATCCCTAATATATATATAATGGTGAGTTTTTGTATATGTTTATTGTTATCCTGATGATGAGGGAATAAAGGGGGTCATTCAGACCCGCTCTCGAGCGCAGGACGCTCGCAAGCGGGTCGATGTTCCCCCAATGCGCATGCGCATGACGGAGGGAGCTCCGTCGTACGCATGCGCGAGACCCGAATAACGATGGCCAAGCCGTCGTTATGGGCCTCGCACTAAAGGGGGCGTGCTGTCGATGGTGACTGACAGCACGCCCCCTTTAGTGGGCGTGCCGGGGGCGTGGGTGCCAGACGGAGGCGTTCCCATGGGAACGCCTACCGTCTGAGTCCAGCCCCACTGACATCACTAGTGATGTCAGTGGGAGTGATTTTGGCTCTGATAGAGCCAAAATCACTCCAGGGCTTGCGGCAATGAGACCCTACCACGAGGGTCTCGTCGCAAGCCCAATGGTCGCGATGGTCTTGACCATCGCGACCATCTTTTTGGCCGCTCGCATATGCTGTGGGTTATTGATTGGAGTGCCGCCTGTCTACAGACTGTATATTGTACCCGTGTCAGCGGGTTACTCAGGAGGGCACCCGGTGTGTATATGCATCGTTAAGGGAGTGCTTCCCAGTTTTGACTTTATATATATATATATATATATATATATTATATATATATATACATATATATATATATATATATATATAAACATATATATACATTAAGGGTGAGCGGGTTCGGATTTCTGAAATCCGAACCCCCCGTGCCCCCCCGATCCGAGGCCGATCCGAGTCAGGCTCGACTTTTCCCGCCTTTTCCTGAAATCGAGGCAAAACGTCATCATCCCGCCTTCCGGGTCTTGCGGGTTTTGGATCCTATATAAGGTACCCGCGTCGGCGCCATTTTCTCACTCGGCTGTGGACAGTGAAGAGGGAGGATGGGAGTTAGGGCTGGCTGGGCTGTGTAGTGTAGTGTAGTGTTGTAGTGTAGTGTAGTGTAGTGTAGTGCAGTGTAGTGTTGTGCTGTGCTGTGCTGCGCTGTGCTGCTGTTGTCCATAGGGGCTGTGTCCACTACTTCAAAGTCCATAGGGGCTGGCTGGACTGTGTTGTGCAGTCAGTTGTCCATAGGGGCTGTGTCCACTCCAAAGTCCTGTGCAGTGTCCCAGTCCTAAAGGGGTGCTGTAGTGTTGTCCAAGGGCTGCTCTGTCCATCAGGGGTGCTCCCCCCAAGTGCAAAAAAAAATTATATTTTTTCTGTGTTTGTGAATTGTGTGCACTGTGGCTGCACGTGCATCAACAAAGGAGCAGCGCCAAGCGTGCGCCTGTGTCCCATAAGTAAAAGGCCAGCTGGCTTGTCCGTTAAAGGGTGCTGTAACCCCCAAAGGGCACTCCAAACAAAATAAAAATATATATTTTTTTGTGTTTGTGAATTGTGTGCGCAGTAGCCGCACGTGCATCAACAAAGTAGTGCCAAGCGTGCGCCTGTGTCCCATAAATAAAGGGCCGGCTGGATTGACCGCTAAAGGGTGCTGTAACCCCCAAAGGGCACTCCAGACAAAATAAAAAAATATATTTTTTTGTGTTTGTGAATTGTGTGCGCAGTAGCCGCACGTGCATCAACAAAGTAGTGCCAAGCGTGCGGCTGTGTCCCATAAGTAAAAGGCCGGCTGGCTTGTCCGTTAAAGGGTGCTGTAACCCCCAAAGGGCACTCCAAACAAAATAAAAAAAAATATTTTTTTGTGTTTGTGAATTGTGTGCGCAGTAGCCGCACGTGCATCAACAAAGTAGTGCCAAGCATGCGCCTGTGTCCCATAAATAAAGGGCCAGCTAGATTGACCGCTAAAGGGTGCTGTAACCCCCAAAGGGCACTCCAAACAAAATAAAAAAATGTTTTCTGTGTTAGTGAATTGTGTGCACTGTGGCTGCACGTGCATCAACGAAGGAGCAGCGCCAAGCATGCGCCTGTGTCCCATAAGTAAAAGGCCAGCTGGCTTGTCCGTTAAAGGGTGCTGTAACCCCCAAAGGGCACTCCAAACAAAATAAAAAAATATATTTTTTTGTGTTTGTGAATTGTGTGCGCAGTAGCCGCACGTGCATCAACAAAGTAGTGCCAAGCGTGCGCCTGTGTCATAAGTAAAAGGCCGGCTGGCTTGTCCGTTAAAGGGTGCTGTAACCCCCAAAGTACACTCCAAACAAAATAAAAAAAAATGTTCTGTGTTTGTGAATTGTGTGCACTGTGGCTGCACGTGCATCAACGAAGGAGCAGCACCAAGTGTGCGCCTGTGTCCCATAAGTAAAAGACTGGCTGGCTTGTCCGTTAAAGGGTGCTGTAACCCCCAAAGGGCACTCCAAACAAAATAAAAAAATATATTTTTTTGTGTTTGTGAATTGTGTGCGCAGTAGCTGCACGTGCATCAACAAAGTAGTGCCAAGCGTGTGCCTGTGTCATAAGTAAAGGGCCAGCTGGCTTGACCATTAAAGGGTGCTGTAACCCCCAAAGTAAACTCCAAACAAAATAAAAAAATATTTTCTGTGTTTGTGAATTGTGTGCGCAGTAGCCGCACGTGCATCAACAAAGTAGTGCCAAGCGTGCGCCTGTGTCATAAGTAAAAGGCCGGCTGGCTTGTCCGTTAAAGGGTGCTGTAACCCCCAAAGGGCACTCCAAACAAAATAAAAAAATATATTTGTTTGTGTTTGTGAATTGTGTGCCCAGTAGCCGCACGTGCATCAGCAAAGTAGTGCCAAGCGTGCGCCTGTGTCCCATAAATAAAGGGCCAGCTGGATTGACCACTAAAGGGTGCTGTAACCCCCAAAGGGCACTCCAAACAAAATAAAACATTTTTTTCTGTGTTTGTGAATTGTGTGCACTGTGGCTGCACATGCATCAACAAAGGAGCAGCGCCAAACGTGCGCCTGTGTCCCATAAGTAAAGGGCCGGCTGGCTCATTTCTTAAAGGGTGGTGTAACCCACAAAGTGCACTAGTCGCCAACAAAAATAAAAAAATATTTTCTGTGTTTGTGTGCGCCTTAGCCGCACGTATATATCAATATAACATAAATGGAGGACCAAACTTGCTCCGATAAAAATAAAATAGGGAAAGATCAAGAACCACTTCCTCCTAGTGCTGAAGCTGCTGCCACTAGTCATGACATAGACGATAACATGCCATCAACGTCGTCTGCCAAGGCCGATGCCCAATGTCATAGTAGAGGGCACATACAATCCCAAATGACAAAGTTCAGGAAAATTACCTTGAAAAAAACATTTAAATCATCTGAAGAGAAACGTAAACTTGCCAATATGCCATTTACGACACGGAGTGGCAAGGAATGGCTAAGGTCTTTCCCTATGTTCATGACTAGTGGTTCAGCTTCACATGACGATGGAAGCCCTCCTCCCACTAAAAAAATCAAACGAGTTAAGCTGGCAAAAGCACAGCGAAGAACTGTGCGTTCTAAGAAGATATCACAAATCCCCAAGGAGAGTCCAAGTGTGGTGGTGGTTGCGATGCCTGACCTTCCCAGCACTGGACGGGAAGAGGTGGCTCTTTCCACCATTTGCACGCCCCCTGCAAGTGCTGAAAGGAGCACCCACAGTCCACTTGCTGATATGCAAATTGAAGATGTCACTGTTGAAGTACAACAGGATGAGGATACTGGTGTAGCTGGCGCTGAGGAGGAAGTTTGCGAGGAGGATTCTGATGGTGATGTGGTTTGTTTAAATCAGGCTCCGGGGGAGACAGTTGTTGTCCGTGGGATGAAAAAGCCCATCACGGTCATGCCTGGGCAGAAGACCAAACATTCCACCTCTTTGGTCTGGCAATATTTCTATCCAAATCCGGACAACAACTGTCTTGCCATATGTACCATATGTAAAGGTGGAATAAGTAGGGGTAGGGATGTTAACCACCTAGTAACATCCTCCATTATACGGCACCTGCAGCGCGTTCATAAAAAGTTACTGTCAAGTTCAGAAACTTTGGCTAAGACCGTAAGCAGTCCAGGGACACCTAAATCCTGTTGTCCTGTTGTATCCAAGCACCTGCAAACCACACCGTCAACTCCCTCCTCGTCAATTTCCTCCGTAGTCAGGATCGGAAGTAGTCCTGCAGGCCATGTCACTGGCATGACTGACTCTCCTATCCGGGATTCCTCCGGAGGATCCTGCATTGCTACGCCTCCTGCTGCCGCTGCTGCTGTTGCTGCTGCTGGGAGTCGTTTATCATCCCAGAGAGGAAGTAGGAACACCTCTACTTTTACTAAACAATTGACCCTCCAACAGTCCTTAGTGAGGAGGATGAAGTACGACAGCAGTCATCCTGAAGCAAAACGTATAACTGAGGCCTTGACTGCTATGTTGGTGTTAGACGTGCGTCCGGTATCCGCCATTAGTGCAGTGGGATTTAGACAATTGATGGAGGTAGTGTGTCCCTGGTTCCAAATCCCATCTAGATTCCACTTCACTAGGCAGGCGATACCGAGACTGTACAGAAACGTCAGAAAAAGTGTCCTCAGTGTCCTGAAAAATGCCGTTGTACCCAATGTCCACTTAACCACGGACATGTGGACAAGTGGAACAGGGCAGACTAAGGACTATATGACTGTGACAGCCCACTGGGTAGATGTATCACCTTACGCAGCAGCGTCACCAGTAGCAGCATCTCAGAAACGCCAGCTCGTTCCAAGGCAGGCTACGCTGTGTATCACCGGTTTCAGTAAGAGGCACATCGCCCAGTGGCTTACCCCACTTAGATTCTCCTGGGGATTTGTGATATCTGACAATGCCATCAATATTGTGCGGGCATTACATCTGGGCAAATTCCAGCACGTCCCATGTTTTGCTCACACAATAAACTTGGTGGTGCAGAATTTTCTGAAAAGCGACAGGGGTGTGCAGGAGACGCTTTGGGCCACTTTTGCCATTCAGCGACTGCGTGCCGAAGACTGGAGCGCTAGCAAACACTCTTGAACCTGCCCCGCCATCACCTGAAGCAAGAAGTTGTGATGCGGTGGAACTCAACCCTCTATTTGCTTCAGAGGATGGAGGAGCAGCAAAAGGCCATTTAAGCCTATACATCCACCTATGACATAGGCAAAGGAGGGGGTATGCACCAGACTCAAGCGCAGTGGAGAATGATTTTCATGTTGTGCAAGGTTCCAGCCCTTTGAACTTGCCACACGTGAAGTCAGTTCAGACACTGCCAGCTTGAGTCAGGTCATTCCCCTCATCAGACTTTTGCAGAAGCAGCTGGAGAAAGTGAAGGAGGAGCTAAGACGGCATGTGGGACTTGTGGATGAAGCCCTTCATTCGCTTTGCCAGGATTCCAGGGTGGTCAATCTGTTGAAATCAGACCACTACATTTTGGCCACCGTGCTCGATCCTAGGTTTAAAGCCTATGTGGTGTCTCTCTTTCCGGCCGACACAAGCCTGCAGAGGTGCAAAGACCTGCTGGTGAACTCACTGTCAGCTGAAGCGGAACGTGACACGTCAACAGCTCCTTCTTCATTTTCCCCTGCAACTGGGGCTGCCAGGAAAAAACTTAGGTATCCTAAGCGCCCCGCTGGAGGTGATGCAGGGCAGACAGGACCAAGTTTGGACATCTGGTCCGGACTGAAGGACCTGGCAACGATTTCTGACATGTCTACTGTCACTACATATGATACTGTCACCATTGACAGAATGGTGGAGGATTACATCGGTGACAGCATCCAAGTAGGCATGTCAGACAGTCCATACCTGTACTGGCAGGAAAAAGAGGCAATTTGGAGGCCCCTGTACAAACTGGCTCTATTTTACCTGAGTTGCCCCCCCTCCAGTGTGTACTCCGAAAGAGTGTTTAGTGCAGCCGGGAACCTTGTCAGCGAAAGGTGTAGGAGGTTGCTTCCACAAAATGTGGAGAAGATGATGTTCATAAAAATGAATTATCAACTCTTCCAGGGAGACCAGCCTCCAGAACGTACAGAGGGACCTGTGGTGGTGGATTCCAGTGGGGACGAGTTAATACTCTGTGAGGATGAGGATGTACACAACACTGAAGAGGGTGAGGAATCGGTGGATGAGGAGGATGAGGACGACATCTTGCCTCCGTAGAGCCAGTTTGTGCAGGGACAGATTAATTGCCAGCTTGTTTTGTGGGGGCCCAAACGAACCAATCATTTCAGCCACAGTTGTGTGGCAGACCCTGGCGCTGAAATGATTGCTTTGTTAAAGTGTGCATGTCCTGTTTATACAACATAAGGGTGGGTGGGAGGGCCCAAGGACAATTCCATCTTGCACCTCTTTTTTTTCTTTGCATTATGTACAGTTTGGGGCCTAGTTTTTCAAACTGCCATCCTGTCTGCCACTGCAGTGTCACTCCTAGATGGGCCACGTGTTTGTGCCGCCCACTCGTGTCGCTTAGCATAGTCATCCAGCTACCTCGGTGCAACCTTTTGGACATACTGTAAAAACACTATTGTGAGGTGTTCAGTGTTCAGAATAGACTGGAAATTAGTGGAAATTAAGGTTATTGAGATTAATAATAGAATAGGAGCAGAAAAACCAACACATTCTGTGATTTTATGCTTTTTAAAAAAAAAATACAGATCCAAAACACAAAACCCAGAACCCAAAACACGGAAGGGTGGTTTTGGCAAAACCAATCCAGATCCAAAACACGAAGAAAGATCCAGATCCAAAACCAAAACACGAAAAAAAGGCCGGTGCACACCCGTAATATATATACAGGTTGAGTCTCCCATATCCAAAATGCTTGGGACCAATGGTATTTTGGATATCGGAATATTCCGTATTTTGGAATAATTGCATACCATATTGAAATGTCTTAGGAATATGGCCCAAATCTAAACACAGAATGCATTTATGTTTTATATACACCAATTTTGTGGCTCAAACAAAGTTTGTGTAGATACATGAAATTCATTTATATGTCATATACACCTTATACACACAGCCTATAGGTCATTTTATACTTTAGTTTAATAATTTTGTGCATTAATCAAAGTTTGTGTACATTGAACCATCAAAAATCAAAGGTTTCACTATCTCAGTCATGCTAGAAATATTCCGTATTTCGGAATATTCCGTATTTCGGAATATTTGGATATGGGAGACTCAACCTGTATATATATATATATATATATATATATATATATATATATATGTATTTATTTTTTAAGTTAGCTGTGAAACCATGTGTGTGTTAGCCCTGTCCTAGTCGTTAACATCATTCTTGTGGTAAAGATACACACGTGAAGTCAGCCAATATATGGGCAGTTTCAATTCCCTGGGAACTCATCACATCAGTGAGGTACGAGGTACAAAGTTCCACTAGTGACTTGATGGGCTGCAATCTCTTGGCGGTTGATCCAACTTAAAAAATAGCCACCTTCATTATGTATAGCTGGTAGGTAGACTGCAGTCACTGTCTATTATCATTTATTAGACCCCAGTACATGTTTATAAGTGAAACTTTAGGAATTATAGACCATATCAATTAGAATATATCAGATTCAAGTTGCAATGGATAAGAACTTTTAATTAATTTAAAGTAAAAAACCTAAATCTACCTGCTGAATAAGCTGAATAAATAGATGGCTAAACAGCTATACCACCATTCCACAATGTGGGACGGGTTTTCCATTACGCAGATGAACAAGAAAAGCGACATTGTGCCAGAGTTTCTCCAGAAAATCAATTCAAAGCGAACCGTGTTTTCCTGCATCTGGCAGGTTTCCTTTAATCAAATACAAATTACAGCCTGGCGGATGAATATTTTGTATAATATTATGTAGCCTGATTGCAGACATCAGAGGCCGGGCATATATTACAATGGCAATTCTTCAGGGCAGACTTTCCTGGTAATCTGCTTAAACTGTAGAAAAGGAAAGGTGAGACATACTGTAGCTGTAAGGGCTGATCTGACAGCAGGCATTAACATTTCTGTCTAGTGCGTCCAATTAGTCTTGTTAGATTTAGAATTTACATATAAATGTGCTAAGCAAGAGGCATGTAGTCAAACAAGGCGTGCCTATCTGGGGACTTATTAAGTACTTTGACCCTGTTGCTTTATAATAAAATTCCTATAATAGTTATATAATACCAATTTTAAGAGATCAATATTTAATTTTAAATGCACAGAAGTATGCATATAAAATATTGTAGTCAATATACCGACGGCTGGGAAGCCGTCTGCCAAAATCCCGAATTTGGGACTAAAGATAGACAACGGAATCCCGACAGACGGCTTCCCGAACAAAGGTAAGCCATCTACTGTTTGCTATTAACCGCGGGGGGAGGGTTAGATTTAGGATTTAAGGTTAGACACCCCCGGTGGAGGGTTAGGCTGTGGAGAGAGAGAGTTAGGCACCACTGGGAGGAGGTTAGGATTAGGCACAATCCCCCCCCACCCCGGGATGGTTAGGTTAAGGGTGCGGGAAGGGAGGTTAGGGTAAGGCACCACCAAGGGAGGTTTTGGGGTGGGGAGAAGAGGGGGGGGTAACTTCCTTACCTTATCCATCATTCATGTTTGGGCTTCCGGCATCTGTATTTCACCAAGCGGCTATCCAGCGGCCGGGATTTCATACCCTACCCATATATTCATGTGGAAATTATTAGCTGGAGAAAAACAGTGCTGTAAATAACACAGGGGGTGATTCAGCCTCAGACAGTTTTGCTATCGCAGCTGCTAACATGGTAGCAGCTGCGATATCACTATTATGGTAATGCCGCAGGAGTCCACGGATGCAGCATTGGATCATATTCAATCCCTGTGGCCGGCTGAGTGACTATGGGGTCACTCTAGCCCATGGGCGTAGGAACGAGGGGTGGGGGCAAGGGGGCGGCTCGCTCCCCTCCCAAACATCTGAAAGGTGTGGTGGACGCAGATGATCAGGGGCTGTCCTTTATAGCAATAGGCTGCACGACCCCTGCACTGGACGGGGGAGTAGATGTTAAGTTAAAACACTGCACATTGCACCTCTTCCTCCATGCGGTGCAGGGGATCTGCAGCTGATTGCTAGAAAGTACAGCCCCTGTCCATCCACGGTCGCTGTTCAGGGTAAGATAGAGGGAGGAAGGAGGAGGGCCGGGTGACAGAACGATTGTATTCCCCCCCCCCAACATAAAATTGTTCCGATGCCCCTGTTCTAGCCGACTGCCGCAGATGCACAAAAGAGGCAAGTAAATCTCCGTCAGTAGACGGAGATCCTGGCTTCTGCGCCCCCTCCCCCCCCCCCAACGGCAGCGACACATCTATGTTTGGGGAAACTCTATCACTGCCAGACTGCATGCGGGATCGCAGAAAGGTACTGCACATGTGCAGTATGGATCATGTGCCTGCACACAGCATGGCTATCGGAGATGCGCGCTAACCATCGGGTTAGCGTACATCACTGGATTGGCCCCCAAATACCAGTCTTACTGTAAGTATACCTGATATAAAACATCTCTTACCCACCCCATTTAGAAATGCCTAGAATACTTAATGTTGTTGGTGTGCGTGTGGGCTATTCTTTGGTCTGGAAAATCCTGTGACACTAACCTCATGTGATCAGTCAGACTTTTTACAGCTGAAAGAGTACAGAGATCTAACTCCTACTAGTACATGCGGCTAATACAGTGCTGTATCTATAATGGGTGCAGGCAGCGGCGTAGCTGGGCTCCATAATGGCCTGTGCTGGCCCTGCTCCCTAAGCACATGTCATCAAGGTATGCAGAAGAGGTGGGGACAGGTAAATGTACAAACAAGCTTCTGGTAAAGTCCCAAACTGTCTAGTACAGGGATGGGGAGCGTCTGAGCTTTTTCCTGCTAGCCTCATCTGGCTAGCAGGGTGCCTAGAATGACACCCTGCAGCCAGAATCTATGCAGCAGTGCCATCTGGAGCGTCCTTAGGAAGCTTCAGACTGTCAAACTGCTGCCCTTACAGCTCCCCAGAGCATCTTCAGAATGCTCCGGGCATTGCTGTAATCACCGACGATTGTAGTCCCGCCCCCATGTGATGTCACATGGAGGGTCGTGGCCTGCACCGGGCCCGCAAATAATGTTATATATATCAAAATGGCCTTGGGCAGATAAAAGGTTCCCCTCCCCTGGTGAATCTGCTGGTATATACTACTTACTCTGAATACCATCGCCAAATAGTACAAACGTAACATGCAGGGGAATATATTTATACAGGGTGTGTGGTGCACACAGTTCCCTGGGTCCATGGGGGGTCCGCACCGCACACACCTTGCACCCATATTATACTTACCTCTCCAGAGTCCCACGTCCGTGCCGGTGTCAGCGCTGTAAAAATGTCTGGAAAATGGCTGATGCGGCCATTCTCCAGTCGTTTTGCCCATGCGCAGTACAGGGAAAATAGCCGCCGCAGCCATGCGCTATAGACCTGTGCATGCGCTATAGACTCTGGGCACACTCTAGTGCCCAGAGTCTATCAGTGCGGTGCTGGCCACGTTGCGTTCTGTGCGCTACCAGGCCACAAAACTGAGAGGAGGGGGCCCGTGAAGGAGACTGCACACGGGCACCCTCCTCTGTAGAAACGCCCCTGATAACATGTAAGAGTAGGTTTCACATACTTTGTTATGTTTTTTTACCAATAGTTTTATATAGACATAGACATTCTTTGGACCTAAGCTGTGGCATATTGTGTTATTATAAGTTTGGTTTGCGACTTCTGATTCTTCAACATAATTTTTACTGGAGCAATTGAGCGTCTCATCCAGACGGTCTGCGAAGTTCCGAGCAATTGCACCCACCACACTGCGCAGTGCAATTCTTCCTTTCAGGCACGAAATAAGTCACAAAGCTACTAATCAGCGAGCACAGGAGCCGCACTCGCCAGTAGAATGTTGTACTTACTGCATTTGCAAGTCTGCCTACTTAATTTGATAAGATTAAAGGCAGTTTCCCAAAGCTATATCTGCCCATTACTTTTTTCTGTTATCGAAATAAATTGCAGACACCCATATTTACTGATAATGAATCTAACCTTTAGGACCCAATTAAAATAAACTTTTATGTGCGATGGTTTTTAAACATTAGTGATTTTCTACAAGACATGAAGAGTCTCTGCCAAATGGGCTTTTCTGTTACAGAAATTATTTAGCTGGTTCTTTTAACCCTTTTAACTGACTGCCAGGATTTATCACTGTTTCATAATGCATTTCTGGAGCAAGAGTGCAGGTTGTGATGCCTTTCAGTGCATTAACATGACGTTCAGCATGCATTGCTTTCTGGACGATTCCTGTTCCTCAGCGCATTGTAGTATTTACATTACATTTCACACCTTCTGCCATTAGCCTGCCCCTGACATGAAGCATGGTGACAATCTGCTAATTTATGGTAATTGTCACACCGCTCTCCATAAGGACCACCTATGCAGCTCAGCTGTCACCGCTGACCTCTGCTACAGAACCTCTTGAATGTATAACATTATGAAAAGAACATATTTGCCACATGTAGTGGGAAAGAATTATGTCGATCTTAGGATAAGAGAGCTTAACACTGTATGGTATATACATTATTTCATGGAAAATTATTTTAAAGTGATAATGCTACTTGCTGTGAGCCTTCACATGTCTTTTGTTACTTACTATAATAGGAGAAAATTGTCCTCTTTTTCTCCTATCTATTCAGCTTGATGACCGGGTGAAGTACGTTAGGCTTGACAGTTATCCTGTCTACACAGATGGCATGTCGACATGATAGAGCCGAATGTCCCTGGTGGCCATGCGGTCACTTACATGGTCCTGAGAGCTGCAGCTGCTCCAGCACGGTTTTGGGGGTCTTGTTGGTCATGTGACCACTTCCGGTAAAGACGATTGATGGAGCAGCGGGTTGTATGAGTGGTTTCTGTTTATCCCTAACTCTAACCCCTACCCCTAACCCTCCACCTAGTGCCTAACCCTAACCTCCACTCCTTATATTGACTTATCAATCAGCCGCTCAATATGTCTGGCCTGGTATCGCAACTGGATAGACATTTACATTTTCCCAACCAATTGTGAAGTCAGTGTTGGCGGTCCTTGCAGCCAGTGTACGGGTGGTTGGCAGGTCACCCATACACACAGCCAGACATACCGATATATCTGCAAGATATATGCTCACTGTTGACTGAACATGTGTATCTGTCTTACATCTAAAGACGAGCACATTGATTGGACAAATATCATGATTATTTGGACTTTTCCATGTGTCTGAGCCGTTGATCCACTTTGAGTGTGGGCGTGGCACCTAAAGTTTGGTTGGACATTTCACCGAGCCAGAGAAACTATTTTTTTTTTCTAATATGGTATCCAAAGAAAATATTGGACAATATACCGAACGTCCGCCTAAGCCTCTGAGTAGCAGGTAAAGGCATGTGATCGCACTACAACTGAATCTTGATGCAAATTTGATTGGCTGCTTACACCTTTATAGTTAAACTAGCACCTCTTCTTGGTAGCGTAATTTCCGGAGGCAACGGGAGTGTTCATCACGGAGCGCCAGGTATGTGTTGAGGGGGTCTGCCATCAGGGGTGTTGAGAGATGAAGAGGAATACCGTCATCTTTGTGGAAAAGACAGTGAGCGTTTTTGTAGCGTTAGAAAAGCAGTGAGCGTTTATTTACATACTGCGTTCATGCCCCTTCCAGCCAGGATGAAGTTCTGCAAGTCTGTGTACCGGTATCTCTTTGAGATAATTAAATTGTACTATATCAGAATGTTCCAAACTTCCAATTATATCAAAGAAAAAACAATGAAGCAGCTACAGTAGCTAAGATACAGAAACTCTCCTGGAGATCCATTGTTTCATGCAGCTGTGTGGACCAGATTATGCCAACTCCATATACTGTAGTCCATACTGTAGGTCTAACTTGCCACATTTAACACCCAATAAGTAGGAAGTAGCACAGTGCTGGCTACATTTAAACACAAACAGGGCTGCCGACAGCTCTGCCGGGCCCAGGTACAGGGAGAGGGCATGGCCAACTTGGGGAAGTGTGGCCAGACCCACTATTTACAAAAAAATTCAAAAGACTGGGGCACCGATTTCCTGGGGTGGGGGCACAATCACTCCCCCCTTGCACATAACGCAAGGAGACAGAGGACTGACTGCTAGCCTAACATCAGTGTATGTGTTTGGCTGGGGAGAGAAGCTGCTGCAGTCAGTCCAAACTCTCCCTGCCCAAAGTAAAGTACCGGTGGCCTGTTGCGGGGGCTTGGGCTGCAGGACACGGGCCCCCACCAGGCCCCTCCAACAGGCCCAGGCCCGGGTAAATAGTACCCGCTCTCCCCTCCTCTGTGTACCCAGCTGGAGACCACAATAATCATGTTATGTTATGTATGTACTACGTAGCAATCACGTGAAATGTGTAATTTGCAAATGTAAATTTTTAACAAATCACTGTTGCAGGCTTTTTAATAAACACTTTCTTTGGTTTCTTACTGGTATCTCTTTGGTTTCTTACTGGTATCACCGATTTATAGTTCTGCAGAGATTCCACAGAGTCATGTGACTACCATGGTAACCACAATCACATGTCACAGAGAGGCTTTGGAATACCCTTCTTAGCTTATTCTGCTTTGGGGACTGCACAATGATCCTTCTACCTCATTTTGCAATGAAATGCGCACTGACAGCTGTGGGAATATGTGTGTTACTGACAACCATTCTCGTTGGCCTCTCAGAAAGATTTTGAAAAGGAGATAATGATTTTTGGCATGATTACTCTCAGATGCATGCTTTAAAGGAATTTTACTTTCTATTTAAAGAAAAAAAAGGCTTTGGGATTGCTGCTTTCATGCATGAATGTGATAGTACTGTAATTATTGTGCTTCTTAGTTGTTAGCTAAATCTATTCTCTATCAGTCAGATTCCACAAAGTCAAAAAATCTGCAGCCTTGCTACAGTGATTTCGATTGGCTATAAAGCAGATTACTAACACTTAGATTTTATTTAAAATAACCGCGAGGCTACATTTATAGTAGAAATGTGCAAAGACCCCCGTGTACTGATTTCGGTTTTGGTTCTAAATCATCATCGTGTCTTGGTTTTGGCAAAACCACCCTCAAGTGTTTTGCTTCGGCTTCAGTTTTTGTTTTTGAATTTCTTTTCAAATTCATAAAAACAGCTAAAAAAAAATGTTCTATCTCTTTTGCCCAATTGTTTCTCTTTCTTTTCCCCCTTCTAGTTTATTACCTTATTGATTTATTAGTATTGTAAAGTTTTGTTTTTTGTTTTCTTCCTTTTTTCTTCGCACCTTGAAAAATACCCAGGGTTGAAACGTGACGGTGGTACAGGGATACCAGGGGGCAGCAGAAGGCTCCATACCCGGTGATTAGAGCGGAAACCAGTGCAGTGCCCGGAAACTACATGGTTGTATGCCAACACACGCTATTAAGGACTGCCCGTTGACAGTTCTATCTTTCACTCGGTAATTGTTACCCTTACAGCCAATGGAGAATTCCCTTCTTCATGCAACATTTGTTACAAAACAGGTATGTTTGCAAAGTCACAAATTCATATTTGTTTACCAAACTACACCTAGGTGTGTATGTGTCAAAATGTGGCTCTATCTAATTTAGGGCCTAATCCAGAGATTTTAGCAAAGCCGATAATCTTGCAGATGGCGCGATTGTTTGCTATTGCTCATGCGTGAAAGGTTCACTGCGCACGCGCAGCGATTGCGTTGCGAATACGCTCGTACAGCGGAACCACTTGCAAAGTGAGTGACAGGTAGTCAGCGTTTGGGGGTGGGAACGGGGAGGTGGTTAGATAAAGGCAGGCGTGTCTGACCGGTTAAACGCTACTGCGATCCATGAGAGAATGCACTTGCGATTGCATTAGCGTACATCTCGGAATTAGACCCTTAGTCCTGTATTGATGCAATTTATCAATAAAAAATTGCGCCGAGTGATACTGATTTAGGCTTTCAGTTCCACTTAGTAAAAAAATAAATAATAGTTGCTAAAAAATATATTCAAATAAAAAAAAAAGTAAAAAAAAAATAAACATTTTCAAATAATAGAGTATTTTTTAAGTCATTAGTTCTGCTTTGATCATCCTGAGATAGTGATAATAGAAGATGGATTGCAGTGGTATATGCGACACCACAATCCTTGTTTCATTGATGTCCCCATGGTTTGCAAGAGCCCTTAGCTATGGAACTATTGGAAAAAGTCCTATCACAGATGAAAACACACAATTTAGCTGAAGATAGGGCATTTTGCTGTTTCATAAATAGTAGAGTTGTGCGTGGACCCCATGTTTTGGTTTAGCTTTTGACAAACCGCCCTCAAGTGTTTTGTTTTGGTTTTGGATTTCTTTAAAAATTTATAAAAACAGCTAAAATCATGTAACTTGCACCTATATTATTAACATCAATAACATAAATTTGCAGTCAATTTTGACCACCTCACAGCACCTGAAATCACGATGTAATCCAAAATGCGCAAGATCTGTTTTTTAGATCCGAGTTCCGAACTTGCGAGAAGAAACGAGTCGGGACTAGGTTAGATTCGGAACCCCACAGTTCGTGGGTATTCGGTTCTCAGTAAAACCAAACCACTCATCTGTAATAAATAGACCCTTTATAGGCACTTTATGAACAAAATTTAGATTTTGTTTTTATAATTAAAAGATCAGGAAGAGGTAGAAATTGTGTATATTTGAAGTCCAAGGCTTTGTATAGGTACGATCATGTACAACATAATGAACATGAACCTATACAATTAAAAATGTACAGTAGACTGAAATATGACACTTCATAACAATATCATCTCTGGTGTCTTTGTAATGCGAGAAATTATATTCAACATATTAGGGATGTGCAGGCTCGTATAGGTTCGAATTTGCACGCCGAGTTCGGATTTTTCCATCCAAGAAACGGGACTCAGAAAGAGGCAAAACGTCATCTTGCATGGACAAACATAATCATTCCTGGTCAAAAGTCCAGGAATTATGATGTTTGTCCATGCAAGATGACATTTTGCCTCTTTCTGAGTCCCGTTTTTTGGAGGGAAAAATCCGAATTCGGCGTGCAAATTCGAACCTATCCGAACCTGCACATCCCTACAACATATACAGTATCAGGTTAAAACGTGAAAAAAAACCATAACAAAGTGTGCAAGCTAAATATATTTATTAGACCGTGGTTACTGGTGACATATTTACTTGTGCGAGATGCACTAATGTCCTTCCCTGTGACGTGTACATAAGAAAAAAATGATTAACTGCCCTTTAAACTAGGTAGGAAACATAAGTCATATATTACAGTAAAATTATTACTACAAGTAAAACTTACTGATTTAATGCATCACAGGAATAGTACACACAATCTATTAATATACCACCCTCCCACATTTTCAGCCACACTTTCAAAATCTGCTAATCAATGCGTCCAAAACAAGACTCTTTTAAGTGTTTTTATAAGGCCAGATACGTGTAAAGCAGACTTATTAGATGTGAAGGGAATGGTTATTTGCACAAAGTGAGCCGAACATGTGCAATAATATTGTAAAATGTTTATGGGTCTAGAGTGTGTTAGATTTTCCTAAAATACATCAGCTTCTCAGCTTGCAGTTAATATAGTGTTGTGTGTTATGTCATATCCTTCCCAGACTATTTTCAGTTTGAGTTATACTTTTTCCTTGGTAAATTACAGTATTATATTATTAATAAAAATAAAAAAATAAAAAACCAAGAGAGCAAATGGCCAGGAAAAGCAAGGCGTATATATTCCATCTTACTCTAAGCTTGCGGGTTGACACCCCATTCTCTAGTATTTTGTGTTCTCTCTCCCTCTCCCGAGATGGAGCTGTTTATAAGAGGCATTGTTAAGTCATGCTTGCCGTAATACTTCCCTTCCACTCGACGGTTAATACAGCTTAATTTTCTTGGTGTTAATACTAAACAAATATATATCTTTAAGCTCCAGTTGCTAAGCAGAAAAACCCTGGAACTCCTAGTCTGTGGCTCTTTTGTAGGCGAACAAGAGGTGGGTCCGTTCACTGCTTGGCATAAAAGTGTGATTTAAATAAACAGTGTTTAAAAAAAAAAAAAAAAAAGAGTTTCATAAAACAGACCGCAACTAAAGCCTGCCCAGAATTGTGGATTGGTGTTTAGGAATTGCTTTAATTGATGGAAAATCGAAATAAATAAAACATGAATTCAAAAGAGTAACATGCTGTGGTATATACCGTGTATATATATTTAAGAAAGCCGTGTTTCCTCTAAGGGAAAGGGGAAATTCAAACTGGGTGTGATTTATTATTAAAGTTTTTGTCATGCAGAAAGAAATCAGACAGCAAAAAGTTATATTTTTGCACATGGCGATATTCAAAAACTAAAAAGGTTTGTTACACTGTACCTCATCTATCTATCTTGGCACATACCTTCGCTTTCTTGGGAGAGATCAACACTCTTTTGTTTGGTGATCACAATTGATCACCAGACAAGAAACAAATTGGGGCACCCTTGCCTGAAGAGGGGACACCCCACTTTAAACAAATGTTGACACACTTTAAAAAAAAAGCTTATTAATGAATTCTGTATTTAAAAGCCAAATTCCACTTTAAATGGGGGATTTCCTCTCTTTTCCTGGCCATTTGACTTTTTTTTTTTTTTAATGCGTGCAGCGCAAAAACAATCACAGGCAACAGCTTAAATGAACACCCTTTAAGGTATTCCATAGTTTGTGGCTGAGGGAAGGGGGTTCTGACCTTCTTCTGTGTGCTATAAGGTTGTGTACTGCCTACTGATCAAGAATGATCAGTAGGAAATAATTAAAAAGGAGAACCCTTGTTTGACATTTCCTTTCCAAATGAGAAGGACCCCAAGTTTTTCTTGCCCAGGAATAACGAGATTGAGCCTCCCCCTACCCTCAGAAATGATTGTGCTTGATGCCTAGGAAGCAAGTCATGTAAAGTAGAGCTGGCCATCAACCATTGATGATCTATGTTTTTGCCAACAATGGAAAAGATCCAAAGATTCTCCATCATTAGCTGAGAGGCAGCAAATTATGTTTTATTTCCCCCTGGGCACAGGAAACGGATGTTAGCCCCACTGCCTGGCTGTGCCACTAAACCCTGCCCTTTTCCATGGTTACCTATTTTGTGGCTTACATATAACGTATATGACATGCAGGGGCAGAACACTTTTCCTCCCAGCAAATTATGTAAATGGACTAGTGATACCCCTCCAGCCTCCTGGGCACCTGCTCTTGCTTGTTTCTGAACATGTGGTGTGGTACATGCATAAGGAGGTGTGTGAGTGTGTGTGGGTTGGTGTGTGCGTGTTTGAGAGTAGGTGTGTGCAGGTGTGAGGTACTGTAGGTGTGTGCATATGTGTGGGTTGGTGTGTGAGTATGTTGGTGTGGGTGTGAGGGTAGATGTGTGCATGTGTGAGAGTAGGTGTGTACATGGGTGTGAGGGTAGGTAGGTATGCATGTGTGAGAGTAGGTGTGTACATGGGTGTGGGCGTGAGGGTAGGTATGCATATGTGAGAGTACTGTAGGTGTGTGCATGAGGGTAGGTATGCATGTGTGAGGGTTGGTGTATGCAGGTGTGAGGGATGGTACGCATCTCTGAAGGTTGGTGTATGTGGGTGTGTGGATAGGTATGCATGTGTGAGGGTTGATGTATGTGGATGTGAGGATAGGTATGCATGTGTGAGTGTTGGTGTATGCGGGTGTGAGAGTAGGTGGTTGTGTGTGTGATTGTAAGTGAGTGCGGATATGTATGTGGATACTTGTGTGTATATGTGATGGTAAGTATGTGCGTGTATGAGAGTAGGTATGTGCGTGTGTGAGAGTAGGTGTGTGCAGGTTTATGGGTACGTGTATGCGTGTGTGAGGATAGGTTTGTATTTGAGTCATGAAGAAATATCTGCACTACCAGATGAGCAGACGTTTTTATGGCCTTATTCAGAGAAGTACGCAAACCTAATGGTCTACATACATCTCAGACGGTGCAAGATTGCCCGCAGTGCCCCCTAAGACACAGCCTGATTGACATGCTGCAGCTGTTTGGGTGAGAGAATTTGGCAGCAACAGTCATCTTTCTTGAAAATGGGGACGTATCGCCCTCATTTTTGAGGCATGCTGAGGCCAGTGACTTAGACTTCTGACGCAGCTTCGCTGGCCCCGGCTGCATGAAATCACTGGCCATCCTGAGTATCCTAAAGGGTAACAGATGTCCGATGGTCACATTGGGATCCGAGGCTGCGTGTTTGGACGGCTCAGTTTTGCCAGCATTAGGCCTCTTTTTACACTGGACACCTCCTGCAGCATTAGCACATTATTGCGCAGCAGCTGTGCTATAGTGTTCATCTCCGCATCAGGCACCTAGAATGGAATTCTCAAAGAAGTGCTGCCTAGAAATGTCATTGCACAGAGGGCCTGATTCAGACCTGGTCGCTAGGTTGCATTCGCACGTAGCCTGTCGATGTTTCGCAATGTGCGCATGCGTATGCATCGCAGTGTGCATGCGCGAACTAGTCAATTCGATCGGAAAGCGTTCGCTGCTGCCCATAGCCAGCCCGGCAGAGTGAGTGACAGGAGAAGCCGTTTGTGGGTCGATGAAAACGGAGGAGTGGTAGTGCGAACGCAGGCATGCCTGAGTGTATTAACACCGTTTCAGAGGCGTGCATAATTAAGACGGAGCGTCATAGTACACGTCACTTGGCTGAATCTTACACTGCAGTGCTCACAGTGGTTGCGGTAGGGTATGGTCAACCACAAGCGCTGCGTTCGCTTGCGATGGTACTCGAAGTTCCGATGGTTGCATACACTTCCTGGACATGATGTGCATAAGTGGGCATCTTAATACACACCGCGATTGCACGCCCAGACTTAGTGGGTGTGCTAATGCCTTGCCGGGCGATCGCCTGCCTTGCAGTGGGTTTGCCGAATTTGAATGCGTGCGAACGCATCTAGCGAGCGAGTCTGAATCGAGCCCTCAGTCCTCTATTACCCATGCATAGTGTTTGCGACCCTACATCCCGTGTGATTGGTGAGAAAGCATTTATTTTTCCTATTGGGAAACATTAAGCGCTATTATGGACTTCTCCATGTTTGCAGCGGATCCCTTTGTGTGGTATTTATAATATGTACTTTCCTACTTATGATCTATCATTTAACAATCTCCTGCATTAAAAACGTTTTGGTCTTTTTCATCCTTTAATACAGAACTCACGTGAATAACATTGTAACCAGTCCATGCTATTTTGCAGATTGTTTCGGGATTTAAGGGGTTACTTCCATTTGCCTTTCTAATATAAACCTAATATGACATAATGTATAATCTAATTTGGAAATTACAGTTTGCTTGAAAGGATTACGCAGCTCGCCAATACCAACATGGGAGAGCAGTGATTGAGAAAAGGTTCTTTTCCTTGGTTATAGTGTGGATAATTTATTTTTCCTCTAGAAGATTACTTTTTATTCTTTACGACATTTCCTTCCAATGTGATTTCTTGCTTTGCGATTAAATAAACTTTTCCATGCTTATGCAATAAAGTAAGCAGAGTTTTCCTTGCTTTAAACAAAGGTGCAAATGATTTTCTAATTACGGAACGGTGTCTGGATTTTAACTGAAGTGTTATAAAGACTTTCATTTGTTTTTAATAATTACAAAGCTGTAGTTAGAGATGTAATGCCTACTAGACTGCAGAACTATAAAAGACTGAAATCTCCCAAACCATCTACCCCTGTTCTTTCTTAAAGGAGGAATAGCAGGACCCTAAAATTGCTTCTGGTAGACCAAGTGTTTTAGAGAAAATAAACATAATGTAGCCCAGAGTGAGTGTACGAGGACTTCAAAAAGGTTTCCAGAATCTGTTTTTGGGTTTCCCCAATTGGCTGTTATAAAAATCATTCTATTGTAGACCATTTATGTTGTAGCACCAAAATTACACACTGACACCTGGGGTCCCAGAACAATGGTACACTGCACCTGCGGTCCTCAAACAATGGTACACTGATAGCAAAAGTTTTTCTGTTTTGTATACATATATGGCATTAATATTGCCATGCTGCTGGTACCATGTATGATATGGGTAAAACCGAGCGCGGGCATATTTCTTTTCTGTTTTGTTTCAAAATTTTGCCTTGTGCTATCATGGCAGCTTTCAATTAAGGCTATAAAAGGCCTAGTTGGGTGTGGCTAACAGCCAGCCCTGTATAGATGTGTCCCTCTGTATCTAGGAGGTGAGTACATTTAACTGCAATGTAATGATGTGCTAGGCATATATGCTAGTGTTAGGGACCTTCAGAAAAATGGGGTCCCTTGATGCTGGGCTGCAGGCTTAAATGCTTTGATCAAATCATGACAAAATCCCCTTTGTTTTATTTGCTGCACACACATAAATTATTGTTAGCACCGATAGCAAAAGTTTTTCTAATGGTACACTGACACCTGGGGTCCCAGAACAATGGTACACTGACAACCTGGGGTCCCAGAACAATGGTACACTGACATCTGGGGTCACAGAACTATTGGTACACTGACACCTTGGGTCACAGAACAATGGTACACTGACACCCGAGCTCCCAGAACAATGGTGAACTGACACGTGAGGTCCCAGAACAATGGTTCACAGAGGCATTGGCTCTCAGTTAAAAAGACTGATCCCCACTGATATAGCCCATGTAATTGGTTGTATTCAGATTAAAAGTTAATTTGTGTTTCTGATGGAAATAGCACAGAGAAATATATTCTTATAATTATTATTATCTGGGGTCCCAGAACAATGGTACACTGACACCTGGGGTCACAGAACAATGGCACACTGACACATGAACTCCCAGAACAATGGTTCACTGACACCTGGGCTCCCAGAGCAATAGTACACTGACACCTGGGGTCCCAGAAAAATGATACACTGACACCTGGGGTCCCAGAACAATGGTACACTGACAACCTGGGGTCCCAGAACAATGGTACACTGACACCTGGGGTCCCCGAACAATGGTACACTGACATCTGGGGTCCCAGAACAATGGTACACTGACACCTGGGGTCCCAGAACAATGGTACACTGACACCTGGGGCCCCAGAACAATGGTACATTGACAACTAGGATCCCAGAACAATGGTCCACTGACAATTGTGGTCCCAGACCAATTGTACACTGACACCTGGGGTCCCAGAACAATGGTACACTGACACCTTGGGTCACAGAACAGTGGTACACTGACACCCGAGCTCCCAGAACAATGGTATACTGACACCTGGGATCCCAGAACAATGGTCCACTGACACCTTGGGTCACAGAACAATGGTACACTGACACATGAGCTCCCAGAACAATGGTACACTGACACCTTGGGTCACAGAACAATGGTACACTGACACCCGAGCTCCCAGAACAATGGTGAACTGACACGTAAGGTCCCAGAACAATGGTTCACAGAGGCATTGGCTCTCAGTTAAAAAGACTGATCCCCACTGATATAGCCCATGTAATTGGTTGTATTCAGATTAAAAGTTAATTTGTGTTTCTGATGGAAATAGCACAGATAAATATATTCTTATAATTATTATTACTAGTAATTTATATAGCGCACACATATTCCAAAGAGCTATACAGATAATATTTGGCCATTCACATCAGTTCAAGTCAATCAGTGGGCTTTACAAACTATGGGCCTGATTCAGACCCGCTCGCGAGCGCATAGCGCTCACAAGTGTGTTGATGTTTGGCCCCTGCGCATGCGCCGCTTCTGGTGTACGCATGCGCGAGCCCCAGCGAGCGTCTGAAGTTCAGTCGCTCCGGGGCTCGCTACAAGACAGGGTGGCTGTTGATGTTGATTGACAGCTCGCCCCGTTTTGTAGGCGGGGAGGGGGGGTGGCTGCACAAAAACAGGCGTTCCCTTAGGAATGCCTGGCGTTTGTGGGCGGCCCTACTGACATCACTCGTGATATGAGTAGTGGACTTCCTGCTCTATTAGAGCAGGAAGGCCACTCGGGCTTGCGGGAGCCGAGACCCTACCACAGGGTCTCATCGCAAGCCCGATGGTCGCGATAATCGTGACCATCGCCAGATCGCTCGCACAAGCTGTGGGTGGTCACCCACAGCTATGTGAGCGGCCTGGAAGCGGAAAAAAACCCTCAAAACCGCCCTGATTCAGCAGCACCTCTGAATTAGGCCCTATATTCCCTACTACATGCACACACATACCCTAGCCATTCCGTTTGCAGAGGCATCTTAATTGGTTTACATGCCCTAGTCATGTCCCATTTAGAATACTACAACATATTTTTTGGACACTAAACTGTGTTTCATGTGTGTGGTGATTTTTATTATGTATTTGGTGTCTGGTGACAATCATATTAGGGAGTAGAACTTCATCTTGTGCGGTGTGGCTCCATGTACTGAGAGTTTACAAGAGGGAAACAGAACAGAATTATAAGACAAATTATACATCCAGTGAATAAATATTTAGCATGAACAAAGAAAGACATTGGTTATGTTACTATGTGTGCTGGGTGGTGAACAAGCCATGGGCTCCCAACTCCACCTATTTGTCAATTAATGGTAACCATTCAAAACATGGATGCTTATAATATTGTCTACTGTAGACCACTTGTAAGTGGTCTACTGTAGACCACTAAGTAACTTTAATTAGAACAAACAATAATCTTTTGATCCCAATACACTATAGTAGGCCAAACACATACCAAAGTCTTTACAAGAATCATCACTCACAAATATACCCAAAGTTTATTGCACCATCCAGGAAACACCTTGCCCAAAGTTCATGGTAATTTGTTATCAAGATTATAACTGCACCACCTAGTTTAAGTGGAGAAGGTCCGCTAGGAGAAGCGGTGTCCTGGTTACTACCTTAAAGGTCTGATCGTAGTCCGCCACTGAAAAAATACATGTTTTGCTAAGAAAAATGCAGTAACATTCGAAGTCGGTCAGGAGAAAACGTGTTGGTAGTTTCGGGCTGCGGTCCAGTGACCACCAACTTGAAAGTCTACTTTGGCTGGGAGCTCCTACTCACCAAGTGCAGTCTGAGATGTGTTTTAACTTTAATCTTCCAGGATATTGGTGATTTATTTTGTGATCATTTTATGAATTTAATTTAATTTATGATTCTTAATCCTGTGTTTTTTATTTTAAATTACTGGGATGCTATTTTCTGGTGTTTTTGGTGCTGGGTTTTAATTCCAGATCATTTGGAGATATATAGTTTGCTACATCCAGTGTCCCATTTTAGGATGGTATGAAGGATCCCTTTTGCTGGGATGAAAAGAAATCATATAAGCATATTTGATTTTTCATAAAGTTAGTATGACATTATTTTGAGAATTACACTATGAATGCCTCCTGTCCTGCATATATATATTAGAGATTTGCGCCAACCCCCGTGTTTTGGTTTTGGATCTGTATTTTTTTTTTTAAATTTATAAAATCTGCTAAAATCACATAATTAATTTTTTTTGTTCCTACAGTATTATTAACCTCAATAACATTAATTGTGCCCAGGCATGACAATGGGTTTTTCCTTATCATGGGCAACAACTGTTTCATCCACTAGTGCCTAATTTACCCAAACAGCATCCTTATCATCAACATCCTCATCATCAATATCCTCATCATCAACATCCTCATCATCAACATCCTCATTAGCATCAGCTACACAAATATCCTGTTCATCCTGGTGCACTTCCACAGAAGCATCCTCAATTTCTATGTCAGCATGTTTACTTGTGCTTACATCATCATAAGAGGCAAAAACCCCAGTCATAAATAAAGGCCAAGGCCTTAGCCTTTCCTTGACACTTCATGTGGTGAAACTGACATATTGCCAATTTTACGTATTTCTGCAGCTAACTTTCCCTTTGATGTTTTCTTCTTTACCACTGTAAAAGATTGGTTCTTGATTTCAGATGCCCTGACTTAAGCCCTGTATGCCCTTGGGCATCGGCTTTAGTAGATGATGTAGATGGACTAGTATTGTCATGACTGGTGGCACTGGCAGAAGCTCCAGCACTAGTATGTGGTTCCTACTCTCCTCTCAAGTTTCAACTGATCATTCTCCACATCAACAAACATGAATGAAGTGGGGTACAGCACACACATCAATTTGTGCCAATTTTAAATATTACACTGCGGTATCAATGACCTACAGTGTCACAAGATTTTTTATGAATAAGAAAAGAATAACACACTGCGCTACCGCTTACAGTATCACAAGATTATTTATGAATAAGAATAACACACTGCGCTACCACTTAGTGTCACAAGATTAATTAATTATGAAGAAGAATAACACACTGCACTAACACTTATGGGTAAATTTACTAAGATTCGTGTTGGTCCCGATTTGTCCAATTTTTCAACTCGGATGAGATAGAACCAAAACGGCAGTTTTTTTCACGTTAAAAATCGGAAATTTACCAAGCCCCTGGTTTTGACAGGATCGTTTTGATTGATGGTGTATTTGGTCGATCCTGTCCATTTTGAAGTCCCGATTTTACCGCACAAATTTCTCTCCCGAACAAGCAGGCTGCACATATCAGTGAAATATGTACAGACTGCTTGTTTATTTTTTAATATTTTAAGGGTTAATTTTAAGATAAAAATTGACGTGGGGTCCCCCCCCACCAAAAGCATCACAGATATCTCCTACTTACCTTCTGTTTTTGGAATGGCCCGCTGTCCCCATACACTAGTATGGGGACAGAGTTCATCAAGCTCCGAAAATATAATATTTTCGGAGCATGACTGCGGGGGCATTCGTCATCTTCAGATGGCGAATACCCCCACTTGTTCTTCGCCACCCGCTCTTCCCTATGGGAAGAGGGTCCGGTTTGTGAGAAGGGTTCCTTTTGGATCCCTCCACCCCTGTCCGGCTTCTTCTGCCCTACGTCGGGGCTCTTGTGCGCCATCACTGCTCCGAAAAGGAGCAGTGAAGCCGCTCGTGGGGGCACCTGATTTCACATCAGCTGCCACCGCGCCAGAGCAATGATGAATTGCTCCGGTGGCCGCGGCGAATTAACATAATTAACATCATGAATAGGCCCCATAGTGTGATAAGATTAATTATTTATGAATAAGAATAACACACTGCGCTACCACTTACAGTGATGTCATTATTTTTTCTATATAGCGCTTGTTATTTAGCACTTTGTTGTTGTCGGCGTGTAGAGTAATCATTTATTAACAATTGAGGAAAGAAGTGAAAAGTTGAATATTAGACTGCGCTATCACTTACAGTGTCACAAGATTAATTATTTAGGAATAAGAATAACACACTGCGCTATGACTTATAGTGTCACAATACGTGGATGATAAACTGCGGTCTGGTCAGCAGTGTCACCAAACAATAACAGCGCAGTTATGTTGGTAACGCACACACACAAAAAAAATAATTTTTTTTTTTGTGGATTGATATTGATATTATTAATTTAATTTCACTTTTATTTTTTTCACACTGGGGAAGAGCACCACTGAATGAGGCAGCAGCCCCTTGATGAACAACACAGACAGCACCCCTTTTTGATGGACAACAAAACCCACCTGCCGAGTGCGGACAGACCACCTGCAGTGCAGAGTCACAAATACGTGGCCAAAAACCTGAGGTCTGACTGGCAGTGTCACCAAACAATAATAGTGCAGCTAACGCACAAAAAAACACTTTTATTTTTCGTAACACTCAAGATTGACAGAGCACCCCTCCCCCTTGACAACACAGCACCTCTTTATGGACTGCAGCCCTAGACCCTTGATGGACAGGACAACAACAGCAGCCCTTATGTATAATAACACAGCAGCAGCCCCTTGAGTGACACAGCAGCTGCGGCACACGCTGAAGCCCCCCCTTTATACACAGCAGCTCCAGCCCCTTTATGGACAACACAGCAGCAGCTTTCAGCCCCAGACCCCGACAGGACAAGTTGGTCATCACACTGACACAGACAGCAACACATCTGTTCAGTTCACTATCCACACCCGTAGTGAAAATGGCGCCGATCACTGGGACCTTTATAGAATCCAAAACACGCGAGAATCAGACAGCGGGAGAATGACGTTTTGCCTCGTTTTGAGATCCTAGTCATGCGGGAAAACCAGAGCCTAGCTCGGTTCTCGCCTCGGATCTGGATGTTTGGGTGGGTTCGGGTCTCTGAGAAATGTATATATAAATATATATTGATCAGAAATCCGCATTAAGGGGGTCATTCAGACCCGTTCGGGAGCAAAGGACGCTCGCAAACGGGTCGATGTTCCCCTACTGTGCATGCGCACGACGTAGGGAGCTCCGTGTGCACATGCGCGAGACCCGGACTGCGACAGCCAAGCTGTCGCTCCGGGTCTCGCACCAAAGGGGGCGTGCTGTCGATGTTGATTGACAGCACGCCCCCTTTGGTGGGCGTGCCGGGGGCGTGCCTGCCAGACGGAGGCGTTCCCATGGGAACGCCTACCGTTTGGAGCCGGCCCCACTGACATCACTAGTGATGTCGGTGGGAGTGATTTTGGCTCTGATAGAGCCAAAATCACTCCAGGGCTTGTGGCAGGGAGACCCTACCGCAGGGTCTCCGTCGCATGTCCGATGGTCGCGATGGTCAAGACCATCGCGACCATCATCATGGACGCTCGCATATGCTGTGGGTGGTCACTCACAGCTATGCGAGCATCCAAGAGGACGCTCCATTTTCATGGAGGAAGGCCCTCATTCAGAGCGAGCGCTCTGGTCAGAGCGTCCAGCTCTGAATCAGGCCCTAAGTGCAGCTAGCGGACTGTAATTGAATAGCCCAGGTGGACCAATTAGTCTGCAGTTAATTGAATCCAGCCCATAACCAGCATCACCACCCTAAATTCAAAATGATCAGGCTCACTCTCAGTATATGTTGATAAAGATTAAAAAGATATGCGCCTGATAATGGTGATATAAAGGTGCTCAAGTTAATTGTGTGTACCAGAAGTAAATTCTTTAACGCTTATCTGAACTACCACTATCCTCGCTGGATGAAGCAGCACCTGGAGTTCATCAACTTAAAAACCTTTAGAGAGGCTCATACAGGCCCATAATAAAAAACAGTAATATAGTGTATTACTTTTTCCACACAAGTATTATGATAGCGGACACTATAGCTGCATACCAGATATTGCTGAAATTAAAGCATGTAGTGATCTATTCCTGGATGTGTCACGACCTGGTCCTGACTGAGGTTTCCAGTCAGAGGACTGGGAGGTGGGGGTGACTAAGTGGGAAGGCAGCTGTAGATGAGGTACATACGACTTCCTCATCGGCTTATTCCTGGTGTTGACTAGACCTGACCAGAGGCGCGGGTGGTTTTCACCAGTGACCCCTCCAATTGGGATATAGGTTTAGCTGCGCCCAATGAGCAGGTCGCGGCCCCCTGATCTGAGACACGGGAATTAGCAACTGACAGGTAGATAAGAAAGACAACTGAGTGGCTGGAGATTAACAATGGTAAATATTGGTAATCACCGATGTAGAACAATACTGAAGAATATCGGTAGTGACCGATGTAGATTATCACTGGAGGGTTTTGGTAGTGACTGATTTTGGATATCACTGAAGAATACTGGTAGTGACTGATGTTGAATATCACAGTAGTGTATCGGTAGTGACCAATGTTGAAAATTCCTGAAGAATATTGGTAGTGACTGATGTTGAATATCACAGGAGAGTATTGGTAGTGACTGATGTTGAATACTACTGAAGAGTATCTGTAGTGATTGATGTTGAATATTTCTGAAGAATATTGGTAGTGACTGATGTTAATTATCACAGAAGAGCAGTGGCAAAATGTGGAGGGGTTTAAGCTACCGTCAGACTGGCAGTGCAGGGAGGTGCCGTCAGCCGCGGTACAGGACACTGATTTCAAGTTGGTCCGCACTACACAGTAACAAACACCTCCACCGGTGTTGGGTAGTACATTCGTACTACCTGATGGCAGTGTGTTTGTTTTGGCAGCCAATGAGAGTCAGACAGACTCTCATTGTCTGCCCCGCCCATTGCCGGAGCCGGACTGGAGCTCACTTATGAGCACTATATAAGGGGCACTACTGAGGGCACTGCATAGGGGGTCTACTACTGGGGGTACTATATAATGGGCACTACTCGGGGCACTGCATACGGGGACCACTACTGGGGGCACTGCATAAAGGGACCACTATTGGGGGCACTGTATAAGGGGACCACTACTAGAGGCACTGTATAAGGGCTAATGCATAGGGGAGGCCACTACTGGGGGCACTGAATAAGGGGGACCACTACTGGGGCCACTGTATAAGGGGGAGCCACTACCAGGGTCACTGTATAAGGAGCACTGCATAGGGGGGACCACTACTGGGGGCAATGTATAAGGGGCTCTACCGGGGGCACTGTATAAGGGACACTGCATAGGGGGCACTACTTGGGGCGCTGTATAAGCGTGCTTTACTGGCTACGGACAGAGGGGTTAGGGTTAGGCACTAAGGGGGGAGGGTTAGGTGCAGGCATTTAGGAGGGAGGGATAGGTTTAGGCACTAACAGGGAGGGTTAGGGTGAGGAAGCAGAAACAGAGGGTTAGCTGGAGAAGGGGGAAGGGTTAGCATAGTTACGTACCCCTGTCGGGACACTGAGCATCGGGATGCCGCTATCAGTATTTTGATAGCTGGCATCCCGACTAATTCATACTAGGGGTGTGCACCGGCCACTTTTCGTGTTTTGTGTTTTGGTTTTGGATCTGGATCTTTCTTCGTGTTTTGGATCTGGATTGGTTTTGCCAAAACCACCCTTCCGTGTTTTGGGTTCTGGGTTTTGTGTTTTGGATCTGTATTTTTTTGAAAAAAAGCATAAAAACAGCTAAAATCACAGAATTTGTAGGTTTTTCTGCTCCTATGCTATTATTAACCTCAATAACCTTAATTTCCACTCATTTCCAGTCTATTCTGAACACCTCACACCTCACAATAGTGTTTTTATGTCCAAAAGGTTGCACCGAGGTAGCTGGATGACTATGCTAAGCGACACGAGTGGGCGGCACAAACACGTGACCCATCTAGGAGTGACACTGCAGTGGCAGGCAGGATGGCAGTTAGAAAAACTAGGCCCCAAACTGTACATAATGCAAAGAAAAAAAGAGGTGCAAGATGGAATTGTCCTTGGGCCCTCCCACCCACCCTTATGTTGTATAAACAGGACATGCACACTTTAACAAATCAATCATTTCAGCGCCAGGGTCTGCCACACAACTGTGGCTGAAATGATTGGTTCGTTTGGGCCCCCACAAAACAAGCTGGCAATTAATGTGTCCCTGCACAAACTGGCTCTACGGAGGCAAGATGTCATCCTCATCCTCCTCATCCACCGATTCCTCACCCTCTTCAGTGTGTACATCCTCATCCTCACAAAGTATTAACTCGTCCCCACTTGAATCCACCACCACAGGTCCCTCTGTACCTTCTGGAGGCTGGTCTCCCTGGAAGAGCTGATAATTCATTTTGATGAACATCATCTTCTCCACATTCTGTGGAAGCAACCTCCTACGCCTTTCGCTGACAAGGTTCCCGGCTGCACTAAACACTCTTTCGGAGTACACACTGGAGGGGGGGCAACTCAGGTAAAATAGAGCCAGTTTGTACAGGGGCCTCCAAATTGCCTCTTTTTCCTGCCAGTACAGGTATGGACTGTCTGACATGCCTACTTGGATGCTGTCACCGATGTAATCCTCCACCATTCTGTCAATGGTGACAGTATCATATGCAGTGACAGTAGACATGTCAGAAATTGTTGCCAGGTCCTTCAGTCCGGACCAGATGTCCAAACTTGGTCCTGCCTGCCCTGCATCACCGCCAGCGGGTTGCTTAGGATACCTAAGTTTTTTCCTGGCAGCCCCAGTTGCGGGAGAAAATGAAGAAGGAGCCGTTGACGTGTCACGTTCCGCTTCAGCTGACAGTGTGTTCACCAGCAGGTCTTTGCACCTCTGCAGGCTTGTGTCGGCCGGAAAGAGAGACACCACATAGGCTTTAAACCTAGGATCGAGCACGGTGGCCAAAATGTAGTGGTCTGATTTCAACAGATTGACCACCCTGGAATCCTGGCAAAGCGAATGAAGGGCTTCATCCACAAGTCCCACATGCCGAGCGGAATCGCTCCGTCTTAGCTCCTCCTTCACTTTCTCCAGCTGCTTCTGCAAAAGCCTGATGAGGGGAATGACCTGACTCAAGCTGGCAGTGTCTGAACTGACTTCACGTGTGGCAAGTTCGAAGGGCTGAAGAACCTTGCACAACACGGAAATCATTCTCCACTGCGCTTGAGTCAGGTGCATACCCCCTCCTTTGCCTATGTCATAGGTGGATGTATAGGCTTGTATGGCCTTTTGCTGCTCCTCCATCCTCTGAAGCATATAGAGGGTTGAGTTCCACCGCGTCACAACCTCTTGCTTCAGGTGATGGCGGGGCAGGTTCAAGAGTGTTTGCTGGCGCTCCAGTCTTCGGCACGCAGTCGCTGAATGGCGAAAGTGGCCAGAAATTTTTCGGGCCACCCAAAGCGTCTCCTGCACGCCCCTGTCGCTTTTCAGAAAATTCTGCACCACCAAGTTTATTGTGTGAGCAAAACATGGGACGTGCTGGAATTTGCCCAGATGTAATGCCCGCACAATATTGGTGGCGTTGTCAGATATCACAAATCCCCAGGAGAGTCTAAGTGGGGTAAGCCACTGGGCGATGATTTCCCTCAGTTTCTCTAAGAGGTTGTCGGCGGTGTGCCTCTTACTGAAACCGGTGATACACAGCGTAGCCTGCCTTGTAACGAGCTGGCGTTTCTGAGATGCTGCTACTGGTGACGCTGCTGCTGTTGCTGCGTAAGGTGATACATCTACCCAGTGGGCTGTCACAGTCATATAGTCCTTAGTCTGCCCTGTTCCACTTGTCCACATGTCCGTGGTTAAGTGGACATTGTGTACAACGGCATTTTTCAGGACACTGAGGACACTTTTTCTGACGTTTCTGTACAGTCTCGGTATCGCCTGCCTAGTGAAGTGGAATCTAGACGGGATTTGGAACCGGGGACACACTACCTCCATCAATTGTCTAAATCCCACTGCACTAATGGCGGATACCGGACGCACGTCTAACACCAACATAGCAGTCAAGGCCTCAGTTATACGTTTTGCTTCAGGATGACTGCTGTCGTACTTCATCCTCCTCGCTAAGGACTGTTGGAGGGTCAATTGTTTAGTAAAAGTAGTGGTGTTCCTACTTCCTCTCTGGGATGATGAACGACTCCCAGCAGCAGCAGCAACAGCAGCAGCGGCAGCAGTAGGCGTAGCAATGCAGGATCCTCCGGAGGAATCCCGGATAGGAGAGTCAGTCATGCCAGTGATATGGCCTGCAGGACTACTTCCGATCCTGACTAAGGAGGAAATTGACGAGGAGGGAGTTGACGGTGTGGTTTGCAGGCGCTTGGATACAACAGGACAACGGGATTTAGGTGTCCCTGGACTGCTTACGGTCTGAGCCAAAGTTTCTGAACTTGACAGTAACTTTTTATGAACGCGCTGCAGGTGCCGTATAAGGGAGGATGTTCCTAGGTGGTTGACGTCCCTACCCCTACTTATTTCACCTTTACATATGGTACATATGGCAAGACAGTTGTTGTCCGGATTTGGATAGAAATATTGCCAGACCAAAGAGGTGGAATGTTTGGTCTTCTGCCCAGGCATGACCGTGATGGGCTTTTTCATCCCACGGACAACAACTGTCTCCCCCGGAGCCTGATTTAAACAAACCACATCACCATCAGAATCCTCCTCGCCAACTTCCTCCTCAGCGCCAGCTACACCAGTATCCTCATCCTGTTGTACTTCAACAGTGACATCTTCAATTTGCATATCAGCAAGTGGACTGTGGGTGCTCCTTTCAGCACTTGCAGGGGGCGTGCAAATGGTGGAAAGAGCCACCTCTTCCCGTCCAGTGCTGGGAAGGTCAGGCATCGCAACCACCACCACACTTGGACTCTCTTTGGGGATTTGTGATATCTTCTTAGAAAGCACAGTTCTTCGCTGTGCTTTTGCCAGCTTAACTCTTTTGATTTTTTTAGTGGGAGGAGGGCTTCCATCGTCATGTGAAGCTGAACCACTAGTCATGAACATACTAGGGATCGACCTTAGCCGTTCCTTGCCACTCCGTGTCGTAAATGGCATATTGGCAAGTTTACGTTTCTCTTCAGCTGATTTAAATGTCTTTTTCAAGGTCATTTTCCTGAACTTTGCCATTTGGGATTGTATGTGCCCTCTACTATGACATTGGGCATCGGCCTTGGCAGACGACGTTGATGGCATGTTATCGTCTATGTCATGACTAGTGGCAGCAGCTTCAGCACTAGGAGGAAGTGGTTCTTGATCTTTCTCTATTTTATTTTTATCGGAGAAAGTTTGGTCCTCCATTTATGTTATATCGATTTGATATATACGTGCGGCTAAACACAGAAAATAAATTTTTTTTTGGTTCGGACTGGAGTGTACTTTGTGGGTTACAGCACCCTTTAACGGTCAAGCCAGCCGGCCCTTTACTTATGACACAGGCGCACTCTTGGCACTACTTTGTTGATGCACGTGCGGCTACTGCGCACACAATTCACAAACACAGAAAATAATTTTTTTTTGGTTTGGCTTTGGACTGGAGTGTACTTTCGGGGGTTACAGCACCCTTTAACGGTCAAGCCAGCCGGCCCTTTACTTATGACACAGGCGCACGCTTGGCACTACTTTGTTGATGCACGTGCGGCTACTGCGCACACAATTCACAAACACAGAAAATAATTTTTTTTTGGTTTGGACTGGAGTGTACTTTCAGGGGTTACAGCACCCTTTAACGGTCAAGCCAGCCGGCCCTTTACTTATGACACAGGCGCACGCTTGGCACTACTTTGTTGATGCACGTGCGGCTACTGCGCACACAATTCACAAACACAGAAAATAATTTTTTTTTGGTTTGGACTGGAGTGTACTTTGGGGGTTACAGCACCCTTTAACGGTCAAGCCAGCCGGCCCTTTACTTATGACACAGGCGCACGCTTGGCACTACTTTGTTGATGCACGTGCGGCTACTGCGCACACAATTCACAAACACAGAAAATAATTTTTTTTTTGGTTTGGACTGGAGTGTACTTTCGGGGGTTACAGCACCCTTAACGGTCAAGCCAGCCGGCCCTTTACTTATGACACAGGCGCACGCTTGGCACTACTTTGTTGATGCACGTGCGGCTACTGCGCACACAATTCACAAACACAGAAAATAATTTTTTTTTTGGTTTGGACTGGAGTGTACTTTCGGGGGTTACAGCACCCTTAACGGTCAAGCCAGCCGGCCCTTTACTTATGACACAGGCGCACGCTTGGCACTACTTTGTTGATGCACGTGCGGCTACTGCGCACACAATTCACAAACACAGAAAATAATTTTTTTTTTGGTTTGGACTGGAGTGTACTTTCGGGGGTTACAGCACCCTTAACGGTCAAGCCAGCCGGCCCTTTACTTATGACACAGGCGCACTCTTGGCACTACTTTGTTGATGCACGTGCGGCTACTGCGCACACAATTCACAAACACAGAAAATAATTTTTTTTTGGTTAGGACTGGAGTGTACTTTCGGGGGTTACAGCACCCTTTAACGGTCAAGCCAGCCGGCCCTTTACTTATGACACAGGCGCACGCTTGGCACTACTTTGTTGATGCACGTGCGGCTACTGCGCACACAATTCACAAACACAGAAAATAATTTTTTTTTTGGTTTGGACTGGAGTGTACTTTCGGGGGTTACAGCACCCTTAACGGTCAAGCCAGCCGGCCCTTTACTTATGACACAGGCGCACGCTTGGCACTACTTTGTTGATGCACGTGCGGCTACTGCGCACACAATTCACAAACACAGAAAATAATTTTTTTTTTGGTTTGGACTGGAGTGTACTTTGGGGGTTACAGCACCCTTTAACGGTCAAGCCAGCCGGCCCTTTACTTATGACACAGGCGCACGCTTGGCACTACTTTGTTGATGCACGTGCGACTACTGCGCACACAATTCACAAACACAGAAAATAATATTTTTTTTGGTTTGGACTGGAGTGTACTTTCGGGGGTTACAGCACCCTTAACGGTCAAGCCAGCCGGCCCTTTACTTATGACACAGGCGCACGCTTGGCACTACTTTGTTGATGCACGTGCGGCTACTGCGCACACAATTCACAAACACAGAAAATAATTTTTTTTTTGGTTTGGACTGGAGTGTACTTTCGGGGGTTACAGCACCCTTAACGGTCAAGCCAGCCGGCCCTTTACTTATGACACAGGCGCACGCTTGGCACTACTTTGTTGATGCACGTGCGGCTACTGCGCACACAATTCACAAACACAGAAAATAATTTTTTTTTTGGTTTGGACTGGAGTGTACTTTCGGGGGTTACAGCACCCTTAACGGTCAAGCCAGCCGGCCCTTTACTTATGACACAGGCGCACGCTTGGCACTACTTTGTTGATGCACGTGCGGCTACTGCGCACACAATTCACAAACACAGAAAATAATTTTTTTTTTGGTTTGGACTGGAGTGTACTTTCGGGGGTTACAGCACCCTTAACGGTCAAGCCAGCCGGCCCTTTACTTATGACACAGGCGCACTCTTGGCACTACTTTGTTGATGCACGTGCGGCTACTGCGCACACAATTCACAAACACAGAAAATAATTTTTTTTTGGTTAGGACTGGAGTGTACTTTCGGGGGTTACAGCACCCTTTAACGGTCAAGCCAGCCGGCCCTTTACTTATGACACAGGCGCACGCTTGGCACTACTTTGTTGATGCACGTGCGGCTACTGCGCACACAATTCACAAACACAGAAAATAATTTTTTTTTTGGTTTGGACTGGAGTGTACTTTCGGGGGTTACAGCACCCTTAACGGTCAAGCCAGCCGGCCCTTTACTTATGACACAGGCGCACGCTTGGCACTACTTTGTTGATGCACGTGCGGCTACTGCGCACACAATTCACAAACACAGAAAATAATTTTTTTTTTGGTTTGGACTGGAGTGTACTTTCGGGGGTTACAGCACCCTTAACGGTCAAGCCAGCCGGCCCTTTACTTATGACACAGGCGCACGCTTGGCACTACTTTGTTGATGCACGTGCGGCTACTGCGCACACAATTCACAAACACAGAAAATAATTTTTTTTTGGTTTGGACTGGAGTGTACTTTCGGGGGTTACAGCACCCTTAACGGTCAAGCCAGCCGGCCCTTTACTTATGACACAGGCGCACGCTTGGCACTACTTTGTTGATGCACGTGCGGCTACTGCGCACACAATTCACAAACACAGAAAATATATTATTTTTTTAGCACTTGGGGGGAGCACCCCTGATGGACAGAGCACCCCCTGGACAACACTACAGCACTCCTTTAGGACTGGGACACTGCACAGGACTTTGGAGTGGACACAGCCCCTATGGAGAACTGACTGCACAACACAGTCCAGCCAGCCCCTATGGACTTTGAAGTAGTGGACACAGCCCCTATTAACAACAGCAGCACAGCACAACACAGCCAGCCCCTATGGACTTTGAAGTAGTGGACAACAGCAGCACTACACTACACTACACTACACAGCCCTAACTCCCACCCTCCCTCTTCACTGTCCATAGCCGAGTGAGAAAATGGCGCCGACGTGTGTACCTTATATAGGATCCAAAACCCGCGAGACTCGGAAGGCGGGAAGATGACGTTTTGCCTCGATTTCAGATCCGAGTCAGGCGGGAAAAGTCGAGCCTGACTCGGATCGGACTCGGATCGGGGGGGCTCGGGGGGGTTCGGATTTCAGAAATCCGAACCCGCTCACCCCTAATTCATACCCAACCCAGTTTAATAATTCTGATGGTTTTGTATTGCAGATAAGCCTATTTTAATACAAGCTTAATAAGTTATTTTTTAGTACAATATTTAGGATACATAAGTGACCTCTCCCTTTCATCATTATTTGTTCTCTGTGTGACCCCAAGGAATCATATATCATAGGAAAACAGTAAAAACAAAAAAGTATTTGGGGTTATTTCGTGTTATATAATCAATTATTGATAATTATCAGACATGTCTGGTGCAGAGGGTTATTCTCTTTTTTGCTAATACAATGCCACACACAGAGGATAGGTATGGGGGGGCAGGGAAGGAGTGGACCATATTTATATTGAGATCTGCCTTCTACCAGGACTCTGGGCCTGATTCAGACCCGGTCGCAAGCGCTGAGCACTCGCAACTGGGTCGATGGTGGCCCAGAGCGCATTCGCACGACGGAGCCGGCTCCGTCGTGTGCATGCGCAAGATCCCGGACAGCGACGGGCAATCTGTCGCTCCAGGTCTCGCACCAAAGGGGGCATGCTGTCGATGTTGAGTGACAGCACGCCCCCTTTGGTGGGCGGGCCGGGGGGGTGGCTGCCCAGACGGAGGCGTTCGCATGAGAACGCCTACCGTCTGGGGGCGGCCCCACTGACATCACAAGTGATGTCAGTGGGAGAGCTTTCGGCTCTGTTAGAGCCGAAAGCTCTCTGGGGCTTGCGGCCACGAGACCCTACCACAAGGGTCTCGTCGCAAGCCCGATGGTCTTGACCATCGCGACCATCATCCTGGCCACTCGCATTAGCTGTGGGTGGCAACCCATAGCAATGCGAGCGGCCAGGAGGCCGCTCCATGAAAAAAAAGACGCCCTGATTCAGAGCGAGCACTCTGTCAGAGCGTCCAGCTCTGAATCAGGGCCTCTGTGTGTAGGAAGGAAGTAGGAAGCTGCACAGAGGAGTAGAATGGAGGAGGGGCAGGGTCGCACACAGTCGCACACCAAGCCGTTACATTAATAAATAGTATTCATTACTAAAAATAGGGGTAGTTAGTTTACCAAACATTTTCTTCTTAACAATCGAGCCATTTGGCCCCGCCCCTAGTTATATATGCTGTATTAATAGTAATTTGCCAGGAGGAGGCGGGGCTTAGCAACGCAAACCTTCCGACTCTGCCCCCATCACAGCTCACCTCCTTCTCTTCCCCGGGGTTCTACTGTGGAGGAAAAACTTAAAGTAGGCAAGTATGATTCAGGATAAGGTCTTCCATCTAAGGCATTATTTGGTTACATTATGCTTATTTTATGCAGACTAGTTAAAAAAGTAATCTCTGTATTAATTATGTATTATCTTCTATTCCAGGTGAAGGGCTATGGATTGGAGATTACTAGTTGTTATACTTGTACTTGTATATGATATCACAACTGCGCCAACAACACCAGGCGGCAGCATCCAGGAGCATAGTGCTTGTCAGCACCAGAGAGGCCGCCATCACAGACATGAGGACAGGTCCATAATGGAGGGAATATCCTGGCTGGCAAAGTGGCTGGCAGAAATTGGTGCACTCCTGCTGCTTCTGTATGTGCTGCATAAGGAGAATAATACACAGGCATGGTGACCAGCTTCCCATGGACCAGATACGGGCTATATTAGAGCTGTAAGCCTACCCTCCAACATGACCCCTTCCATCAGGTACAAAATGCTCTGCTCCTGGACTTCCAACTAATTAATGATAGCAGTCACCTGTGTTGAGCTAGGTAATTGATGAGACAGGTATTTCACCACAGGTGGCTACAGTCATAAATTGAGCATTTTGTACCTAATGGAATGGGTCACGTTGGAGGATCTGTGTAAGCAGCAATAACATCAAAGAGCACCTACAGAGCCGCAGCCTGAACATCTACTAGTGACTTTGTGTGTTACCTCAGGTTAGTCACTGGTTTATCTAGTCTATCACCTTAGTGATAATGCACTTGATAAGCTATTAGTACTTTGAGATTAAGTTCTGGGGCAAACAAGTAGTTCTATACAGAGGGCATTGATTAGAAGTAGAGATGAGCGGGTCCAGTTCTCAGAGAATCAGACCCACCCGAACTTAGCGATCCGGGCCAGGATCCAAGCCCGGCTCGGGTTTTCCCGCCAGACTCCGATCCCAAAATGAGACAAAACGTCATCATCCCAATGTCAGATTCTCGCGGGTTTTGGATACTATAAAGGCACCCGGTCATTGGCACCATTTCACTGATCGAAGTGAGCAGATGTCCTGTGTCTGTCCAGGGGTGCTGTGTCTAGCCATGTGTGCTGTTTCTGCCCAGGGGCAGTGCTGCTGTATCTATCCAGGGGCTGCTGGGTCCATACAGGGCAGGGGCTGCTGTGTACATCCAAGGGCAGTGGCTGTGTCCATACAGGGCAGGGGCTGCTGTGTCCATCCAGGGGCTGCTGTATCCATCCAGGGGCAGTGACTGCTGTGTCCATCCAGGGGCTGCTGTGTCCATCCAGGGCAGGGGCTGCTGTGTCCATTCAGTGGTTGCTGTGTCCATCCAAGGGCAGGGGTTGCTGTGTCCATCCAGGAGTGCTCTGTCCATCCAAGGGTGTCCAGTGTAAAAAAATAAATAAAAGCTAATAAAAAACTAAATAATATAAGTTTGTTTTGTGCTGTACCCCAGTGTACTATATATATATGTATTTTTTTACTGTGTCGCTGCCGGTCAGACTACAGTGTAATATTCATACATGTATTATGACACTGTAAGTGTAACCGCAGTGTAATATACACATATTGTGACACTAAGTGAAAACGCAGTGTAATATTCAACACGTATTGTGTGACACTGTAAGGGATAGCGCAGTGTATTCATAAAAATTGAGACACTGTAAGTGGAAATGCAGTGTAATATTTAACACATATTTTGACACTGTATGTGGTAGCGTAGTGTATTCATGAAAAACATTTTGACACTAAGTGGAAACGCAGTGTAATTTTCAACACGTATTGTGAGTCACTGTAAGTGGTAGGGCAGTGTATTCATAAACAATATTGTGACACTGTAAGTGGAAACGCAGTGTAATATTCAACACATATTGAGAGTCACTGTAAGTGGTAGCGCAGTGTATTCATAAAAATTATTGGGACACTGTAAGTGTAACCGCAGTGTAATATACACATATTGTGACACTAAGTGGAAATGCAGTGTAATATTCAACACGTATTGTGACACTGTAAGGGATAGCGTAGTGTATTCATAATAATTATTAAGACACTGTAAGTGGAAATGCAGTGTAATATTCCACACATATTTTGACACTGTAAGTGGTAGCGCAGTGTATTCATAACAATTATTGAGACACTGTGTGGAAATGCACTGTAATATTCAACACATATTTTGAAACTGTAATTGGTAGTGCAGTGTATTACTGAAAAATCTTGTGACACTGTAAGTGGTAACGCAGTGTGTTATTCTGTTCTTATTCATGAAAAATATTGTAATACACTGTAATTGGTAGTGCAGTGTATTCATAAACAATATTGTGACACTGTAAGTGGAAAACAGTGTAATATACACATATTTTGACACTAAGTGGAAACACAGTGTAATATTCAACACGTATTGAGACACTGTAAAAGATAGCGCAGTGTATTCATAAAAATTATTGAGACTGTGTGGAAACGCAGTATAATATTCAACACATATTTTGACACTGTAATTGGTAGTGCAGTGTATTCATGAAAAATCTTGTGACACTGTAAGTGGTAGCACAGTGTTTTACCCATAAAATATCTTGTGACACTGTAAGTGGTAATGCAGTGTGTTATTCTATTCTTATTCATCAAAAATATTGTAATACATTGTAATTGGTAGTGCAGTGTATTCATGAAAAATCTTGTGACACTGTAAGTGGTAGCACAGTGTTTTACCCATAAAATATCTTGTGACACTGTAAGTGGTAATGCAGTGTGTTATTCTATTCTTATTCATCAAAAATATTGTAATACATTGTAATTGGTAGTGCAGTGTATTCATGAAAAATCTTGTGACACTGTAAGTGGTAGCACAGTGTTTTACTCTTAAAAAATCTTGTGACACTGTAAGTGGTAGCACAGTGTTTTACTCATAAAAAGTGACACTGTAAAGCCGCGCGATGCGCGCTCCCGCTGGTCGTTTCCGACATCAATTATCTACTGAACATGCTGGTCAATCTGCAGATACTATAATGACAGATTGCCCATGTTCAGAGATTATTATTGTGCCTACACTGAGCGATCAATCATTCAGTGTAGGCACTGCAGGGGGAAGGGGAACGATGGTACGATTACGATCTCGTAATCATACTGTCGTGCCGGTATCTGCTAGACGATATGTGGCTTAAGTGGTAGCGCAGTGTTTTTTTCTTTTCTTATTCATAAAAATATTGTGACACTGTAAGTGGTAGCACAGTGTTATTCTTTTCTTATTCATAAAAAATCTTGTGACACTAAGTGATACAGGTGTTTTACTCATAAAAAATCTTCTGACACTGTAAATGGTAGTGCAGTGTGTTATTCTTTTTTTAATTAAATATTTTAACAATATTGTGACCCTGTAGGTCATTAATACTACAGTTTAATATTTAAAGTTGGTACAAATTGCTGTGTGTGCTGTACCACACTTTATTTGTGTTTGTTGATCTGGAGAATGATCAGTTGAGAGGAGAGCAGGAACCACATACTAGTTCTGGAGCTGCTGCCAGTACCACCAGTCATGAAGATACTAGTCCATCTACATCATATACTAAAGCCGATGCCCAAGGGCATACAGAGCTTAAGTCAGGGAAACTAAAATCAAAGAAGCAATCTTTTACTTTGGTAAAGCTGCAGGAAGACATAAAATTGGCAATATGCCTTTCACCACACGAAGTGGCAAGGAAAGGCTAAGGCCTTGGCTTTTATTTATGACTGGTGGTTCTCCCTCTTATGATGGTGTAAACCCTTCTCCAAGTAGACGTTTAAAAAAATTTAAAATTCTTAAGGCACAGGAACCATCTGTGCGCTCAGAAATGTCACAAATCCCTGAGGAGAGTCTAAGTGTGTCGGCAGGTGCCATGTGTGAGCCTGACCTTTCCAATACTGTAATCAAAGAGGAGCCTCCTTCCACAACTTGTGTATCCTCTTCAAATGTGGGGATGAGCAGCACAAGTCAATATGATGACTTACAAATTGTGGATGCTTCTGTGGAAGTGCACCAGGATGAGGATATTTGTGTAGCTGACGCTAATAAGGATGTTGTTGATGAGGATGTTGTTTGTGTAAATCAGACCTTAGCGGAAACAGTGTTCAACCATAATAAGGAAAGGCCATTGTCATGCCTAGGCATAAAACAAAAAAATCCACTTCCTATGTGTGGAATAATTTCTACCTAAATCCGGACAACAATTGTCAAGCCATCTGTACCCGTTGTCATGCCAGAGTAAGTAGAGGTAGGGACCCTAACCACCTAGGAACCTTCTACCTGTTATGTCATCTACAGCGCATCCATCAATAATGTTTGCAAAATTTAGAAACTTTGGTGAAAAAAGTAATAACAGACAGTCCAGCCTCAGCTAGCTCCCTTCTCTCTGCTAGATCCAAGCACCTGGCATCTTCACCACCACCTTCATCAACAATATCCTCAATCATGATCAGAAGTAGTCCTGCATCCAATTTGATAAGGCTAACTCAGTCCTCCCATATCCTGGACTCCTCAGAAGAATCCTTGAGCATACACCTGCTGCTGCTGCTGGTAGTTGATCTTCATCCCAGAAGGGGACCAGGAAGACTACTAGTAGTAGTTCTAAAACACAATTGACTGTTAAACAAACCTTTGCAAGGGGGAGCAAATATGACAGCAGTCGCCCAGTTGCACAGTGGATCACAGACGCCATAACATCTATGCTGGTATTAGATGTGTGTCCAATATCCACCATTAGTGCAGTGGGTTTTAGACAGTTAATTGAAGTCCTGGTTCTCTGCTACCAAATCCCATCTAGGTTCCACTTCACTGGAAAAGCAATTCCCAACCTGTACAGGGACGTTAAAAATAACTTAATTAGTGTCCTCCAAAATGCCATTGTACCCACTGTTCACTTAACCACAGATATGTGGAAAAGTGGAACAGGACAAACACAAGATTACATGACGGTAACAGCATACTGGGTGGGTGTATTGCCTTCAGCAGAAGCAGCATCTAAGAAAAAGCATCTTATTCAAAGGCAGGCGACTCTGTGTATCACCGGTTTCACTAAGAGGCTTACCGCTGACAACCTCTTAGAAAAACTCAGGGAAGTCATTGCAAAATGACTTACCCCGCTTGGATTGTCCTCCGGATTTGTGATTTCTAACAATGCCACCAATATTGTGAGAGCATTACAGCATGGTATATTCCAATACGTCCCATGTTTTGCTCACACAATCAACTTGGTGGTGCAAACATATTTTAAAAATGACAGGGCCGTGCAAGAGATGCTCTCTGTGACCTGCAAAATTTCTGGACATTTTCGCCATTCAGCAGGTGCATGTAGAAGATTGCAGAACCTGCAAAAAATTTTGAATTTGCCCTGTCATCAGCTGAAGCAAGAGGTAGTTACAAGGTAGAACTCCACCCTTTATATGCTTCAGCGGATGAATGAACAGAAAAAAGCAATCCAAAGTTACACAATGAACTATGACATAGGAAGAGGATGGAGAATGTACCTTACTCAAGCTCAGTGGAAAACACTTTCCTGTGTTGTGCAAAGTGCTGAAACCCTTCAAAGTAGTCACCTGTGAAGTGAGTTCAGACACTGCCAGCTTGAGTCAGGTAATTCCCCTAATTAGACTGTTGGAAAAGCAGCTTAATAAACTGAAGGAGGAGCTGCAACAAAGTGATTCCAATGAGCATGTCGGACTTGTAGATCAAGTCCTTTATTCGCTTCTCCAAGATCCAAGGGTTGTCAGGATGTTACAATCGGATCAATACATTTTGGCGACTGTGCTGGATCCTAGGTTTAAGTCATACATCTTGTCTTTCTTCCCAGCGCACACAGATCTGAAGAGGTGCAAAGAGCTGTTGGTAAGGAAATTGTCAGCTCAAGTGGCACGTAATGCAGTGATGGCTCCTCCTTCAGTTTCTCCAGCAAGTGTGGCTGCCAGGACAAAACTAAATATTCCCAAAAAACGACCCACTGGTGATGCAGATGAGTCAATACAACCAAGTTTTGACATCTGGTTGGGTCTAAAAGAATTGCCTACAATCAATGAGACCTCTACCATGACTCCATCTGATACAGTTACCATTCATAGAATGGTTGAGGACTATTTTAATGATAGCATCCAAATAGGCATGTCAGACAGTAATTTTAATTACTGGCAGGGAAAAAAGGCAATTTGAAGGCCCTTGAACAAACTGGCTTTGCTTTACATGAGCTGTCCACCCTCCAGTGTGTACTCAGAAAGAGTTTTCAGCACAGTCGGGAACCTTGTCAGTGATTGGTGTAGGAGGCTGCTTCCTCAAAATGTGGAAAAGATGATGTTCATCAAAATTAACTACTGTACAAATTTCACGAGGAAGACCTTTACTGCCGATTACAACCAAAAATTATAGAAGCAGCTGAGGCTGTGATGGTGGATTCCAGTGGGGACTTATTAATACTTTGTGAAGATGATGTACACACTGATGAGGCTGAGGAATCAGATGATGATGGCGACAACATCTTGCCTCTGCAAATTCAGTTTGTGCACAGAGAGATCATTGCCAGCAATGTGAGTTGGTAGCTGGTTTTGTGGGGGTTCAAACAAACCAATCACTTCAGCCACAAATGGCAGTCCCTGTCGCTGAAATGATTGGATTGTTAAACTGTGCATGTCCTGTTTACTATATACAACATAAGGGTTAGTGGAAAGGCCCAAGGACAATTCCATCTTGCACCTCTTTTCTTTGCATTATGTGCTGTTTTTAAATTTTATAGTTTATTAAACTGCCATCCTGTCTGCCACTGCTGTGTGGCAAATGTTTCATAGATGTCCTATATTTTTTTAAACTGCCATGCTTTTGGGCCGCTGCTCTGACGCATACCTGCAAAATAGTCTTATGCCATTTTTCAACTTTGATTTTTAGATACCAACCTGGTGGGTTTGGCTTTCCTTGATCATAACAGCCATGTTTGGTCAGACGCAACTCAAACACCAAATGGAGAGGCTATTTTGTATCCGGAGATGTTCTCCCTCCTTCCCTCCCAGCCTTCCTATACATTACCCAGAAGCACAATGATAAGAGATGTTTAGTACCAGACTTTAAATACCCTCTGCCCCTTCCCGTTCAGAGCTTCCATTTTGTGTGCTGCCAGAGACATCATCTCCTGCATGCCCCTTTGATTCTTTTTAAAAAATTCGGCACCACCGAGAACTCCACTGGGGCAAGGAGTGATGTGAATGAGTACAATATTTTTTGTAATTGCCTCCTCTCCTCCCTCATAAATTTGCTTCAGAATCAAAAAATGTAATTAAATTTACTACTAATCAACCCTTCCTTTCCCTGCCTTAAACTACATACATACTCCAACTCCTTCAGGCCTCTTGAATAATAAAACCATTTGTTTCTTGATGTGCCACATTGGAAGTTGAACTGCCACAGCTGCTGCAATCTTTGACATGCAGTTGCTGAATGCCGAAAATGTCCAGAAATGTTTATGACCACAGACAGCATTTTCTGCATGCCCCTTTAAGTTTAAAAAATATTCTGAACCACCAAGTTGATTTTATGGGCAAAACATGGGACATACTTTTCATCCATGCTCTCCCCTCCTCCCTCATAAATTTGCTTCAGAATAAATAAATGAAATTAAATTTACTATGAATCAACCGTTCCTTTCCCTGCCTTTAACTACATACATACTCCATCTCCCTCAGGCCTCTTGAATAATGAAAACCTATGTTTCCTTATGCGCCATGTTTGGGGTTGAACTGCCACGTGTTTGTGCCGCCCACTGCTGCCGCTTAGCATAGTCAGCCAGCTAGCTTGCTGCAATATTTGGGCCTAAACTGGATGAAAACAATATTGTGAGCTGTGAGGTGGTCAAAATTGACTGGAAATGAGTGGAAATTAATGTAAGTCGCTTAGGTATGAGGGATTCCCTTGTGCCTACTTCCTGGTAGCATCTTTTCTAGATGTAGGAAATGTAGCAAGGGGAGGGAGAAAAAGGGTTAGAACGGCTAGCAACCCTTTTGTTGTTTTATTTATATACATATTACATATATATACATGCATGCATGCATACATACATACATACATACATACACATACACAAACAAATGCACATGTGCAAGGGTATGGGCTCCTAAAGCAAACAGTAGGCCCAGATGAGAATATTCAGACAATCAACCCCAACAAAGCCCCTGTGATTGGTACTTATCTGTCCCACGTGATCCTGTTTCCAGAAAAAATCCTCAGAAAGAGAAAGTATCTTCTTCTGTCATTTCTTTTTGTTGATCTTGATTCCTACCACTTCACCTCCTCCCAGACTGGACCTCCTCTCTCTTGTGACTTACTTCAACCCTGTATGGTCTGGGGCATGTCCCAGCTCCCTCTGCTCATGCATCTGGCACAATTGCCTGCAACAAAGGATATTCATCTAACTAGCCCCAATTTATATCCCCAATACCACATCGCATCCAGAATACAGACGCTGCTTCCGTATTATTGAGGTTAATAATCCTGTAGGAGCAAAAATAAGCCCAAATCATGTGATTTTAGCAGTTTTTATCAATTTTTTAAAGAAAATACAGATCCAAAACCAAAACATTCACGGGCAGTTTTGAAAAATCAAGTCCATATCCAAAACCTCGAAGGAGATACAGATCCAAAATCAAAACACGGGGTTGGTGCACATCCCTAATTAGAAGGACAAAGGAAAGCCTTTTCTAGTGCCCTTGCCATACTGCTTTAGATGGCCTGGAACGATGGTTCTTAAACTCTGCCCTCACGGCCCCACACAGGTCACGTTTTCCAGGTTACCGAGCAGGTGCACAGGAGTAGTCATTACTGTCTGACACATTTTAAGAGATCCACAGGTGGAGATAAATATTTTACATTTGTTTCTTTGAGGAGACCTGGAAAACATACACTTTTTGGGGTCCTGAGGATCAAGTTTGAGAACTTTTGGCCTGGAAATATATGTCCCCCTTTAAAATGATTTAAAAGTTTAAACATAATTTGCCAAAATAGTCTGCAACAGCCTTAATTTTGCTACAGGGTCAGCAATGCTATGTTTGTACATTGTAAACTAGGGGTTGGCAATAAGCGGCCCTCCAGTTGCTGACGAACTACACATCCCAGCATGCCCTGCAACAGTTTTAGCATGGCCAAATAGCGAAACCGTCACAGGGCATGCTGTGTAGTTTCACAATAGTTGGGTGCGCTTATTGCCCACCCCTGCTCTAAACCATTAATAATTATGTAGGGTTGAATTCATATGAAGGTAAATTAAAGCTATTTTTTATTGCAAAAAATTTCACCAGGAGACATCACCCCTTCACCCAACTATGGACAAGAAATAACATTTAACAACGTGTAATAGATGCTAAATATATATATATATATATATGTATATATATAAAAAAAAAAAAAAGATTATTGCGGACCGCCACTCACTGTTACAGTTTCCAACAACTGGGGTGCTCAGGCCAGAAGACAGAAGGCAGAGGCAGGCTGAATTAACGTAGATCCATGTAAGGCAGCACTCCACGGATTTTCAAGCAAGTACAAAGAGCCATTCCAGACTCACGTTATGGTGAAGCATAGTGGATTATATATATATATATATATATATATATATATTAGGGTGTGCACCGGCCACTTTTCGTGTTTTGTGTTTTGGTTTTGGATCTGGATCTTTCTTCGTGTTTTGGATCTGGATTGGTTTTGCCAAAACCACCCTTCCGTGTTTTGGGTTCTGGGTTTTGTGTTTTGGATCTGTATTTTTTTGAAAAAAAGCATAAAAACAGCTAAAATCACAGAATTTGTAGGTTTTTCTGCTCCTATGCTATTATTAACCTCAATAACCTTAATTTCCACTCATTTCCAGTCTATTCTGAACACCTCACACCTCACAATAGTGTTTTTATGTCCAAAAGGTTGCACCGAGGTAGCTGGATGACTATGCTAAGCGACACGAGTGGGCGGCACAAACACGTGACCCATCTAGGCGTGAAACTGCAGTGGCAGACAGGATGGCAGTTTGAAAAACTAGGCCCCAAACTGTACATAATGCAAAGAAAAAAAAGAGGTGCAAGATGGAATTGTCCTTGGGCCCTCCCACCCACCCTTATGTTGTATAAACAGGACATGCACACTTTAACAAACCAATCATTTCAGCGCCAGGGTCTGCCACACAACTGTGGCTGAAATGATTGGTTCGTTTGGGCCCCCACAAAACAAGCTGGCAATTAATCTGTCCCTGCACAAACTGGCTCTACGGAGGCAAGATGTCATCCTCATCCTCCTCATCCACCGATTCCTCACCCTCTTCAGTGTGTACATCCTCATCCTCACAGAGTATTAATTCGTCCCTGCTGGAACCACAGGTCCCTCTGTACGTTCTGGAGGCTGGTCTCCCTGGAAGAGTTGATAATTCATTTTATGAACATCATCTTCTCCACATTTTGTGGAAGCAACCTCTTACGCCTTTCGCTGACAAGGTTCCCGGCTGCACTAAACACTCTTTCGGAGTACACACTGGAGGGGGGGCAACTCAGATAAAATAGAGCCAGTTTGTACAGGGACCTCCAAATTGCTTCTTTTTCCTGCCAGTACAGGTACGGACTGTCTGACATGCCTACTTGGATGCTGTCACCGATGTAATCCTTTAACAGACAGACGCACGCTTGTCGCTGCTGCTTTAAGGATGCAGGTGCGGCTACAGCCCACACAATTCACAAAGACAGAAAAAAGAAGAATATTTTTATTGTTTGTGTAGCACACTTTGAGGGTGTCACCACCCTTTAACAGACAGACGCACGCTTGTCGCTGCTGCTTTAAGGATGCAGGTGCGGCTACAGCCCACACAATTCACAAAGACAGAAAAAAGAAGAAGAATATTTTTATTGTTTGTGTAGCACACTTTGAGGGTGTCACCACCCTTTAACAGACAGACGCATGCTTGTCGCTGCAGCTTTGAGGATGCAAGTGCGGCTACATCGCACACAAGTCACAAACACATTAAAAAAATAGTTTTTTATTTTTTGGAGCACTTTGAGAGTTACACCACCCTTTAACAGACAGATGCATTCTTGTCGCTGCTGCTTTAAGGATGCAGGTGCGGCTACAGCCCACACATTTCACAAAGACCAAAAAAAAAAGAACAATATTTTAATAGTTTGTGTAGCACACTTTGAGGGTGTCACCACCCTTTAACAGACAGACGCACGCTTGTCGCTGCTGCTTTAAGGATGCAGGTGCGGCTACAGCCCACACAATTCACAAAGACAGAAAAAAGAAGAAGAATATTTTTATTGTTTGTGTAGCACACTTTGAGGGTGTCACCACCCTTTAACAGACAGACGCACGCTTGTCGCTGCTGCTTTGAGGATGCAAGTGCGGCTACATCGCACACAAGTCACAAACACATTAAAAAAATAGTTTTTTATTTTTTGGAGCACTTTGAGAGTTACACCACCCTTTAACAGACAGACGCATGCTTGTCGCCGCTGCTTTAAGGATGCAGGTGCGGCTACAGCCCACACATTTCACAAAGACCGATAAAAAAAGAACAATATTTTAATTGTTTGTGTAGCACACTTTGAGGGTGTCACCACCCTTTAACAGACAGACGCACGCTTGTCGCTGCTGCTTTAAGGATGCAGGTGCGGCTACAGCCCACACAATTCACAAAGACAGAAAAAAGAAGAAGAATATTTTTATTGTTTGTGTAGCACACTTTGAGGGTGTCACCACCCTTTAACAGACAGACGCACGCTTGTCGCTGCTGCTTTGAGGATGCAAGTGCGGCTACATCGCACACAAGTCACAAACACATTAAAAAAATAGTTTTTTATTTTTTGGAGCACTTTGAGAGTTACACCACCCTTTAACAGACAGACGCACGCCTGTCGCTGCTGCTTTAAGGATGCAGGTGCGGCTACAGCCCACACATTTCACAAAGACCGAAAAAAAAAGAACAATATTTTAATTGTTTGTGTAGCACACTTTGAGGGTGTCACCACCTTTAACAGACAGACGCACGCTTGTCGCTGCTGCTTTAAGGATGCAGGTGCGGCTACAGCCCACACAATTCACAAAGACAGAAAAAAGAAGAAGACTATTTTTATTGTTTGTGTAGCACACTTTGAGGGTGTCACCACCCTTTAACAGACAGACGCACGCTTGTCGCTGCTGCTTTGAGGATGCAAGTGCGGCTACATTGCACACAAGTCACAAACACATTAAAAAAATAGTTTTTTATTTTTTGGAGCACTTTGAGAGTTACACCACCCTTTAACAGACAGACGCACGCTTGTCGCTGCTGGTTTAAGGATGCAGGTGCGGCTACAGCCCACACATTTCACAAAGACCGAAAAAAAAAGAACAATATTTTAATTGTTTGTGTAGCACACTTTGAGGGTGTCACCACCCTTTAACAGACAGACGCACGCTTGTCGCTGCTGCTTTAAGGATGCAGGTGCGGCTACAGCCCACACATTTCACAAAGACCGATAAAAAAAGAACAATATTTTAATTGTTTGTGTAGCACACTTTGAGGGTGTCACCACCCTTTAACAGACAGACGCACGCTTGTCGCTGCTGCTTTAAGGATGCAGGTGCGGCTACAGCCCACACAATTCACAAAGACAGAAAAAAGAAGAAGACTATTTTTATTGTTTGTGTAGCACACTTTGAGGGTGTCACCGCCCTTTAACAGACAGACGCACGCTTGTCGCTGCTGCTTTGAGGATGCAAGTGCGGCTACATCGCACACAAGTCACAAACACATTAAAAAAATAGTTTTTTATTTTTTGGAGCACTTTGAGAGTTACACCACCCTTTAACAGACAGACGCACGCCTGTCGCTGCTGCTTTAAGGATGCAGGTGCGGCTACAGCCCACACATTTCACAAAGACCGAAAAAAAAAGAACAATATTTTAATTGTTTGTGTAGCACACTTTGAGGGTGTCACCACCTTTAACAGACAGACGCACGCTTGTCGCTGCTGCTTTAAGGATGCAGGTGCGGCTACAGCCCACACAATTCACAAAGACAGAAAAAAGAAGAAGACTATTTTTATTGTTTGTGTAGCACACTTTGAGGGTGTCACCACCCTTTAACAGACAGACGCACGCTTGTCACTGCTGCTTTATGGATGCAGGTGTGGCTACAGCCCACACAATTCACAAAGACAGAAAAAAGAAGAAGAATATTTTTATTGTTTGTGTAGCACACTTTGAGGGTGTCAGCACCCTTTAACAGACAGACGCACGCTTGTCGCTGCTGCTTTGAGGATGCAAGTGCGGCTACATCGCACACAAGTCACAAACACATTAAAAAAATAGTTTTTTATTTTTTGGAGCACTTTGAGAGTTACACCACCCTTTAACAGACAGACGCACGCTTGTCGCTGCTGCTTTAAGGATGCAGGTGCGGCTACAGCCCACACATTTCACAAAGAACGAAAATAAAAGAACAATATTTTAATTGTTTGTGTAGCACACTTTGAGGGTGTCACCACCCTTTAACAGACAGACGCACGCTTGTCGCTGCTGCTTTGAGGATGCTGGTGGAATTTAGACGGGATTTGGAACCGAGGACACACTACCTCCATCAATTGTCTAAATCCCATTGCACTAATGGCGGATACCGGACGCACGTCTAACAGCAACATAGCAGTCAAGGCCTCAGTTATACGTTTTGCTTCAGGATGACTGCTGTCGTACTTCATCCTCATCGCTAGGGACTGTTGGAGGGTCAATTGTTTAGTAAAAGTAGTGATGTTACTACTTCCTCTCTGGGATGATGAACAACTCCCAGCAGCAGCAACAGCACTAGGAGGAAGTGGTTCTTGATCTTTCCCTATTTTATTTTTATCTGAGAAAGTTTGGTCCTCCATTTATGTTATATTGATATATACGTGCGGCTAAAGCGCACACTAACACAGAAAATATTTTTTTATTTTTGCTGGAGAGTAGTGCACTTTGTGGGTTACACCACCCTTTAAGAAATGAGCCAGACGGCTCTTTACTTATGGGACACAGGCGCACACTTGGCGCTGCTCCTTTGTTGATGCACGTGCAGCCACAGTGCACACAAGTCACAAACACAGAAAATATATATTTTTTTGTTTTGGAGTGTACTTTGGGGGTTACAGAACCCTTTAACGGTCAAGCCAGCCGGCCCTTTACTTATGACACAGGCGCACGCTTGGCACTACTTTGTTGATGCACGTGCGGCTACTGCGCACACAATTCACAAACACAGAAAATAATTTTTTTTTTGGTTTGGACTGGAGTGTACTTTCGGGGGTTACAGCACCCTTAATGGTCAAGCCAGCCGGCCCTTTACTTATGACACAGGCGCACGCTTGGCACTACTTTGTTGATGCACGTGCGGCTACTGCGCACACAATTCACAAACACAGAAAATAATTTTTTTTTGGTTTGGACTGGAGTGTACTTTCGGGGGTTACAGCACCCTTTAACGGTCAAGCCAGCCGGCCCTTTACTTATGACACAGGCGCACGCTTGGCACAACTTTGTTGATGCACGTGCGGCTACTGCGCACACAATTCACAAACAAAGAAAATAATTTTTTTTTTGGTTTGGACTGGAGTGTACTTTGGGGGTTACAGCACCCTTTAACGGTCAAGCCAGCCGGCCCTTTACTTATGACACAGGCGCACGCTTGGCACTACTTTGTTGATGCACGTGCGGCTACTGCGCACACAATTCACAAACACAGAAAATAATTTTTTTTTGGGTTTGGACAGGAGTGTACTTGTGGGGGTTACAGCACCCTTAACGGTCAAGCCAGCCGGCCCTTTACTTATGACACAGGCGCACGCTTGTCACTACTTTGTTGATGCACGTGCGGCTACTGCGCACACAATTCACAAACACAGAAAATAATTTTTTTTTTGGTTTGGACTGGAGTGTACTTTCAGGGGTTACAGCACCCTTAACGGTCAAGCCAGCCGGCCCTTTACTTATGACACAGGCGCACGCTTGGCACTACTTTGTTGATGCACGTGCGGCTACTGCGCACACAATTCACAAACACAGAAAATAATTTTTTTTTTGGTTTGGACTGGAGTGTACTTTCGGGGGTTACAGCACCCTTAACGGTCAAGCCAGCTGGCCCTTTACTTATGACACAGGCGCACGCTTGGCACTACTTTGTTGATGCACGTGCGGCTACTGCGCACACAATTCACAAACACAGAAAATAATTTTTTTTTTGGTTTGGACTGGAGTGTACTTTCGGGGGTTACAGCACCCTTTAACGGTCAAGCCAGCCGGCCCTTTACTTATGACACAGGCGCACGCTTGGCACTACTTTGTTGATGCACGTGCGGCTACTGCGCACACAATTCACAAACACAGAAAATAATATTTTTTTTGGTTTGGACTGGAGTGTACTTTGGGGGTTACAGCACCCTTTAATGGTCAAGCCAGCCGGCCCTTTACTTATGACACAGGCGCACGCTTGGCACTACTTTGTTGATGCACGTGCGGCTACTGCGCACACAATTCACAAACACAGAAAATAATTTTTTTTTTGGTTTGGACTGGAGTGTACTTTTGGGGGTTACAGCTCCCTTAACGGTCAAGCCAGCCGGCCCTTTACTTATGACACAGGCGCACGCTTGGCACTACTTTGTTGATGCACGTGCGGCTACTGCGCACACAATTCACAAACACAGAAAATAATTTTTTTTTGGTTTGGACTGGAGTGTACTTTCGGGGGTTACAGCACCCTTTAACGGTCAAGCCAGCCGGCCATTTACTTATGACACAGGCGCACGCTTGGCACTACTTTGTTGATGCACGTGCCGCTACTGCGCACACAATTCACAAACACAGAAAATAATTTTTTTTTTGGTTTGGCCTGGAGTGTACTTTGGGGGTTACAGCACCCTTTAACGGTCAAGCCAGCCGGCCCTTTACTTATGACACAGGCGCACGCTTGGCTCTACTTTGTTGATGCACGTGCGGCTACTGCGCACATAATTCACAAACACAGAAAATATATAATTTTTTTAGCACTTGGGGGGAGCACCCCTGATGGAGAGAGCACCCCCTGGACAACACTACAGCACCCCTTTAGGACTGGGACACTGCACAGGACTTTGGAGTGGACACAGCCCCTATGGAGAACTGACTGCACAACACAGTCCAGCCAGCCCCTATGGACTTTGAAGTAGTGGACACAGCCCCTATTAACAACAGCAGCACAGCACAACACAGCCAGCCCCTATGGACTTTGAAGTAGTGGACAACAGCAGCACTACACTACACTACACTACACAGCCCTAACTCCCACCCTCCCTCTTCACTGTCCACAGCCGAGTGAGAAAATGGCGCCGACGCAGGTACCTTATATAGGATCCAAAACCCGCGAGACTCGGAAGGCGGGATGATGACGTTTTGCCTCGATTTCAGATCCGAGTCAGGCGGGAAAAGTCGAGCCTGACTCGGATCGGACTCGGATCGGGGGGGCTCGGGTGGGTTTGGATTTCAGAAATCCGAACCCGCTCACCCCTAATATATATATGTATATATATATATATATATACATATATATATATAATCCAAAGGGTTGGGGTGCACTCACCAGCCTTCATAAGTTCTTTCATGAAAATGTTAATTTTAATTTAAATCATCTTAGTAAAAGTACAGCCATCGACATTTTGGTCCAGTCCAGGGTCCTTTGTAAAGATGCATCTGGACTGAAACGGACTGGACCGAAACGGCAATGGCTGTACTTTTACAGAGATGATTTAAATTAAAATGAACATTTTCATGAAAGAACTTATGAAGTCTGGTGAGTGCACCCCTACCCTTTGGATTTAATTTTAGTAAGGTGTTTACCTTGCTTGGGTCAGCTACCCCAGCATTGGACCTTAATTGACGAGAGTGTGGACTTTCTGTGTTTTTCTTTATATATATATATATATATATATATATATATAATTTTATATATATATATATATATATAGTATAAATTGTGATGTATTCAAAATTAGCTACATTATTAAGACATAACCGCACATTCCTTGACATCTACTCAAAGCGGTACTATATATAAAAAACCTGGTTGTTATCGCTGTGCCTCTTGCGTTACGTGTAGCTATATGGTACCCTCCACTTGTTTTTGTCACCCTCACACCGGGAAGAAGTATTATATACAGTATATCCTAACCTGTACGTCTAGATATGTAATATATCTACTTGCATGCCCTTGTGGCTTTAACTACGTTGGTCAAACTACACGTATGTTCAAAGAGAGAATGGCCATCCATCGCTCATCAATCAAATTGGCCATACAGGGTAGAGATTCTGACCAACCGGTGGCTCGCCATTTTAAATTAGCTGGCCACCCACTCACAAGTTTACGATACAAGATCATAGATCATGTTGCCCCTTTATCATTAGGAGGCGATCGAGCTAAACTACTGTTGCGGTTGGAAACCAAATGGATTACTCTACTGGACACAGTACACCCGCGTGGACTTAATGAGAAAATATCCTGGGCATCATGCGTATAAAATCATCATCTCACAACGCTGCCTTCGTCTGTCGACAATAATTAATACTTTTTAATAGAATTTATGTTCTGATACCATTATTGGGACTGTTTATGAGTTGACTCGGTCCTGTGTTTGCCAGTTAATGTCTTATATGTTCTATATAGCACAGTAGCCCTCAAGGGAGATTCTTTATATATATATATTTAGCATCACTGTATAACATCTGTTCCATTTATTCACTCCTATACTATATGTCATTATATTATTATTCACTTAGCACTATTTTCAGTATGTGTATGCATTCCTTCACTAGTCTTTGTGTCATTTTGTCCCCCAGCGGTACCCTCCGTGCTTAGTGTAAGCCGCCCACATTGCGGGATTGTATTTGATAGTTTCCATGGAGACAGCTTCGGCACTGCCTCCTTCTCCTTTCTACACGACGCCGCTTGATGACGTCACACAATGAGCAACACCCGCCGCACGGAGGCGCGCGCTGCAGGACCAGAGACCTCATTTGTTGAACACTTGATTTAAGGTAAGCACTTATTTATTTCTTGTCATTCACACCTTGATAAAAGGCCGTTGTGGCCTTGAAACGTCGGTTCATGTTGGATTAAACCCATTCACTTGTTTTACTAAGTCCGGATGAGTGCCGCCTATTTTTGTTCCACGGAGCAGGAGACATGCCATATATATATATATGTATATATATATATATATATATATATAAAAAAAAAAAAAAAGATTATTGCGGACCGCCACTCACTGTTACAGTTTGCAACAACTGGGGTGCTCAGGCCAGAAGACAGAAGGCAGAGGCAGGCTGAATTAACGTAGATCCATGTAAGGCAGCACTCCACGGATTTTCAAGCAAGTACAAAGAGCCATTCCAGACTCACGTTATGGTGAAGCATAGTGGATTATATATATATATATATATATATATATATATATATATATATATATATGTATATATATATATATATATATATTATATATATATACATATATATATATATAATCCAAAGGGTGGGGGTGCACTCACCAGCCTTCATAAGTTCTTTCATGAAAATGTTAATTTTAATTTAAATCATCTTAGTAAAAGTACAGCCATCGACATTTTGGTCCAGTCCAGGGACCTTTGTCAAGATGCATCTGGACCGAAACGGACTGGACCGAAACGGCAATGGCTGTACTTTTACTGAGATGATTTAAATTAAAATGAACATTTTCATGAAAGAACTTATGAAGTCTGGTGAGTGCACCCCTACCCTTTGGATTTAATTTTAGTAAGGTGTTTACCTTGCTTGGGTCAGCTACCCCAGCATTGGACCTTAATTGACGCGAGTGTGGACTTTCTGTGTTTTTCTTTATATATATATATATATATATATATAATATATATATATAATTTTATATATATATATATATATAGTATAAATTGTGATGTATTCAAAATTAGCTACATTATTAAGCATTATAAATAATGGTAGTTTATTGAAAATAGTGATAGTTTACCTGCAAAATTAAATGAATTAATCTGCAGTAATATGATAAAGCTACACAATACAGGGTTACTACCTCATCTCTTTTGTGAATTGCACAGGTTCTGTAGCTAACCTTAACACCAGATGAAATGGAGATTTGAAATCAGCCAGCCACAGAATCTGTATGATTCAAATGTGTCCAGCTTTAAAGGGATGAGGTGACAACAACTCTATACTGTATGGGGCCGACAAATAAAACCTGTAGCTGCGATTTCACAATGAGATGAATCAGGATAACGTCTTCCATCTAATGCAATAATAGTAATACATTATGTTTCATTTATGTAGATTGGTTGAAAAAATATTGAACTAAATTAGTGTCCTCTGTACCAGGTAACACCCAAAGAGGAATTGGTATGTTATACCGCCGGACGTCGGCCCGGCGGATGAAATACAGATGCCGGAAGGCCGGCATATGGAGATCCTGACAAAGTAAGTATAAAGGCTATCCCTAACCCTCTACCCCCCCCTCTAACTCTCCCTTAGGAGTGCCTAACCCTAACCTCCCACCAGGGGTGCCTAAACCTAACCCCCCTCCCCACACCCTAAACCCAGCCCTCCCGGGGGGGTGCCTACTCCTAACCTCCCCCCCGGGAGACCGTAAACCCCCGCCGCGGCTATCCACTCCCAACGTCCGGCTTACCTACGATCGGTATGCCGGGTGTCGGGATTTCGGTGTGGGGCTAATGATAGGTGTCGGTATTTAGACGCCTATCATTAGTCCCATGCCGGGATTTCACTGTCGGGAAGCTGACGGTCGGCATTTCGGCTGCCGGCTTCCTGACTACATACCGTACCCCCAAAGATCCATGTCTTCCGTCCTCCTTGTGTGTTCCTGTACATACAGCTGCATGTGACCTGTATGCTACACCTATACCTGGAGTGTGGAGGAATGTTCCATCAGCACGGTGGAGTATGCAGCTGCGGAACATCACACAGAAGGTTCTCATGAACATAAGGAAAGGGCTATGAAGGAGGCTGTATCCGGGCTGGTGATCAGTGCAGCTGTCCTGCTGGGGTGTATAAGTCTGTACCTGAGGTTTATGCAGTGGTTATATGATAAATATGGAGATAAAATTCCTCTTGAGCAACTGCAGGCTCTGTATACAGCCATAAGACGGAGAGCAGCAATTCCATCTGACAGCTCCTACAGAAGCAGCATATGATGTATTATATACCACTAAATTCTATTTGAAAAACAAATGTTTGTTGACAATCCTCTATTATGTGTGGGTTTTGTATTCACTTGTCCCCAGGGGTGCCGAGAGAGGGGGGGTGGGTACCAATTGCCCAGGCTTGCTGGAGGGGCCCGACTAGGGCCCGGGTATGACGCTACCCCGCTTCCCTCTTTCCTGTCTGCAGCCCAGCACATGCTGCTGCATGCTGGGCTGCAGTAGGAGACAGTAGGAGACAGCAGCAGTCTCAGCCCGTGAGGGAAAGTGATCACACTGATCGCACCCCCCCCCATGAATTTGCGCCAGGCTGGGGGGCTCACAGCGCTCCCACCCAAGCGCACGGTGCTGCAATTAGGATTTTCTCATTATTTCTGAGGGGGTGTGACCTCGTCTCCTATGGTTAGATTGCTGTCCCTGACTGTTAGTATGAATCATGTGTGACATTTCTTCCACAACTGCAGAAGGTGCAGGAACAATGGGGTCTGGATGTGGGGGCTCAGCAATTGCGGATCTCCCTTACCAGGCATTTGCTATGCTCTCAAAATAAGGAGACTGGGGCATCTTCTGAGCATGCTTGAGTCCTGCACAAGTGCAGCATAACAATTAAGGCATCAGGACCAGTAGGGAGGAATGGCATTGCTTGGCCTTCCCTCAAACTTTGCTAGAGGCCCCAGTGATACCATATTCTACCCCTGTATTTCACTTATGATAACAGGATATAATCATACTTGCCTACTTTAATTTCTCTTTGGGAGAAGCCCAGATAGGAGATGCAGCTGACAGTGTAAGGGGCGGACTCTCCACATCATTAGATCCCGCCCCCATCACAAGCTGGAGTGGTGCTAAATGATGTGGTTCACATCTTTTAGCCCTGTCCCATATGGAACTGCAAATTCTCCATATTATCTCCCTAACCTGCCCACTTCATTAGGAAGTGGACAGCATGCGGGAGATCCACCTACTCTTCCAGGGGTGCGGGGGACTACCCAAAATATGGAGAGACTCCCACAACTTCCAGGAGAGTAGGCAAGTATGGATATAATTGATGGAAATAAATCAGGGAGAGGATCAATAAAGGAAACACCAGACGCTTAACACTCAGCACGTGCAGTGTGCAGGCTCCTCAAGCCAAAAATGGCTAGATGTATATATAGATAACAATATATACATATATTGCACACCCTGAACACAAAAGTTATATATGTATGCATATATAAATACATAGATATTTCTATCTCAAGATCTGTTTTGCAGGAAAATCCAACTATATATTAAGCACTAATAAGGCAACTTATCTTGAAGTTATCATGAAGTTGCAGTATACATGTCAATCCAGTAGATGGCGCACCAAAACAAATACTACATATCATAGTGTCGCTGCACGTGTTACTTTCAACCTTTCAGTGTTACTGTAGGTTAAGTAGCAACAGATTTGAGATCTACAAGATTGTGCAGCTGGACTGCCAGCGCACAGCATTGCACTGAAAGTGGGTGTTCCGATCATGCTTCTGCGGAACTTGACTCCACAAGTTATGCAAGGGAACCCGACTTAAAGTCATTGTTCTGCAGTGGAACCTAACTGAGGCACAGATTCTAACGGGTTCTGGCACAGATGAGACTGTGTTTATATCACATATACCCCTTATCCCCAACACTTTTCTTTTTCAATATAAGCACCTGCAGTTTACTGCAAGCATCTGCTTCGCTATGATGATAAATAAGTTGCAGGGACAAATGCTCAGGGGTGCAGGCATAGATCTCAGGACCAGCTGCTTCGCCCATGTGCAGCTTTACATGGCTTGCTCACGAGTTAGTAGCCCCAAGCATCCTTTTGTGTTAATCCCTGTAGGAAAAACTGCAAATATTGTTTACAAAGACATTTTGTGATCAATGTCTACAATATAAAAAATACATCACAATATTAGATGTCACTATTGTCTTTGTAAAATTAGTTCTACTGAGCAATAACAGACATCCACGCTAGTGGAGTATATATATATATCCTAGCGAGCAAACACAAAAGTACTGGTAACAGGGCGTTTTAAGAGAGGAGGGGGCACATGTTCACTCCCCGTCCGGTGCCCCCTCCTCTCTCTCTGGCGGCCGCTGCGCACTGACAGCTAAAGTAGACTATGGGCACTAGTCTGTGCCCGGAGTCTACTGCGCATGCGCTGGTCACCGGGAAAATGGGGCAGCAGCCATTTCTTTTGATTTCCCTATTGCATATATGCAGAATCGTGGGAAAATGGCCGCGTGGCCATTTTCCAGGTGTTTTGTTTAGCGCCTCCCCAGCTGATGTGGGACTTCGGAGAGGTAAGTATTAAAAAGTATGGGTGCAGGGTGTGTGATGTGGGCCCCCCCTGGACCCAGGGGCCCATGTGCACCACACACCCTGCATCCATTATAGATACGCCCTTGACTGGTAAGGTAATAATTTGTCCCAGGTTTCTGACCTATATGTATTAAAACATCAGGAAAATGTCTGTGCTTACAAACAGACTTGATAGACGCTTGGGCTTTAGTAAAAGCCTGTTAAGGGTTCCTGGAGTTATGGATGGAGAATGAGGGAAGGCTCCAATCATTAGGCACATTTCAGGTCTTCAGCCTGAAAACAGGTTTATTAGTACTTGCACCTGTAAGAGGCTGATAAAGGTGTCAGAGTTTTTACTCAGTTTCTTACAACCTGGGGAAACAGGCAGCAGGCTTGTTAAGAGACATGGGGTGGTATGCAGCAAAGTCAATAATACGGTCAAACTCCTGAAAATGCTGTTTTCGGGGGTTTGACTGCATTTCTCAAATGCATGAAGCCCCAGAATGCAATATATTCCAGTGCTTTGATGCAGTGGGCAACGCCATCTTCAGATGGCGTTGCCCAATAAAGGACTTCTAAGTCATAGACCCGGAAGTTCCTCACTCTCAATGGACAGGTCTTACTGAGAGAGTTGTCCTTTGCAATTTGCTTCATGCATACCAGCGTAATTAATGCCGACATGCATGCAAAGGGTGGCGGGGAGTGTTTGGTATTTGATACTGATGTTTTTTGTTTTGCATATTGAACTTGGTGACAAGATAAGCACCTTAAACTTTGTGACTCTATTTGACCTGCATTGGTGGTATTTGGTATCTGATACTGCCTTTTTCTGTATTATATTGTTGGGACTATTTGTGTTGCATTAATGGGATTGAGATACAGGACACTGGCTATGATCTTATCCTGATATATGGGGGTTACTTTAACATATGGTACTGTAGTCTTCTTACTAGGTTTTATTGCTAGTAATATGGAATGATCATTACATTTGTTGGCATCCTGAAATTTTTGATATCTCAAATATATGGTCGTATTTACTATACATTAAGACTGCTATACCCTAGAGTTACAATTATACTCGTTATGCGGGTTTGGATAGATATAATATATTAACATATAGTGGTTAAATCTCTGATATGTGGATGTAATCCTAGTGTTTAAGAGGATGTATTCAGCCTTATGTGGGGCCGGGTAGACATTATCACTTTTTAATTTCTATTTACAGATGATATGTTGTAATGTCGCTCAGCATTAAATAGACATCACCGCCAGTCTTGAGAAAGGTTCTCAAGGAGAACCGAAATGTTGACAGGTTGTAATATATGGGAGATTACAGCTTCTATAAATTATATGAAATATTAAATTGAAGTGGTGAGTGTCTCCTTCCAAAAGCATTGGATACTAGAAGGATATATATATATATATATATATATATTGTGATAGGATCACTGGTAAAGTGGTCTGTGGCAGGGACATTTATCCCAGATTCCTGTCCTATGTGTTTAAAATCCCCAGGAGAAAGTCTGCAGTGTAGCAGGCTTGAGTCTCTGCTTTTTGAAAAGCCGGTTTGGGACCTGGGGGTTGTGGGTGAGAGGAGAGGGAGGGCTCCACCCACGGCCACTCCAGGTTTTGGTTCTCTTAGCCTGGTAACAGGCTTGTTAGGGTTTCCACCTGAGAGTGGCCAATATAAGCCTAGTGTGTTGAGGGCTGATTGTCTCACCTGGGAGAGCAGACAGGGAATTTGCTCAGAGACACTTGAAAACCTAACTGTAAGTGTTGTGCTGTGCTTTTGTTGCTGGTGAGGGCATTAGGCCCTGCCAGGTTCTGGTAGTGAGGGAACTACCTGTGAAGTTAGTGCCCCGACAGGGCTAGGATTTACGTTTATGTTTTCTTTGTGTTATTTCTGACATTGCACAATAAAGACTGGCGCCGACCAGCTTGTACTTGCATCCAGTCTGGCGTACTGTTTCCCAGCTGCTGTGTGTGAAAGGAAGGAGTCCTCTACCCAGGAGAGGGACCCCCTAACCTAACTGTGTCACAATATATATATATATATATATATATATATATATATATGAAACACAGCATAATGACAGACACTCCACTTACTTTCAGCATATACTTGGGTGCCCTCCAGGGAATTTCAGTTTCAAACACACTCCTGCATTGTTGGGCGGCACTCTATGGGTTTAAAGAAGCTTATTCACACACAGGCTTGCTTTATCAACCTTTAAGACACTTTAATGCTGCGTCTTTTGTCAGGATACATATCAAAATGTATGTATACCTTTCATAACAACAACACCTGTGTACTGTACACAGTGGATCACCAGACTGCCCCACACGTCCTGGTGTGATGACATCACACATCACGTGACCACCGAAGGGTTGGGCCACTTCTCCAAGAAACAAAGTGAAACCCTGCACCAAGTGCTGTACATGGCTGAAAGTGGGTAATTTACATTATAATAATAAAACAAATACCTCCTGTACACTAAACCAAATGGCATACAGAAATAGACAGTACATTTGCATAAACTTTTCACAAACATCTAGCAACAACAGAACCTTGATTCAAAAAGCATGTAATCATTAGCTATTTCTGAACTGTAGTAGAATATATGGCTCCCTAATAACTATGGATTCAGCAACATTCAGATATATATACATCATGGTCAGCTAAAATAGAAACTATTGATTTACTATCTAATTACACAATAATTACTAATTGCAATAACCTATCTAGCAGCAAATCTATTCTCCCCATAACTACATTACATACTTGCCAACTGTCCCTTACTGTTAAGGAGACTCCCTGATAAAGTAGCAATCTCCCTGACTCCCTGAAGAGTCTAGCAACCTCCCCAATTGCACCTTACACCCATTATAAAGCTGTTATATATTAAAAAAACAGATATATACATTCAAATGGGATCATTAGCATTATTTCCCTGCATTGGTTATAAGGCACAATGATCCCTATGGCTACAGGCATTTTCTGAAAAGTATCAGTGTGTTATCATCAACAAGTAGATCTTACTAACTGCTTTGGGGCTCATTTACATTTGGATGTAAGTAAATTTTATGACACGCCTCTCAGATGTAGCAGTACACGTCCACTTTACCGCCGCGCTCATAGGTGTTGCTTTCACAATCTCCCTGAAATGCATTTTCAAAAAGGGCAAGTATGTTATATTATTAGCCTGTAGCAGCAAAAGGATTTTTCCAAAACACATGCAAGCGAAAGATTCTAATTCAGTCCAGTTGGAGCTACTGTATTAAGATCCATCTCACCTCAAGCTGTAATAATCGCCTATTCCTACCTCCACCCCTTACCATGGGTGGGATATGATCTATTAATTTATGACATAGCATAGTCAATGAGTGGCGAGCTGTCTTGAAATGTATCGCTACTGGCTGTTCCACTTCTTTTCCTTCAAGGCAAGGTGGATAACGGATCTATGTTGAGCCGCCCGTTCTCTAAAGTCTACACTGCTTAGCACGCACTTCTTTGGTAAACGATCACATTTCTGTAGTATGTACAGGGGTGGATTGCCCTTAACTACAGCGGGAAGATTCCCCGGGTGCCGATTGGTGTGTGGGGCTGCTTGTTACCTGTGACCCGCCCCCCTTAGCGTGTCACTTGGTAAAGGCTTGCTTTGACAGGCAGCCCGCTGGCTGCCTGTCGCAGCTAAAAGTGCAGCGGCCTGCTGATATTGTGAGAAGACAGAAGAGGAGAGGCTCCGTCCCCATCCAGCTGAAAGAGGCTACACGCGCCACAAACACCGGCCAGTGACGTCACGAACCTCAGAGGCAGAGTGGGTCTGTGTCCGGGACCATCTGGAAATGTAAGATCAGCAGCAATGTACTCCCCGGGCCACCATCATCTGCCATTTGCCAGCCGGACTGTAGAGAGGAGAGGACAGGGAGTGGAGACAGTCGGGGCTGGGGAGAAGCAGAATGATGGCGCTGGGGAGAACCAGGATGATGGCGCTGGGGAGAACCAGGATGATGGCGCTGGGGAGACGCAGGATGATGGCGCTGGGGAGACGCAGGATGATGGCGCTGTGGAGACGCAGGATGATGGCGCTGGGGAGATGCAGGAAGAAGGCACTGGGGAAAAGCAGGATAATGGTGCTGTGAAGACGCAGGGTGATATCGCTGGGGAGATGCAGGAAGATGGCACTGTGGAGATGCAGGATGATGGCACTGTGGAGACGCAGGATGATGGTGCTGGGGAGACGCAGGATGATGGCACTGGGGAGACACAGGATGATGGTGCTGGGGAGACACAGGAAGATGGCACTGGGGAAAAGCAGGATGATGGTGCTGTGGAGATGCAGGATGATGGCGCTGTAGAGACGCAGGATGATGGCACTGTGGAGACGCATAATGATGGTGCTGGGGAGACGCAGGATGATGGCGCTGGGGAGACACAGGATGATGATGCTGGGGAGACACAGGATGATGGCACTGGGGAGAAGCATGATGATGGTGCTGTGGAGATGCAGGATGATGGCGCTGTGAAGACGCAGGATGATGGTGCTGGGGACATGCAGGAAGATGGCGCTGGGGAGATGCAGGATGGTGCTGGGAAGATGTAGGGTGATGGCGCTGGGGAGATGCAGGATGATGGCACTGCGGAGACACAGGATCATGGCGCTGGGGAGATGCAGGATAATGGCGCTGTAAAGACGCAGGATGATGGCACTGGGGAGATGCAGGAAGATGGCTTGTGGAGATGCAGGATGGTGCTGGGGAGACGCAGGAAGATGACGCTGGTGAGACGCAGGAAGATGGCACTTGGGAGATGCAGGATCATGGCACTGGGGAGACACAGGATCATGGCGCTGGGGAGACGCAGGATCATGGTGATGGGGAGATGCAGGATCATGGCGCTGGGGAGATGCAGGATGATGGCGATAGGGAGATGCAAGAAGATAGCGCTTCATGAGGCCACACCCCTTGCCACAAGGCCACGTGCACTTTTTGTGAGTGTGCACATAGGGCCACTTTGTGACTTTTTCCAGGGCCACTTTAAATTTCCAATCCACCCCAGAGTATGTGCAATAGCTGAGCTTTAGTGTATTGTTTTAGAAGGTAGCCACTAAGCAGTGTGCACGTGGTGAGCCACTATACAAACATCCCACACACTGATGCGTTACAGGCAGTTAAAGCTCTACTTCTATCGGATGGAGATGGTGGTTGCATTCTTTTACTATGGTCCAGCATCGCTCCTCATTTTTACTGGCTATTTTACCTATACAATAAATAAGACTAGGGAGAATGACATACACATAATTACAATATTTGTAAATGTATGTCCACTTCCACATTGACTGGCATGTTATTGGGCGTGCCTAAGGGCCAAGACATATATTTTTTCTTTTTAAAAAGGAGGTCTATGGCAACAAGATGCATCCACGTGTCATATTGGTGTTTGTCTCTACAATTTAGAAGCTCATCTTCAAATACCTAAGGCATCCATTATTGATATCTAATATAGGAAGAATGCAGCACCAAAACCCTTGTGTGCCTTGGTTCTAAGACATCTCATTGACTTGGACAACTTTTGTCACCAGAGCAATTAGTCACTTGTAAATGATCTTCCAGTTAGTTGCGGCTACAATTTGACCATTAAATTGACTTTTTACATTATTACAATGGTATCAAACCTACTGATTAAGATTTTTACAAATCTCCCATGTGTCTTAGAGTTGTCATGTACAGGTGTATAGAACGCCATGTTTTAGCTATTAAGTGCTAAATGTAAACATAATACAATGTAATTTAAAAAAGAAAACATGTTACACAGATGTATTTACATAACTAAAATGTCTTCAAAAGCCTCTAGTTATGTTAGAAAATGCTAACGATCAAATCAGTTACACTAAAATTAATGTAAACTCTTCTTTAGGTGTCACACAAAAGCTTTTAATCTCTCTAACAGAGTTTTTCAGCCACGCTGAAGTAGTTAACATTTAACCTTTTGGATTAGGTAGGAAGCTGAAGACACGTTGAGAAAATTTTTAGGTGTGTTTCTGCAGAGAATAAATAGCTCAGAGAAAATTATAGATGAACGCGGACCCCTGTGTTTTGGTTTTGGTAAAACCACCCTCAAATGTTATGGTTTTGGTTTTGGTAAAAGCACCATTAATGTTTTGGTTCGGATTCAGTTTTGGTATTGGATTTCTTTAAAATTGATAAAAATAGCTAAAATCATGTTGACCTGTTTACATGCAATCCAAAACCTAGATTCACCGAACCTACGGCAGATCCGAGCCGGGACTTGGTACTTCTCGGAACGTCAACAGTTATCCGAACTTGGACTTAATTCAACTCGGTACCCCTAGGTTTGGGTGTGTTCGCTTTCCAAGAAAGCTGAACTGCACATCTCTAGAGAAATATGCTCAAAAAATGTAACTTCAGGTAACTGATTAACTTGCACCTGAGACTAGCTTATTGACAGTATCACACTGGTGGTCCATTCAGTTGTTGGCGATGCTGTCAGTGCCGGTATTGTGCACATATATATTAATGGTAGATTGTTTATGCAAACAAAAATACGCAATTTCGGAATGAAATCGGGGCGATTTGGAGTGCCACTGCTGGCATTGCAATGGCACGTTGCGGGCATGACCTGCAATTGAATTAATCCCCTAGTGTTTTACTGTCCTAAGAAAACAGACAGATGGAAAACCTAGTATTCTTGGAGTATTTATAAATATTTCTTATATGTCACAAGAAGTTTGCTATATATTTAGGTATTTTTTATAGATAACAATGCCTAAAAGAAAAGATGAGCCGGCCTTATAAACCCAAGTTAAAAACTCCCCAAAAAATGTAAAATGTAGTCTTTGGGTGATCTCAATAAACTGGTGTCTGCATACAGTATTTGTTGTTCACCTACGTAATAATAAAAATTGTGCTCAAACCAAAATACCATAAAATCTTGAATGCCTAATGTTTTCTTTTGTGTGTGTCTTACTCTAGTTTGTGAAAAACATGACAACATATGTGAAAAACGGACACAAGCACCATAATTAGTGATTTGTAGAAAGAGTATGGGAAGAATATTGCACAGCGATCACTAACATTGAACTAGACATAGATAACCAGATCTATGTCTAAAATATAATACTGCAGAATGACCTAATGTTGAGGTGTGGACAATGTAATCTAAAAGGACACAAATATATCTAAACATGTAAATGGACTAGGGGTGTGCACCGGCCACTTTTCGTGTTTTGTGTTTTGGTTTTGGATCTGGATCTTTCTTCGTGTTTTGGATCTGGATTGGTTTTGCCAAAACCACCCTTCCGTGTTTTGGGTTCTGGGTTTTGTGTTTTGGATCTGTATTTTTTTGAAAAAAAGCATAAAAACAGCTAAAATCACAGAATTTGTAGGTTTTTCTGCTCCTATGCTATTATTAACCTCAATAACCTTAATTTCCACTCATTTCCAGTCTATTCTGAACACCTCACACCTCACAATAGTGTTTTTATGTCCAAAAGGTTGCACCGAGGTAGCTGGATGACTATGCTAAGCGACACGAGTGGGCGGCACAAACACGTGACCCATCTAGGCGTGAAACTGCAGTGGCAGACAGGATGGCAGTTTGAAAAACTAGGCCCCAAACTGTACATAATGCAAAGAAAAAAAAGAGGTGCAAGATGGAATTGTCCTTGGGCCCTCCCACCCACCCTTATGTTGTATAAACAGGACATGCACACTTTAACAAACCAATCATTTCAGCGCCAGGGTCTGCCCCACAACTGTGGCTGAAATGATTGGTTCGTTTGGGCCCCCACAAAACAAGCTGGCAATTAATCTGTCCCTGCACAAACTGGCTCTACGGAGGCAAGATGTCATCCTCATCCTCCTCATCCACCGATTCCTCACCCTCTTCAGTGTGTACATCCTCATCCTCACAGAATATTAATTCGTCCCTGCTGGAACCACAGGTCCCTCTGTACGTTCTGGAGGCTGGTCTCCCTGGAAGAGTTGATAATTCATTTTATGAACATCATCTTCTCCACATTTTGTGGAAGCAACCTCCTACGCCTTTCGCTGACAAGGTTCCCGGCTGCACTAAACACTCTTTCGGAGTACACACTGGAGGGGGGGCAACTCAGGTAAAATAGAGCCAGTTTGTACAGGGACCTCCAAATTGCTTCTTTTTCCTGCCAGTACAGGTACGGACTGTCTGACATGCCTACTTGGATGCTGTAACCGAAGTAATCCTTTAACAGACAGATGCACGCTTGTCGCTGCTGCTTTGAGGATGCAAGTGCGGCTACAGCCCACACAATTCACAAAGACAGAAAAAAAAAAGAATATTTTTATTGTTTGTGGAGCGCACTTTGAGGGTTACACCACCCTTTAACAGACAGACGCACGCTTGTTGCTGCTGCTTTGAGGATGCAAGTGCGGCTACAGCCCACACAATTCACAAAGACAGAAAAAAGAAGAAGAATATTTTTATTGTTTGTGTAGCACACTTTGAGGGTGTCACCACCCTTTAACTGACAGATGCACGCCTGTCGCTGCTGCTTTAAGGATGCAGGTGCGGCTACAGCCCACACATTTCACAAAGACCGAAAAAAAAAGAACAATATTTTAATTGTTTGTGTAGCACACTTTGAGGGTGTCACCACCCTTTAACAGACAGATGCACGCTTGTCGCTGCTGCTTTAAGGATGCAGGTGCGGCTACAGCCCACACAATTCACAAAGACAGAAAAAAGAAGAATATTTTTATTGTTTGTGTAGCACACTTTCAGGGTGTCACCACCCTTTAACAGACAGACGCACGCTTGTCGCTGCTGCTTTGAGGATGCAAGTGCGGCTACATCGCACACAAGTCACAAACACATTAAAAAAATAGTTTTTTATTTTTTGGAGCACTTTGAGAGTTACACCACCCTTTAACAGACAGACGAACGCTTGTCGCTGCTGCTTTAAGGATGCTGGTGCGGCTACAGCCCACACATTTCACAAAGACCGAAAAAAAAAGAACAATATTTTAATTGTTTGTGTAGCACACTTTGAGGGTGTCACCACCCTTTAACAGACAGATGCACGCTTGTCGCTGCTGCTTTGAGGATGCAGGTGGAATCTAGATGGGATTTGGAACCGAGGACACACTACCTCCATCAATTGTCTAAATCCCACTGCACTAATGGCGGATACCGGACGCACGTCTAACACCAACATAGCAGTCAAGGCCTCAGTTATACGTTTTGCTTCAGGATGACTGCTGTCGTACTTCATCTTCCTCGCTAAGGACTGTTGGAGGGTCAATTGTTTAGTAAAAGTAGTGATGTTCCTACTTCCTGTCTGGGATGATGAACAACTCCCAGCAGCAGCAACAGCACTAGGAGGAAGTGGTTCTTGATCTTTCCCTATTTTATTTTTATCGGAGAAAGTTTGGTCCTCCATTTATGTTATATTGATATATACATGCGGCTAAAGCGCACACAAACACAGAAAATATTTTTTTATTTTTGCTGGAGAGTAGTGCACTTTGTGGGTTACACCACCCTTTAAGAAATGAGCCAGCCGGCTCTTTACTTATGGGACACAGGCGCACGCTTGGCGCTGCTCCTTTGTTGATGCACGTGCAGCCACAGTGCACACAAGTCACAAACACAGAAAATATATATTTTTTTGTTTTGGAGTGTACTTTGGGGGTTACAGAACCCTTTAACGGTCAAGCCAGCCGGCCCTTTACTTATGACACAGGCGCACGCTTGCCACTACTTTGTTGATGCACGTGCGGCTACTGCGCACACAATTCACAAACACAGAAAATAATTTTTTTTTTGGTTTGGACTGGAGTGTACTTTCGGGGGTTATAGCACCCTTAACGGTCAAGCCAGCCGGCCCTTTACTTATGACACAGGCGCACGCTTGGCACTACTTTGTTGATGCACGTGCGGCTACTGCGCACACAATTCACAAACACAGAAAATAATTTTTTTTTTGGTTTGGACTGGAGTGTACTTTGTGGGTTACAGCACCCTTTAACGGTCAAGCCAGCCGGCCCTTTACTTATGACACAGGCGCACGCTTGCCACTACTTTGTTGATGCACGTGCGGCTACTGCGCACACAATTCACAAACACAGAAAATCATTTTTTTTTTGGTTTGGACTGGAGTGTACTTTCGGGGGTTACAGCACCCTTAACGGTCAAGCCAGCTGGCCCTTTACTTATGACACAGGCGCACGCTTGGCACTACTTTGTTGATGCACGTGCGGCTACTGCGCACACAATTCACAAACACAGAAAATCATTTTTTTTTTGGTTTGGACTGGAGTGTACTTTCGGGGGTTACAGCACCCTTAATGGTCAAGCCAGCCGGCCCTTTACTTATGACACAGGCGCACGCTTGGCACTACTTTGTTGATGCACGTGCGGCTACTGCGCACACAATTCACAAACACAGAAAATAATTTTTTTTTTGGTTTGGACTGGAGTGTACTTTGGGGGTTACAGCACCCTTTAAAGGTCAAGCCAGCCGGCCCTTTACTTATGACACAGGCGCACGCTTGGCACTACTTTGTTGATGCACGTGCGGCTACTGCGCACACAATTCACAAACACAGAAAATAATTTTTTTTTTGGTTTGGATTGGAGTGTACTTTCGGGGGTTACAGCACCCTTAACGGTCAAGCCAGCCGGCCCTTTACTTATGACACAGGCGCACGCTTGGCACTACTTTGTTGATGCACGTGCGGCTACTGCGCACACAATTCACAAACACAGAAAATATATTATTTTTTTAGCACTTGGGGGGAGCACCCTGATGGACAGAGCACCCCCTGGACAACACTACAGCACCCCTTTAGGACTGGGACACTGCACAGGACTTTGAAGTGGACACAGCCCCTATGGAGAACTGACTGCACAACACAGTCCAGCCAGGCCCTATGGACTTTGAAGTAGTGGACAACAGCAGCACTACACTACACTACACTACACAGCCCTAACTCCCACCCTCCCTCTTCACTGTCCACAGCCGAGTGAGAAAATGGCGCTGACGCGGGTACCTTATATAGGGTCCAAAATCCGCGAGACTCGGAAGGCGGGATGATGACGTTTTGCCTCGATTTCAGATCCGAGTCAGGCGGGAAAAGTCGAGCCTGACTCGGATCGGACTCGGATCGGGGGGGCTCGGGGGGGTTCAGATTTCAGAAATCCGAACCCGCTCACCCCTAAAATGGACCCAATGTAGAATAAAACTTCCCTTCAAGTTTCAACATCTGTGGTTTCTAGCAGTGTTCATATTAATGAAAAATATTTAAAAACACACAATAATAAAACATGAAGTGTGTATCAATGATGGTGAATAAAACCCTTTTGACCAATGGCAGTCTATGATACAGTATAAGGGATGAAACTACCAAAGGCATTAGGCTTATATAAAGGCAGCTTAAGGCAGAGTTGTGAACAAATTCTTGATGAAATCAGTGTTTGCTTGTTTCAAGGGACTCTTCCGGTCATCTGTTCATATAAATCGATAATAAAATACAAATAGTGCATTATCTTCAAAACAGATTTTATTACATTCATAACATAATAAAACATACCAAAAAGCAGCACAACCAGGCATTGGGAAAAATGCTTGCAAGGCTCTGGATCCTGCTCCTAAGGTAAAAGGCGCCAGGTATAGAATTTCTCAATTAAAAATTGTCCAATACCCAACGTATTTCGAGTTGTATACTCTTCCACAGTGCAGCATGTGTCATTTGTATCTACAAAGAGCTCTATTTAGACCATGGTTTCAGCAAATGCGCTATAAACACTTATTGGAATTAGCACTTGGAAACACAGTAACGTTTTAAGTTATACAAATGCGTCACATGATTCCTATAATGCTGAATTGCATTGTGTTATTTAGGTGTTACCCAATTTAATATTTAAACACAAAATGCCTGTCTCATCATGGGGCCTTGTGCCATTTTCTTTTACTTATAACTATGCAAGATCACAAAAGCATTTGTGGCAACAAAAAAAAACAATACTTTAAAGTTATTTAGGTGAATTGTATTTTTGGATATATTTCCTCTTTAGCGATTTCATTTGTTTGTGCAAATAGAGAAGGAATATTTCTCATGGAAGAATTGTATGCCTGAGCTGTAGAACAGCTGCAAGTGTTTGTCTGGAGTGCTAACGATCAGTTTGATAGCGTGGAGCTCCAAACCTCTGTCCTGTGAGTTCATATGAGGTCAGCGGTGACTGAGAAATCACTTCCATGTGGAAGGGTCTCAGATACTCAGTGAACTGCAAGAAGCTAGTTGGTGGTCTACAGTATGTGCCTTTCTTTCATTGTTACTTTTATAGTATTTTCTTCTCTTAAGACTTTATAAACTAATTCTCAGTCATCCATGGGAAAACGGCAAGAATATTCCATAAGGTCAAAAAAGCAGACTCAGGCTGGAATATATTGCAGTCAGATGCTTGGGCGCACAGGTGAATATTACATTTGTTTGGAGGTTATTGCAGTAGGACGTAAGTCCCTGTCCTAATTAGTACTTTTGATCCACCTGAGCAAACACTTAAGGTGACACCAGCCATGTACAGGTACCACCACCTGGGACCTGGTGCTAACAAAATATTATTATCATTATCACCCTGTACTTTTGAGAAATGACATCTCAGACAGTCCAAGGTTAGTCTTTCCAGTGCAACAAAGCCTGATAATAGAAGGTTCTACCTTTTTATGGATTTGCTTCTGCAGCAAAGTCTGTAAATCCCTAAAGGTGCCCATCCACTAGGCGATTACACTTTACGATTGCACGATTACGACATTGCAATCGTGCAATCGCTCAGTAATCGGCCGCAAATCGTGCATCCAAATGTGGGAAATGACCAGCGATGCTTGCTCCCGCTGGTCCTTTCCGACATCAAACATCGGCCGAACATGCATGCCAATCTACCGATAACGACAGATTGGCCATGTTCGGGGATGATTGATGTGCCTACACTGAACGATCAATCGCTCAGTGTAGGCACTGCACCCCCTAGGGGAATGACGGTACAATTAAAATGTTGTAATCATACCGTCTTTCCCTGATCTACTAGTGGATGGGCACCTTTAGGCAAGTTTAATTTTTTTATTGCATTTAGGTATGGCAAAAAGTTGTGCTGGAATGTGATTTTGATATAAGGATAGGATACTCTACTTTAACGTTTGTTTTAGATAATACTTTTAAGTCAAAATTATTTACTTATACAGCAGTGTACTAAATATTGAAGAAGACTAATAATAATAGTAATAATAAAAATAATAATATAACAGTAACGCTGTATGACTAAAATATAGGCCTTTCAGAAGCAGTGAAAAGTAAGGTATTTACATAAGCCACATGGTGTCTGCAGATCAACACATTCTTGGAGTATGTAGGTTTTGGATATATTTTTGTTTAGTACCAGAAGATCATATTATGTCCCAGAAGTAACTAAAGACCTAAATATGTAATGCTTTTATATAAGGTATCTCGTTTATAGTCCCCTGTCTTTATTGCCTATTGCTGGGACATGCAAATTAGATACTCTTCAGCGCTGGTGGGCTGTAAAATGACCAGATCAACTAATTAATCAGTAGCACCTGTTAAAACACAGGCAACAGAACAGCTTGAGAATGACAGCTATACTATAAAATCCGTGAGACAAGGAAAACCTTTGACTGCTTATTTACATTATCAAGTGCAGATCAAATATGAGTCTGCCATAGTCGGGTGACTAGAACAAAACACAATCATCATTTATCATTTTTACATTACGTTTCTACAAACATCTTAGCAACCTTAACCTCTCGCCAATCGTCTAATGCAGATCTATCACATGCACTTGGTTGTTTTACTAAGAGAGCTCTTCCTTCATGAACTGTAATATCACCTTAGGTACTTCAGCTCATTCAATTGTTGCAATAATAAAAATATAAAGAAAACAAATAAAATGTTGTCTCCGCTACTGGAATGAAAATAAAAACATCAACAAAACAATAAATAAACAAAAAAAAGTGAACAAAAAAAAGCACAAACACTTTGGGCATTGACCAGGTAACCTAAGGAGTTCACCTCATTGTTATCCCTATCAGTGTTAGAAGTATTAGAGATGTGCACTGACCCCGTGTTTTGGTTTTGGATCCGGAATCATCTTCGTGTTTTGAGTTTGGTTTTGGATTCAGATAAAAATCTATTAAATATCGATAAATATAGATAAAAACAGCTAAAATGTCAGAATCCAAAAACCAAGTTCGGTTTTTAAATCCAAGTCCCGAACCGGCAACAGATCCAGACTGGGACTCGGTTTGAACCTGGTCACAAAAGTGAATCCGAACCTTGCCCCGGTTCTACTCAGAACCCCTAAATTTGGGTGTGTTTGGATTTCAGAAATCCAAACCCACACAACTCTAGTTAGAAGCCACATAATAATTTAAGGGGTATAATTATTTTTACTTTCGACCATGGACGGACTGGGGCTAAACTTAAAGCATGGCATTGTTTCTGTGCTTGCGTTATAGGTGTGCGGCATCACAAGGGGGGTGCGGGTTGCACCTGGGTGTTGACAGTGAGGGAGCCGGCACTGCAATTAGTCTGGTCCCCGGGGGCAGACTGCATCTCCGGAACCACGGAGTGACTAAAATGGGGGTTTGGGCTTCGTGTCCACGCCTCTACCCGTGAGGTCACGCCTTTACCCGCATTGTCATGCCCTCTTTTTACACGCATGCAGCGAAGTCGTTTGCACTACTCTCCCGCCGGCACCAAGTGCCACCCAGGGGAGGCTCGCTACTGGCGCACGGAAAAAGGGACGGCCACGTGTCACAGAGGTATAATGTTGCTTGGCCAAGCCTTCAGAGGGCCAGATCTTTAAAAGAAAAAAAAGAAAGAGTATAAAATTTGCATAGGTTATCCTAAAAATTAGAATGTTTTTCCTGACAAAGACGAAAATCAGGTCATGAGTGGGGGGAAACACAATCCCATTTTTAGTAGAGCTTTTGCTAATTCAATATTCATCCCATACAGTGCATCTGGAAAGTATTCACGGTGTTCCACTTTTTCCACATTTTGTTATGTTACAGCCTTATTCCAAAATAGAATAAATTAATTTTGTCCTCAAAATTCTACACACAATACCCCATAATGACAACGTGTAAAAAAATTTTGGGAGATTTTTGCAAGTTTAATAAAAAAAAAAAACAAAGAAATCACATGTACATAAATAAGTATTCACAGCCTTTGCTCAATACTTTGTTGATGCACCTTCGGCAGCAATTACAGCCTCAAGTCTTTTTGAATATAATGCCACAAGCTTGGCACACCTATATTTGGGCAGTTTCGCCCATTCCTCTTTGCTGCACCTCTCAAGCTTCATCAGGTTGGATGGGAAGCGTCGGTGCACAGCCATTTTCAGATCTCTCCAGAGATGTTCAATCGGATTCAAGTCTGGGCTCTGGCTGGGCCACTCAAGGACATTCACAGAGTTGTCTTGAAGCCACTCCTTTGATATCTTGGCTATGTGCTTAGGGTCGTTGTCCTGCGGAAAGATGAACCGTCGCCCCAGTCTGAGGTCAAGAGCATTCTGGAGCAGGTTTTCATCCAGGATGTCTCTGTACATTGCTGTATTCATCTTTCCCTCTATCCTGACTAGTCTCCCAATTCCTGCCGCTGAAAAACATCCCCACAGCATGATGCTGCCACCACCATGCTTCACTGTAGGGATGGTATTGGCCTGGTGATGAGCGGTGCCTGGTTTCCTCCAAACATAATGCCTGGCATTCACGCCAAAGAGTTCAATCTTTGTCTCATCAGACCAGAGAATTTTGTTTCTCATGGTCTGAGAGTCCTTCAGGTGCATTTTTGCAAACTCCAGGCGGACTGCCATGTGCTTTTTACTAAGGAGTGGCTTCCGTCTGGCCACTCTACCATACAGGCCTGATTGGTGTATTGCTGCAGAGATGGTTGTCCTTCTGGAAGGTTCTCCTCTCTCCACAGAGGAATGCTATAGCTCTGACAGAGTGTCCATCGGGTTCTTGGTCACCACCCTGACTAGGGCCCTTCTCCCCCAATCGCTCGGTTTAGACAGCCGTCCAACTCTAGGAAGAGTCCTGGTGGTTCCGAACCTCATTCCATTTACGGATGTTGGAAGCCACTGTGCTCATTGGGATCTTCAAAACAGCAGATATTTTTCTGTACCCTTCCCTATATTTGTGCCTCGAGACAATCCTGTCTCGGAGGTCTACAGACAATTTCTTGGACTTCATGCTTGGTTTGTGCTCTGACATGCACTGTCAGGTGTATGTCTTTCAAAATCATGTCCAATCAACTTAATTTACCACAGGTGGACTCCAATTAAGCTGTAGAAACATCTCAAGGATGATCAGTGGAAACAGGATGCACCTGAGCTAAATTTTGAGCTTCATGGCAAAGGCCGTGAATACTTATATACATGTGATTTCTAAGTGTTTTTTTTATTATATTTGCAAAAATCTCCAAAATTTTTTTTACAGGTTGTCATTATGGGGTATTGTGTGTAGAATTTTGAGGACAAAAATTAATTTATTCCATTTTGAAATAAGGCTGTAAAGTAACGAAATATGGAAAAAGTGAAGCGCTGTGAATACTTTCCGGACGCACTGTATATTGAAAAAGGGGGGGGGGTCTGTTCTGTTATTAGAAGCTCTTAGTATCGGACACTAGAGCTAAAAAGAAGAACTATAGACAGATGGCACCTTACTAGTTATTTCTGTAGACAATTCAAATATATTACCAGTATGTTTATTTACTTTTGATCCATGTTCTCCTCTCGATATTTATGACCACATATTAAGATCTTCGATGCAGAATTGCTTACCAAGTAGGAGATTTATCAAACCTTCTAAAAAGGAGAAGTTTCCCATAGCAACCAATCACATTGCAGCTATTATTTGTTTAGTACATTCTATAAAAAGATAGCTAATCTGATTGGATGCTATTGGCAACTTTTCCACTTGTCTTCTTTAGATTGTTTGATAAAACTCCTCCCTAGTCTTCTCCAGTCTGGTCATCAACATTTTTAAGACATGTTCCATGGTCTGTCTTGCCATCAGGCAAACCTCAATATACATTATGTCACTCATTCAGTGATTGTGACCGTGGCGTCCCAACATTGAGCAGTGGCTGCTGATATGGAGGTCCTCCACATTTGCAATGTGCTCGCGCCATAAAAAGCAGTGGTGAAACCAGGTGGTGGGTTAGGTGTGGCCAAATCATGGGGGTTTGGCGGAACCCATTAAACATAAAGAAAACACAGGAAATCTAAGCATTCTTCTTCCTGCACAGCTGTCTGTACCCATGCCCCTGAGACAAGCCCTGGCCTGGGTAAGTAGTACTTATTGCCTTCTCCTGTCAGCGCCCCTAAATGGGCTGGGGGTGTTGCAAAAAATGGAGATGTTGCCCAACCCATCCTCAAAGAGAAAGTGGGGGTGTGGTTGTGCCAAGGTGTTGTGGTGGTCAGGTCTCTATGGTGGGGGACTCTATGGTGAACACCGAACATACACCAGACCTGCATATTTCCCAACTAATGACAAGATGACTTGTAAATTACTGTTATTACTGTTATTAACACTTATATTGTCTTCTAGATGAAAAAAATAAGCATTTAATAACATTGGGGTCAATCCTATTCTGCGAGTTATCACGAAAACGGCTGTGCTTGATGGCAGCCCGGATTTGCCTAATAGTGCTCGCAGTCCCATGTGGCTCTGAGCAAAATTAAGAAAGTCTGGGATTGGAGCGGGCCACAAAGGATGCGAGGAGCCGGTCCGTTGCCAGTGTTTTAACGATGTTGCAACGGCAACTCGCACCCTTTGCATGGAATAGGATTGACCCTATTGTTTCTGAATCAGCATTCAAAGTGCTATGATGCAGCAGCCGTGACTTTTTTCCACGCCAAGTTCTGTTGTGCTTCATAATTCATATACGGATTAATTCACACACAGATATACAAGTGTCGCATAGCACATTAATCAGTGCAGTCTCCTGGTGCATCCTAGTTGGATCGCATCGTGACTAAGATGCATTTTCGGGAAAAACGCTAGCAGAGAAGCACGGGACCTGGAGCCTCATGCATGTCGCATTGAGGATAGATGTAGGAGGAGACATCTGTATGAATTCAGTTTTGTTAAGATGATAGTCTGAACTCTGACCACCCCCCTTAATTCCTTATGTATTACAGTAAAACATGACAGTCTGCTACAACTGTTATAGATGGTATGCAGTCGGGATGCCGACAGTCAAAATGCCGACCGTCAGCATCCTGACTGTCTAATCCCGGAAAGGGTCTAATCATGACAGATGTCGAAATCCCAACGCCTGTCATTTTACCTATGCCAGGAGCCTGACGCCCGGCATCCTGATCGAAAGTAAGCCAGGCACGGTCAGCCTCGGGGGGGAGGGGGGGGACAGGTTCAGGGCTCCCGGGGGGGACTTAGGGTTAGGCACCCCCATGGGAGGGTTAGGCAGTGGCGGGCTGGGCCGGGGGGCAGGGTGCCATGTGCCCCCCCGGGCCGCAGCGCCATGCGGGCTGCAGGGCAGTCTGTGTCTGTGTGACACAGCTGCACCATGCGTATAGCGCTGACCGGATGGAGTTCGGTCAGCGCTACACAGTGACTAACACACAGCCACCAGCGCAGGCAGCTGTGTGTTTGTTTTGAGTGGCAGCCAATGAGAGTCTGTCAGACTCTCACTGACTGCTGCTGTGCCCACTGCAGGAGCCGCTCCATCTTCCGGCTCCTGCAGTGGGTAATGGGAAAGACGTCATGATGTCATATGACGTCTCTCCCATAATGCAGAGCGGCCCGGCCCGGGAGGACAGACGGAGGAGCGGATGGCAGCGGTGGCGGGGATTCAGGTAAGTGTTTTTTTTTTATTTTTTATTACGTGTGTGTGTGTGTGTACTGTGGGAGGGGGGGGGAACCACTACTTGGGGCACTACAAGGGGGGGGACTACTACTGGGGACACTACTAGGGGGAGAACACTACTGGAGGCACTACAAGGGGGAGAGCACTACTGGGGACACTACAAGGGGGATTACTACTGGGGCACAACAAGGGGGATTACTACTACTGGGGGCACACCAAGGGGGGGCTACTACTGGGGGCATTACAAGGGGGGATTACTACTGGGAGCATTACAAGGGGGGAACTAGTACTGGGGGCACTACAAGGGGGAGAGCACTACTGGGGGCACTAGAAGGGGGGGTTGCTACTGGGGGAACTACAAGGGGGGAGACTACTACTGGGGGCACTACAAGAGGGAGAGCACTACTGGGGGCTCTACAAGGGGGATTACTACTGGCAGCACAATGACGGGGGCTACTACTGTTGGCATTACAAAGGGGGGGCTACTACTGACGGCACTACAAGGGGGAGAGCACTACTGGGGGAACTACAAGGGGTGGGCTACTACTGGGGCACAAGGGGGGACTACTACTGGGGGCACTACAAGGCGGGGACTACTACTGGGGGCACTGCATAGGGGGTACTACTACTGGGGGCACTATATAAGGGGCTTACTACTGGGGGCACAAGGGGCACTGCACAGGGGGACCACTACTGGGGACCCTATATAAGAGGCTTACTACTGGGGGCACAAGGGGCACTTCACAGGGGGGACCACTACTGGGGGCACTGTATAAGGGGCACTGCATAGGAGGATCACTACTGGTGGCCTGTATAAGGGGGTCCTCTCCTGGGGCACAGGGGGCACTGTATATGGGCACCACTACAGGAGGCTGCCCCATATCTTTATTTTTACATTACATTAATTCCATATGGACCTGCCTCCTCCCGGGAACACTTGAGGGGGGGGCGCCTAAGCACGCACGTGCTCCTGACACCCTGGCTACACGCTATTCCTCTGCCAGGGCCTCCTGCATGCATTTACCCCCCAGGCTAAAAGTTGCCAGCCAGCCCCTGGGGTTAGGGTTAGGCTAGGGGAAGGCAAAGGTTAGGGTTAGGCACTCCCGGGGTAAGGTTAGAGTTAGGCACCCCCCGGGAGGGTTAGGGGATCGGTATTTCAATCCCCTATTTCTAAACAGACGGTATGCACTGCAGTATTGCAATGTTCTCTGGCAGCTGGCCCAATATTACAGTTTGTGGCCTCAAGATTGGCAAAATGTCAGATAATTATCCTGTTGAAGTCACAAAGATAATTAGTGGGCATGATAGAAGGTGTGGTCACAAGATGATTCCCTGTATCTGGTAACTGGCCGTATTGTCATCTGCATTACTAAGAAGCAACAGTGCCTTCCGACTCTCAAGGCAAGTGGCATGTGGCTTGTGTAAGCACCCATACTTTGCCGTAGTTTGTTCATGTACATCATTTTGTAAAAAAAAAATAGAATGTTTTTATAGATTACATTTAAAGGAAAAGTATCCTATTTTCAACAGGTTGGCGGCCAGCAGGAGTGAGTCGGGTCCAATGAACGAACCCAGGCCTGGCCCAAACTTGGGAATACTGTGATGATGAGGGAGGCAAGGGGTCCTGGGTCCCATAAGAGGGGGGGATTACAGGCTGAGGAAATGGACCAATAGATTCCTTTAAGATGAGGATCCTTTCAAACTGATGTGTGAGCCAAATGTGCTTGTATAGAAAACAAAGATCATACATCTAACTTATTATAGAGATAGTTTCAGGAACTTCCAAGAAACCACTACAACTAATGGGAGATGTATTATTTAAACATTATTGAAGAAGCTGCCATTGGTCAATGTCTCAGTGATGGAATGCAGTGCAGTACTTATAGTCAAACATTAGGGCCTGATGCAGCTTTGGAGTAAATTGAACTGTGCTGCTAAAAGAACTGTGCACTGGGAAAACGCATATTTGCACATATGCAGAGCTGGCCGCATACCATGGAACTCCCTCATCTGCGTCTGAAGCATATGAGCCTGTTTTCCTACTAATCATCATCATCCATTTACACTTACACCTGCTCTATACTTGGTGCAAAACATACATCTCCAAACAGTAGCATTTATGCTTACGTCCAGGTCTCCTTAAGATGCATTAGTGCAGAGGTTCTCAAACTCGGTCCTCAGGACCCCAAACAGTTCATGTTTTCCAGGCCACCCAGCAGGTTCACAGGTGTATTCATTACTCACTGACACATTTTAAAACTTCCACAGGTGGTGATAATTATTTCACTTGTGTATCTGTGAGGAGACCTGGTTAACATGCACTGTTTGGGTCCTGAGGGCTGAGTTTGCGAACCCGTGTATTAGTGTGTCCGGGACTTATTTGAGGGGCCCAGGCCAGCTGTGCAGGGTGAAGTGTGCCCCATTCCTCGGCAGGGTGTGTTATGCATGAGGTCGACATGAGAATGTCGACATGGTCGAACATGTCTACACGGATGATATATCGACATGATGAGTTGTCGGCAAACTGACATTGGTGGTATTGTGGTGCCTTACCTCATCCTGGCAGCAGCGACAGCTACAGCATATTCTTCTGGGTCCCGGCGGTCATGTGTGGAGCACTTTCGGCGGCGAGGTTTCAGCAGTGGCGTTCTGGTGAATATTCTACCCTTAATCCTAATACCTACACCTATCCCTAACCTTCCCCCTAGAGCCTAACCCTAACCCAAATCCCCCCCCCCCTGCAAGCCTAACCCTTACCCACACGGTGGCGCCTATCCCTCACTGCATCTTCAGAATGTTGAAATTGACATGGCAACATTTTAGATGTCAATAACGTGAACATGTCGACATTATGAGGTTGTCAACATGTTGAACCATCTCAACATTCTAATATGGACATTGTGGTGTTGAAATTATGAATGTCAACATGGCTACTGTCAACTATCTGACTGGATAACCCTCATCACACATGACGGCATGCATAGTAGTTTTTATTCTTTTTTTGGGGGGGGGGGTGTTCAGGCATGACCACACCTACAGGATTTGGTCACGCCTCCCTCGTACCTATGGCCCATCATTACTCTCTGCGGCCCTAGCTAGCAGTTACACTTTAGTTAACTACTTTTGAATAACATAGCTTTATACTAAACGGTTTACAAAACAAAAATGTTTGTGGTAAGTGGTACCAGTAATATATTTTACTTCTTCATAAATATGAACTGCATATAAATAATAGTTAATGTGACTTACAGGTAGCGTAATAAGGGCACATTATAGCAGGGGATTGTTTGTTTGTGTTTTTTTTTATTTTTTTTTATTGCGCAACAGTTGTCTCTTTCCATGACTAGGAATCCATGTTTGTACTAAGCAGGAATTTCCCATAAACTTGACATTTTTTTGTCTACACAGCAGAACTGCATCTGAGCAGCTTCTAAAAATAAGAGGAAGGGCCTGAAATATCTGCCCCCAATTTACTCCTGATTGACCTGTAGTCCTGTTCTGTCACATCAACACATATGCTAGGCCACCAGAGGAGACTTGCAGAAGTTCAAAGGCCAGAGAGCAGTATGGGCCCCATTTAGTGTTAGGAGTAAATCAAACTAGTAAGAGCAATTTTGCACCTTGGCAAAGCCATGTTTGCGCAGCAGGGTGGTTATATTTAAATGTGCATACAGAATTACAGAGTAAAAATAAAGCTGTCCAGTATTTGACAAGATTTTCATTGCAAGCAAAAAGGAAATAAAAATGCTTTGCATTGCAAGATAGTTTGTTCCAGGAGCAAATTTGCATTATTTAGGTGGATAAGTTTGCTACAAACTCTCAGGGTGCCGATTTATTACCTCCTTCAACTTTGAGGCTTTCGCAACCCTGTGCTGAGCCTGTTTTGGCCGTTTTTGTCTGCAACGTCACTTTCAGCCAGGATCGCTGCTGCAATGCTCCCAGAGAGTACTTGCTCCCGAAAATTGGTTGGTACTCCCGACCCCCTGCAGGGGAGGGAAGTCTCCCAGACTAGCCACACCCCCCCCCCGCACCACCCGCTTCCTCCGCACCCCCAGTCTTACATGAAGAAATTACCGGTCCGGAAGGGTTCGATGATGCGATGTGCGTTGAATCACATCATTGTAGTCCTGCCCCCTGCTTTACAACGCCATAAATTCTGGCATTGTATAGCGGGGTCGGGGCCGTGATGACGCCAACGCTATTGTACCACCCTCCATTACCGCTGCTTTGCCCCTTGTATCGCTGACCTGGATGCCCCCTCCCGGAGAAGTAGAGAGACAGATTTATTTGTGTGCACTTCTAGCCACCTCCCAGTCGTCACTCATAGGCGCCCATCACTTTTCCGCCCCATTTCTGATACCATATATGCCAATCACTTTGTTTCGCGCATATGCCATCTGTATTTTTTCCCTTTTTTTGTTTTTACATTTTTGCACATGCACAGTTGCAAATCATCGCTGAACTACGTGAACATAAGAATTGCGTGTGGATTGTGTGCACTCAGAATCAAGCCCTGAAATGCAACATTTAGCATAATAATAAATAAATATACAGTATATATATAATATTTTTTATTCTTTTTAATATCTTTCTATTCTAGTTTGTTGCCCATGGCTTTCCACCCCAAATGAGGGCCTCATCTATCAACGAATTTGATCACATACAATGAGTGATATAACTCGCTGCCTATGATAAGTGGTGCTCCAGCCAATCAACTGTCATTTTTCTAACAGATAGTTGGGAGCTGATTGGCTGGAGCATCATTATCATATGCAGCGAGTTTTATCCTTCATTGAGTGATAAAACTTGCTGATAAATGAGGCCCTATAATATAAGTAATTCCATAGGCAGCAGTGGTCTCTGGGCCTGATTCAGACCCGCTCGCGAGCGCTGAGTGCTCGCAAGCGGGTCGATGGTGCCCTAGTGCGCATGCGCACGACGGAGGGAGCTCCGTCGTGCACATGCGCAAGACCCAAATAGTGACGACCAAGCCGTCGCTATGGGTCTCGCACTAAAGGGGGCGTGCTGTCGATGGTGAGTGACAGGACGCCCCCTTTGGTGGGCGTGCCGGGGGCGTTGCTGCCCAGACGTAGGCGTTCCCATGGGAACGCCTACCGTCTGGGGCCAGCCCCACTGACATCACTAGTGATGTCAGTGGGAGTGATTTTGGCTCTGATAGAGCCAAAAGCACTCCTGGGCTTGCAGCAGCGAGACCCTACCGCAGGGTCTCGTCGCAAGCCCACAGCTATGCGAGCGGTCAGGAGGCCGCTCCAATAATAGGTAGGACGGCCCTGATTCAGAGCGAGCGCTCTTGTCAGAGCGTCCGGCTCTGAATCAGGCCCCCTGTGTGTAATGCAAATGCCGCAGCCAATTTAATTATTACTGAGATGATCACGTCCAGCGTGTTGCAGCGGTGCAGATTCGTCTCAGTGCATCTTTAGACGCGCCATCGGACGCACTATGGCAGATACAGTGTCTTTAGTCTGAGCATGGATTCCTATGTGAGTGGTTGTGAATCTTTGGACCCACATCACACCCGCATCTGCTTAGCCTCCCCCCTGTTAGGAATGCCCACTGAATTCCACAGACTGTACGTCTGATTCTGTTCTGCGACTCTGAGCGTTAACAATCAGGACGTATGTGCTGTGTGACTGGAACGCCCATGACCAACTGTGTTCGGCATCGACACTGTGCTATCTGTTACATAATTTCTATCTGGATGGACTAGCGAGCGGAATGCACAACCCACAAAGAAAATGAAACAGAACATCTTCTGAACTGTGGGCCTAATTCATACTTGTACGTAAACCCAATGGTGGCAATCTGCTCAGACGCAAGACCCGTTTTCCTCTGACGCGTCAGCCGCAGCATGATTGACATGCTGCGGCATTTGGGGGGTGGAGTGGGGGCAGCATCTGGCACTGTTCTTTAAGACTGGGGCATGTTGGCTCCGTTTTGAAGGCGTGTTGGGTCCGGAGTTTGCGTCGTTGGATGCAGGCTACCTGTACCCGAGTGTCTGGATCCTACGGGCCAGCCTGGGTAAGGTTCAGCCAGTCTCGATTGTGATCTGAGGCTGCGTCCTCACACGCAGCACTCAGATCTCGCAAATGCTAACAGGAGGCGTCTATCTCCTACAGACCCTTCCTGTTGCATTTGAATTTTAATGACACGGAATTGCACAACTGCTTCCTTGCATGGGCGTGTCGCGGTCAGAGTCTGTGTCTTTTGCCGCAGTTGCGCTGATTTTGAGGCCATGTTCAGACTGATAATCTGTGCCTCCATAGGCTGGTGCAATATTCGTTGGTGCGACCAATATGGCCGTACGTCTTAACAGCGATGTATTAGCAGGACAGCCGGTGGGCGTCTCTGTATGAATACCATTGGGAGTCGCTGTCACGCCGCGGCAAAAGACACTGTCTCGACTTTATTAGCGGACACCTCTGAATCAGTCCCTATATGGGCATTTCTCTTATTTTGTGAGTTCCACCACGAGTCATCTGTTAGTGAACATCACAGTACATTTGCAATTTGAACTTTAATTTTTTATGAGGGGTCGTCCAGTGCCAACATCAGGTGCATTTTTATTTAAGAATATGGGGTCTGCGTATATATGACAGAGGACCCCCATTCTTTTTTCTGGTGCCACCATCTTTCCGTTGATACATTCTAAAGGATGGTGAATGTGCAGAAGAAAGTAAAGACCAGAGTCCTTTGCAAGTTGTTATGCTGGCGCCATCTTCCCAAAGTTATGTTGTATACAAGTATGGGGAGGACAATAAAGTACAAGGATTTGTTATTAGCACTTTTGAGGTATATGCTGAGGACAAGTCCCACTCATAGTTAGCAGTTGAGATGTTCAATAGCAAAAACTACCACAGCTGCTGAGCTTAACTCTAAATTGCACTGTAAAACAAAGCTCTCTATTATACGGCAGCATCATGATATGCTTGAATCCTCAAAGAAACCGTAATATGGAAGCATTTGACTTGAAAGAATATTACAGTACGTACAACTGAAACTAACCACATTAAGTGCACCATTTTGACACCACATATTTTACATATTCGTTTGGTTTGCCAATATTCCCAACACTAAATGACCTTGATAATGTCACAAAAGAGTTTGTACATTGTGGTTTTGTAAATTTGCTAATGAGCTTTACTGTTCCATGTCCCAACTTTTAAAAAACATACATTGAAACAAGCTACCTCATTCTTACTGGCCTGCCAAAGGATTGTCATTTCATGGCATTATAAAATAAATAGAAAAAAAATCACAACTGTGTTTTTCCTGGCAGAGGAGGAAAATTAAGAAACACAAAATAAATCCATTGTGTGTAATTATCCCCCTAGTTAACACATATTTGCTCTGACCTCAAAGTCAGCGACAGAGAAAATCCCTAAATCAGCTTCTATCAATTAAATGTCAGTTTGTCTAAGTGCCTGTAATTACCATTAACCTCTAGAAAAGAATCCAATCTACTCTCACATTTGCTGATAAACTAATCTTTACAGGCCAATTATTCTGCAAATAACTCCCTATGGTCTATGAGGCAAGTTTCACTGTTTATGTCTGTGACCACAGAGGATGTGCCGTCAGTGTCTGTGACAAGGACTGTCCCCGAGGCTGATGGGACAATCGGGGGTATATTTACTAAATATTAAAATTATAGTAGTGGAGGTGATAGCAACCAATCAGATGCTACTTATCATTTATCTAGCACCTTTTAGAAGATAATAGCTAGAATCTGATTGGTTGCTTAGGGCAACAATTCCACTTCGAAAAAACCTGCACTTTAGTAATATCCCTTTCAGACTAGCAGCTAAAACCTGGGCTATTGCCAGGTTAACCCGGGTTGCTGCTAGGTGTTAAAGGGGCCAGGGTTGGATTCCCGGGTCGAGCGACCGGCAAGCCAACCCAGGTTGCTTGCAGGGTTTAACACAGGAACGACACGTGTAACCCTGCAGTGTAAACGGGTAAGCCAGGTTTGTCCGACACAGGTTCTGTTTACATCATGGCCGACCAATTCCACTTCCGACGCGGGAATAACAAGGGTGCTGTGAGGGGGCGCGGAGGAATGACACCACAGTGCCGACTCAGTGACAGGAGACGGGTGCTATACTGTAGTATTACGTGCAGCACTGGGCTCCTGACACAGTTAGGGAGCTGGCACTGCACACAGACTGTTCCTCGGGGGCAGTCCACATCTCCAGAATAAAACAGAGGTTCGAGGCCACGCCTCTACCTACGAGGCCACGCCCCCACCACGCGCACTATTATCCTCTCCGGGCTCGCACCGGGTGTCACCAGGGTGAGTGAGGCCACTGTCTGAAGGGGTATGTCTTGGGTATGTTTCATCCGGTTTGGAACCTTGTTCCAAATACCGGGTCAGACCCGGGAATTTAATGTAAAAGCGGTCTAAATAATAATATATCCCTCAGTGTCTAGTCACACATGGAATTATGTCATGGCAAAAATTTAATTGGTGAGCTTTAGAATTGGCTTTGATTCAGGGCAGACGTTTAAAAGATATAGGAGCTGTTTTATCAAAGGGCAAGAGAAGCAGTTTTTTTGTTTCACCCCATATATCAATAGGACTGACAATAACACCAGCTATAGGGAAGTAGGCGAAGACTTACCAGGCTTTACCAGGGCAATTCTGTGATCACAATCTCAGGATGATGATGACATGCTCATTAAAACAGATTCAAATCCTTAAAAATGCTTTATTATTTTAATATTTGTAATGTGTAAGGCTCTTAAATGTTTTTTTAATAAAATTCTTAAATTATTTTTAACTGTTTTTCTACTTCATTTTTTAATGTTATTATAACTAAGCGGAATGGAATGCCCATATCTAGATAACGGGCACACTTTAAATAAGAGAATTAAGGATCTTCTGAAGTTATTGTATAGCATCAATAGACTGGCTGAGATTTCAGACTCGCAAGGTGTTCTGTGGAAGTAATCTTATGATTGGACAGCCATAACCTATACGAATGGAGGCACTACATCCAATCACAAGCTGCTGCTTATTACTTCCGCGTTCCAGTTACGGAATGCCTCACAAGTTGATAAGATCTCTTTGGATACTGACATCAGTGGCAGTCTTGAGGAATGCATGGTACCTCTTTTGAAGGGAGGGATTACAATAGATGGGCCACCACCTGACTTCTATATAGATCTTTAAATATGGGGAAACGTTCTCCAAAGGTAAATAACTGTTTAACATGGGTCCTTAGAGAATTTGAAGAAGACGATGTTCCATTGTGAATGAGCCCCTTATATCTATTGGAAATTATTACAAAACTTGCCACATTATTGTTATGTGCATTTAATTATACAGCATCAGCATATTCTGTTACAATAGCTAATACAGTAATAAAACAAGACTGGATATTAACAGAGCGGTAGGAGGGCCCTGCTCGCAAGCTTACAATTTACTGTATAGGTTGATAGCATACCTATACTAAACATTAATTGTGATGTTTTTATACACAGAGGATTAAACTGACCCAAATGTGAATTGTCTGAGTGAAAATAACATAATTAACTGAGTTCTTTCTTTTTTACATCTTTCTATCCTACAAATCAGAGGTTCTCATTCTCTATTGCTGGAACACATGTTTGTATTTTAGTGCTAGTCTTTCCAGCATCCACTCCACTTACACCGATCTGGTAAATGTCAGGTTTTTCTCACAGCTTCAAGATCAGGTGCTGGAGTTGGAGGGAAAGTAAAACGCATGGGACCTTATGTATGTTCATGTCTGTGCATTGATCTAAAGCAGAGGAAACCACATGAACAAAATGGAAATCAGTGATTCCAGTAGTAATTGGATGTGCATGTGTGAAATCATGACTAAATGTATTTTGCATAATTTGTTACTTGGCCAGTTGTGTTACCAGATGGTGCTATTTAAGTTGTGCATCTTCAACTTCTTTGGCGCTCCTTCCTGCACACAGAACTGATGACCATGTAGGTAAAAAGCATTTCAGTGGGGTACAAAGATAAATGCCCTGGCCCAAATGTAATACAGACCCTCCAACATGACCCATTCCATCAGGTACAATATGCTCTGCTCCTGGACTTCCCTCTTAATGTACGATTGCAGCCACCTGTGTTGAAAACACTTTTCTTATCAATTAACTAGTTCAACACAGGTGGCTGCAATCATAAATTAGGTGGGAAGTCCAGGAGCAGAGTATTTTGTACCTGATGGAAGGGTCATGTTGGAGGGTCTGGTAATAACCTCCGATTTGCTGGTCCTGGCATGGTTTTGACAAGAAAGCCACTAGATTGAAAGTGACAATAAGTTTCAAGGCAAGACCAACTAAGTGCCACTTTAAAATCAAGCGGCTGTCTCACCAGAATTGTGCCGTGACCAGCAAATAGGAGGCTATTACATTTGGGCCTCTGTCCTTATATAGGTGACTGGGCTTACCTACTAATAGTCACAATTTTGGAGGCACTGGCATAGTTTAAATTTATGGACCCCAAAGTTTCAATAATAGGAGGTGCAAATGGGGATATCGATAAGATTTTTGGGCATGTTAGGGTGTCAGGGTTCAGCCTAGGATCAGCCATCTCTTACCTCTGCGATGGCTTCCCCTGACTTCTTGTGTGGTCAGATGCCTGGTGTGGTGGTGGGCGATGTGCTGAGCATTCTACCTTAGGTGCTTGTGGACTTCCATGGTCGGCTGTGTGTGTCGGAGATCGGAGTTCCCGTCATGATCGCCGCCATGACAGTTCCTCTCATGTGACAGTATCTCCAACCTATGGGAGCATGGTCTCGGTCAGCTGATGCTGTGATCCTATCATCTGGTATCCCTGGGTATATATCTGGCTCCAGAACACCAGGAAGTTGCCTGATCAATGTTTGTCACTCCTAGTATACTAGTAGAGTCCTCGTTCCAGGTTCCCTTGGTTCTCACATCTTGTTTCAGTGTCTCCCTTGAGCAACAGTACGACCAACATCTCTGCCTGTGTGCAAATTACCAGTATTCTCCAGAGCAGCAGTGCAACTAACATCTCCGCCTGAGTGCTTCACCTCCACCGACAGTGCGTATACATCTCTATCTGCATGCACTATAGGTGCCATCCCGTGGTGCAAAAATGCATCAGCACGCCACTCCCAATGTATTTCTCAAGTGCCAACCTCTGGAGCAAAAATGCGTCAGCACGCCACCCCCAGTGTATTTCTCAAGTACCAACCCGTGGTGCAAAAGTGCATCAGCATGCTATTCCCAGTGTACTTCTCAAGTGCCATCCCATGGTGCAAAAGTGTGTCAGTACACTAATCCTAGTGTACTCCTCAAGTACTATTTTCTTGTGAAACCTCTTTGTGTAACTGTGCCTTTGTTAGGCATGTCCCCTGGGCAATTGATATCTGGAGTCTCCCACAGATCTTGGATACCTGGTTAAAGGACCGCGACCTGCCTGCAGGGTTCAGCTAAACCCATATTCCGCTTGGAGGGGTCACTGGTGAACACCTCCCTGCAGGTTAGATTCCGCACCATTGACCAGGACTCGCCAACGTCCAAGATCTGTGGATGAAGAGTTCTTATATCCAGGCCCCTCACCCTGACTTCTTCTATAACCCAAGTCCCCAGCGTCAAACCTGACATAGGGCAAATGAGCAAATCATGGATGTGGATTGAAAGCAGGTTTTATTTTGCAATTTCTTGTTGTACAACTTCTGGACTTGGAAGGTATAAATTACTATATTACATCCAGGATCTTATGCTTTCAGGAGTCAGGGACCACTTTAGTAAGGTTTGTTAGGACTTGTTTCTACCTGGTCCTATGTATGAAGGGGGTTACATTACGCCTGATGATAATCCATTATCCCTGGTGGTAAGCACACCCACATGTTTTATTTTTTAGATCCTAGTATTGCTGTAATGCCTACAGGACGTGACTATGGAGGGTTAGAAAGTAGTGTTGAAAAGAGGCGACACTGAGAGGAACAAGCACTATCCATGCGGCGAAACACGAGATGAAATATAAGAAAGGATAGCTAACTATAGTTCTTGTATAAATGTTGGTATGCTGAACACAACAACATTGTATACTGTTCAGACTTTCTTCTGTGAAATAGACAACACAGCGCAAAAAGTTTATTATTGTATAACAAAGTAGAAGGTAAACCAGTACTCCTCAATTATATGCAAATGTGTCCTTGACAAATTTGATTTTCTACCCTGTTAAGCTCTTCAAGAAATTTGACAATATTTGTGTAACATTTAAGAAGTGTTACATTTGAAAATATGGGGTGACTGCTCTTTAAATCCCACCATTGATTCTAGCATAGAATAATGCATTAGAAAGAAAGGTAAAATTAAATAAAAAACCTCAAGGAAGGGCGGATTATCAGGAGATCCTCTTGATGCAACTAAGAACAATGCAATTTTCTGAAAACAGAAAACAACCGCTTGGAGCAAAAGTGTATCTGACAATTTGAGATCAAGGTAAGCGAAGAACGTGACAGAGGAGAGATAAAGGATAGAATTACAGGAGAGGATAAATGGTTTTGTTTGGCACACTTGAAACCATAGTCATTATTAGGTAGAATTTACATTTAATTTGCTTTCTTTCTAAATGTCTTGATGCTGCACTGTAAAAATTGATGTGTTTAATACAGCAGCACAAGCTCTCACCAATGTGTTCTGAGAGTACTAAATTCTCAGTGTCCTTGTATATTCCATACTAAATCTAGGAGAAACTTGGATCTTCTAAATGGACCTTGGCCTCAGGGCCGTAACTAGTGTGGTACGTCAAGTGCCAGGGCACAGGGCACCGCAGGGCAGGGGGCCCTGCTTAGACCTTCAATTTTTTTGTCTATAACTATTCTCACTTGTAGCAAATTATTCTTTTATCCCTGGCATCACCTGATCGCCCCTATCTTCTCCCTGCCCTTCCAACTGGCCACCTCCCCAAGCACCTTCAGTCACATCCTCTTTTATTTAACACGCACAGCTATCTGCCCAACAAGTTCTGATGGCAGCCCTTTACACAGCCACAGTGGCATCACAAGGGGGGTGCGGGCCACACCCGGGTGTCATCCACCGATGGGTGACACCAAGGTGCAGACTCCCCCTTAGTGACAGGAGCCGGGTGCTGCTCTGTAGTATTAAGTGCAGCATTTGGCTCCTGACACTGTGAGGGAGCCGGCACTTCAGAGAGGGCAGTCAGCACCTCTGGCACCCCCTTCCCCAGTAATAACCAGTGGCAAACGCAGGATTTCTAGAAGGGGGTTTCCAAATGCTTGATTTTAGAGCAAGTGTGGCCAGTCCATATATTATCCAGCTTTAATATATTGTGCTGCATAATTCCAGCATATACAGGACCAGCGATCACAGTAAGCCATTAGATGCAGCAGTAGGGCCATCCTGTCTGAGATAAATGTTTTTTTCAGATGTGAGCACCATTCCAGAGCATTGGAGCAAGTCCGGGAGTCTAGGGGAGCAGCAGAAGAACCTAGCACTGCCCTGGACATATATGTACATATTGGTCTCCTTATGTACTGGATAGTGTATTATTATACAGTATTAATAATTAACCCTATTGATGGTCTATAGCAGTGCACCCCTAACAGTGCATGTTTTCCACATCTTCTAGTTGGTGCAGAGGTGTATTTATTACTGGCTGACACATTTTAAAAGATCCACAGTTGGTGCTAATTATTTCATTTGTGATACTGAGAAGAACATGCAGCACTAATAACATTCTATTATATTACTATTTCTATTGTGGTCATGGTGTGTGTGCTGGAGAGGGGGGTTTCCAGGCAGACGAAAACCCCCCCTGCATTTGCCTATGATAACCACTGAGGCTCTGGCAGCAAGGCCCTGCCCCTCCCACGTGGCCACTCCCTGACCCACGAGGCCACGCCCAGTTTTGTCCGAACAGCATCCCTCCCCACACTAGGTGACACCGTGGGGAGGGACGCCACTGCATAGCCACTGATTCCTGACCCAGCCTTGCTGGTCATTCAAGCTGCAGGCGCAGGGTACATACACGGATCTCTCTGCCATTGATATTTGTTACATATACACTACAAGCAGCGCTCTTTCTATAGCTTCAGTCGGTGATCTACACTGCCAGCTCCAGGCTTGTGCACGGCTGTTCTGATGGACAAATCCTGCTGCAGGTGCAGCTTCACCAGCGCTCTCCTACATCTAGAGCTGGGGAATTATACTGCATAATTATTGTGTATCATCACTGCAGCCATTGGATTCACACTGAATTTGGCAAAGGGATCGCTACCCCTTCACCATCGTACGGGACAAAGCAGATTTGCCATGGCCCCTTGAAAAATGGAGGGAGGCACCAATGCTCTCTCTGGCCCAGGGCACCAAAAAGTCTAGTTACAGCTCTGCTTGACCTATATAGCCCTTTCCTTCTATCATAGGGGTCTCTTGAGCATCTTGAAACATATTTGCAACCTGATTAAGGCCCTAAGTCAGAGATGGATGATTATTGGTGGTCTGCGCTTGCATCTGAGTTGCACTGCGCATGCGTCAAGTTTCATTACCGACGGTGGTTGCAGCAAGGATATGGCCACTGTTTGATTGACAAGTCAGGGAGTGTTTCTGGGAGGTAATGGGGGAGTGATGACAAAAATACTCAGAACTTCAGTCAACTCATCTAAGACCAATCTTTGTACGCAATCGCTTGTATTTATGAAGCAGCCGAGGGGCGTCTCAATGCAAATCCCGGCGGCTGCCACATATGCATATTTTCACAGCTGCTGCGTAGAAATTCGCTGCAGCTGTGAAATTAGCGTCCATCTCTGAATCAGGCCCCAAGGGGTCTATGTACTAAGCCTTGGCGAGAGACAAAGTGGTTGGAGATAAAGTACCAACCAATTAGCTGCTAACTGTCATTTTTCAAACACACTCATCCACCATATTTGGGCAATGCCTTGCTGCTGAATTTGTTTTGAATAATTGACTGTTGGAGATTTGGTCCTAAGAAAAGTGACCTGAAACTCAGGATCCATTTATGTGACTAGCTTTAATAATGGCTTTAGATATATGATATTAATTATCCCCTATTATTTCTGCTGTATTTTAATAAATGTGATTGTTGTTTTTTTTACCTTATCCGTCCATAATATTCTTATTTACTATTTAATATCTTGTACTTTTTGTAATCAGCGCTGGTTTATATTTATTACTTTTCAAACACAAACCTGTAAAGTGACAGTTAGGAGCTGATTGGTTGGTACTATGGACCTGATTCAGAGCCGAACGCTCTGACCAGAGCGCTCGCTCTGAATCAGGGCCCTCCTCCATGAAAATGGAGCGGCCTCCTGGCCGCTCGCATAGCTGTGGGTAACCACCCACAGCATATGCGAGCGTCCATGATGATGGTCGCGATGGTCTTGACCATCGCGACCATCGGGCTTGCGACGGAGACCCTGCGGTAGGGTCTCGCTGCCGCAAGCCCTGGAGTGATTGTGGCTCTATCAGAGCCAAAATCACTCCCACTGACATCACTAGTGATGTCAGTGGGGCCGGCTTCAGACTGTAGGCGTTCCCATGGTGCGAGACCCGGAGCGATGGAGAGCCCGTTGCTCGCTGGGACTCGCGCATGCGCACGACGGAGCTCCCTCCGTCGTGCGCATGCGCAGTGGGGGAACATCGACCCGCTTGCGAGCGTCCTGCGCTCGCGAGCGGGTCTGAATGACCCCTTATATCTCCATCCACTTTATCGCTCTCCAAGATTTAGTACATAGGCCCCTTACGGGGCATACACACGGTCAGATTTGTTGTCAGATATGAATGATAACGGTTTTAAAAATCGTTCAATCGTTCATATCTGAAAGAAAATCTGACATGTGGGCCTGCAACGATGAATGATGCACGTTCCCGCATGTCAGATAGTGATATCTGGCATCGTCTGTGTTTGCAGTCAGATTTTGACGACTTCATTCATTTTAATACTGTCTGAAATCGTTCAAATCGTTGGTAAAATCGTTCAATCATTCATCGTTCTTCTGATAGATCTGACCGTGTGTATGCACCATTAGTCACTCAAAATCCATTCTACCTTAATGGAATACTACACCCAAAATTTTGATTGTAGCATCTATAATGAAACTTGACACCAGATGATTATGTACCCGGAGTCCAGCACTTCAGCTGTCCCTAGACATTTACTTACTCCTGCTGACAGTATGGTTTTACTGATTTGATACGCTGTCCGTATAAAAAAGGGCACCCAGGTACTCTGTCATCTTGTCAGCAGTGGCATTGCCAGCTTTTGACACAAGAGGCTGCGAAGATAGAACAAATAAGTGCACCAGGCCAAGGTGTGGTTTTGCCGTAGAGTGCGCACGCCCAAAAGGATTACAATGTGCTTTCTGCAAAATGGGGGCTTGATTTGCACAGATTATGGGTGGGTTTATTTTTCTCACACATTGGGAGGTATATATATTATTATTATCCAGAGTTGGCGACATTGAGGAAGTCAGGCCGGCATAGCGGTGGCGTGGCATGGGGGCATGGCCGGGGACAATAACTGGCATTAGGGGGTGGAGTGGGGGGCGTGACTGTGTAATTTAGTCATTGTGGCCTCGACCTGCTCCCGAGATTACCGGCATTGTGAAGCAGGGGGTGGGGCCATGATGACACGAGTCAGCGCAAATCGCGTAATCGGCCCTCCCACTTCGGGGGTGTGTGTGGGGGGCCAGGGGGTAGGTGAATTTTTGGGGCCTCCCAGATGTCCTGGGAGAGTAGACAAGTATGATATTATTTTTTTACCTGGGACAATAAGTATGCTATGATTCCCAATGTTGGATACAGACTCAAGCATATCCAGAGACTGGCCTTTCCGAACCAATCATCCTTACAAATGCCTTTCCTTGTCATCAGGCTGGCCACTTGCTCTGGCTTTAAGAAGCTTGTAGAAGAAGCTAGACACCTTAGACCCTAGACCCTACACTTTATGTGCAGGACCCTAGCTGTCACTACTTGGAGTAAAGCACTAGACCCTCCCCCCTACCTCTATCCCACACACAGTAATGGGCCCCATATTTCTGGCAGTGAGTTGCTCCAGTCCAACTCCTAGGTTTGCTTGAAGCATCAACAGAAGGTTGGCAAGGCAAGGCAAGGCCTACAACCTCAACAGCATATGTATTTACTATTGTAAGCATTAGGCCTTGTACACTTAAAAGACATTTAAGTCGGAGCCAAGTTTTGAGTTTGGCCTCTAATTGATTTTTTGCAATGAACATTGGGCACAAGTGTTTTTATCCCACGGCGAAGTGTTATTTGGAAGCCACGATCGCACCGCCTGGTGTACACACTATATAGATACATACACGATGGGGGGGGTAAGTTTCACTATTTAATTTGTGTTGTCAGTATGGAGTACATGGGAGCGGGAGGTCAAGAAAATAATACTGATGCATTAATCTTCTACTGCAGCTCCAAAGGAATACAATGTAGATTACGGACAGTAATTGAAATATATTACTGAGATAAATACCGTCTTATTATATGAGCGTTTTTCACATTACCAATTCTTCTAATTTAGACCATGTTATCAAAATATAAGCACAATCCACAAAAGTCATTTATTTATTTATTATTATTATTATTATTATTATTATAGCTGGTGAGATGTAATTAAACTCCATACACAGCACCACTGATGATATTCTGGATGTGGATTCAAACAGTGAGGTGTCCGTGATCTGTCCATATTAAGGCTGGAAGTCTGTGAACCGTGAGAGTATCAGCAATCACAGTCAGAGATTAGTTGCTGAAAATCCTTAATGTGTTTCTCTGTGGTATGCACAGTTTGCTCAGAAGGCAATATACCACAATGAAACGCATTTGATTCTACACCCAGAATATCATCAGTGGTGCTGTGTCTGGAATTTTATTACATCTCAGCAACTAAAATTGACCCGTTGTCTTGAAAATTCCACCTACATGATATCGTCAAACTTGGAACCCATACGTTTAACGGGCACTACAACCTATGAAAGAGGGAGTTGGTATTCCGAATAGTATCCAGCTATATTCCAATATACATCTGCAGCTCAGTGAGTTTATGATCATCCATCTCTAATCATACTGTACAAGGGACCATTGTTCCCAAAGGGTTCCATTTTCAAATAATACTTAATCCCCCATATCCGTGACCTTTGCTGGATATATCTTTACTTGGGATTTATATGATCCATGAGGATATTGTTGCAATTATTATTTTAATACTAATCACTCAAAAATAGTTTCTGCAAGCCTAATGCTGGTTCCACAGGTGCCCTGTGCTGTGGGTGGTGGCACCACTCGACCATCCGTAGTTGCGGCCCAGCAGTCAGTAGATGAATGTTGTTTGTATAATAAATTATAATTTATGTACAGTACAGGTTGAGTCTCCCATATCCAAAATGCTTGGGACCAAGGGTATTTTGGATATCGGAATATTCCGTATTTTGGAATATTTGCATACCATATTGAAATGTTTTAGGAATAGGGCCCAAATCTAAACACAGAATGCATTTATGAATCATATACACCTTATACACACAGCCTGAATGCAATTTTATACAATATTTTCAATAATTTTGTGGCTCAAACAAAGTTTGTGTACATACATGAAATTCATTTATGTTTCATATACACACAGCCTATAGGTCATTTTATACTTTATTTTTAATAATTGTGTGCCTTAATAAAGTTTGTGTACATAAAAACCATCAAAAATCAAAAGTTTCACTATCTTAGTCATGCTAAAAATATTCCGTATTTCGGAATATTTGGATATGGGAGACTCAACCTGTATTACCAATTTTTGTTATTTTCACTAGATCAATCAGCACTATACCTTTTTAGGAAAAGAATATGGTAATAAGGTTTACATAGGTTTATCTCAGATCAGAGGATTTATGACATGTACAGTATATTACTATAAAAGCCCGAACCGTATTTCAGGCCATTAACAAATAAATAAATAAATACTCTTTTGCCATGTTTGTTGGCTAATGTAACATCTAGAAACATAAAAGACATATGCCAGTGCTCAGCTTTACCAATATTCTACTGGTTGTAATTATAATCCCGACCGTTAGAACGCCGGCGCCAGAGTCCTGACAACTGTCAGAATCCCAATAGTAAGTACTAGGGTTAGGGGGAAGGTTAGGGCTAGCGTTAGACACGAGGGGGAGGGTTAGGGTTAGGCACTAAGAGGGGAGGGTTAGGGTTAGACACTAGGGGGAGAGTTAGGGTTAGGCACTAAGAGGGGAGAGTTATGGTTAGACACTAGGGGGAGGGTTAGGTTAGGCAATTAGAGGGGAGGGTTAGGGTTAGACACTAGGGGAAGAGTTAGGGTTAGGCACTAAGAGGGGAGGGTTAGACACTAGGGGGAGGGTTAAGTTAGGCACTAAGAGGGGAGGGATAGGGTTAGACACTAGGGGTAGGGTTAGAGTTAGGCACTAAGAGGGGAGGGTTAGGGTTAGGCACTAGGGGGAGAGTTAGGGTTAGGCACTAAGAGGGGAGGGTTAGAGTTAGACACTATGGGGTGAGTTAAGGTTAGGCACTAAGAGGGGAGGGTTAGGGTTAGACACTAGTGGGAGGGTTAGGGTTAGGCACTAAGAGGGGAGGGTTAGACACTAGGGGAAGAGTTAAGGTTAGGCACTAAGAGGGGAGGGTTAGAGTTAGACACTAGGGGGAGGGTTAGGGTTAGGCACTAAGAGGGAAGGGTTAGGGTTAAACACTAGGGGGAGGGTTAAGGTTAGGCACTAAGAGGGGAGGGTTAGGGTTAGACATTAGGGGGAGAGTTAGGGTTAGGCACTAAGAGGGGAGAGTTAGGGTTAGACACTAGGGGGAGGGTTAGGTTAGGCAATAAGAGGGGAGGGTTAGGGTTAGACACTAGGGGGAGGGTTAGGCACTAAGAGGGGAGTGTTAGGGTAAGACACTAGGGGGAGAGTTAGGGTTAGGCACTAAGAGGGGAGGGTTAGGGTTAGACTGTAGGGGGAGGGTTGGGGTTAGGCACTAAGAGGGGAGGGTTAGCGTTAGACACTATGGGGTGAGTTAAGGTTAGGCACTAAGAGGGGAGGGTTAGACACTAGGGGGAGAGTTAGGGTTAGGCACTAAGAGGGGAAGGTTAGGGTTAGACACTAGAGGGTGAGTTAAGGTTAGGCACTAAGAGGGGAGGGTTAGACTCTAGGGAATGAGTTAAGGTTAGGCACTAAGAGGGGAGGGTTAGGGTTAGGCACTATGAGGGGAATGTTAGGTGTAGGCACTAAGGGGGAGGTTAGGTTTAGGCACTAGGGGGAGAGTTAGGGTTAGGCACTAAGAGGGGAGGGTTAGGGTTAGACACTAGGGGGAGGGTTAGGCACTAAGAGGGGAGGGTTAGCGTTAGACACTATGGGGTGAGTTAAGGTTAGGCACTAAGAGGGGAGGGTTAGACACTAGGGGGAGAGTTAGGGTTAGGCACTAAGAGGGGAAGGTTAGGGTTAGACACTAGGGGGTGAGTTAAGGTTTGGCACTAAGAGGGGAGGGTTAGACACTAGGGAATGAGTTAAGGTTAGGCACTAAGAGGGGAAGGTTAGGGTTAGGCACTAAGAGGGGAATGGTAGGTGTAGGCACTAAGGGGGAGGTTAGGTTTAGGCACTAGGGGATAGGGTTAGAATTAAGGGTAGGGAGAGGGGGAGGGTTAGGATACTGAACAACAGGTGTCGGTATTGTGATAGGATCACTGGTAAAGTGGTCTGTGGCAGGGACATTTATCCCAGATTCCTGTCCTATGTGTTTAAAATCCCCAGGAGAAAGTCTGCAGTGTAGCAGGCTTGAGTCTCGGCTTTTTGAAAAGCCGGTTTGGGACCTGGGGGTTGTGGGTGAGAGGAGAGGGAGGGCTCCACCCACGGCCACTCCAGGTTTTGGTTCTCACAGCCTGGTAACAGGCTTGATTGGGTTCCCACCTGAGGGTGGCCAATATAAGCCTAGTGTGTTGAGGACTGATGGTCTCACCTGGGAGAGCAGACAGGGAGTTTGCTCAGAGACACTTGAAAACCTAACTGTAAGTGTTGTGCTGTGCTTTTGTTGCTGGTGAGGGCATTAGGCCCTGCCAGGTTCTGGTAGTGAGGGAACTACCTGTGAAGTTAGTGCCCCGACAGGGCTAGGATTTACGTTTATGTTTTCTTTGTGTTATTTCTGACATTGCACAATAAAGACTGGCGCCGACCAGCTTGTACTTGCATCCAGTCTGGCATACTGTTTCCCAGCTGCTGTGTGTGAAAGGAAGGAGTCCTCTACCCAGGAGAGGGACCCCCTAACCTAACTGTGTCACAGTATCTTAACCCTGTCAGGATGCCAGCGTTGGGATTATGACCACTGGTATCCCGAGCACAGGCATCCTGTAACCAACCCATATTATAGATAGCACCAGCTGCCTAGCAATAATGCCATACAGTATATAAATACAAAACAGAAAAACATTTGTTGTCAGCGCTTATCCCCATCGCAAATCTTTAAGTATCTAGCAGAGTGAGAGCAGGGGTGATTCAGAGGTGAATGCGGTTGCAGTAGCGGCTGCATTTTTTGGCGCTGCCACTACTGCGTCTTTATGGTAATGCCGTAGCCGATTGGGTGCCCTATTCAGACACCCACCAACTGCAGCGTGACACTGCCAATGTGCGTAACCATTGGCCAGACCATCGGACTTTGGACCTGCCTGTGGCAGGCACAGAATGCCTGACTGACTATGGCCTCAGATGTCAGTGCAACTGCGTCTACAGACATACCTGCCCACCACCTAGAAATGCCCATCAAAATTGCATGGCTGATAAATAAAATATGTACCCTAGCGTATGTGTGCTTATGTGTTAGGGGATTTAGGGGAAGCTTTGGGGGTCCATTCATCATCACTAAATGGGCCATTATACATGCGGAAAAGCTATATTTAACGGGCCATTTATCACCAGGGGTCCGATAGGACCACTTGATATTCAGCAAACTCCGAAAACTAAAAGCAGTCAGTGTTTGCCTGCAAGAACAAACGCCATCTTCAGATAGCACTTGTTGTCAGAGCCTCACTCCTTCCTATGGGAAGGAGTTCTCGGCATGCGAAGAGGGCTCCAAGCAGATCCCTCCGCCACCTCCCTATTTGACTTCCCGGCGGCTTTGTGCATGCGTAACCTCAGGTGACACATGCTCAGAATCTGGTGACGGGACAGGTAAGTAACACTGCTACAGGAGCAGCTGTCCCCACACCGGAGCAATGCTGAATTGTTCCGGTGACAAGTATCCACCGCGGTGAGGTGACTACTTCGTCATCAAGGGCCATACGGTCCCCGATGATGAATAGACCTCTTGGAGAGAGAAGAATGTGTGACAGATAAAGCACCAACCAATCAGCTCCTAACTGTCACTTTACAGCATGTGTTTGAAAAATTACAGTTGTGAGCTGATTGGTTGGTGCACTTATGTCTCACAGTTTTATCTCTGTCTCTCCAAGCTTTAATAAATCTCCCTCTTAGACTGTAAACTGCTGTGGTGCATAGATTGATGTGGATGAAAAATATTCTCTGTACAGCGCTGTATAATTGGTGTCACTATATAAATAGATAATAACAATTATATAAGTGATGGAATAATCTAGATCTATGGTAAGTGACTTCTTCTGACTTTTAGACTAAGCAAATAAATAAATGGGAAATATTTTTGAGTGGTGGAATTAATACAACCCAAGAATCCTGACGCCAGCAGATAAAATCCATCATCTTGTATTATTCAGGGTAAGATTTAAAGTATTAAACATTAAACCTGGGGTATAGTCTGATATGGCAAAATGATTAATTGCTGTTGCAATCCTTTCGCCATACATAAGATACACACGGGCATTGTTTCATTAACCAGATGTCTTACTTGTCTCAACAATAATTAATTTTAGAATTAGTGCATGCATATTTTGTGCAATTAATCCATATGACCATAAGAATAACTCTCTTGATTGTATAAAATACTTGACTTAAAAGTACAGAGTGTTAGTAATTCCATTTTTTTTTTACCATGGCCAAAATTATTTAATATTATTAATTTTCTTTACCCAGAGATTCACTAAGTTAACTATATAATATGTGTAAGTAATTAATCTTAACTAAATCTAAACAATAACATTTTGATATGGTACGTATGTTGTAGCAGAAAGATAACTTGCCTACACTTGAATGTCAGATGGTTATACAGAAATGAATATAGGAGTTGCTTAGTGCAAGCTGTCATATTCCTGTTAAAGTCCATTCCACAAGGGTTGTCACTGAGAAAAAGATGCAGTCTTTCATTTTCTTTACCTCTTAACGTGAAACATGTCTAAAAATGGGATATGTTCAGGATTTTGTGACAGGGGATGCCAACGCTTAGAACATCTGCTCGGAACATCTGCGCCGGAATCTCGACTCCTGTCAGAATCCCAGCGCCGACATCCCGACCGCCGGCAACCCAAAGGTAAGTAGCGGATTGGGGGGGGTTAGGCATGAGGGGGTGGGTTAGGCACTAAGTGGGGAGGGTTAGGTTTAGGGTGCGGGCAGGGGGAGTTTAGCTTTAGGCACTAAGGGGGAGCTTAGGTGTCAGTATCCTAACCCTGTCGGGATGTCGGCGTTGGGATTTTGACCGCCAGGATCCCGAGCGCCGGCTTGCCATACCCGTCCCTTAAAAAATATACTGCATAGCTCGCAGTGTTTATATTTTCACTGAGGTATTCTTTGCACACAACCTTGGATTGGGCGACCGAGGTGTCATTATAGCAGTTTCCAGTACCCGGGAGGTGTGTGTTTGCTCACAGTCATTAACCAGGACATCGCTGTAATGTGGGCACTTTTTAGGCACTGGATAGGTACAACAATCTGGTGTTGCTGTGCCCCTTTTCGTGTGCAACACCACATTAAATTTGGCTTAATTACCTCTGGAACAATGTGTATAAATAAACTCCTTTACACAGCCGTTTAAAATGTTTTGTGGTTTATTAAATTGTAGTTCCACTTCAAGAAGATCAGTAAATGTGAAATTGTGACGCGTCATGGTATTACAAAAATTTTTTTTTCTTGGATGTGGATTGAAAGATCTACAGTAAAAAGGTAGACAATGTCTAGATAGACACAAAATGTCTTCTAAAAGAGTTTCACTGACTGGTAACAATGATGTTCAGTGTTTTTTTTCCCCAGTGTTCGTTATTTATATGCCCTTAAGAAAATGGGGATCCGGTCTAAAGATCTACAGTAAAAAAGTAGACACCAGATGTTAGATAGGCAATAGGGCGCCTGGGACAAAAGGTCGACAGGGACAAAAGGTCAACACACTAAAGGTCAACATGTAAGAAGGTCAACAGGTACAAATGGTCGTCAGGGTCAAAATGTCAACATACATATGGTCAACATGAAAATGGTCGACGCATGTGGTTTTTTTTCTAACCCTAATCTTCACCCTAACCCTCCCCTTGGTGCCTATCCCTAACCCTCCCTCCTGGTGCCTAACCCTAGCCATCGGGGTAGGTGCCTAACCCTAACCCTCCCTCCTTGTGCCTAACCCTAACCATTGGGGTAAGTGCCTAACCCTAAATGCTGGGGTAAGTGCCTAACCCTAACCCTCTGGTAAGTGCTTAACCCTAACCCTAAAAAATAATAATAATAATAATAATAATAATAATAATAATAATTTGTCGCCCATTTTCAGGTCTACAATTTGCATGTCGACCTTCTGACCCTGTCAACCATTTGTACCTGTACACCTTCTTACATGTCGACCTTTAGCGTGTCAACATTTTTTCCTGTCAACCTTTTGTCCCTGTCGACCTATTGCCTGTCTAACATATGGTGTCAATCTACACATTGTCTACCTTTTTACTGTAGATCTTTAGACCGAATCCCCATTTTCTTAAGGGCATATAAATAACGAACACTGGGGAAAAAAACACTGAACATCATTGTTACCAGTCAGTGAAACTCTTTTAGAAGACAATGATATGGCACCAATCTTTGATGGTTTGGGGGTCCCAATGCTGAAAATTGGCACAGTGGACAGTAAAATTTTAGAGCCAACTCTATTATTTATTTCAATCTTCTGTTCTTTCAATCCTGAAAGTGAGGAAACACTGGTCTGTACGACATGATTCACTACCATCTATTTTAGTGTATTTATTAGATATATCACTGATGAAACTGCCTCTCTAGATGTAACACGCTTAAATGTCTGCTACCTAAAATGTTGAACTGTCACGTGCTGCTGTTATTTTCTGTGGGATATCCTCCTGGATTACATTCCGATGCCTCTTGCATAAAGCACATGTAAAGAATAAACTCCAACTGACTTCCAGCTATTCTATAGACAAGGCTCTGTCTGTGAGTGATTTATCATTTCTTTTTGGACACATACATGGAAACCACATACAGATATTTAACACCAGGGGGAGAAGTCAGTTGTTTGCACATGCCCGCAGCTCCCGTCTAAAGTGAGCTATTCATAGCTTTGTGCTGCTGGGCACGGGTGCCACGGGCACTTATTATTTCTGCTCGCACCCTCCTGAAGTGGTGAGCAGATATCCACCCAAAGTTCGGCTTTTGGGCACCTAAACTAATTGCAGTTTGCACGGGTTTAGCCGCTTTATGCTTAACCTGCATGATGTTGTCAGGAGGGAGTGGTAAGTTTCACAAAGTGCCAACCAAATATTATCTTTGCAGTCTGCCTCTTCATACATTTTGGAGAAGCTGTTAAAACTGTTTCATACATTCACCCCATTTAGCAGAACCTTATAATTCACTCAGGCTTATATAGCTGTCGTTCATAGCAACCAGTCAGATGTTAGCTTTCATTTGCAAAACTGCGCTAGAAACGTGACATCTATAATGGGATTAGTTGCTTTGAGCTCTATTTACTACAATCCGCATATTGAATGCAGATTGTAGTGTGATATTAACGACTGAATTCGCATTGCGAACTCAGGGCCTGATTCAGAGCTGAACGCTCTGACCAGCGCGCTCGCTCTGAATCAGGGCCCTCCTACCTTTTTTTGGAGCATCCTCATGGACGCTCGCATAGCTGTGGGTTACCACCCACAGCTATAGCGAGCGTCCATGATGATGGTCGCGATGGTCTTGACCATCGTGACCATCGGGCTTGCGACGGAGACCCTGCGGTAGGGTCTCGCTGCCGCAAGCCCTGGAGTGATTTTGGCTCTATCAGAGCCAAAATCAGTCCCACTGACATCACTAGTGATGTCAGTGGGGCCGGCTAGAGATGGTAGGCATTCCCATGGGAACGCCTCCGTCTGGCAGGCACGCTACCCCCGGCACGCCCACCAAAGGGGGCGTGCTGTCAATCAACATTGACAGCACGCCCCCTTTGGTGCGAGACCCGGAGCGATGGAGAGCCCGTCGCTCGCCGGGTCTCGCCATGCGAACGACGGAGCTCCCTCCGTCGTGCGCATGCGCAGTGGGGCAACATCGACCCGTTTGCGAGCGTCCTTTGCTCGCGAACGGGTCTGAATGACCCCCTCAGGCAATATCACAGGGATTTACTTCAAATCCCTTGCAGGGACAGAGCTTGCGATAAAGCTCTGTCCCTGCGAATCCCATACGCATACTAGTCACGGTATTTTCGCAAAAAATACTGTAACAAAGTGCCCGTGCATGCGCCGACCGGCCACCGCTGCCACCCCCTGGCTATAAGCCCCGCCCCCGTCTCCCCTCCTCCCTTAATAGCACTTACCTGCAGTCATCGGTGCTCCGGTGATGTTCTCCATGCCTCCGGTCAGCTGATATCCCATACTGCACTGGGACCCAATCACCTGATCACCGGGCTGCAATGCACCATGGGAGACCAGCTGACCAGATGGAGAACATCACCGTAGCCCGACCACCGGTCCATGGAGTCAGGTAAGTAATTTTTTTTTTTTTACTTTTTTTTTTTTAGCAGAGATCAGCTTGCGGTCTGTTTATACCACATAGCAGATTACTGGGACCGGCTCCGGCCTCTGCTCGGCCTTTTAGAGCAGAGTAGGAGTCCGGTAACTGGGGGAGACCCTGGATAACGCCACCTCCAGGTGGCGTTATTATCACAGGGCTTTCCCCGGTATTTTTTTACAATTTATTTTTAGTGACTTTGGTCGGATCACATTTCCCATTACAATTATGGGAAATGCGATCTGCTTACTAAAAATAAGTGATACTTAGCGGTTGGAGTAAAATTTTACGAATTCTACTCCAATTGCCCTGTAATAACTATAGGTGATACTAAAATAATGTGAAAAGGGTGTGGAAAACACCCTTTTTCACTTTATTTTAGTAAAAATAATGTTAATAAATAGAGCCTCTAATGCATTACTGCACATTGTACCATTTTTTTGAAAAAAGCACAGTGTAGTTTTCTTTAATTCCGAAGTCCCCTGTGAAGCGCTGATAATTACACAGTACAAAAGTAATGCAGCCCAATCTGGCTCGTTACACTTCATAAACTGCAGTTTCTTCTGAAAATAATTCATTTTTTTTTCTTTACTGGAAAATGCTGGCCAAAGGAAAGCAACATCGCCGCTGGTGTTTTGAAAAGATTCCAGAGGCAACAATCTTGTCCCTCCCATACAAGCTTCACCCCGTGTGAGTTTACCCAGTAAGGCTGGGAGAATAACAAACCTCAGCCTGACACCTACAACACTTAAGTGTCACTTGCAGAAAGCCGGCAATGAAGATGGCACTACACAGATGTTCACAAGGGTTTTTTATATAGAATTATTCACTTTGTTGTATTATAGTTGTTGCAAATTAATTTACTCATGGATGCATTGAGCAGACAGTACAATTATACTTACAAAGTTAAATCTAAGTAATCAGTCACTGTACTATAGCTTTTATTATATTAAAATAAAACTTTGCTACAAGATAGATGTGACTAAGCACGTAACTCATGATACTGTCTAGGTCAGTTGTAAGCAATCTGAAAGACTTCAGTGACCTCACAGGCAGACATCTCGCCTTCAAAAGGTTCACACATTACCCTTAATTTAAAACTATACATTTAATCAAACATTAAGACACCAAACTATAATAACTAGAGATGTGCGATTATGTTCTCCAGTGAATCGAATCCACCTGAATTTCGTGAATCCGGATAAATCCAAGTCACAATTCTGATCTATTTTCGGGTTTGAATTCGGATTTTAAAGATGAATTTTGGGTTTTGGATTGCATAAATTGCATGATTAGCTGTTTTTGAAAACTTTTTTCAATTTTGTTTAGCTCCGCCTCCCGGCACTCTACTTAGCCGGCATGTTGTGAGAAGGGGGTATTCTGCAAGACCACGTCCTTCTGACTCATGACACGCCCCTGTGATATATGGCCACAACCCGCGTGGCATGGCCACACCCCTCTTTCATCTCTATGCTTGACCAAATGTACATTTGCTTGTTCACATTGGCCTGCTGAAATGATAAGTTAAGCCTTACCACTGCCAGGCCAGTAAAAAGAAAATATATTTTTTTCAATGTTGGCTAGTTGTGATAGTTATCCTCTGGTCAGAATCATAATGCTGAGTATTTTATTTTTATAGCAAACTTTCATTACAGTGTTCTTTGCTTTTGATATATTGTGACCATATTAGAAAATGTACTATATTGGTTTTAGTTTTTGAATTACACATCAGTGAAGGACAACTAAACCTAACATAAAAGTTATCTAATACAAACAACTCAATATTAACTAAAATATACAGTATGTGTGAAAGTTTCTATATTTGTACAGAACTTCAGATGTTTTGCATTGTATATACATTTACTATGTTGCATGTCGAGAGACCAATTTGAAAAATGGGGCTAAGTAACCTGTATACAGGGTCATTGCACTGGTTTACAGGGCAAATGCCATTTGGTAATGTTACCTGCATTTTGTTGGAACCATATTTACAGAGAGGTCAAACCAGATTTCTGGGGTGCATAATGGCGAATGGAAGGAGTTTAGCATTCCTTGATGAATATGGACTAATAACATTGGCCCTTTTTATAAACCAGGTAGAAAAATAAATGAAAAAATGAATTTGGGGGAACAGAAAGTAGTTGGACACATATTGGGACTAATGCAGAAATCCCGAACCGCTTGCATGGAAATAAAATGTGCATATTTTACCTATATTCAGATACTATGCATATAATTGATTTCTAACTAGTCAACACCGCCAGTACTCAAGTTGTACAGATCTCTGCACCTGGTCAGCTCCTACCTGTAAGTTTGGATTCATACTGTAGCTGTCATCAGGGAGCACTTGCACCACTAGGAGCAATAAAAACACTGGACAAGTAGATGGAATACCTCTGGAGAGATGTTGACCCATGCCACCTGCATAGCTTCCCACAGCTCCCTGATATCTGTAGGTGCGAATAGACCTCTCCACCACGTTCCATAAATGCTCAACTGGGTTCATGTCACCATTTGTCCAGAATTTTCCTTGAACCTGGACAACTTGGGATTGATGGCATGGGGGAGGTTGTACTAAGCTCTGGAAAGTGACCAACCACTCAGCTCCTAACTGTCATGTTACAGACTGTGTTTGAAAAAGGACAGTTAGGAGCTGATTGCTTAGTTTTTCACTCTCCAATTTATCACTTTTCAGAGCTTAGTACATCTGCCCCATGGTGTATTACCCTGCTGGAATATTCTATCATTGTGGGGATACATGAAGTCCATGAAGGGCCGCAAATGATCATCAAGCAATGTAACATAGTGTTTACCAGTCAATGATGTGTTCAGGTGGACCAGCGGACCCACCCCATGCCACGTGAACACACCCCACACAATTATGGAACCGCCACCAGCCTGTACACTGCCTTGTTGACAACTGGGGTCCATGGCCTCATGGGGATTGCACCACACCAGAACCCTACCATTAGCCCACAGCGCTTCACTTTTTCCACATTTTGTTATGTTACAGCCTCTTTCCAAAATGGAATAAATTAATTTTTTACCTCAAAATTCTACACAAAATACCCCATAATGACAACGTGTAAAAAGTTTTTTTTGAGATTTTTACAAATTTAATACAAGAAAAAACTAAGAAATCACATGTACATAAGTATTCACAACCTTTGCTCAATACTTTGCTGAAGCACCTTTGGCAGCAATTACAGCCTCAAGTCTTTTTGAATATGATGCCACAAGCTTGGCACACCTATCTTCAATCGGATTCAAGTCTGGGCTCTGGCTGGGCCACTCAAGGACATTCACAGAGTTGTCCTAAAGCCACTCCTTTTATATCTTGGCTGTGTGCTTAGGGTCGTTGTCCTGCTGAAAGATGAAACGTCGCCCCAGTCTGAGGTCAAGAGCGGTCTGGAGCAGGTTTTCACCCAGGATGTCTCTGTACATTGCTGCATTCATCTTTCGCTCTATCCTGACTAGTCTCCCAGTTCCTGCCATTGAAAAACATCCCCACAGCATGATGCTGCCACCACCATTCTTCACTGTAGGGATGGTATTGGCCTGTGATGAGCGGTGCCTGGTTTCCTCCAAACATAACGCCTGTCATTTATGCCAGAGTTCAATCCTTGTCTCATCTGACCAGAGAATTGTTTGTCATGGTCTGAGAGTCCTTCAGGTGCATTTTGGCAAACACCTGGTGGGCTGCCATGTGCTTTTTACTAAGGAGTGGCTTCCGTCTGGCTACTCTACCATACAGGCCTGATTGGTGGATTGCTGCAGAGATGGTTGTCTTTCTGGCAGGTTCTCCTCTCTCGACAGAGGAATGCTATAGCTCTGACAGAGTGTCCATCGGGTTCTTGGTCACCTCCCTGACTAGGGCCCTTCTCCCCCAAACGCTCAGTTTAGACGGCCGGCCAACTCTAGGAAGAGTCCTGGTGGTTCCGAACTTCTTCCATTTACGGATGATGGAGGCCACTGTGCTCAGTGGGACCATCAAAGCAGCAGATATTTTTCTGTACCCTTCCCCAGATTTGTGCCTCAAGACAATCCTGTCTCAGAGGTCTACAGACAATTCCTTGTACATGCTTGGTTTGTGCTCTGACATGCACTGTCAAGTGTGGAACCTTATATAGACAGGTGTATGCCTTTCAAAATCATGTCCAATCAACTTAATTTACCACAGGTGGACACCAATTAAGCTGTAGGAACATCTCAAGGATGATCAGTGGAAACAGGATGCACCTGAGCTGAGTTTTGAGCTTAATGGCAAAGGCTGTAAATACTTATGTACATGTGATTTCTTAGGTTTTTTTTAAATTAAATCTGCAAAACTCTCAAAAAAACTTTTTACACGTTGTCATTATGGGATATGTTGTTTAGAATTTTGAGGACCAATTTTGGAATAAGGCTGTAACATAACAAAAGATAACAAAACGTGGAAAAAGCGAAGTGCTCTGAATACTTTCCGGATGCAATATATATACCGTATATACTCGAGTATAAGTCGACCCGAATATAAGCCGAGGTACCTAATTTTACCACGAAAAACTGGGAAAACTTATTGACTAAGTTAGGGAAATGCCTAGGGTGGGAAATGCAGCAGCTACTGGTAGTAATCCCCCCCTGGTACTGTCCCCAGTAGTAATCCCCCCCTGGTAGTGCCCCCAGTAGTAATCCCCCCCTGGTAGTGCCCCCTGTAGTAATATCCCCCCCTGGTAGTGCCCCCAGTAGTAATACCCCCCCTGGTAGTGCCCCAGTAGCAATATCCCCCCCTGGTAGTGCCCCCAGTAGCAATATCCCCCCCTGGTAGTGCCCCCGTAGCAATATCCCCCCTGGTAGTGCCCCCAGTAGCAATATCCCCCCCTGGTAGTGCCCCCAGTATTAACCCCCCCTGGTAGTGCCCCCAGTAGCAACATCCCCCCCTGGTAGTGCTCCCAGTATTAATCCCCCCCCCTGGTAGTGCCCCCAGTAGCAATATCCCCCCCTGTAAGTGCCCCCAGTATTAACCCCCCCTGGTAGTGCCCCCAGTAGCAACATCCCCCCTGGTAGTGCCCCCAGTATTCCCCCCCTCCCTGGTAGTGCCCCCAGTAGCAACATCCCCCCCTGGTAGTTCCCCCATTATTAATGCCCCCCCTCTGGTAGTGCCCCCAGTAGCGATATCCCCCCCTGGTAGTACCCCCCGGTAGTAGCCCCCCCAGTAGAAAGAAATGTAAAAAAAAAAAAAACACTTACCTGTAACCCCGCTCCTGGTCCCGACGCTGCTACAGGCTCCTCCGCCGCTTTGCATAATGGGAGAGACGTCGTCATGACGACGTCTCTCCCATTACCCACTGCGGGAGCCGGAAGATGGCTCCCGCAGTGGGAGCAGCAGTAGCCGCTGAGAGTCTGACAGACTCTCAGCAGCTGCTGATTATACCAAACACATAGCTGCCGGCTCCGGCGGCTGTGTGTTTGGCAGTGTGACAGTGACACAGTCTGCACCGCGGCCCGCATGGTACGCTACTCAGCAGCGTACCATGCGGGCATGACTCGAGTATAAGCCGAGGGGGGGCTTTTTCAGCACAAAAAATGTGCTGAAAAACTCGGCTTATACTCGAGTATATACGGTATATATATATATATATATATATATATATATATACATATATCCAGGGAAATGGCATTCACAGTCATCAGCAAAGAAGGGTGCCCTCCGCATGTAACCAACAATGGTCCCAGATATAGTTCCTCTGGCGGCGGCACTCCACGAAAGATAACAGTAGGCAGGAATAATTGCATCAACGTTTCGATGCCCTTTAATGCATCGTTCTCAAGATACAGACAATACAAAAAACACGGTACTTACATACCCTTCACCACACCACGTGCAGACACCACGGCTTCCGGGTCTAACATGGAAACGCCCAGTGATGACCTCACAGGCGCGACCCGTTGCCATGACCACAATAGTGAAAATAAAAACAAATTGAAGGAACCTCCTATATGGAGGCGCAGTACTATTAACGTACATCCATTATTACTAATTACTAATGAACCATATACTGACATATAGTAGCCAATGTCTCTGTAACATGAGCCCCCTTCCCTTTATTCATAAGCCAACAGATACATAGCGATCACATGGATGGTAATCCATTTGCCCCAGCATATGCTATAACATATTGATCAAACATAAGGTCCAAAGAACCCATCAAATATAATAACACATAACACTTATGTTCCGCAAAGTTAAATAAATGCTACTGCATATTACAATAAGGCCAACAACCCGGACCGACGTCAATGGTTATGGCATACAATCAATGCTATAAATGACCCATTGCGGTATATGTATCTAATCACCATATGTAAATATGATCGTAAAATAAAAATCATCACATTTGCAGATATAATTAAGGCCCTTTGGGTAAATAGTCCCCCATCTGTGAATCCAACGGGACTCACACTGGAGTAATTTTAATGATCTATTGCCACCGCGTGCCCAAACTGGTACATGATCTATGATGATGTATCTTAGTTTAGCTAGATTGTGTTGTGCCTCATAGAAATGTCTGGCCACTGGTAGGTCACTTACACCAGATTTGCTAGCAGCCCGAATTGCAGAACGGTGCAAAGCCATTCTCTCCCACAAAGTGCGGTCAGTCTTCCCGATATAGCTCAGCCCACACGGGCATGTAATCATGTATACTATGAACTTAGTTGTACACGTCACCCTGTGTCTGATGCTGTATTTCTTCCCACTATGTGGGTGATAGAATGAATCCCCAGTGGTCATGTACCTACAAGTGAGGCAATTAAGACATTTGAAACATCCCATTTTCAGTTTTAGGAAGCCCTCACCTTGATTCTTATCAAAACCAGTGATGTCTGTTTTCACTACCCAATTCCAAATATTCTTCCCGCGTGTATAACACGGCATTAGTGTAGTGTCCTTCAAATTCAAATCAGCATCCTTTTGTAATAATGACCAGTGTGTTTAGACACAGAATTGATTTTATCACTTAAGGTATTAAAGTGTTTAACCCAAGGGAACCGATTTTTGTTCTGTTTACATTCATTTAGGCATAATAGCTCATCACGGGATTTAGATAAGGCACGCTCTTTAGCAACAAGCAACATCTGTATGTCATATCCTCTAGAAACAAAACCCTGTATCATTTCATCAATTTTGAGGACTGCAGTCGTCCGATCACTGCAGATCCTCAAAACACGTATAAACTGGGAGAAAGGTAACCCAAACTTGGAGGATTTAGGGTGAAAACTCCTTGCATGCAAAAGGGAATTGCAGTCCGTGGGTTTTTTATACAATGAGGTACTGATTGTACCATTCCGATTACAAATTTCTACATCCAAGAAAGTTACACAAACCTCATCAATAGTATGTCAGTTTGATGGGGCTAGCTGTGGAGTTATGGCCCTCAATCAACTCCACAAATTTCTCACGTGTATCAGACCAAATAATAAAGATATCGTCAATATATCGGGTGTAAAATAATATACACTCCGGTATCTCAGGTACACCAAAGAAAATATCTTTCTCGACTGAAAACATAAATGCATTGGCGTACGATGGGGCCACATTCGACCCCATTGCACATCCGCTGCACTGTAGATATATCCTCCCATCAAATAGGAAGAAATTATGGGTCAAAATCATCTCCAATAATTTAATAACCAATCCATAATCTGGATTGGTTAAGTACCAATATCGGAATCACCATAAGATCTGCGATGACCCCTATGTTGCACTTTCTGCTGATCAGATAGGCCACCACTTATCCACCTATATACATTGTTATGCTCATAATCGTTGATAACTTTAGCAAGTTTCACTTTCTTAAATTGAACCAGATCTCGTTTATAATTAGCCAATTGTAGGCCCAATTTTTCAAACCAATCGGTCTGAGTACCAGCAGTAAGAGTCTCCTTATGAGCTACTTCAAATGTACAGATCTTCTCTTTAATGTTTTTTAACTCACGAGATGCTTCCTCTATAACGAGGAGCATGAGATCATAACTGCATTTATTTAAAATACAGATCCATCTTTTGCAGAACGAAATATTGTGGCGGCCATCCGATATTGGTACTACAAGTGACTCTGACAATGTTGACAATTCTAGAGCTTTTTCAACTCAGGTCCCTTTAGGAACACGCACCCGAAGTCGAGTCACAGGACCAGGAGACAATATACGAGGCGTGGAGGCCAATGGACGCGGAAAAAGATGACCAGGGAGACCACCGCTGCAGAGGAGATGCTAATATTCAGCCTGTCTAAAAGAACACTGACTGAACCCGAAGTACAGGTACTTACAAAGGGATTATCATTTGTCCCTACTGTTGCTTTCGATGAGATGAACTGGGAAATCGAGAAGTACAAACTTAATAGGAAACTTAAACTGCATGAAAAATTTAACGGGACTAAGGCTATATCTAACTCAGCTATACAGGGGTCTGATATTCCTCCTGCAGTAGCTAAATTAACTGCTAAATCGGTCTATGATCCTGTCTCTACTAACCACTCTATTAAGACCTTCATTAATGTGGTAGATAGCGATGTTCATGAGATTGTTAAATCTAGGACAATGGCTACAAACAATTTGTCATTGCTAGAATTGAAAGCATTGAAGTCACTATCGACATATACTGATGTGGTAATACGACCCGCTGATAAGGGCGGGTCGATTGTAATTCAAGACCTTGACAGCTACAAAGCTGAAATAATGAGACAATTGGGGATTTGAATGTATATATTCCATTGCAACATGACCCAACTACATGTTTTAGAGCTGAGCTACAGGATTGTTTGGAGGGAGCTGTTTTGGAGGGTATGATTACAGAGGATTTATGTAAAGCATTATTACCCGAGCACCCGGTTATACCTATATTATACACTCTCCCCAAGATTCACAAGGGGCTGAGCAACCCCCCTGGACGTCCGATTATTTCGGCACGGGGGTCGTTGTTTCAGCCTCTCTCTGTGTATCTTGACTCTCTCTTACAACCCTGTGTAATGGGCCATCCGGAATATTTATTGGATACAACATCCTTTTTGAACAAGTTAAGACAGTTGGGTGATATTCCCAGTGACAGTTTATTATGCAGCATCGATGTATCGAATTTATACACTGTGATTCCCAATTCTGCTGGGTTGGAGGCTGTTGTGCATCTTATTAAGGGGAATCCATTGTATAAGGGGCCAGATTATGGATTGGTTATTAAATTATTGGAGATGATTTTGACCCATAATTTCTTCCTATTTGATGGGAGGATATATCTACAGTGCAGCGGATGTGCGATGGGGTCGAATGTGGCCCCATCGTACGCCAATGCATTTATGTTTTCAGTCGAGAAAGATATTTTCTTTGGTGTACCTGAGATATCGGAGTGTATATTATTTTACACCCGATATATTGACGATATCTTTATTATTTGGTCTGATACACATGAGAAATTTGTGGAGTTGATTGAGGGCCATAACTCCACAGCTAGCCCCATCAAACTGACATACTATTGATGAGGTTTGTGTAACTTTCTTGGATGTAGAAATTTGTAATCGGAATGGTACAATCAGTACCTCATTGTATAAAAAACCCACGGACCGCAATTCCCTTTTGCATGCAAGGAGTTTTCACCCTAAATCCTCCAAGTTTGGGTTACCTTTCTCCCAGTTTATACGTGTTTTGAGGATCTGCAGTGATCGGACGACTGCAGTCCTCAAAATTGATGAAATGATACAGGGTTTTGTTTCTAGAGGATATGACATACAGATGTTGCTTGTGGCTAAAGAGCGTGCCTTATCTAAATCCTGTGATGAGCTATTATGCCTAAATGAATGTAAACAGAACAAAAATCGGTTCCCTTGGGTTAAACACTTTAATACCTTAAGTGATAAAATCAATTCTGTGTCTAAACAACACTGGTCATTATTACAAAAGGATGCTGATTTGAATTTGAAGGACACTACACTAATGCCGTGTTATACACGCGGGAAGAATATTCGGAATTGGGTAGTGAAAACAGACATCACTGGTTTTGATAAGAAGGAAGGTGAGGGCTTCCTAAAACTGAAAATGGGAAGTTTCAACTGTCTTAATTGCCTCACTTGTAGGTACATGACCACTGGGGATTCATTCTATCACCCACATAGTGGGAAGAAATACAGCATCAGACACAGGGTGACGTGTACAACTAAGTTCATAGTATACATGATTACATGCCCGTGTGGGCTGAGCTATATCGGGAAGACTGACCGCACTTTGTGGGAGAGAATGGCTTTGCACCGTTCTGCAATTCGGGCTGCTAGCAAATCTGGTGTAAGTGACCAACCAGTGGCCAGACATTTCTATGAGGCACAACACAATCTAGCTAAACTAAGATACATCATCATAGATCATGTACCAGTTTGGGCACGGGGTGGCAATAGATCATTAAAATTACTCCAGTGTGAGTCCCGTTGGATTCACAGATTGGGGACTATTTACCCAAAGGGCCTTAATGAAATCTAGGATTACATTGCTTCCTATAGGATTGTGGGGATTATATCTGCAAATGTGATGATTTTTATTTTACGATCATATTTACATATGGTGATTAGATACATATACCGCAATGGGTCATTTATAGCATTGATTGTATGCCATAACCATTGACGTCGGTCCGGGTTGTTGGCCTTATTGTAATATGCAGTAGCATTTATTTAACTTTGCGGAACATAAGTGTTATGTGTTATTATATTTGATGGGTTCTTTGGACCTTATGTTTGATCAATATGTTATAGCATATGCTGGGGCAAATGGATTACCATCCATGTGATCGCTATGTATCTGTTGGCTTATGAATAAAGGGAAGGGGGCTCATGTTACAGAGACATTGGCTACTATATGTCAGTATATGGTTCATTAGTAATTAGTAATAATGGATGTACGTTAATAGTACTGCGCCTCCATATAGGAGGTTCCTTCAATTTGTTTTTATTTTCACTATTGTGATCATGGCAACGGGTCGCGCCTGTGAGGTCATCACTGGGCGTTTCCATGTTAGACCCGGAAGCCGTGTCTCTGTGAGAGAATCAGGTTGATGAAAGCGAGTAAACTAAACCTGAAAAAAACTTCTTATACTTTGATTATTAGTGAGCTAGGATCACTTCAGTATAGCTAGTGCCAGACGGCAAGGTGTTTATTTCTGTTTATTTCGTTTGTGTTGCCTAATAAAACTGGAGGCCAGTTGCACCAGACCAGTGGACTTTGTGTGATTTCTCAGCTGCTGTGTAGTGCCATCTGGTACCAGTTCCCCGTTTTGGATCTGGATTTGGTTTTGCAAAACCACCCTTGTGTGGTTTTGCTTTTTTGCTTTTGGTTTTGGATCTGTATTTTTTATAAAAAATCATAAAAACAGCTGAAATCACATCATTTGGGCCTTTTTTGTTCCTACAGTATTATTAACCTCAATTACATTAATTTACAGTCATTTCCACTCAATTTTGATGTCCTCACACAATATTATTCACCAACAGAGGCCAAAGGCTGGCTGGCTAAACCAACAGAGCAGCGGCACAACTCAGGGCAGTTTTTTCGGTTTACAAATGTTTTCCAAATGAGTAATGTATTAGCAATAACCAATCAAACTAATTCACAAGTACATTCAATAGAAAACAATCCAGCACAGAAATTTATTGAAAATTGTACATGGAAAATCCTTGCTCAAAACAATTAGTCGTACTTAACAAGCAGCAAAGAATGGCCCCTACACAAGTGTACATGCCCCCAGCACATGCCTATTCTCACTACCCAAACTGCCTTTTCCTCCTGGGGCCACTGGGCCACCGATGACAGGATCTCTGTGTCCATGTAAAGCCCCAATCAATCAGCCTCTTTGTTGAGCAGTTCCCCAAAATCTCCCCGACCATAAAAACAGTGCTCCGTACCTACGAGTCAGAAAAAGTGCAGGTCGGATACAGTGTGGGTCGCATACAATGCAGGTCAGATACAGTACAGGTTGGATACAGTGTGGGTGGGATACAGTACGGGGTACAGTGTGGGTTGGATACAGTGTGAGTGGGTTACAGTCCGGGATACAGTGTGGATTGGGTAGAATGCAGGTTGGATACAGTGTAGGGTACAGTGTGAGTGGGTTACAGTGTGGGTCGTATACAGTGCAGTTTATAGTGTAGGTCAGATACAGTGCGGGATACATAGTGGGTTGGATGCAGTACAGGTCGGATGTAGTGTTGGATACAGTGCGGGACAGTGTGGATTGAATACAGTGCAGGTCGGATACAGTGTGGGATACAGTACAGGTCTGATATAGTGTGAGGTACAGTGCAGGTCGGATACAGTGCAGGACAGTGTGGATTGGATACAGTGCAGGTGGGATACAGTGTGGGATACAGTACGGGTCTGATATAGTGTGGGATACAGTGTAGGTTGGATACAGTGCAGGCCAGAGACAGAATGTTATACAGTGTGGGTTGAATACAGTGTGGGTCGGATACAGTGCAGTTTATAGTGCAGGTCAGATACAGTGTGGGTTGAATACAGTGCGGGTCAGATACAGTGTGGAATACATAGTGGGTTGGATGCAGTGAAGGTCGTTTATAGTGTTGGATACAGTGTGAGTCGGTTACAGTGTGGGATACAGTTCGGGTCGGATACAGTGCGGGACAGTGTGGATACAGTTCGGGTCGGATACAGTGCTGGTCTGATATAGTGCGGAATACAGTGTGGGTTGAATACAGTGCAGGGTACCCCTCCGGACATTTCCCCACCTTGTTCGGCCATCCACTGGCCCACTTCTTCCGAGGAAGAGGATCTGGGACAACCTGGCCCTGAAGCTGCAGGTATTTTGTTTCATGTTTGCAATTATTTTGTTAAAATGTGCCCTATATGCATACACTGTGGTATCCCTGCTTACAATCTAAGGGCAGTCCAATTTTTTTTTTTGGGGGGGTTAAAGCATCTTTTTTTTTTCTTTTGGGTGCTAAGTTATGTAAAATTTCGTTCCAAATTTAATGTTTAAAATGTTTTTTTTTTTGGTTATTTTTTTTTCTTTGCTTTTTGAGTTTGTTTACCTAAATTTTGCCCAAATTTATTCATGTTTCATAACAAAAAAAACTTTACAATAACCACATATGCCAGAGCCAAATACAAGTTTCATTGTGCTTTTTAAAATTTGTTGTCTAAAATCAATATACAAATTGTGTAAGGATTATTTCAGATGCCAAAGTGATTGTTCAACCCACTATTCTCATGTTCATGTTTTGTTAAGTTGTTTTTTGTGCCAATTGGTAATTTAGGCAAATTCATGTTACCACTATATTTTTGCACAAAAATTAGCATGGTATGTTAACTAGTTTTATTTGTAAATCATACTGTTTTCCTTTTATGTTTTCTTTAAAAAATTCACATTTAATTAAAACACATATTTGTCTTTCAACAGACCCAAGGAGGCGCGATCAGCAGATTTTGGCCCATATTATGGCGACGAGGGGGCATTTGGTCGAGCTGCTGGTCTCAATGGACCATTTAATAGTTTTTTTGCACCAATAATATGTTTTTTATTTTGATTTTGTTACTAAAAGGTGTTTATTTAAACAAATCTCATTTATTGACTCAAACATTAGCTCACAAGGTCAATCAATGTGTTTGTTTTTTTTAACATTTGGGTTTTTAGAATTTGCATATGAAAATGCAAACAATGTGCCAGACTAAATTTTTTGATTAATTATTCTTTAAAAATTTAAATGAAAAAAACAAAGTGTTTTCCAAGAATTTAAATACATATTTTGTCATTCAACTAATTGGGACAATTGACATTAACTCCATAATGTTTTGCCAAAATACCCTTATGTAGTTATTTAATGTATTAAAAATTATCAATGCAACTCCCAAAATTGGAAAATAAAGAGGAAAAAAGGTAGGGCAAACTATGCAAACATGTTGTTAATTGTTATTTTGTTTTAAAAAAAAAACACTTGGAAATTAATTTAAAAGGTACTGTCCATTTGCTGTTTTTTCATGTTAAAAAAACAAATAAATATAAAATTTGTTTATTACACATTATCTCACAATATAAAAAAAATACACACTAATAGTATAAAAAAAATATCAAGAACTGGTTGAAGATGGTGCATGCCAACATGTTGTCCCAAATCAGATAAGAAACACATTTGTCCAGGTGTAAAGGTCATTTGTGTGTCATTATTGTCACAGGCGATCAATTTCAGGAAGTAAGCAGGTTGTTGTTTGGATTTTGCAAAAAAAAGAATAAAAAAAAGGTTAAAATTCAAAACATAGGATAGTAAACACACATAATTTTCATTATTCCCAATGTCAACAAATTAAAAAAAAAGGAAAATCAAATACCTGAAAAAGCGTGTAACTACCTCATCACGTATGGCCCCCCCTGACACTCTCCTCCGACCAACCTCGGGGGGGCCATCCTCAGGCAAGGCATCCTCTGGCTGCATTGGGACGCCACTCCTTATGGCGATGTTGTGAAATATCCCACACAGGACCACAATTTTGGAAACCATAGCTGGCAAATACATGAGGTCGCCACCAGAGCAGTGGAGGCATCAAAATCGGCCTTTTAAAAGGCCAATACAATGCTCCACCACCTTCCTGGTGGCAGTAAGTGCGGAATTATATTGACTTTGTGGCCCTGGTGTAGGAACCAAATAAGGAGTGAGCAGCCAGGGCATGCAAGGGTAACCACTGTCTCCTGTGAAAATAAAAAAAAATTCAGTACCATTTCTAAGTCAACAGTGTTAGACTTAAAAATTAGGGGTATCACTTACCCAGAAGCCACGCATCACCAGCTTGTAGGTTGTTTAATTTTTGCCAAAGCCCTGATTGCTGGATGACAAATGAATCATGTGCACTTCCTGGAAATTTGGCATTCAGGGACAGGATCTGGAGGGAGGCATCACATACCACCATTACATTCATTGAATGGAAATATTTGCGGTTCCTAAATATTGCCTCCAGCGCTGCTGGAGGCTGAAGTGGTATGTGAGTGCCATCCACAACCCCTATGATGTGTGGGAAGCCTGCAATTTTGAAAAATGTCTTTTTCACCACATTAAGGGACCCCATATCCAATGGCATATTAATAAAATGATGGAGGTGCTTAAAGAGTGCATTCATTACCGGCCTCAGGATCCTTGAAAAGGAGGATTGGGAAATGCCAGCAACGATCCCAACTGTGGTCTGGAAGGATCCTGAGGTGCAAAAATGTAACACCGACATTAACTGCGTAAGTGGTGGTATTGCTGTTGGATTGTTAATTTGCCTTTCAAGATCACTCTCTATTAATGAAAGAGTGTCTAGGATGATTTGGGGTGGTAGGTAATAACGCCGTAAAACCACATCATCAGGCATTCCAAAAAGGGTGACATGTGTTCTAAATATCTGGGGCCTTGCATGCCTACGATGCCTACGCCTAGGAGGATGTTGAGGTTGGTCGGGGTCGTGGACCATCGCCACTATAATTCGCCCAACATCAATCTGAAATGTTAGACAATGTAGTTATTTTTACAACATTTAACAATGAGAAAATATACTTATCTTTTTTACACATTAAGAAGAATCTTACAGGGTTAAGCAGTGACATCTTGAAGTAAACCTACGAATTAGATTTACCATAAAAATAATGTAAAAATTAACACAGAATAAAGACAGGCTAAGGCTAAAATATAAAGAATGCATACACTACACAGATGATGTTGTTATTCTAGGATTTTCAAAGAAAATTAAAATGAACGCTAACGCCACAGACAGGAGATGAGCAAAATATATGCAATATAGGTAACAAAATAATGCTAAATGGTACGCTAACGCCACAGACAGGAGATGAGCAAAATATACGCAATATAGGTAACAAAATAACGCTAAATGGTACGCTAACGCCACAGATAGGAGATGAGCAAAATATACGCAATATAGGTTATAAAATAATGCTAAATGGTACGCTAACGCCACAGACAGGACATGAGCAAAATATACACAATATAGGTTACAAAATAATGCTAAATGGTACGCTAATGCCACAGACAGGAGATGAGCAAAATATACGCAATATAAGTTACGAAATAACGCTAAATGGTATGCTAACGCCACAGACAGGAGATGAGCAAAATATACGCAATATAGGTTACAAAATAACGCTAAATGGTACAGACGCCACAGACAGGACATGAGCAAAATATATGCAATATAGGTAACAAAATAACGCTAATTGGTACGCTAATGCCACAGACAGGAGATGAGCAAAATATACGCAATATAGGTTACAAAATAACACTAAATGGTATGCTAACGCCACAGACAGGAGATGAGCAAAATATACACAATACATTTCGCATTTTTGATGGCAAAAAAATCATTTGGCCCCCAAAAAAACACCTATCTGCATAGTGTGACCCCTTAAAAAAACATGATAAATTAATAAAAATAACAGGGTCTAATGTATGTCAAGAAACACTTACCGCACAAAGACAATCACAAAAAAATAAACGCAATCCACAACACGAAAGAAGAAAAAAAAAACAACTAAAATAAAAAAAAGGAAATACGTATTAACATTAAAAAATGTAAAAAAAATTGCAAGTTTAAATCGACCCAAAAAGTGACCCACAAAACTTACCTCAACACAAAAAAAAGTCTTAGAAAAAAAACACAAAAATGCGAAAGAAAAAAAAATAAAAATCGAAAACTCGCACCAAATACAACCAACTCCTTAAACAACCACTACTCCGCAACAATCACCAACTCCAACCACTTTAATCAACCCACCCCGAAACAAGGCCACAAAAAAGCCTTAAATAGACCGAACTTTCCCGCTCAAATCAATGACGCACAATAGATGCGCCCGTATAATGCACACGCATCTATAAAAATTTCATGAGAGCCCACAATGGGTGTGCTGAATTCAAGGGTTTAATCATGTCCACTGAACAGCAGCAAAGCCAAAATCCAGGACCTCACAGTAAGTAGCTCCAAAATTAAAGTTACCATACAAATAAAAAATAAAAAAATAATATTTTTTTTTTTTTGTAAGGTGTTGAGACTGACAATGAGGAGGCTCTGGGGCCTAGTACCCAGGCCAGGGCCAAACGAAAAAGGCAGCTGCAATTCACAAGAAAGGAGATGGAGGCTTTGGTGCAAAAGTGCGTTGATAACCTGGCACAGGCACCCCGAAATATGGGTTCAACCCAGAGATGGAAACTGTGGGAGGAAATAGCCAGTGCTGTCAATGGGGTTGGTGATTTTGTCCGTTCAACCAAAGAGGTCAAACGCTGGTACGTAAATGCTGTAACCTATTTCAAAAAACGTAGTAAAAAAACTAACCATACATTTTTAAACAACAGATGGAGCGACTTCAAATATCGGTTAAAACAAAAAATGGCTGATAGGGCTAGGCATGCAGGGGGGACAGGTGGTGGGCCAACCCCTGTGTCATTGGAGTTAACAGATTTGGAGGAGCTGGCACAGGGGTGTGTGCAGGAAGAGGAGGTATTTGGCATGTCCAACATGGACACAGACATGCCAGACTTTGCAGCTCCACATGTTGCTGCAGGTAATTTAGTTATAAATGATTGAAAAATTTGTTTAAATACAAATACAAATGTACTAAAATTTTTATGATCTCTCTTTTTCACACAGGCACAGAAGAGGACGAGTCTGCTCCAGAACTGAGATTTGGCCGCAGTAGATCTGCTGGCTCCACAGGGGAGGAAGCAGTATTTCTGGCTGGGGACCCTGTGGCGGACAGTCCAGGGCCTTCCCCCTCGCAGGCAGTGGCCGTTCTCACAGATCTCAATGATAAAATGGATAAAAACACAGAGATTCTGATGAGGATGGACGCCAATCTGCTACAGGTGGCGGACGCCCTGGAGGCAAACGCTGCAGCCAATGTCAGAATAGCTAATGCCCTGGAGCAGCTCGTCTGCCTGCACATGTTGGAGCCGGCCTCCCTTCCTGCTGGAACATCAGGGCCCTCCACCTCTGGCGCAACATCGGCCATCCCTCCAAATGTGCCTAGCCCTATGTCTAGCCCAGAGGAAACACCAGCTACCTCTGCCCAGGCACACCGTACAACCAGACAGACAAAGTCATGCGCCCTCCAACATCAAGCCAAGGGGGGGAGAAGGCATTGACAGCACTGGCTAATTTCCCCAAATTCCATCTCTGTGTTTGCCCCATATTTTTGCTACACCAAACCTCCCTCTCCTTTCTTGTGAATTGATTTTTTTTTAACATTACTTTATTTTTGGGATGTAAAAAAAAAACCATTTGGCTGAAAAAAAAGCAACATTTCTAACAAAATGTGAACATTTAATTTTTGGAAAAAAAAAAACCCCTAAAAAAATAATGTGTGTCAAATTCATTAGCAAATGGCTAAAAGAGACTGGAACAAACATACTTAAATACATAACAAAGGTCATATACTATAAAAAACGTTTAAATTCCAAAAAACATAAGGTAACGGGTAGGTAAACAATAACACAAGCAAAGCAATTAGTAGCTGATTGTCTTTCTGCATTGTAACCAAAATGTAAAAAAAAATTATACATAAAAAAAAAAATGTGTTGCGTTTTTTAAAAACAAAATAAATCTGACAACAACATGCGTACGGAATATAGCAAAAAAATCAAGCATTTTAAACTTTATTTAAACATTTATTTTGTGATTGCTGTGATTACAAAACACAAACAAATAGGAACACAACATGCGATCCAAATTTAGGTAATAAATCATGGCCATTGAAAATCACCTTCTCGCAAGTGATCCAATTATTAGGTGATTGGTCTTGTGCCTTGTAAAGGAGAATAGCAAAACATTGATTCGCTAAGGGAGCTACGAAGAGACCATCGTCTTTGCGAGATCCAATACCCTACCACAAGCTGAACGAGCAGTCATAATGGAAACTGGATCACACAGTGACGTATCCAAAATACCGTCCAAATTGGACGTTCACACAAGATAATACATGTACGCCCAAAAAACGGCTTGCCACGCCTGCTTTTTCTCATCTCCACCCCCGTTACCACCCATAAACGGAACATTCTGTCAATCAAATTACATAGGTCACTTCCTGTTTGCTGTTTATACGAGCGAACGAAAAATGACCACAATGATCCGGCCGCACATGCGCAATGAGAACCGGACGCATGCGTGGTTTAAAACAATCGAATGCGTATGAGCGAACGGCTGATTGCGTCCGGCTCTGAATCAGGCCCACAGTACAATTTATAGTGCAGTTTGGATACAGTGTGGGTTGAATACAGTGAGTTATACAGTGTGGGTTGGATACACCAATAGTGCACTTATTGTAATAGCAGTGTCTGCAGTGTGGGGTGCTGGTGGTGTCCTCAATGCAAGAGTGCCAGTGGTGTCCTCAGTGCAGGGATGCTGATGGTGTCTGCAGTGCAGTGGTGCCGACTGTGTCCTCAGTGAGGGAGTGTCGGCAGTGCAGGCTTTCTGACGGTGTCCTCAATACGTGGGATGGCAGTGTGGTGGTGTCAGTGTCAGAGTGGCAGTGTCCTCAGTGCAGGGTGCCGGCAGAGTGGGGATGTCAGCGGTGTGCTCATTGCAGGGTGCCGGCAGAGCGGGGGTGCCAGCGGTGTCCTCAGTGCACATGTGCTGACAGTGTCGGCAGTACATGGGGCAGCAGTACGGGGGTGCTGGCAGTGTCCTCAGTGCATGGTGTCGTCAGAGTGGGGATGCCAGTGCTGTCCTCAGTGTGGGGTTGCTGACAGTGTCGACAGTGCAGGGGAGCCGGTGATGTCCTCAGTGTGGGATTGCCGGCAGTGTCAGCAGTGCGGGGTTTCTGACGTTGTCCTCAGTATCATGAGCTGTCATTCGCGTACTGTAACTTCATGCTGAAGCATGTAGTTACAGTGTGTCCGTGGTCCTTAATGGATTTCTGCGGAGAACATCGTGAGACAAAAGGTGAGTATTGGTGCTTTATTACAGGTACATCGATGGATACTTTACGGTGACAAGAGGACATGAACATCGGGCAGGAAGTAAGTATGTGAGAGTGTGGTAGGTGTGCAATAAACTTGTACTTTCACGGTGTGTGCGTTGTTTCTTTACACATTTCTTTCCAGGTGAACTACAGGTGCCAGCAGGCACTTAATGACCCACATGCTGGTACTTGTGGTTCTACAAGGCCCCAGGGATCCCTGGCCTGGGCTGACTAGCGGTCAGGACTGATACTGCGGTTGGGGGGCCGGGTGAAAGGGCTCCCGTGGCTCTGGCATCAGCCCCCCCCCGCTAGAAGGGTCCAGTGCTGTTTTTAATTATAGGGGGACTCCTAAGCAATTTTTTCACCCTATAATTAAAACCAGGACTGGCCCTGCAGCCTGGTGCTGGTACCTAATTTACGGTGGAACCCTACATGTTTTGTTCCCCAGGACAGGATGGTAAGTCCGGGGCTGGTTAGGCTTTTGGGAGGGGGGAACCTCATGTAATTTTTTTTTTTAATTAACCCTTACTACACACGTTCCATTCAGAAACTTACAAGAATCACACTGATTTGTGTATGTTGAATGACAACTCGCAGCTCAGGAGGTGGTGCATTGAAAACTTCTATTGATTCCCCGATTTGAGTGTAAAACGTGTGACTTTAGCAAAACGAATAATGTTAAAATCCTGATTTTCATGAAATAAGTGACTTCCGATTTGACCTGATGCAGGGGCAGAAGTATGGGAGATAATGGAGGTGCCTGCCGCCGGGTGCCAGTACTGAAGGGGCACCTCCTCCATCACCCACAATATATTCACCCCACTTAGGGCTGTAAATATGGAGGATAGGGGGGCACTAAATTATAACTTGCCTCCGGGCATCTGGAATGAACTTACGCCACTGACCTGATGGTGATATAATTTCTATTGTTCAAAACGGCCTAATTTGCGGCATTAAACCACCCGATTTCAAGCTGAAAAAAAGAAATCACCCGACTTTGATGACAATAAATCCCCGGTTTGCAAAAAAATTATATTATCACCCGAAAATGCAAATCGGGACCAACACGAAAGTTGAAAAACATTATTGTTTAGTTGTATCCCAAATATACATATATGTGTGTGTGTATATATTCATGAAAATTCATGTAAATGGTATGACATACAAATATAATAGTCAACTTTATGGACTTGGTACATAATTTTGTCACATGAAGTAGTTATGACGTAATGTCACTTGTCATGTTTCCTTAGATGTGCATTAGGGTCCCACATAGGAAGGAGGCTGACCAGAGGATTTGGTACATAAGTTTAATGGACGTTCTGACGTAGTCCTGCATGAAGAATAGCAGCTGCCTTAGAACTTAAAAGAGAATGGCTCCCTGTTAATCCAAAAAGAAGTAATCTTCTAGAAGACCGATCCCCCTTACAGGCACACACATTACACTAAATAATAGATACAATTATTTTCTACACAGTTAATATGATATATCCTGCATTTTAATGAGAGCTGCCATGTTTCTCACTCTGCTGAGATAAAAGTAAATCTCATCTATAGACAGCAATGGAATAGCACCATCTTTTAGGTACACTTACAGAATACATTTACATTAATTACATTTCGTTTAAAAACATGTAAAACAGACCTGGCCAACCTGTGGCTCTCTAGCTGTTGTGAAACCACAAATCCCAGCATACCCTCCAACCAATTAGCTGGTAAAGTATGCTGGGACTTGTACTTTCATAACAGCTGGAGAGCCACTGGTTGGCCAGGCCTGATTTAAAGCAAAATTTATGTACTAATATATATGGAAACCTGATTTTTCACTGGGCTAAATAAAATACATTATATAACTGATTTTTTTTTTTTCAAAAAAGAGCTATTTTTACTCCAGTATTTTTTTTTTTTTTAAATAATTATTATCTTATGTCTCATGTCATTGCATGTCATTTGTTTGTACAATGATCCCCTGAATGTACTGTGTTACATAATATGTTGCTCTATTAGTAGAGTCTATTTTTTTTATATAGTGTCACCATTTTGCAGAATAGTACTCACTATAATGCAATTTGAATATTGCACATTGCATTACTGTAAATCAAGGAGATTATGCAGGCTGTATGGAAAGATAGGTTTGCAGCCCATGCAAATATGTTGCCATATGCAGGGCCACTGACATGTCAAATGGGCCCCAGTGCTCGCATGGGGACGAGGCCAACAGTGGGGAACACCAAATCATGAGCATTATAATCACCAACTGGTTAAATAATATAGAGACCATTAAGGAGGATTATGAGTGAGCTGTGGACATACAATTTTAGTTTAGCTGGAGAATCCCTTACGCTAAATGTTTATGTATGTTGACTTAGGGGTGTTTTAAGAGAGGAGGGGGCCCATGTGCAGCCTCCGTTTGGGCCCCCTCCTCTCTGTCAGCGGCTCGCCTCAGCTCACTAACGCGGTAGATTCTGGCTTCCTGCCAGAATCTACAGCGCATGCGCGGGTCTCCGGGAAAATGGCTCCCACGCCCACTATCCCGGGGACATCTTTTCTGCGCATTTGTTGATCACTGGGATAATGTCCGCCAACATTTTCCCACTGAGTATTTGCTGCTCTGCGGGGCAGCACTTTGGGATTGATGGAATGGTAAATATAATTACCTATGGGTGCAGGGTGTGACCCAGCGGCCAGTGTGCACCGTACACCTTGCACCCATTATAAAGACTCCTATGTGTTGACTGTTTTTTTCTTTAAAAAAAGCAGTTAAAAAAGAACACTCTGTTAAGGAGTATTGTGCTTTCCTATGTTATACCAGCTTGCTACAATCTAAGGTAACGCAGAGGCTCTGTAAAGACTGTAAAACAGTGAATGGTCTAAGATGTCATAATAAACATAACTGTCACGCAAAGCTTTATCATTTCAGCTTTTTGCCCTATATCAGAATTGCACATCCAAATCAAGAGGGTAGCTGTAAGTAATCTAAGGAAGATGGCAGTGACTTGTCAAATGTACCCCAGTGCTCGCACGGGGACGAGGCCAACATTGGGGAACACCAAATCATGAGCGTTATAATCACCAACTGGTTAAATAATATAGAGACCATTAAGGAGGATTATGAGTGAGCTGTGGACATACAATTTGAGTTTAGCTGGAGAATCCCTTACACTAAATCTTTATGGCAGAAGATGGCAGTGACTTTGATGGCGAGTAGCTACAGCCGAATGCATGCATGCTACAGTACATGCCAATATCAGAGGGCCAGGATCAAACAGCTAACTTTACACACAGACAAACACATGCCTATTACCTTCAGTTCTCCTTTTCGCCCGAAGGTAAACGCTTTTCTTATCCTACAAACACAGATCGCTTTGTTCCCACCCGAGGAAGCTTAAGGATAACCAAATACACATCGTGCAAAAAAGCAGAAGAAAACACTTTGGGAGGAGGGATGAAAAAAGACAGGGGTTACAGGAAATGGCAGACATTTTTTCTTGAATTAAATCATTAAGACTGACCTGAAAAGTTAAGAGTAAAGGAGGAAACAACTGGTTACATTTAGGTCACAAGAAACAGCCAAGTGGGGAGCTGAAAGCAATTATCATAAATGAATGTTACTCTTTTATGCCTGACCACCATGCCTGCTCCCAGAATGCTCTCTGGCGATTGTAAAAACAGATGCATTATTTAGGCTTCCTTCACGGAGATATTAGCTAATATAATTGTCAGGACTTTTATAAACCAACATCTGTTATGATTAATGTAAATGGAGGATTAATCAGTTTTGGGGAAAAAAAATAACAATAGTAATAATGTTACCGCAGGATGAACAATAAAACATACGAGTTTGGTTCTATTTGCGGTCAGGCCTTCTCATAATAATGTTTTCAGGGAATCACTCCATGCATTTGATACAACTTGGCTTTTGCGTGGTGTTTTCTTTTAACACAGCAGGGAGTTTTGTCATCCTGCCATTGGAATGATCTGTTCCCTGTGACACTTGGGAGTATCTGCGAGGGAATGCCGTATTAGAAAAGATATTTGTTATAGTTAAATTTGAACAACTGAAATAACAAGCATTGTTACTGTGTAATAAGGGTGTGAAATCCCAATGAATAGGCTTATGTGTTTCAGCTTTAGTTTCAAAGGCTTGTCTGCAATTAAAAAATCTGTTGTGGAAATAATATTAAACAGGGTTACTCGGAAAACATTGAGAACGGGAAGTTTTAATATTGTACAGAAAGGTATCTACCTAATTAAGGACCTGGTTCAGAGATGGAAGCAATGGCGATTTTGACGCAGAACGAGCAATTTTTTACTATTGCGAATGCGTCGCACTGCGAACGTGTAGGGAATGTCTTGCGATTCCACTCGCAAAAAGAACCCATTTGCAAAGTGAGTGACAGGTAGTCAGCGTATGGGGGAGTTAACGGGGGAGGGTTAAGAAAAACGCAGGTGTGTCTTACCGTTTAAACGCCATTATTTGGGCATAAATTAGCCATTGCAGTCTCCTACGCAGCATGATGGTGTCAGGAGAGACGCTTTGTTTGAGACAGTCCATACCTGCCATAAGGGGGCAATCTATTACTCTTCGATGTGTGATCACATCATGAGACTGCGCACATCACCGCCAATTGCGTTAGCCCAACATCACACCTTTCCTGCGCACCTTGGTTCTGCACTTTGTAGCCATTGTTGCTAATTGAATTTCCCCCACAAAAATGTATATTTTGCCAGGTCCACTGTGGAACCTGATTTATTTTAAAGTACCCAAATGAACATTTTGTTTCATAGAGATGTGATTGACATGACAATCATTACTATATAAGTATATCATTCATCATTTTAGTAGAGTCCTTTACACTGTTGATGTTTTGACTTCATCATTGTCCCATTTCTTCACCCACATCACGACACTGCCCCTCCTCACATATTTACAGCAGTGGACTAATCTCTGACTTCACACATGATCAGCGCACTCATATCCTGAAATTTGAGATGTGCGCGGACCACGTGTTTTGGTTTTCTTTAAAACTGATAAAAACAGCTTAAAGGTGCATACACACTAGACAATATGCTCCCTGAGCGATATCGTCTAGTGTGTCCCCGGCAGGCTGTGCTCAATGTCGTTTATGACATTGAGCACAGCCGCTGAACGATATCATTAACGATATCGTTCAGCGCCGGGCTCTCTCCCCCATTCCCTGACATGCAGCAACCTGACGAGATCGTCAGGTTGGCCTGCATGTCAGCCCGATGAACGATGATGACGAACGACCCGCGGGAACGCGCGTCATCGTTATCGTTCATCTTTTTGGGCTTAAAAATGGACGATAAAGTGGACGACTGAACGATAACGATATTGTTATCCTTCAGTCGTCCACTTTATCGCCCAGTGTGTACGCACCTTAAATCATCTCATTTGAACCTTTCTACATGCAATTCAAAACCTGTGATCCAGTTTTTAGGTCCAAGATCCAAACTTAGGGTTAAGGGGCCTATCCATTACACGACTTTGTGAACAATCCAACCAAAACCAGGAGGCTTTGGTCGTATTGTTCACAAAGTCGTGTAATAGATAGCCGGCAAGGACCAGCGATCCGCGTGCACACTGGGTCCTTGCCGACCCCGACTATCTACTGAACATGCCCGTCAACCTGACAACGCTCATCAAGTTCGGCATGTTCAGAGATAGGAGGTAGGGCGTTTGCACTGAATGACGTTCAATGAACGCCATTCAGTGTGGGCACTGCACCTCAGCGACCTGAAGGTCTGAACGCTAGATGTTCAGGCTTTCAGGTCATCTTGTGTATAGGCCCCTTTAGACCTGAGCCGGGACTTGGTTCTACTCGAAACCCCAAAAGTGATCTGAGCCGGACCTGGTTCGGCTCGTAACCCCAACGTTCTGGTGTGTTCTGTTTTCAGCAAAACCAAACTGCTCATCTCTACCTGAACTACTCAGGTAATCTGATGGGTTACTAGCTACTCTATACTCACCCACTTCAAATTTGGGGATATAATGATGATTGAATTATGTACATAAAAATGGTTCTCTAAAACTAGTCAAATAAACCTCAATAAGGCTGCTGATAAATGATAATAAGTAGCATTATACTGTATATAGCAGACACATATTTGGCAAAGCGACAGTGTGTATACTGTATTTATCAGCTAGCATTTTCAAAGGGATCCAAAGATGTATAACAGCATGGGAAACAATTGTGAGACCATCCCTAATTCTACTAGCTGGAGGCTTTACCTACATTTGGGCCGGATTGAATTAGACGCGTAAAGCTATAATCGGTGAAAAAGTTTCGTCTATTGCCACTTTTCTCCTGTTTGCTTCTCATCTCCAAGTTCAATTCCAGGACGTTTTCGCCTAAGCGGAAACTCAATGCGCTGAAACAGGCGGAAAAGTGCAAAATCTCTATTTTGGGGTGCAAATGTGGGGAATTGATTCAGAACCCTTTGGACACTTCCCAAAGGACAAATCAACCAAAAAAAAATAAAAAATTACCTCAGAAAACCCCAAAAAAGACTTGTCATTTTTCGGCGAAAATGAAAAAAGTTGGGGGCAATCATAAAAACTAACGAGATAGGTTTTGGGGGGCCTGTTTGGATGGGGCAGGTGTTTTTAGGATTGCAGGTACATGCAGCAGGTGGATTCTTAAAATTTTTTAAAAGTGCACTTTAGAGACACAAAAATATGCTCGCACCCATTTTCAAGTACCCCAAATTTGACTGGACTATTTCTTTTAACCAAAAAATACTGTTTTCTATCATTCTTCACCACTTTTACAAAAAAGCATCTAGAAAGCTTTTAACACAACTTAAGGACATAAAGTACGTTTATTAGGGCTAATAGTACACATCTGTCATGATTTCCAGTGTCAGAGCGTCTTATTTAGGGGTGCTGCCGGATTACCCCAATCTATTCAGTGCTTTCCACCTGTTATGCATTTGCCTATTTGCGTTTTTGCCTGTCCTGTAATTGAATAGGGCAAAACGCGGGGACGCGCATGCTGCGAATACGCGTCCCAAACAGGTGAATGCGGTGGAAAGTACAACAGGCGAAAAGTCCCGGATTGAATATGGGCCTCTTGAATATTCATTCACCATTAACCCTACTGGTGAACATCTGGAAGTTCATGACCTGGGGACAACCAGATACCGGTAAGAGGGCTTGTTTTATGGGAGGCTGTTGATGAAGACCATGCTAGATTAGACTCAAGCCAGGGCTGTGGGACCAGATATTACATATTTATTGTGCCATAAAAGGGTACACTTTACATGCATGCTATAGTAAAATAGAACATGTATAGTGCCGTATGCATTGATTAGTCAATACTGTATGCCGGAGATACAACCTTCCAGCATATTATGTAGTCCTATGCTCAATGCCATCTCAATAACTATTTTTAATCTTGTTTTAGAGGACAATAACATTTGTCAAATAGTAATATACATGTATAGGGAGAGCAATACTTTATTTGCAGTATAATGATGTGTATTAATAAGTAATGCTATGCAATGTGTATTATTTTGCAGGAGTGTTCTTTTTATAAACAAAATGAATTATTATATATCACAGCAGGATTAAGGACAACTTGTGGATTTCACACTGTTGTGATGACAGAGGACATTTTCTATGCCTGGTGGAATTTAAATTACTAGTCAGAATGCATTAATGAACAAGGGTTAAAAAATGATGGATCATCCTCTCTTTATGGTCTGATTTGTGTAGTCCTATTATAGCTAAAGAGTAAAGTTTTGGGTTTGAGTTAATGGTTTATAATAGTGATTTCACGGTTACGAGGTCTCCTGCCTTGTTTTGAAGTTTTTAATGTCGGCTTTATTGTTTTGCCAGAAAGAACAGTGATATGGAAATAGCATTTGTTCCAATTATAACTATCCACAAAAATGTTTGAAGTGCAAAAATGAAAGCATTTTATTTTATTCAATTACATCATATGCATATGGGAGACTTGCTGTAGGTCTTGAGGTGCTATCTCCGCCAACACACAGGTTTAGGCTGATTCTAAACTACTGGGGTCAGCGACTCTACTGGTCCAGGTTGGCCTACTGGTTTGTCATTTGGGGAGGGAATTTGGATACCTTGAGTTGTTGGCGATATACTGGCAGTTAGCCCCAATGTAGGTCTTCAGTTGCTGGGTTACAGCTGGCAGTTGTCCCCCATCTAGGCCTTGAGTTGTTGTCGATGGACTGGCAGTTTGTCGCATTCACATCTTTTACTGGATAATTTGGGTAAGATGGTGATTCTGTGTGTATGGCCATTATGTCTTCCTGTGTGTATGGCCATTATGTCTTCCTGTGTGTATGGCCACTATGTCTTCACCACCATACCCTTTTCCTCCTTTCAATAAATAACTAAATAAAGCTAACCGATTTCCCTGCCAATGTGTCTCCATGTCCTTATTGTAGATATGTTTTTTCCTCTAATCACCTGAAATGTAGGCTGACATCAGCCAATAGTAAGAGTATTTTTTACTGCTGTTGCAAATATAAAATAGTACACAATATCTACTTGCACCCACACAAATACACACATTTACATTGTACAATAGTTATTATAATTATTATTATTATTACTACTATTTTAGGTCTTAGCCAGGGCTGGCGCTAGGCTTTTCTGCCCCCAGCGCCGTCCCGTGTTGCCGCCCCTTCCCTCCTCTGCTCCCTCCCCCTGAGCTTACATATTCACTATAGCATCGGGAGGGAGGGCGGGCGTTTCCTGCGCCCGCGGGATACAGTGGCACTCCGGGCAACGGCCCAGCTTGCCCGTGCCTAGAGCTGCTACTGGTCTTAGCATTGGTTTAATTTGAATTTAGACATTTGTTGACACTGATAAGTAACAACAGTAATATACATAATGGGTGATGTATCAAACATTCTAAATAGGGCATTTTATATAATGTACTTGATAAGCAATAGCTAAAAGATGATTGGTTGCTATGGGTAACTTCTCTATTTGTCCTCTTTAAAAGGCTGGATACATCTACCATTTAGGCCGTGATGCATGACTCTTCGCAAGCATAACAGTGTTTACTATAGCCGCATGCTTGAAGAAAAGCACAAAGGACAGCTCTCCCAGGAAGAGCTGACTTTTGGGACAGAAGAATTTTCGGGTTTAGGTCCCAGGAGTCCTTCTGAGTACAGTGTGTGTCATGTGACACACGCGCTGCTGGGTGCCTAAAGTGGACACTGAATGTAAGGTTAGGGTTCACAAGAAGTAAGTAACTCACTGAAATACCTGGGGCCTTATGCAGATTGGAACATACGCAAGTCTGTGTATCTTTCCATGCCCAGAGAGTGGACACACATATGCAGATTTTCAGAGTTCTGCCATTTACACCAATCTGTGCATGGAGAGGTGAGGCAGGAGGATGTAGGCCATAGTACAATAAAGGTGCACGTGCCTGCAGAGAAAAGCATATAGGAGATGTGGACAATGACTTCTCGTAAACCAGGTGAGATTGCTGCCAATGAGGCAGCAGACACCAGGGCTGCAACTGTGTGTGTGTGTGGGGGTTGGCACGTGCCCTGGGCACTGGACTTGAGGGGGCGCCGAGGAGATGTTGGAGACAGGGCTGGACAGACTGCTGAGTGGGGCCCGCAGCCGGCGCAGCCCTTGAGTTACATAGCACTGCCATCATTCTAATGTGGTGCCAGTTGCGAGCCAATTGGAGCTAGTGGATAGACAACCAATCAGCACTGGCTGCCAGTCCACAAGTTCCGATTGGCTCGCTACCGGGGCCAGTTTCGAATGATGGCGGTGCTGTGTCTCTCGAGGGCTGAAGACAGCTGCCTGTCAATGCAGGTTGTGTGGCTCCAAATCCACAACTGCTGATGCAGGGACAAAGGGGAGATGAGAGAGTGATGAAGAGACATGGGCAGGGGGGGCATAATGTGTAAGGGGCATTACTGTGTGGAATAATGTGTAAGGGCATGACTGTGACATAATGTGTTACATGGGGCATTACTGTGTGGCATAATGTGTAAGGGGCATTACTGTGTGGCATAATGTGTAAGGGCCCTTACTGTGCGGCATAATGTGTTGTAAGGGGCATTACTGTGGCACAATCGCCGGATGGCTGAGATCCTGATGGTGAGTATTAGGGGTACATTTAGGGGTTAGGTTTAGGCACTAGGGGGGAGGGTTAAAGTTAATCTGCGCCAGAAAAGGGTTAGGTGCAGGTGGCTGGGGGCGGTTAGGGTTAGGCTGCAGGAAAGGTGTGTTAGGGGTAGGTGTAGGGGATGGGTTAGAATTAGAGATGTGCGGGTCCAGATTCTGAAATCCAAACACACACAAATTTAGGGGTTTCGAGTAGAACCGGGTCAAGGTTTGGATTCACTTTTGTGACCCGGTTTGGATCTTTTGCCGGTTCAGAATTTAAAACCAAACTCGGGTTTTGGATTCAGACATTTTAGTTGTTTTTATTGATTTTTATAGATTTTTAATTGATTTTTTCCCAATCCAAAACCAAAACACTTGAGAGTGGTTTTGCAAAACCAAAACACGAAGATGAATCCAGATCCAAAACCAAAACCAGGGGTCCAAGCACATCTCTTGTTAGAATACTTACCTGCATGCTTCAGGATTTCCACCGTCAGGATTACGCTACTGGGTTTCTGACCGCTAACATTATCAGCGACGGGATTGCGGACGTGCAGTCAGGGTAGGCAGAGGAGGCAGTGCCTCCCCTGCCATACTTCCTCCCCTATCATACTCCCTGTCATACTCAAGAGTTTTGATATAAAAACTGTGTTTTTATACATGTGTGCCTCCCCACCCAATGACCTCACTGCAAGTCAGGTGGCGTACCCAACCCATACATCCTGCCCAGGGGGCAAAATTGTAGAGGTACAGCACTGCTGCTGCCCCTTTTACAAGCAGCCTTTCCACAAGATCATATGAAATAATTTGTGCTGCTGTGAGTACCCTGATGACATGGTGGGCTGCCAGGTTGTTCTTCCCTTGATGTGAAATAAACCTGAGGACACACAGACATGCAGGAGATAATATTGCTAACACAAAGGTGCTCAGATCCTACTTAAAAAACAAAAAAACCCAACAAATGTTTTTCACTAGTGTTAGCAGTGTACACTGCATGATGGTGTTATTATTACTTGTGACCAGAGGAGTCAAGTGCCAGCTGCCAAACTGAAAGCACAGGAAACAGCAGTAATGCTCACTAACCATTGCATAGTGCAGTGTATATTTAAATGAAGTTCTATAAAAAACCATTCCCAGACTCAGAAATCTGCAGACCACAGAACAAGCTTTTTATGATTGTTTTATAGAAATATTTTATGCTCTCTGCTCCCCAATGTGTTGCCACCTTAAGCCGTGAGTTATAAGGTCTACTTAGCACAAACTGTTGGGCTAAAATTAAAGGGATAATTAAGAAAAATGTGTAAAGGAAAAATAAACACTGCAAAATATTAAACATACTCTTATTAAACAGAGCATTCATGGTTTTTAATAAAACATTACTACACCTTGTAAACAAATGATATTAGAAATGAAAAATCTTAAAAACTTTACAGTCAATCTTTTGTTAAACTGTGATGTACAGGGTCACAAAATACATTCATTATTTGATTACTTGGCTTACAGTATATTTTAAATTTGTTTTAACAATGACAAATGTAGTAATTGCAAGTTTAAAAAAGTACTAAAATCATAAGAAAATCAGTAATAGAACAATAAAGCAATAAATAGCAGGGGGGAAAAAAAAGGCTGTGTATACCTGAATGAAGAATATAAATTAACTAATTTAAGCTATGTTTGTTAAAATACACCATGCCCCTTTTCATTCTTTTGCAGGAGACTGCTATTTTTACATAAAACAGACAAAGGGGTAAATTCACTAAAAATCGTGTCTGGGCGAGATTACATTCCTGTGAGAGTTCAAAAATGGAGATTTACTAAAGGCAAACTTGCGTGTAAAATCATGATTCTCACTGCAAATCACGGGTGAAAATCACAAATAGAAATAAATACACCATCGGTCAAACTCACAAGTACTGTAGATTCCATAGACAAGAATACAGCACAGGCATTTACCAAGAATTGTTATTGCAAACACGAGTTTAAATTTAGCAAACTGGGTCCAAAAAAGATGTTTCAAACATACCATCTCACCAGCAGCATGTTTAGCAGAAACACGCACAGATCACTGTCATCCGTGCATGCTTTTCAGTGTAAAAAAGGATTTAAATGGTTAATTTTTTCATTAAAAAAAATGTGAGGCCCCCCCTCCCAAAGTATAACTAGCACTCTGTGAGCCGGCCCTGGTTCAGGAAATATATTGGGGGGGGGAAATGTGTGGGGGTCCCACATATTTCCATGAACCAGCACCAGGCTCTGTGTGCCAGTCCTGCTTCAGGAAATATGGGGAAAAAATGCTTAGGGTTCCCCGTATTTATTCGAACCAGCACTGGGCACAACTAGCAGGACGGGGAATATGCCACAGCAGGGGAATACACTTGACGGGGCCCCCTTGCCTAAGCATTAAGCAGCCCCCAGCTAGTCAGCCCAGGCAGGGCCGGCAACAGATATCATGGGGCCCTGTACACACTTTTTTTAGGGGCCTCCCATCTCCGGTTCCTTGGCACAGGTACAGGGGGGGGTTTAGCAGTAACAAGTTGATTTTAAGGCTTATACCAACTCACTTATTACTCATACATCTGGATGTGTGTTGTCTTTTGTTATAGCAGAGACAGTGATATAACAAGTAGGTTTTTTTTTGTTCTTCTTGAGAAAATTGAATTACTGCCTCTAATAGGTGCCAAAAGACGGTAATAAAAACGTGTGTAGTTCTCTGTATTATTTGGGGAGGAATAGTGAGTTTATGTTTATCACAGGACACAAGCACTGAGGACTAGGCAGATCATGAGAGAGAGAGAAAACAAAAACAAAGAAAACACAACTGACCTTTCACCTACTTCTTCTGCAGAGACGCTATCTACAGTAGGGAACTTCTCCTGGCCGACGCAGCAGGGCAAAGCCAGAGCCCGCATCCCTGGCTGCATCCAGGAAGTGGCTTTTGCACCGGGGCCGGTCACTAGTGTGTGACGTCAGGCCCCCGGCAACAGCAGTGTGAGAGAGGTAAGAGGACGGGAGGGGAAAAGAGGGGAGGAGGGCGGTCAGACCGCCTCCTCATTCTGCGCTACGGCCCACGGCAGTGTACTAAAATGAGTCAGTCTGACTCATTTTTAGTACTACTGTCAGTGCCGCTGCAGGCACCCTCATTACTGCAGGCCCCGGCCTGCACCGTCGGACATTCCACGACTGATGCAGTGTGCGCTGCAGGCGTGTTCGGGCCCCGTCTGCCTGTGATGGACCATGCAGTGGCAGGGCCCAAACATGCCTGTGGTGCACCCTGCATCACTGCAGCAGTAGAGCAGATTTGTCTGTGGGCCTCTAGAATTTTGGGGGCTGGTACGGCTGTGCTGCCCCTAGCCCCCCCTGTCGCCGGGCCTGAGCCCAGGACAGAGATTCCTCAGGAATGGGGACCCTCCATATTTCCTTGAACCAGCACCGGGCTCAACTAGCGAGGGGAGAGAGATGGCACAGCAGGGGGACACTCTTGATGGGGCATTAACAACCCCCAACTAGTCTGCCCAGGACAGGGATTCCTCGGGAAGTGGGGACCCTTAAATAAGTGGTCTCCCCTCCCATGTATACACTAAGCCCTGGCTGATAGGTTCAGGGGTAATGGCTTAAATGAATGGATAATATTGTTTATTACAGTGGAACTGCAGGTACCAGGGTGCCTGCCCTTTATTGGCTAGCACATACTGAGCACTCACAGCCAATCAGCGGCCTGTTCTCATGAAACCAGCAGCTGATTGGCTGGCAGGGCTCCAAGTGCTGGAACATATGTGTGTCCTGTCACTTACGGGAGCAGTGCTATATATACAGTCTGTCATACAGCGCTGCTATGTCTGGCTGGTATGGGTCATGTTTTTTTATTTTCTTACCCATGGATGTCTACTGCAGACAGATCTTGAACTGGGATGTCTACAGGACATGGGTACTGATATATGATGGTGAATATGTAGAGTGAGTGTGAGTGTGTGGATGAGTGTGTATTAACCACTTAACTGATGATTTTTTTCTGGCAAAACCGGTCAGATATTACTGGTCCAGGGAGTCAGAGGAGATCCATTCTGCACATGTGTAGAATGGATTTCCTCTTCAAAAACACAGCGGGGCTATGCAGACACACCTTGTCAGCTCAAGCACAGTTGGCTGCGTTCGCACCCCATGTGACTACATCAGTTAAGTGGTTAAAGGACATTTTAATTGTGTACTGTTTTTATTTTAATATTTCTTTTACAGGGGGGCTATAGGCACCAGCGGACTCTTAATGTCTTGCATGCTGGTACTTGTGGTTCTCCAAGTAACGACATGCGTGGTGGCTTGCTGGGACATTTAGTCCCCCTGTAAAAGACAATATTACTTACACAATTCAAAGCGATCATCCCCCGATAGCCCAGGGATGGGGTATACTGGAGGCTGGGGACCCCTTTATTGGGGGGTCTCCACTTCCTCGGGAATCCACGACCTAGGATGACTAGTTGGGGATGTTAATGCTTTGGCCACAGGACTCTGTCAAGTGTGTCCCCTGGCTGTAGCATTACCCCCCTGTTAGTGCAGTCCGGTGCTGGTTCTAAAAGTACAGGGGACCCCTATGCAATTTTCTTCTCGTATTTTAAGAACCAGGGATAGCTCCAAGAGGCAAGGGCTGGTTCATTAAATACGGGGGACCCCTACACATTTTTTCCTGGTATTTTTTCAACCAGGGCCTGCTCAAATTGCCCTGGATGGAGGGACTCCACACAAGTTTTCCCCTGATTTTTAACACTTTCATTACTTTTACAAGGAGAAGCATGCATAGATCTCTCTGATCTGTGCAGCCTTCTCAAAACACGCTGCTCACAGGCAGGACTTTAAGTCAGTCACAAACACAACTGAACACACACTATTAAATACGATTGCATACACCATTGGAAAACACGATTCTGTCAAACATGATTCTTAGTAAGTGTGAGCTTGCTAAACTTTCATGTATGTTTGCGATGCCAATTGTGTTTAATCTCGGAGCAAATACGATTATTAGTAAATTTGCCCCAGAGAGTGACTGATAAATTTGCAGACTTGTTGGATTCATACAGTACATGGGTTGTGCTAGTAATATCACATGGGTTGAAATGATTGAGTCTTGCTTTTTAAGCTGTATCGGGTCCCATTAGGTTACTGGGAGGGAGGCTATTAAGCTGCCAGTTATAGAATTGGGAGGCAATAGTTTATTCTTTTTAAAGGGTTAAAGTGGAATTTCAGATTTAAACAAAATAATATATATTAGTTTCATGTGAAAATATAAATTTAGGATTTTAATAGAATTCATTATTTTTTTATACACGTGAATTTTATACGGGTTACTTATAATAACATTCGCAAAATTCTATCTAAAAATCTCAGAAGCTTATCAGAAAAACACATATTTCAGGCCAGAGTTTGCCCACTGTGGAGGAGTGTTTTTCTTTCACATATCAGACCTTCCTTCAGTACATTTGTTGAAAGACAGGGAGCATTTTGTAGAATAATATACAATATAAAGTTACATTTAATATCAAACACCTTAATGTTTTCCAAACTATGTATAGTGGATATAAAAAAAAGTCTACACACCCTTTTTGATATTGTGGGTATTGCCACGTAAAGCCTGTATTCGGGATAAATTATGTCAGTCCAATTTCCACTTTTAATGTGACAATTAACAGAATTCAAGTGGAAAACGAATAGACAATTTGTTTGGAAAAATATAATAGAAAATAAAAAGTCTACAGTACCTTGCCCTGGTTGCATAAGTGTACACATCCCTAAACTAATTTTTGTGACAGTACTTTTTGCTTTTATTATAGCAGTGAGATTTTTGAATAAGTCTCGATTAACTTGTGCACATGGGGCCTGGTTCAGAGATTTACGGTACAGACACAGAGCTAAAATATACAAAAGCCGTGGTCTCACGTAAAAAGACACCCACTGCAGGCTTGTCTGATTTGCTGCTGCATCCGAAGTCGCAGCTCCGGATCAAGTGAGTAACAGTCAGGTTATTCAAGATGTCCAGCAAAATCACACTGCCTGGGCCAGTTAAGCTGTGCCCAAGGATGCAGCCACCGGCTATGGTACGCCCAGAAAATGGGGATGACACTCCCTATTTTCTATACTGCTCGCCATAGCCGCCCTATCTCTGCCCCCAAATGCCAGCAACATATCAATCGTGTTGAGGCTTTTGGGGCGCTGAAAACGACATTGCAGGACCAGACCTGCCCTTGCGCAGTGCAGCTCCTGCACGGATCAAAAACATTGAAGATTTCTGTAAACATCAAATTTACGTAAATCAGGCCCTTGGACAAGTGTATCTCACTCTTCCCTGCAAAAAAGTTAAAGGTCCATCAAATTGCAAGTGAATCTTACACAGTCATGTTTAGGTCATATTTGCCTTCTGTCCTGGAAGTTAAGGGCGGTTCCCAAATTTTCAGGTGGCCCCCTGCATCCTGGGAAGATTGATCTTACTAGGAAAGTGGGCAGGATGGGGAGATAATTGTCTGGCAGTAGGTATGGTGTTTTTGGATGACGAGCTGTGTTGTCTTACTCCAAAGATATATTTTACAATTAAGACCAGAAAGTTAAACTATGGATTTTTCAGACCCTAAGACATTTTCCTCAGTGGTTTAGACAGGTGTCCTTTTTGTGAGAAATGGCTTCTGTCTTGTCACCCTACCCCATAGCCCAGACACATGCAGAATATGGGAAATTATTTTCACAATCAGAGAGTGTCCATTTCCTGATAGAAATTCCCGAGGCTCCTTGAATGTTACCTCCGGCCACTTGGTTTCCATCCTGATGATTTTCTTCTTCTTTATTTGCCCCTTGTATAAATCTGTTCTTTCATTGTGAGATTCTAACAAAAGCTAAAAAAAAAAAGTTTGGGTGTTGGGAGAAAGGAATAGAATGGACATAGGAGCCCGACTGTCTATTATAATTCCGTAGACCTTGGAGTTGTATATGCAACCCCGAATGTATATACTGGTCTCACAGGTACTATAAACTGTAAGAGAAGCGAATGGAGTACACTGCAGACTACAATACCAAAAAAAGGAAAACATCTCTTTAGGGCCATATTTGTCATTTATAAGGTTTTAGACCCGATAATTGTAATTTCTTATTGCCGCTATTTGCAGCAATAAGAAATTAGTTGGCATCTGAAATTACTCTCAGGGACAGGAGTTCTGAAAAGAGTAAATCCCTGTGATGTGCTCAGAGTAAAGTGACCGTATCAGCGGTCTCTTTAAACCTATATCGGGGCTCCTGCGCATGCTCTGTCTACTGACTACACATGTACGGCAGCCATTGCTCGGGAGAACCCTGCCATGGTAATTTTTGTGAAATAGTAGCACATAGGCTACTGTAGGATAACGGCATCTAGAGATGCCGTTATCCTATTGGGGCCAAGCTCTAGAAGTTCTTTACATTGTGAGGCTTGGTAAATCGGACAGCTTCACAGCCCTCATAGAAATGTATGGGGGCTAGGGCTGCTGACATAAATGTATGGACCACAGCAGATATCTCTACTATCCTCTGTGGTTCCTTCGTAGAACTTTCAAGGGGATCCTTAATATTCGTGAGCATCCCCCAAAACAGCTGTTTTCGGGGAATAACCCACAAATATTTTTTAATAAACAGGTCACTTACAGTGCTGCAAGTCTCACAGAGCAAGCTGCACATTTACCAGGGAAAGCCACCAATCTTACAGGAAGGCTGGCAGTCCATCTGCAAGATTTCTAGAACTAGCTGTTAGGACAACAGTTGCAAATGGCAATCACGGATAGGAGTCTGTCATTGCCAGAGAGTAATATGCCAGGGGTCCTGTACAAGCTGGCAGAGGAACAGAGTGTTCAAGAACAGATCAGAAGGAGTCTGGGTCCCAACCAGAGGAACAAAGAGGGATTCCAGACCCAGTGATAGTCTACAGTTGTTCTAGCTGTCTATTTCTTGTTCTGTTGCTTTGCCATTATTCCAAGTTTTTGGTGCTGCTATTACTAACCCCCCACCCAGTAATATTGCCATTTGGGTAGGAGAGTCCCTGGAGATCATTTCAGTCTTTGGCACATTTTCAAAGAGTCCTCCTGATTTCCAGGACTAGTCAACTGTCATATATTTTTATTATTTTTGCTACAGCTCTCAAGTTATATTTTCGTATATTGCTATATTTCAGTGTTGCTAACATTCCCATTATGGATATTAAGTTTGTAATACTATCTATTGCTACCTCATCTTCTTCTCATGCAGGCCCATGTTTTGTTCCAGAATAGTTATTTGCTTTTAGTGGTATTTATCTATCAACAGTCATTTATATAACTCTAGCATACTTTGTAGCTCTTCACAATTGGAGACAAACACTAATGAAACAATAACGGATACTTAACCGGTTCGGTGTGTCAGACAGTGCCTCACCAGTGCTGGACAGCTCTGTGGTCTTCAGTATGGGTGGTCGCTCTATCGCTAGGTGTATGGGGGTCGCTATATTGCCGCAGAGATGTGAGCGGCCTCATCAATCCCCTCTTTGAGAGCTCTGGTCATGTAAAAAGGTTTAATACATTTTGCTACATGATTCGTGACTGAAATTGGTGCCACTGACAGCCTAAGGTCCATCTTATTCTGCTTCTGGCTCTGTAAGTAGGAGTGCGTCAAACCTAACAAGAATGTAATGACTCTGATGGTGGTAGAGCAGACAGTTTGAACTGTAAAAACAGAAGAGTCTGGTAGACATTTGACATATGGAACTTTTGTTGGACATCGGAATGATAGGTCCACACACTTACCACTCCGAAGATCCTTAACAAGCTACACAGGCCCATTTAATTACATAATCATTACATTGGTACATTGCTAGCGTTGTCTACTGGTGAAATCGACTCCGATAGTCAGGGACAAAATATGCTAGAGGGCTAATTGGCCCAAGCAGTGCCTGTAAATGGGCAAGGAGGTCTGTTTACAGTTTCCTTGGTTGCGCTGGAGAAGATTGTGGACCACCAGCATGACAGCTTGCAGGTGCAGATGTCTGGAAAAGTAATTCTTAAAAATAATAGTTTCTTAGTAACAAATGTACAATAGCCAAAAATTTCAGAAATTGTTAATGTGTAAGACCCTGTATGTTGGTATAGGGCTTTAATATTTTCAGCAAAATTCTAAGCAAGAACAACATTTTCTATAAAACGCATTGATAAGTTTAAAAATACTGCAGCATTTCCAGATGCCCAATGCTATTTGCTAAATCAAAATCCTACAATTGAATCTTTTTTTTTAAATATCAGACTTAGCATCTGACAATGAAAGAAGGGATTTGCAGGAGGAATACAAAGCCCTTAACAGGCTGTCCAGGCACGTAGCACAAAACTGTTTCCAGGTACATAAAGCTACAAGCACCAGCCCAAATTCTGACTTAGGGGTATAATTACTAATTATCAGGTTTCAGACCCAGTAATTAGAATTTCTTATCACCGCTATTCGTGATAAGAATGTATTAAAAATCACGTGCAGGGACAGGTCCACGTGATGGGTAAAAAGTGAAATGATCGCAAAGCAATCATTTCCCTGCTGCTTTGGGAACTGGGTTCCTTCTGCGCGTGTGCGGTCTTCTGACCACGCTTGTGCAACAGCCCTCGCAAGGGAGGGTTACGGCTGCTGTCGGAAAATGGAGGGACTGCAACAGATACAGTATCTGAGATATCTGCTGCGTTCCGTCCTTCATACATTCGGGGGATCCTTAATATTTGCGGTTACCCCTCCTGGAATGATGAATTCACCAACTCACTCCTAATTGAATTAATTTCTTAGAGGCTGATCCCTAGTTGGACAGAAATCTGCGCATTGCCTGCATGGAAACAATTGCGTGTGCAGAGTTGTACTTGTCTTATAGTGCGCTGCACCAGGTGCGTTTCTAGAGAGGAGGTGGCCCGTGTGCAGTCTTCGTCATGGGCCCCCTCCTCTCCGTCCAGCGGCCAGCAGCCCCCTTAGCAGTGCGTGGCCAGCGCCGCACTTATAGACTCTGGGCACTAGAGTGTGCCCAGAGTCTATAACGCATGCGGAGGTCACTGGGAAAATGTCCGCCGTGGCCATTTTCCCTGTACTGTGTATGCGCAAAGGATGGGAAGATGGCTGTGGCGGCCATTTTCCAGCCGTTTTTTTACAGCGCAGACACCAGCGCCGACGTGGGGCTCCGGAGAGGTAAGTATAATATGGGTGCACCCATTATAAATACACCCCTGTGCTGCACTCTATCCGTATACTTTGTTACTAGTCATCATCATGAATGCACCCTTACACCAGCACAGTACTTGTTACCTTTCTACTTCTTGCAGAAAATGTCTTTGTTTCCAATTCAGTGTTATGTTATGCACACTGAGTAAGTGTTATATAGCACACATTTATATGAACCTTGTGCAGGAGGGGTGAATGTAGTGGTTATATATAGTTGATTCATATGTGTGAATGTCTGCATCTCTGCATTTTCCCTTATTTGGGGGGGTGGGGATAGCAGATTGGGCTTTCAGGTTACAATTACACTAGCAGTAGTGAATACATTGAGACCGTACATGGACAGAACCTGATCGTCCTGGCCAATGGTCAAGCCTCTTCTATTACCTTGTCAGGCAGTCAAGATCAGGTGGAAGTACAAAAGGGCAATTCAGGTGTGTTTTTACTGCTAGGTATACACTAGACGACTTGCAAACGATGCGATGTCGTCAACGATTTCCCTTTTACATCCGGGCAAACGATCTAGTGCATGCACACTGTGCAATCTAATACACGGCCAAACGATATACCTTGCATCGTTTGGTGTGTAGATTGTTAACTATAAAATGTAACCGTATCACCTGGTCATCTGGTAGTGTGAACACACTGCACGATCTGCGGGGAATCGCTTACGAGATTGACAGATCTTCCTGCATGTACACAAGATCTGAAGATGCGACGAACGACGCCGCAGGAGCGTGCATATTGCGTACACACTTGACGATTTGTCGTTCTGATGTGTCGGAATCTGCAAAATGGTTCAAAATATCGTCTAGTCTGTAAGGGCCTTAATATTTCTATATCAATCCCATGCAAAACATTTTTTAATTGTTAATAGATCTATTTCCCTGTAAAGGGGTTTTGGTGAAATTTTGCTGGCTTTCATTATTCTATCCATTACCACACGGTCATGAGGTTGTTGTGATCACAGTAACGCATAAGCGAATTTATAAGAGGTATAGGGTGTGCACACGTGTCCCTGGGAACAGAGTGTCCCCACACCACACTCCAGCACACTGAGAAGCCTACCGCCTTGCTACAGCGCTATGAAGTGCCGGCAGCGTCATCTTCCCAGCGTCAGGAAAACCTCTGCATGCAATAATGTGGCTGGTCAACTGGGGGAGGCAGCAACTCGCTGTTCTGATCTCCCTCCTTATCCTGCTGCCTCTAGGGTAAGGAATGCTCCAACCGGAAAATAATAATAGGTAAAATGTTGTTAATACCACAACCATCCCTGCTATCAAATTTGGTCACCGGAGTTTTCAAAGTTCCGTTATTTGCAAATGCCTTGGTTGAAACTACTTGAAAGAAGACATTATCTACAACTATAATATAACATAACATATCCGTTGATAGACTTTCTCTCCTTGTGCAGTTTATCACTCAAGATCATAAACTTATGTTGTGGCAAAATTCTGTACCTGGGCACTCACAGATTGATAAATGTTTTTGAATAAACCGTATACAGCACTCAAAAAGTAACCATTTTAGTCTGGGACATAGATGAAAGCAATAGAAAACTCTTTATTCTGAATTTCATTAATCAATACTGTCTTTAAGGTCCTCAGTAAGCAGGCAAAACATAGATATTATAGTGAAAAATGTATAAAACACTCATAAACAAATTACATAATTAAAATCTCAGTTGAACGTAACTACTGTAAATTAAGGCTGAAACAGGCCGTATTCATGAATGGAATATACATATACAGCATATAACGTGTGTCCAATTTAGGTCACAACTACATAAAACACGAATTGTCTATATATAGGTGCACTCAGATGGCTACCCTTAGATTATGTTATTCAATATAGGTGAAGGTATGTGAATAATTCTAAAATTAAATGATACAGGGGGAGAGGTATCACACTTTCTAAAGAGTGGAAAAGTGGAGAAGTTGACCATACAAACCAATCACTTTCTACCACTAAGTTTATGTGTTTGAGAAATGCTACCTTGCAGCTGATTGGATGTTATGGGCAACTCCTCAAGTTGTTCATTCTCCACTCTTTAGAAGGTTTGATGTATTTCCCCCACAGTGCCTAGCAGATGAATGAACTTGCATTCGTAAGAGGCAGTGGGACTAGAATCATAGACTGTGCTCGTAGTACCCCATAATTGAAATAGTCTCTGTCTCTCCTAGATCAGGGAAAGGTGATTATTGTATTGGATAAAATGTTCTGTTAAGATCCCTCCAATTAACATTTCACAAATAAATAATCTTGCAATACATAAATGGCTCAGGATAAACTGTAATCCCCCTTGTAGAGCTTGGTCACATGGAATTATCACTGCGTTATATGGGAGTGAATGATATCAGTAGATGTACGGAAACAGTTCCCATTTCACCACTCAGATAGATTGTAGTCTGTACTGTAATAATAGAGCTTAGAAAGACTTTACTGTATATTGATGGAGCTTTATAAGCCATCAGGCATCACAAACACTCATTCAGCTGTGTTATTGTTACATGTTTAAATCTTAGACTGTGCAGCCATATAAATAAAGGGAGAAACTTCTATTCTTTCAGCAGTACCATCACTGACTGAGATATAAAGCTAGATTCATTTGATTATTGGCTGGTGAGATGATAGGTATGGTCCAATACTAGTCCTGGTTATAATGTCCACCAAACACCTAATGTTTCCCGGTAGTAATCCTACAGCTTCATCATTTGTATATAATCAGTAAAAGATATAGTATTGTTGACAAGGCCGGCTCTACCATTAGGCAGCTGCATGGCCGCCCCTATGAGGGGGTGCCATGGAGTCTGCCTACCACAAAATTAAGGATGACTCTGAAAGAGACATCTTTGCTGTAGTTAATGCAGGTGGCTGTGGAACTTATAAGGTGTACTTTCAACTGAGGGGCTGGGAAGTGTATATTGGTGGTAATTGGGGGCATTCGGCTGAAGTTATGCATAGGGCGCTGAGAAACCGTGCAGTGGCCCTGATTGTTGATCTAATTCAGGTAAATGCATTCCTATATCAATTTGTCTCATATATATATATATATATTAGCATAAGCACCATCTATTTTGTTGGCCGCACTCATTTCGTAGTATTTGAGCCAGGAGGTTTAACACGTCTCATCGCAGCTGCTAGTTGGTTATTTTAGAGACATTTTAAGGTTATTTGATTTTAATGAACCTGAGTATAATCAGATTGTGTGAGTGGCCGCTCACCATATATACAGTATTTGTAGAAGAAGCTACTTTTTTGGAAAAATGATACCGGCTAGATGTTTACCATATTGGTTTTGTACAACCATCAATTCCAAACATGACTTAGATGCAACAAATTTGAAAATCAAAACAAGATAATAAATGCGCTCAATAAAACCCCTTTGTGTGTATATGAAATGGAATACAAGGGTATTAAATCTCAAAAATGTGGTATTTATTTCTGGATGTCAGATAAAAGGATAATAAGGAATCAAGTCAATGTCTCTTTACACAGTAATGGAAGTGAACATCCACTGTGCAGTAGCAGATGTTATCCACCGTGATGTATTTAGTCTCTTGTAGTGTTGGTGTGCTGCCCAGTCTTAGAAAGCTGGATATGCACAGGTTGTCATGTAATCCTTCAGTGTAGGCACTGACGATGGGTGATAAAGGTAGATTAGTCCATTTGTTAGTGTGTCATATGGTAATTGGGGTCACACTCACATGCGGCATCCCGCTTGTGTTGTGTGCCCAAGATGAGGTATGGTGTATATGGTTGATACCCGGGTGGTCTTCTTTGGGCAGAGAGTACGGGCCTGGAGTGAAGGGGCAACATTCTCCTGACTGGGGGACCCGCGCCGAGCGCACGCGCCGCCTGGCCGCCTGATTGAGCAGACTGCCTCCGTGTGCGCGCGCCGGTGCAGGTCGCTATAGTCTAAGGGAAAGTGGTGCTGGTTAAGGTTTCAGGGAAACCAGAGCCCTCGCACCCTAACCCAATTGGAGAGACTCACCTTGCCTCACTGGCGCAGTATGCCGCTTCTGCCCCTTGCCGGCTTATGTTGATCGTGGTCCTCTTCCCAGTGTCCTGGCTGCTTCCAGGTCCCGTGATCGGGTGTCAGCTGGTATCCGGATAAACAATAATGCTTAGCGGTGGGGAGATGTTGATTCTCAAGGTTCATCCTTTTACCTGACATCCAGAAATAAATACCACATTTTTGAGATTTAATACCCTTGTATTCCATTTCATATACACACAAAGAATTTTCTTGAGCGCATTTATTATCTTGTTTTATATTATTGTTAGAAGGATGCACACCCTTCTCCATAAGTGCAGCCCACCCCGCCCACTTATTTACCTTATAGTACTCAGTCCAGTGCACAGCAGACCAATCTGTTTATCTAAATTTGAAAGCCAAGTTAAGCTATAATTTTTGCTAAATTGTGATTATGGAGAGTGCTCTAGAATATATACTGCTGTATTTTTTACCCTCTTCAAAAAATTCCATATTTCCATTAGTGTTGTAGTAAATGCAGTGTGCACACAAGGGTACAATAGTCTGGACTTATAATGTAAGATCCCGTTATAAGGCTTCAGAATAGGTGATAGGTAAATTTCATGCGTACTTTGATAGTGAAAGAAATAGCTTAGTTGATTACACCAATTCAGCTCATCTAATTTTATTTATTTAGAAGTAGGGTCCTGAAAGAACACCACAATCCAAAAGTGAACCAACGATGAACGATGAAGTCTAACTGATGAAACACGCCGGATGGCTCCCATGCTTGTTTGTAAGCCATTAGACCATCTCTTAAAGCCCAGTGGACCAAGTGAAACCCCAGCCTTGTCTTACTCCAGCTGGCTCTGGAGACTCTAGATAATCTTTAATTAATATTGTGTTTTGTTGCCCATAAATGTATAATGATACTAGATTGGTGAGCTCTTGGCTTATGACTTTCTTTCAGATGAACTCTAAATCAGGCCCAAGTGCCCAGATAGGTCTTGTATGCTTCAGCGGAACAGCTCCACCAAGGGCTCAGGTAAGAAGCCAAACTGCAGACTGGTAACTAGGAAGAAACTGTGTTATAAGCGTCACATCCAGTTCTATAGGCTCATACATACCAGGCCCTCTCTTCTATCTATTTTTACATCTGCATATCTTTCAACAACCTTTTCTGTAATAGTTCTGTCTTTATGTGTGTTTTGTATTTTGTATGATATAATTTAGCAGAAACATAGTATCTCAGACAGTCTTAACAGGTCTTTGAAATACAACTTAGCATGTTTGCTCAACTCTAGCTCTAACTGATATCACTGTCTCAAATAGACAAACTAAATGGTAATTGTCTCTTATCTGTGTTTAAATGATGATCCTAGTCTTCTTACAGCAGTTTCCTCTGCTACTGGTAAACTCTCCTCTAATCTTTTCAGGATGATTTGCACTATCCTTGAGGTCAAAAGCCACTTCCAATTCCTTGCATTAACCTTGGCTATATTTGTAAATAGTAATCATACCCCTGTAAGAATCCTCTTTTGTAAAGTAAACATACCTAATGGAGCCTTTCCTCTGGCCATCCTTCATCCGCTTTATTGCCGAGATGGTTCTTCACTGCACTTTGTCCAAATCCATAATGATGTTTTATGGTGAGGTGCATAAAACTCTGCTCTCTGGTTAAGGTGTCATTTTACTAAGTAGTTTTATAGGGGCCACTGTTATTTATCTTTATCTTATCCTGTCTTTTTTTAACTTGATCCCATCTTGGGAATCATCACTATCCATGTTGTTTATGTCGCAGACTTTGAACTGATAGTTTTAACATTACTTTATTAGATAGCTAAAACACCGTCATTAAATTGGGTCCCCTAAAACAAGCAACATTGTCTTAACAAGTCCATAGCCATGTATCTTAGTTGCAGCTATCTATTTGCAGAGAATTGGATTGGATAGGTCCTGTCACGCTCTTCTGTCTCCAAACCTCTCCTCAGTTTCCATTTCTCCACTGGCCAGCAACAGAGAGACGTTGTTACATCACATCTGCAACCGAGCCAGGAGCTGGGCCTATAAAGAGGCTACGCCGGTGAGTGGGAACTTGGGGAGAGATCCGCTGCCTCTTTAGGTGACTGTAACATTTCCCATCGGGGCAATGGTTGCAAAGTTGTGGAGACTTCCTGTGTGGGGGGACTTTTGGATGACCACCCTGGCTGTCAAACCTATAATCCGGCACTGATTGGTTAATTATACCTGTAATGTGTATCAACTAGATAGACTGTCACTACTTTGCTTTATTTGCAGTGTGTCGATGTAGACCGGGATGCGGTCAGAAGGTCGGCCGCTGGGATTCTGGTTGTCAGAATGCCGATGCCGGAATCCCGACTCTTGTCAGAATACTGGCACAGACATCCCGCCTGCCGGAATTCAGAAGGTAAGTATTGGGGTTAGGGGGAGGGTTAGGGTAATCGTTTATGCCTAGGCACTAAAAGGAAGGGTTAGGGTTAGGCTGCAGGTGTGGGTAGGTTAGGTTTAGGCTGCGGGGAGGGTTAGGTTTAGGCACTAAGGAGGAGGTTAGGTTTAGGCTGCGGAGAGGGTTGGGCTTAAGCACTAGGGAGGAGGTTAGGTTTAGGCACTGGTGTGTTAGTGGTATGGTTTGGTGATAGGTTAGGCTTACTTACCTGGGGGGGCGTTGGCATTCTAACCTGGATGGGATTCTGACCGCCGAGATCCCGAGTGCTGGCATCCAGTACCTAAAGCATGTGGACCTTGTGTACTAAATAGAATAGATGTCTGGAAAACCCCCATTTTAAGTGATAATTTGTAGTTTTCTACAATTATTTTCCAACATTTTCTTCAAATATTTTCAGGCCTGTTGGGCAGGATGCATCCCACCATTGATAGCATGTATAGCAAAGCTTATTAACATATGCATGAAGATTTGCATTTAAAACTGCAAAGGAAAGCCTTAACAATAAGAGCTGTCCTTTGTGGTGCAAGTACTTTCCGGTTTATGACCCGGGAGTCCTTCTATACATGAGCGTACATCGGCCAGCACATTCACAAGCCGCAAGGGTCCCTTATTGGATCCCTTTTGGGGACTTCTTCGGAAAAAGTTCATAGGCTTCTTTTAGGCAATGCCAAGCTGTTGCCTATCGGGAACAAGCTCTGGAAACTTTAGCTTTCAGGAGCTTCATGCATATGGGGAATGCGGTCAATGGCATGTTCAGAGGTTTTACAGCATTTTTGAGGATAGTGCATCCTGCCCATTGCCTCAATGAGTAGTCCAGCAGAACACTGATATGTATCTACTTGAGACAGCATACAGGATGGAAATCAGAGTGTGAAGAATTATTTGAGTTTAAATGTCAACAAGACAAAATAACATAATTGATTTTAGACATCCTAAGAGGCTGACTCTTCAGCCATTAAATTGAACAGCAGTTGAGGTTAGGAACACTTTTGCATTTCTAGGTATTTACTTTTTAGACTACTTGTCAGAGTCTTTTACTACTTTAATACTTTGGCAGCAGAGCCTTTTTTCCTTAAGATGGATGCAGGCAGTAGGTCGAGGTAAAGACACTGCTGTGAATTTCTACCTTTGTGTGGTGGAGAGTGTATAATACTGGTATCACAGTCAGGGCCGTAGAGAGCCCTGGCAGGCCCAGGTACAGAGGGGGTGTGGCCTAATTGTGGGAGGTGTGGCCACACCCCCTTGAGGGAAAAAAAACGGGGCGCTGTAAGTCCCTCAGCCCCGGCGCAAAGCTAGGGGGGGCGCAATCAGTGTGATCGCTCCCCCCCCCACAGGCAAAAGAGACTGCTGTGACTGCTGCTCAGCAGCCACGAGCAGTCTCCCCCTGCAGCCCCCGCTGGACCCCTCAGGAAGCCCGGGCCCGGGTAAACAGTACCCGTTCCCCCCCTCCTCTTGGCGCCCCTGATCACAGTATGATAATTGTACAGCTGTAGAGCACAGATCAACTTTACCAGCGTTGATTGTCCACCTGGAGCGTGTTTAGTGCGCATGCTATTTTGCACACAGTATAGCCTGGTGCACATGTGGACTGATGATGCTGACAAATAGCCAACCAAGCATATGGTTAGGGTGCAGGCACACCACATAGAACTGTGCATATGGCTGGGGTGGGGGAGTTAGGGGGGCAGAGGGCGCAAGTACCCCTGGGAACCCTCTCTCAGGCCAGAGCTGCTCCAACCCAGCTTACTCCGGCCCTGGGCCACCCAAAGGCTTAATATACGGATTTATTAATGTGTACGAAATGAGGGAGCACATACGCCCGAACTTCATCCAATTCTTCATCAGGCCCTCATTGTTTAAATGCAAGAAGAACAGGGATTTGTCATATAACTTGCATTTTAAGAGTCCTACTGTTATGATTGGGACTTCACCACCACAAGAAGGCTGGTTGGCAGGGGCATATTTATAATGGTTACAAGGTGTGTGGTGCATACGGGCCCCTGGGTCCAGGAGGGCCCCATACACCGCACATCCTGCACCCCATTAAATATACTTACCTCTCTGGCGGTATGGCGCTGGCTGCAGAAATCACCGGGAAAATGGCCACCACATTTTGCCAGAGATTCGCACATGTGCAGTAGAGATGTCCCGGGAATGCGGCGTGGGCGCCATGTTCCCGGAGACCTGAGCATGCGCAGTAGACTGTGGCACAATGCAATGCAAGAGTCTACTGCACCACCAGAAAGGAGGGGTCCGATCAGAGCCTGCACATGGGCCCCCCTCCTCTCTTAAATTGCCTCTGCCTCTGTCAAGTACTTGACATTCCAGAGGTGGCACTGCAGCACAGTCCAAAATTCAAGTTGGTGTGGCTTACCTATTTGAATTTTGGATTTGCTACTAACTAGGGTGGTAAACAGTTGGTCTTCACTTTGCGCATGCCTGGATGCTAATGGCGACCACTTTCAACACTTGCTGTGAGTTTCTCATAGACCAAGGTATGTCTGTGTCACATTTCACTAAGTTACATCAATTACTTTGGGGCCAATAGTGAGTAAAGCACCCTGTACATTCATCATGAAGTACAGTCAATGACTAAAAACTTAAATAAACAGGAATAGCAACAGTGACACCTGCAGGCAATAAGAATGAGCGTGTCAGGACAGCTGTAAAGGTCTTATCCTGGCATTCCAAAAAAAAAAATCACAGTGTATGGGTGTAACATAACATACTGATTCAACCTGTGTGTGAGTCCTCCACACCTACATTTTTAAGTAGTAGGGACTGCAGACTACCTTTCATAGAGGTATGGTTTTTGTAGCTGCTCAATTTGCATTTCCACTAGCTAATTTAGGTGTACTAGACTAGCTAATGTAGGTGTACTGGACTAGCTAATGTAGGTGTACTGGACTAGCTAATGTAGGTGTACTGGACTAGCTAATGTAGGTGTACTGGACTAGCTAATGTAGGTGTACTGGACTAGCTAATGTAGGTGTACTGGACTAGCTAATGTAGGTGTACTGGACTAGCTAATGTAGGTGTACTGGACTAGCTAATGTAGGTGTACTGGACTAGCTAATGTAAGTGTACTGGACTAGCTAATGTAGGTGTACTGGACTAGCTAATGTAGGTATACTGGACTAGCTAATGTAGGTGTACTGGACTAGCTAATGTAAGTGTACTGGACTAGCTAATGTAGGTGTACTGGACTAGCTAATGTAAGTGTACTAGACTAGCTAATGTAGGTGTACTGGACTAGCTAATGTAAGTGTACTGAACATTCTAATGCTCTTACAGATCTAGAACTGTAAGCATTCCTATGCTGTCATTAGCTTCAGGTTGGTTCTAGCTGTAACAACATATGTACAGTATGGATGAAAGAATTGAATATAAAAAGCACTAATGCTCAAGTAAAACACACTTAAAATCTTAAAATCAGAGATATTTTTAATTTTTTCTCTTTTTTGAGCCAAAAAAAGGCGTTTCCACCTGGCACTGGATTGGCCACTGTTTAAACATCCATGGAGGCATTTAATACCTTGAGCAGTCATATATATTTAGCTAGAAAATGAAGGCGAAAAATCAGTTCACTGAATTGGTCCTTGAGGTATTCTTTCCTGTCACCACACAATATTTCTAAAGGTAACAAGGAATGAAGTGCTGGTTACGACGACTGTTTCCTCACACCAAACCGCTCTCTCTGGAGAAGGCCGTGTGATGGACGGGACTCTCGCAAGCTACATTCTCTGTAGTATATCAACAACTACAGTACACAATCTTGCTGTGTATGGTCTGCTTTTAACCCTTCAACATTCATTATGCTAGAATTATAAGGAACACTGAGCTAAGCCAACACTGTCCCTATTCACCAGATCAGTTCTGTTGACATGGGATTTGGACTGTGCACACAGGATGGTACTTGCGGGTGCGTAGCCATGCCAATGCCCCATTGCGAACACTGGGCACCATGAACTGTAACAATGCTGGAGGTGACATGCCTCTGAAATCAGTGGGGAAAACCCTTATCGGTGGAGGTGTGAGGGACTCTGGGAGCCTGGAGCCCCCACACAGGCCTAGACATGGGTCTTTATACTCACTCCCCTTTCTTAGTGTTTAGGGTGCACTTAGCTAGTTGAATAATGGGAAACTGCTTCAAGAAGCACCAATGGCTGAACCTGTGTAGCCATGTCCACCCAAACCAGAATGCATCGCTCCCCACCTTCCTACTTATATTACTGTTGCAGTCACATGAATCCAGTAACAAATTGATATTTAAAGGAAATAAAAATAATAAAGAGGAACATAAATCTTTTCTATGTTGCCCTCACGCCCTCAACAGTATGCTCCTAGGAATGTGCCTAGTCAGCCTGTAGGGCAGAGGGATGAATAGACACAGAGGAGATTAAACCTCCTCGGTCTTAGCCTTGTTTAGATAAGATTTAGGTATTAAAAAGAGTAATGGGGGAGATTTATCAAAGCTTGGAGAGAGATAAAGTGGATACAGATAAAGTACCAACCAATCAGCTTATTTTACAGGCTGTGTTTGAAAAATTGCAGTTAGGAGATGATTGGTTGGTACTTTATCTCTTTCCATGCTTTGATAAATCTCCCCCATAGTTTGGTTCCTAAAGTCTGCTGATTTCATTTTTATGTGTATGTTGTCTTATGATGGAGGTAAAGCACAGTAAACAGTAATCACTTTGGTGTTTGCCCTGGTCGAGGGCATGTGGGGGTAAGAATTAGAATGTTAACCACATGGGTGATGTGGACAGTGGACACCAGCCTACATGGGAGTTACCATTTATTTGTAACTAACAGGGATCTAGTTACTAAACAGTGTTAGGAGACAGAGTGAAAAGTGATAAGTCTGTAATAAGGTGCCAGCCAATCAGCTCCCAACTGTCATCTCACAGGCTGTGTGTGAAAAATGACAGTTGGGAGCTAATTGGCTGGCACCTTATCACAGACTTATCACTTTTCACTCTGTCTCCTAACACTGCTTAGCAATTAGACCCCTAAGCTTGGAATGGACGCACTCTTAATGGGATGGCGGTATCCGGGTGAGAGTTATAACCCCCTTTTGATGGTAGGAGTTTGTTGGGTGATGAAATATTGGCTCCGTTACTGCTTGCCTGTGATTTGGTATGCCACCTGTCTTGTCAGTAATAGTAAACCCCACAATACAATTAATTGACTGAATTAAAATTCACCTACCGGTAATTCCAACTCCAATCTCATTTTGTTACTTATTTAGGTTAAGTGTATATAAGTTAAAGTTATAGGTCAAAAGGAGATTTAGTAAACTTTAACAATAAATTCAACTTTGAGAGCATCCCTGGTTCCGTCCATCTAATATTAACTGATACAACATCCATTGATTCATTTTTATTTTGCCTTAAAAGCTACATTTAATTTTCACATGTTATGAGCTGCTTTACAGCACAGAGGTCACATCTGTTGCTAATACTGTTTCCAGCACCACGGACCTTCTCTCCTTGGAAGTGAGAAGAGGTTATATAGTTGCTGCCTGATGCCTTTCTTGAACTGTCTGAGTGGGTTTAACAGATAAGGACATGAGGGCAGCTATTATTCATGCTTGTATTAGCTGAGACTTAGCAGGCACTCACAAATACAGTCATTCACGGACAGGCTTAAGACTCCTAACAGCCTTGGTGGGCAGGGGCCAGGGGCCGAGCTAAATGTGTAACTGTAAACCGCCACAGTCCACACATGTTTTCACTTTTCCTTCCTTCAGCACAGTCCCCGTGTGGCACTTCAGGGAGAATTATGAAAGTGGCGTGTAATTCAGAGAACTAATGTCTTTTTCTCCGGGAATAATGAAAACGGTTGTGGTAGATTGTTTTCTATTGAACGGAAATATCAGATTCTGTTTGCTATGTATTCTGTTTAGATAACTACATCCTATTAACCGCTTCACTACTAGTGGGGTCCTCAGTGCCCCACAGGCCGACGATTAGTTTTTTTTTTTTTTAACAATATCTCTTTGTCGTTGAAAAGCACTCAAGGACCTGACATCAAGCGTGTGATTGAGATATTTGTATATTGAAAGTTAAGGCAACTTCTGAGAGGAAGGCTCGCTTTGAACTGACTTGACAGAACTCGGAGTGAAATCCCTTTGGTAATAGTTCCTGAACAGGCCCTAGACTGAGCAATGCAGTAAGATTTCTACTTGGGAATATCAATTGCACATAATGTCTAGTCCTAGAAGAAGCTTTACAGCTCCAGTAGCAATCTCAAATGAGAAAAATTCCTATTTTCAACCTTTGCTACTGTAATTACATGACTAAGCTACAAAAGTAAAAGGATTTTGGGAATCATATATATGACCTGTTATATTGATCAATAGCTGTAGTCCTAAGGCATCAGCGGACAGCTGCACACAGTGGAAACTGCCATTTTCTGGGCAGGGGAAATTGTGATGGAAATGCTGTAAATCCTGTAATACAAACAAGCAGACGATCCACAACACTTAGGAATTCGGCTTAGTAACCAGTTAGAGTGTGTCGCTTTTGGGGAGCTCTAACGGACTTCCAGCCTCGCAGATCTAGACACTTCCTTTGAGAAATAGGTGGTCCAGGGGATTGCTGATGCAATTGCCTGTGAACTGCAACATTGTGGCCCCTTCCTCCTGCACAATGTCGTTAGTGGTGGCATTGTACAGGTGGAAGGCAGTGTGGCTTGATTGATGGCACCATGCCTTCCACACTTCCCACCTGGGCCTACCCCTCTGATAACTCCTGAGCATCCTAGGTAAAAAGTATGCCTTGGAGTCCAGCACTCTGGATGGAAGTGATACTGGCAGGCTGAGGGATGGTGATTATAGGTATTTAATGCAACTTATCAACCCATTAGGAACCATATTTATAATAATCGTGGCTGGTCTATCAGAATACCGGTGCTGGAATCCCGAAAGCAGACGTTATGCCGGCACCAGAATCCTGACCGCCAGCATCCCTACGTTAAGTATTAGGGTTTGGGGAGGGTTAGGTTTAGGGTTAGAGGTTAGGCACTAGGGGGAGGATTAGGGTTAGGCTGGGGGAAGGGGTGGGCTTACGGTTAGGATGCTTTAAGGTTAAGGGAGGGGAGGGTTAGGGTTTGGCTGTGGAAAGGGAGGGTTATGGTTAGGCTGTGGGAGGAGAGAGTTAGGGTTATGGGGCATGGTTAGGGTTAGGCTACTTACCTTCAGGCATTGGGATTCTAATTGTCAGGATGCCATTGTCGGTATTCTGACTGCCGGAATCCTAACCAATGGGATCCTATATTCAACCCGCCTAGTCTGCGGGTAGTCCTGGAAGACTCCCTGAAGTTCCAGGAGTAAGACTCCCTGAAATTTGGGAGTTTCTGGGACTTGTCGGGAGAATAGGCAAGTATAATTTGGGCTCCACAAAATGGCTCATTCCTCAGTGACACCACTAGTTCCTCCTGAATGATAGGCTTTCTTGGATACTTGGTGCCTCATGCCCCAGTGATGTCTCCATTTTCTAGTTAACTGATAGTTTGTATTCACATGAACCACACAATGGCTGCCCCAACGTTGAGATAAAATGCACACTTTAAAGGACTTCACAAACTTTCCAAGTCAAATGTCTCTGTACATACAGTAGCACATCTGGCGGTGACTTAAAGTTACTAAAATGATAATAATTGGACAGTGTGATGTTAGGAAATGACAACCATATTAATAATAATTAATACAGATTATGTTCCACTATTTCCAATGTTTATCAAAATGATCAGATATTAAAAGTTTAGATGTATCCACTCCCAGGTAATAGCTTGTAAAGTGATAACTGTCATGCTTTGAGATCTGAGATTACTATTGTTCTTGGGATTTGTCCTTTAATTCAGAGGGGAACTCAGATAAGTATGAAAGAGGGAATGGTAAAGATAAAGTAGCAACTGTACCACCCTAAAGATGTATCGAGTCGACCCTTGGTAAGGTGTGGTATGAGAAGTCGACATTCAGAATGTTGTCAGGTTCTGAATATCTATGATCAGAATGTCGACATTAACATTAGGTCGACAATCAATATGTCGTCATTCACAAATGTCGACATTCCAATCCAAGTCGACATGTTCATAATATCAACATTTAATATGTTAACAGAATAATGTTAACATACAGATTTCTGCATATTTTAGCCTAACCCCTAAACCTAGCCCTAGCCCTAATTCTATCCTAAACCTGACAATAACTACAAAAATAACACAAAAATGCAACGTGGCAAAAAAAAATCCCAGGTAGGTTTTTTTTTATAAACTCACTGAACCTAATAAAATAATATTAAGGTGACAGTAAGAGCCCCATAGCAATATAACCTGTCAAAACCATCTCTTCATATGTAATACACAGTATTATTACACACGGCACTTCTCCATTAGAATCCCAAAGTTATGCTTTTTTTAAACTATCATTATCATCTAACTAGAGATGTGCGGTTCGGGCTTTCTGAAATACGAACACAACGGAAGTTAGGGGTTCTGAGTCTAATTGAGTCCTAGTTCAGAATCACTTTGGGGTTCCGAGTCGAACCGAGTCCCTGTTCCGTTCTGCAGACAGTTAGGTACTTAGATTTAAAAAACGAACTTGGGTTCTGGATTGCATGTAAACAGACATCTTTTCTTTGTAAAAACTATATATATTACATGCTTACCATGTTTTCTGTATTGTTTATATGAATATTTTCTTTTTGTTATGTTCATAATTTGTAAAACTAGAACATTTTTATAAAAATGTACATGATTTAAAAAAAAAAAAAACAGGTCCAAAATAGCTGTTTTATCGATTTTTTTTATCGATTTTCAACGCTTTTTTAAGGAATTCAAAATTGAAAACCGAAAGCAAACCAAAACACTTGAGGGTGGTTTTGCCAAAACACAAACACGATGATGAATTTGAACCAAAATCAAAACACAGAGGTCCGCGCACATCTCTACTTAAAATATACGTAGCACCAAATAAGCTTGTTACGTTCATATTATGCTTCGCTAAGTCAAAATTAGATTGTTTCCAAATTGTGGCTTTGCAAAATTTTTGAGTGAAATCTGTTAAATATCTATCACCAAATGTGTAAAGTGCGATGTGGTTATTACAAATTCTTATTAAATGCAACCACAGCAATTAAGTTTTCATCTTCACATTCTCCACGGTAAAATGCAATAAAAAGTATATAGGGTGGAAATTTTATTAATATATAAACATGAAGTTTACGACTGGGCCAAGCAAGTTCATATGAACAGTCAATCCTGAAAAGAAAAATACATTGCAGCAAGTGTGTTGCGCCTTCAAGTGCCCAAAGGGTTAAGGGATAGTGTGTGGGAGGTCCAGTCATTTTTTGTACCGTACTGATATTGTGGTTCTTAACATGTTTAAGGTGTGACGTCATGTTTGTGGAACGGAGCAGTAAATGTATGCCTTCTGCTGTGGTAACCCTTATAAAATACGGCCGCAAGTATCCAAAGGAAACTTGTATGCTTGTATTACATACGGCTGGGAGGACCACGCTGTGAACTCACAAAGCACTCAGCATAATATATGTCTGAGGAGAAATGCGATATTTACAATGGGGTTCCAACCAGCGGAAATTCCGACCAGTAGACAATTCCCAGCAAAGCCATGAAAAATGCCACTTGCCCTGCATGTAATGATAAATAGCAAAGCGGGAGCTGGGGTTTCAGTTTTATGCTGATTCTGGAGGGGATGAGAGGGTCTACATTCCAAAAAATGGTGCCAGAAATGACTCCATAATAAACTGGGACAATTACCTAATACATATTTAATTATAATTTATTTTATGTACAATGGGCCACATTCAGTACGGATCGCAATTGCGATCGCAGAGGCGAAATCGCATGCAATGCAGCTGCGAAGATATGCTACTGCCTGCCACAGCTCAGTCAGCATAGAGACGCCCCCCCAGGGGCATTTCTATAATGGGTGCAGGGTGTGTGCGGGGCACATGGGCCCCCGGGTCCAGGTGGGTCCACACCGCACACCCTGTACTCATAGGTAATTCCGCCGATTCCCAAAGTGCTGCTCCGGCGGCGGCCATTTTCCCAGTGATTTGCGCATTCACAGAAAAGATGTCCCTGGTAAAGTAGGTGCAGGCGGCATTTTCCCGGAGACCTATGCATGCGCTGTAGGTGCATGAAGCCTGAATCTACAGCGCTCAGTGCCGCTGAGCCGCCGTCAGAGAGGAGGGGGCCCAAACGGAGGCTGCACACGGCCCTCCTCCTCTCTTAAAACGCCCCTGCGCCCACTGCTGCTTTCTCATATCCGTTCAACCTCGCACATATGAGTATATATTGGTACCATGTCAATGCACATCGGCCCGTCACGCATATTTACAGCAGGTCTGACCAGCCGCGGAAACTGCAAGTCTTGTTGCACGCAGAGAGCTGTCATGCTGCGTGTGCCATTGCAGTGGCTAATTTATGCACACCCATGAAACTGCATTCAAATGGACAGGCACGCCAGCATTTCTCAGACCACTCCCCCATCACCACCCCCAAACGCTGACAGCCTGTCACTCACTTTGCGATAGATTCCTCTGTGCATCGTAATCGCAGTGCCATCTCTGCGGGCGCACAGTGTGACCTATACGCACGTGCAATGGCAATTAATTGATCGACTGCGTGCGTAATCGCTATTGCTTAGGCTGCTGAATCAGGACCAATGTTTTTAAACTCACAGGGAGTCACCACAAAGATGAAAGATGGGCAGTAAATTATTGGTGCAGGATGTACTAAAATAAAGAGGGTTTGATCTATTAGCACGGATGAAAACAATGACATTAGCATGAATTTGCATAATCACAGCCTTTTTGCTTTATTAAGCAGATTGAATATAAACACAGGAAAACACTGAGTGGCCTATATTGTGCTTTTACCCAAATAAATAATGATTCCTATTGCATTATTTAGCTCTGATATTTCAGAGCTATTTATCACACTTTGCTTGTTGCACTTTCCCATTGTAAAGTCTTTTGTTGCTACAGTAGCTTAACGCAGCGGCAAAATACTTCATTTCCAGGAGTAAACTACTGTACACGCTTGGCATTCACAGCTTTATTAGGGGTGGAGTTAGTGTTTCTGTCACCTGGGAGCAAAGACTCAGCTTGATGCACCCCCTCAGTAGATAGTAATCACCGTCTACCTATATGAACAGCAAATAATGCAGAGAACATCACAGCGACCCACATAAAATACATAGAGTGTCATGAATGTAATACAATGCAGATAACATCACAGTGATCGCCATATAAATAATGCAGAGAAAAGCACAGCGGCTCCCATACAATACAGTGAGCATAACTGTGACCGCAAAACAATGCAGAGAACATTGCAGTGACCACCATATAATGCAGAGAAAAGCACACTGCCCCCATACAATAAATTGAGCATCATAGTGACCGCAATACAGTGCAGAGAACATCGCAGAGACCGCCATATAATGCAGAAAAAAGCACACCGCCCCATACAATACACTGAGCATCACAGTGACCGCAATATAATGAAGAGAACATTGCAGTGAATGCAATATAATACAGAGAGCATCACAGGTATCGCCATGTAATACAGAAAGAATCAGTGATGGCCATATAAAACAGAGAGTATTTTTAATTGCCTTACAATCAATCTCTCATCAATACTTAACCCTTCTTTAAAAACTACTACGCCAGCATAATTTTAACAACCCTATTCAATGTAATAATTAACTCCTTTACAATTCTTACTGTTACCTACCATAATCTATAATCACATATACTATAATTTACCTGCCGGCTATCTCATTTGTAGCTGCCACACAGCACTCAGGAGGCAGGAAGCAGTCACAGCCTGTCAGCCAGGTCCTGGAGAGACTGCTGTCAGTGAGGAGGATTAGGGGCCACGCAGAGACGGGGACTATACAGCCTATTGATGCAATGCAAGATTCTTGGGAGGGGATAACACTGTAGTGCTAACTACCCTCTCTTCTCACCTGGGTCTTCAGCTTTTCTGCTGTCACCCCTTTTCTTCATCACCCAAGACACATGTCCCATCTGCCCCCACCCCCCATAGCCGCGCATCTGGCTTTATCTATTAGGAATGGTAGCTGATGCCATTACAGTAGAGATGTGCACAGATTCAGTGTTTTGAGTTTGGTTTTGGATTTCGTTAAATTGATAAAAACAGTTAAAAACATTTCATCTGTTTTTGTTCCTATAGTATTATTAACATCAATTACGTTCATTTCCGGTCATTTCCAGAACATCTTGACCAATTTTGGCACCTGAAATCTCGAGGGAGGGACTTGCATCTATCAATCAAAAACACACGAGATCCAGTTTTTCGATCCAAGATCCGACTTGCTGGAAAACCCAAACTGGGACTCGGTTCTACTTGAAACTCCCAAATTGGCCCAAGCCAGAACTCGGTTCTACTCGAAAACTCCAAATTGACCCAAGTCTGGGCTTGGTTATACTCGAAAGTTAACCCCCAAACTGACAAGAGCCGGGACTCCGTTGGACTCAGAACCCCAAAATTTAGTGTGTTTGGTTTTTAGCTAAAATACTATTCATCTTTAAATTGAAAGTGGACTTAAGTATCAGGTGCAAGCTCTGAAAAATTCATGTTACTGTTGGAGGAATTAGTAATAGCTTCTGCATTGGGGACTTAGAAAATTCCCCAGATCTTAAAATTACTCTTTCTCAAGTAAAAACAGCTATTTTCAAAGGAGTTATGGCTTGAAAAATAAACTACTAATATTCAAAGCAATATTTAATGACATTGTAAGTTATAGCTAGAGATTTGCACTGGACCATTTTTGCTGGTTTTTGGTCTAATTCGTCGGCCTGTTTTGGTTTTGCCAAACCGCTGTGACTGATTTTGGTTTTTAATTTTTTCCGAAAAATTTCCATTAAAAAAATCACATAATTTTAGACTTTTTTTGTTCCTAGAGTATTATTAACCTCAATAAAATTAATTTCCAGTCATTTCCAGTATACCTCTAAGCTCACAATATTGTTTTCAATATTCAATTTTACAACTGGGTGAGAGCTGTCATACTTCCTTTCCCTTGCAAAGGATTGTTTCACAGTCAGTTGTCTTTTTAAAAAAATAGTCTTTTTGGTCCCCTTGTGGGATGAAGATCCATCCCCAGCAGCAGCAGCAGGCCTAGTGCTGAAGGATTCTTCTGAGGAATCCTAGATAGGGAAGGAGTAACCTAGCCTTAACAAATTGAATGCAAGACTACCAACGATCATTACTGTGGATATTGAGGATGAAGATGTTGGCGGTAGAGATTGCAGGTGCTGGGATCTAGTTGAACTTGAGAGAAGGGAGCTAGCTGATGCTGAACTGCTTGTTGTTAATTTTTAGCTCGAGTTTCAGATGTTATCGAAAACTTTTCATGAGTTTGCTGCAAATTACGTAACAGGGAGTAGGCTCCTAGATGGTTAATGTCCCTACCTCTACTTATCGTGGTTTTACAAACGCTACAGATGGCTTGACAATTGTCAGGATTTGGGTAAAAATAATACCACACATAAGAGGTGGATTTGTTGGTCCTATACCCAGGCATGACAATGTCCTTCCCCTTATCATGGCCAAGAAATGCTTCCACTGGTGCCTGACTTACACAAACAACATCCTCAAACTCATTAGTGCCGTCGTCAGCTACACATCTCTTCCTTTTGCCCTTCCTATGTGGCATCTTTAATTTATATGTCATCAGCTACATTTGTTTTGCTCTTCCCCACATCTACAGAGGGAACAGAAGTGGTGGAAGGCGGCTTCTCTGCATTACAACAGTATAAGAAAGGTCAAGCTCACACATAGCACTCGTGGACACACTTAGGGGTAAATTTACTAAAGTGAGAGTTTTTAGAAGTGAGTTTTAAAAGTGATGTTGCCCATAGCATCCAATCAGATTCTACTTAACATTTAAATAGCACCTTCTAGAAGATAATAGCTAGAATCTGATTGGTTGCTATTGGCAACATCACTTTTAAAACTCACTTCTAAAAACTCTCACTTTAGTAAATATACCCCTTAGACTCTCCTCAGGAAATTGTGACATTTTACTAGATGTTTTTTTTTCTTTAGCATTGTATATATGTTTATTTTAGATGCCCTGATTCAGACCCTCTATGCCCTTGAGCATCGGCTTTAGTAGATGACGTTGAAGGACTAGTGTCATCATCTTTACTGGTGGCAGGAGCTGCAGCGACAGTATTTGGTTGCTCATCTTCTCTAAACGGAACATTATCCGTTTTTCAATGCACAGATCACTGCGTGGCTTATATATGCATGTGAACAAAACAAAATGCAACAAACAGTACAAACAATACAATTTGTATTTTTTTGATGGCACAGATATATTCCTGCATGGACTGGAGCCACAGGGCTTATATATGCACTTGAGCAAAACAAAGCACACAGAACAGTACAAACCATACAATTATTTTTTATATTTGATAGCACAGATGTATTCCTGCGTGGACTGGAGCCACAGGGCTTATATATGCATGGGAGCAAAACAAAGCACACAAAACAATACAATACAATTATTTATTAAATATTTTGATGTTGCAGACGCAGCTCTATTCAAACAGCACACAGTGGAGTCACAAGGCTTATATATGCATGTAAATGTCTTACTGATGGAGTCTGGACACAGCACAGCCAATATAGCCAATACAGCAGAGTACAGCACAGCATACAGAAGCGTGCACCCCTATACACATTCACTAAGCAGCACAGCCACTTGTGACTTGTGAGTGTGGAATACAGCACAGCATACAGCACCGTGCATCCCCTTTACACATTGACTAAGAAGCACAGCCACTTGTGACTTATGAGTGTCGACACACAGCCTATACCGCAAAGTACAGCACAGCATACAGCAGTGTGCACCCCCTATACACTACACATTGACTAAACAGCACAGCCACTTGTGAATTGTGAGTCTGGACACAGCCTATTTAGCAGAGTACAGCTCAGCAGCGTGCACCCACCTAAATACACATTAACTAGGCATCACAGTCTATATAGGAGAGTAGAGCACAGCAGCGTGCACTCCTATATATATATATATATATATATATATATATATGTATACACATTACTAAAACAGCACAGCTTATACAGCAGAGTTAACCGCAGCATACAGCAGTGTGCACTGGTTCTCAGGGATCATCAGTACTGCACATGCGGGAGACACTGGGAAATTGGGCGCCGCCATTTTCCCAGTGAATTGAGCTGCTCTGCAGTGCCGGCTCGGCACCGCAGAGCAGTAGTCTGAAAACAAGGGATGGGTAAGTTTAAAGACTAAATGGGTGCAGGGTGTGCGGTGTGTGCCCCCCTGAACCCAGAGGCCTGTGTGCACCGCACACCCTGCACCCATTCTAGATACGCCCCTGATCTGCCCACACTCCACTTAAGACAATTTTTGATTGATAAATGTCAGACTGACAGACTGTTACCAAGTATCAGCTTGTTTTATTACTGTCTGTCAGTGACTAATAAAACAACTGTCCAAGGCGTCTTAATACTTTATTGTTGCCTAATATTGAAGCTGAATTATTTTATTACAAAAATAGCAGTTTTGAAAGCAAAAAGGAAGCCCCTGTAACCTGTCCTACTAAATAAATATGTATATACAGTATAATTAAAAATAGAACTAAATGTAATTAAACTCCCCATCGCCTGATCGATGAGTGTTCCCTCCTAACAATGCAGGGGAACCCATCAACCATAATCATAATGAAATAACGACACAGAGACTTGTGTAAGGGAAAAGGAAGGTCAGCTTTATTTATTTTCAAACTAATTAAACTATTTAATATATAACTGAACTAACTAATAGAAGAAGAAAGGAAGACAAAGTATGGTGGCGCAGAAAGAACGGCCCCACAATGTAAGATCACCAACTGCTTATTCACACCGATCTTCAAACTGGGAGGCGAGCAGCCAGCCATTACCATGCCCAAGGTATCCACCTCCCACCCCAATGACACAACGTGAGGCTAGGTGGTGAGGTTAGGTGGTTGCCGCTGACCCCAGTAGGGTAGAATCAACCTAAGCCATGTATTGGAAGGGAGAGCACCTCAAGCTCCAAAGACAGATGGCGACTGCTACCGTTCTTTCCCGCCACAAGAAAAGCTGACACCAAATAACTCAATGAATAAGGGAGGAAGGGAGGGAAACAGCTGACCAGAGAAATTTCTATGAAATGGCTGCCAAGCAGCAACTCTGGAATAGCACTGATAAACCCACCCCCTACCAATCCTAACACCCACAACACTACCTCACTAAACAACTTGCCCCTTCTTGTCCAGAGGCCGACACACACAGACTCGGGTGCTTAATTACCTCCATGCATATGAAATGCACTCCGTCCTACAGCTCATAATTGTTGTATTACTATATTATGTTATAATGGCTATCGCCAAATTATGGCTTATAACTTCATAATGAAAATAATAAAATTGGGGGATGGGGCGGCATTTAATGTTGTGCTTAGGTGCAGCCAGTCGCATAAGTCCATCCTGCTCCTATCATGCCGGGGGCGAGTGAGAGTAAGGCTCATGTGGAGATAGAAGCAGAGGAGACATAAATACTGAAGTAACAGAATAGGAACAAAGTGGCTCAGGCCAAGTTCAACACGCGCCTGCCCAGGGCCAGCACTTGGGTGTTCAACCAGTGCGGTCGAACAGGGGCGCCGCCCCATAGAGGGCGCAGTCTTCCCAACTGTCCTGATTTCAGCGAGACAGTCCCATTTATTGGGCACTTTCCAGCTGTTCCCCCCGCAGGCTGCAGTATCCTGCGAGCAGATGGGAGGTTTATTTAGGAATATGTTTAAGGTATGGTGGCAAAAAACGGAAAGCGACAATGGACTAAACCAATGTACAATGACTTGGGTGGTCGCATCTTCACATCAGATGTGCTGCACATCAGATGGGTGATGTCATGGACGATACAGTATAGTTACATTAGACATGTAATGATATATTTTACTGTCATACAGTGGATCGGCAGTGTGTACAGCGATGCAATATACTGTATATCGTTACATCGCATCACTGGGTCGCCTGGTTGTACAGGTCTGTTCCCAACTTTAAATGGGGCCAACTGCCAGCCCATCACCAATAACTTAGCGCTTAGATAGGGGCCAACTGGCAGTCTATTACTAACAACTCAGCACTTAGATAGGGGCCAACTGCCAGCCTATTACTATCAACTTAGGGCTTAGATGGGAGCCAACTACTAGCCTATTACTAACAACTCAGCGCTTAGATAGGGGCCAACTGACAGCCTATTGCTATCAACTCAGGGCTTAGTTAGGGGTCAATTGCCAGCCTACTAACAACTCAGTGCTTAGATAGGGGCAAACTGCCAGCCTAGGGATGTAGTTATAAGACCGGTGGTCACGATGCCGCCGATCTAAATCCCGATGGGACTTAAGATAGGTGTCGAAATACAGATGCCTATCTTAATCCTGACACCAGAAAACAGAAGGACACCAGCCCGAACGAGGTAAGTCCAGGGCGCGCTTACTGTTAGCGGTATTGTGACAGGAGGCATCCCGAAAGCCGGCATTACATACTGATTCTGCCAGCCAATCACTAACAATTCAGCAGTTAGATGGGGGCCAACTGCCAGCCTATCACTAACAACTCAGCTCTTAGTTGGGGGCCAATTGCCAGCCTATTATTAATTAATAACTCAGCACTTAGATGTAGGTCACCTGCCAGACTATCATTGACAACTTAGCGCATAGATGGGGGCCATCTGTCAAGATATACCCCTCCTCTCCCACTAACACAAAAACTGCCAACCTGGGCCAGTGGTGCTGCTGACTTCAGTAGGGTAAAATTTAGCCATGTATTGTCGGGGAGAGCACATCTAAAACTACCCACAGATGGGCACTGCTACATTTCTTTCCCGCACTCACAGTAAAGCCAGCAACTAAGATACTATAACTGCACACACAGATAAGACCTAACTCACACCCCTAACTCCACCCCACTCAACACTCCACACCCACTATAAACTCTCCCCAGCAACATTGGATCAAATCGAAATTACTTATCAGCTGCATCACTCAGTGTGTACAGCCAATATGAGCGCTCCCTCGGTCACAAACGGTATCGCCCGGTCGGTTGTGCTGCACGTCCAACAGGACGATAACGAATGCGGTCCCGTTGCAGGTAATGAAGACTGGAACAATGGATCGTTCAGTCATTAATTACCTCGTTCTGATGTGTACCCGTTGGACCGACATATCATACTACTACACACCGCTCAGTGTGTACCCGGCATAAGATTTAAACTACTCCAGTTATATGAAGAACCCCATTTAACAATGATAAGGGGTTGTGTCATCCTTTCAGTATTTAACAGACAGTGATAAGATTACAGCTGTTTGTCACTGCATCTCTTTAGATGGTGTGAGTGGTGCGAACAATGCGGTCCCCATTGCTGGCAACATGGCGGCAGCCTTTCCAGCTTCAGTAAAGCTAGTGGCGGCGTGTTTGTTATAGCAGCCAATGAGAGTCAGACAGACTCTCATTGGCTGCTGCGTCCACGGCGGGAGCCGCCTGGAGCTCACTCATGAGCTCCGCCTTTCGGCTCCCCCCGCAGCGCGTGATGGGAGAGACGTCATGACGTCTCTCCCATAGAGCAGAGCAGGCCGGGAGGAGCGGACAGCGGCGGTCGCAGCCGGAGCAGAGATTCAGGTAAGTTGTGTGGGGGTTTTTTTGTGTGTAAGGGGCACGGGCACTGACACTGGCACTGCATAGGGGGGGCTCTACTGGGGGCACTGTATAGGAGAGGTGGCCACTACTAGGGGCACTGCATGGGAGGGCCACTACTGGGGGCACTGAATAGAGGGGGTGGCCACTACTGGGGCACTGTATAGGGGGGTCTACTACTGGGGGCAATGCATAGGGGGACTACTACTGGGGTCACTGCATAGGGGGGACCACTTCTGGGGGCAGTGTGTAAGGGTCACTACTGGGGCATTGCATGGGGGACCACTACTGGGGGCACTGCATAGGGGGACCACTACTGGGGGCACTGCATAGGGGTGCCCAAAGCATATTTTTGCACATGGGCCCACCACTCACCTGGGTCCGCCACTGAAGGGACGAAATGCCTTACGTGACAACCAGCAGTGGAGATTGCGCTTCAGTAATTATCTTCTGGAGGTAAAACATAAGCGCACTAACAAGATAGTCAGCGCCACCCTCACGTAACACCCTGGACTAGGGGTGAGCGGGTTCGGTTCTACTCGGATTTACTCGGATCTTTAAACGGCATTTTATTGGCTATCGCCTATCATGTGTTTTGGATAGCCAATATAATAAATCCGAATTTGCGGTAAAGTGGCGATAAGAACCGAGTAAATCCGAGTAAAACCGAGCCTGCACATCCCTACCCTGGACAGGTATTTTTATTATAAATAATTTACTTTAGGAGACTTGTATTATAAAGGACTGTTATTATATATACTGATTATGAATGCTGGTTTTAAGAGGTCATTTGGGAACAGGTATTTTTATAGGATTTTTATATAAATACAGGTGTACAACTCTTTTTGTGATATTGAGATAATTTATCATTGGTGTTAAGTACTGTTTATATAAAATGTATGCATTTATTTTTATGCATTGCTTCTGGCAAAGTGAGGTTAATATGATAACAATAATATAGCAGTTTATTTATTTATTAAGAGTGAGGGAATAATGAACCACTTTACTAAAGTGTTTTCAATCATATTTCCATTTGCGCATTTACATTAAGATATTCAATATTGTATATTTAGTTCAAGGGAACTTCATGTCCAGATCTATATTATAAATGTCCACGGTATTTAATATTGTTTACTAATGGGATGAACTTGCTTCTATGAAAGTTATAATTGACACTAAACTTATATTTGTTCTACTAAAGCAAAAACAAATATAAGAAAAACATAATCTGAAACTACTGTAGTTGGGACTTAGTTGAAAACTATTAGTTACATACCTTCCAACGATCCGAATTTCACAATCGGAACTTTATGGAAGCACCAAAGGTGCGCACATATGAAAGGGGTGTGGCCTCATTCTGACTAGGCTACGCCACTGGTGTGTGATGTTTTAGGGGCTTGAATGCGTGGCACACCCCCATTTCTCATCACACTGGGGGCCGTTCCCAGCTGTCTGGCAGCTGTTGGGTCGCCCCCAGCTGCTTCCTGGCTGTAAATGGACGCCATGCGCATGTGCGCAGCGTCTATTCACCGCTGCTTTAACATACAAAGCAGCAGTGACAGCAATATTTTGCAGATGTTTACATAAAAAATAATGTACTGTGTATGTATGTATGTATGTATATATATATATACATACATACATACATACATACATACTGTACATACATACATATACACACACACACACACACACACACACACACAAGACCAGGGCAAAGGGACGGCACTCAGCAACACTCCGCAACCAACAAATGAAAGCGCAGCAATACTTTGCTATAAGTCATATATTTATATATATATATATACATACACAGTATATATATATATATATATATATATATATATATATATATATATTTGAATTTGAAACACCCAGTATTTTACATTTAAAAGCAAATGTAATAAACTGTAATTCCAAGTGCAAATATAATATATATATATATATATATATATATATATATATTATATATATATATACATGTATACAGTGTGTGTATATGTATATATAAACACACACAAAATTACTTACATGCATATATACACACATACACACACAATTACCTACATGCATATATACACACATACACACACAATTACCTACATGCATATATATACAGACACACAGAGCCGTAACTAGACTTTTTGGTGCCCTGTGCCAGAAAGAGCATTGGCGCCCCCTAATTTTTCAAATGGACATGATGCACCCAAAATAGGGGAATGGCCTCATGGGGATGGGCCAGGGAAGAGATAGGGGAGGCCAGGAGATGCTGGGGATGAAATAAGAGGAAGCTACAAGTGAGAATGATAATAAACAGAAATTTGACAGGCCCAAACTGCGCCCCCTGACGTGTGGTGCCCTGTGCGATGGCACCGGCCGCACTACCCTAGCTACAGCCCTGCACACACACACAATTACCTACATGCATACAGTGTATACACACACAATTACCTACATGTATACAGTATACACACACACACAATTACCTACATGCATACAGTATACAGTATACACACACACAATTACCTACATGCATACAGTATACACACACAATTACCTACATGCATACAGTATACACACACACAATAACCTACATGCATACAGTATACAGTATACACACACAATTACTTACATGCATACAGCATACAGTATACACACACACACACACACAATTACCTACATGCATACAGTATACACACAATTACCTACATGCATACAATATATACACACACACACAGACAATTACCTACATGCATACAGTATACAGTATACACACACACACACACACACACAATTACCTACATGCATATAGTATACGGGACGACCGCCCCTGTCGCCCTGCCTTTAATCCGGCCCTGCAATGCGGGCTGTGGGTGAGACAGTGCCAAAAAGTGAGTCTGTCCTACTAAAATCGGGTCATTTGGGAGGTATGTATTTATAAAAAGTTTAGCCCTAGGCAAGCTACCGATCTGGGCCCCCCCTCCGTTTGATGCCATCAAAGTGCTGAAACCCTTCAAAGTAGTCACCTGTGAAGTGAGTTCAGACACTGCCAGCTTGAGTCAGGTAATTCCCCTAATTAGACTGTTGGAAAAGCAGCTTGAAAAACTGAAGGAGGAGCTGAAATGAAGTGATTCTGCTAAGCATGTCGGACTTGTAGATCAAGTCCTTTATTCGCTTCACCAGGATCCAAGGGTTGTCAGAATTGATCCAATGGGGAGTTTGACTGGGGTGGTACACCTGTCAAACCGTAACGCAGGTGTCCTAAGGCGAGCTCAGGGAGGACAGAAACCTCCCGTGGAGCAGAAGGGCAAACGGATCAAACTTACAATCAGATCAATACATTTTGGCGACTGTGGTGGACCCTAGGTATAAGTCATACATCGTGTGTTTCTTCCCAGTGGACACAGACCTGAAGAGATGCAAACAGCTGTTGTCAGCTGAAGCGGCAGCGGGATGAAGCGATGGCGCCTCCTTCAGTTTCTCCAGCAGGTGCAGCTGCTAGGAAAAAAACTCAACTTTCCCCCAAAAAACCCCACTGGTGATGCAGATGAGTCAACACAACCAAGTTTTGACATCTGGTTGGGTGTAAAAGAATTGCCTCCAATTAATGAGACCTCTACCTTGACTCCATCTGATATGGCCACCATTCAAAGAATGATTGAGGACTATTTTAATGATAACATCCAAATAGGCATGTCAAACAGTCCGTTTCACTACTGGCAGGTAAAATAGGCTATTTGGAGGTCCTTGCACAAACTGGCTTTGCTTTATTTGAGATTCCCACCCTCCAGTGTGTTCTCAGAAAGAGTTTTTAGCACAGCCAGGAACCTTGTCAGCGATCGGCGTAGAAGGCTACTTTATCAAAATGTGGAATAGATGATGTTCATCGAAATGAACTGCAAATTTTACAAGGAAGACCTTTACCGTCAATTACATCCAAAAATTACCGAGGCACCTGAGGCTGTAATGGTGGATTCCAGCAAGGATGAATTAATATTGTGTGAAGATGATGTACACACTGATGAGGGTGAAGAATCGGATGATGATGGCGACAACATCTTAACTGAATAAAGCCAGTTTGTGCACGGAGAGATCATTGCTAGCAATGTCAGCTGCCCGTTGGTAGTTTGTATTGTGTGGGCCCAAACAAACCAATTGCTTCAGCCACAGTTGGCAGTCCCTGTCGCTGAAGTGATTGGTTTGTTAAACTGTGCATGTCCTGTTTACTATATACAACATAAGGGTCGGTGGAAAGGCCCAAGGACAATTCCATCTTGCACCTCTTTATTTTGCATTATGTGCTGTTTGGGGCATTGCTGCCTGACATTTTTAATTTTATAGTTTATTGCCATCCTGACTGCCACTGCTGTGTGGCAAATGTTTCATAGATGTGCTATATTTTTTTAAACTGCCATGCTTTTGTACCGCTGCTCTGATGCTCTTTTTTAGTTTCATACTGTATTTATTTCAACTAAAATCACAAATAGGTATACTTGCAAAATACTCATGCCATTTTTCAACCTTGATTTTAGATACCAACCTGGTGGGCTTGGCTTTCCTTGATCATAACAGCCATGTTTGGTCAGATGCAACTCAAACACCAAATGGAGAGGCTATTTTGTGATGGTATCTGGAGATGTTCTCCCTCCTCCCCTCCCAGCCTTCCCATACATAATCCCAGAAGCACAATGATAAGAGATGTTCAGTAGTAGACTTTAAAATCCCTCTGCCCCCCTTCCTGTTCAGAGCTTCTGTTTTGTGTGCTTCCACAGACATCATCTCCTGCATGCCCCTTTGATTCTTTAATAAAAATTTGGAACCACCAAGAATCTCCACTGGGACAAGGACTGATGTGAATGAGTAAAATATATTTTGTAAATGCCTCCTCTCCTCCGTCATAAATTTGCTTCAAAATCAAAAAATGAAATAAAATTTACTACTAATCAACTATTCCTTTCCTTGCCTTCAACTACATATATACTCCAACTCCCTGTGGCCTCTTGAATAATAAAACCATTTGTTTCTTGATGTGCCATGTTGGAAGTTGAACTGCCACAGCTGCTGCAATCTTTGACATGCAGTTGCTGAATGCCCAAATGTTTATGGCCACAGACAGCATTTCCCCTTTAAGCATAAAAAATATTCTGAACCACCAAGTTGATTTTCTGGGCAAAACATTGGACATATTGTCCACTCATGCTCTCCCCTCCTCTCTCATAAATTTGCTTCGGAATATAAAAATGAAATTCAATTTACTATGAATCAACCCTTCCTTTCTCTGTCTTTAACTACATACATAGATACTCCATCTCCCTCAGGCCTCTTGATTAATGATTGAACTGCCATGTGTTTGTGCCTCCCACTGCTTCCGCTTAGCTTAGTCTGACAGCTAGCTTGGTGCAACTTTTGGGCCTAAACTGGATGAAAACAATATTGTGAGCTGTGAGGTGGTCAAAATTGACTGGAAATTAGTGGAAATTAATGTTATTGAGGTTAATAATACTGTAGGAACAAATTAAAGAACAAAGCCAAAATGAGGTGATTTTAGCAGTTTTTATAAATTTTGTAAAGAAAATACAGATCCAAAACTAAAACCAAAACACGCAAGGGCTTTTTTGCAAAACCAAATCCAGATCCAGACATTGAAGTAGATACAGATCCAAAACCAAAACACGGGGGTTGGCTCACATCCCTAATTGGAATATGTGTGTACAACTGGTGGTGGTTTGACAGAATATACGGACACACCAGCGGATGCTCTGTGTCAGTGAACAGCCCAGTACTTAATCAGTGGGGTGGTTTATTTAGCAGTATTGTGAATAGCACAGCTATACTCACATTTATGTATACACAGACTGTTGTATGGAGCAGAGCATACAGGTGACTGTATGTGGGTAGTGGTGCAGGATACAAGCAGTACCAGCGTGCCTTACAGGGTGGAACAAATGGTTCTCCCTGAGCTAAGTGGAAGACGTCCGCTCTATCACAGTGACAAGATGGCGCTACACTTGTAAAGGGATTGAAGCCACCCTAAAGGAGCCAATCAGTAGCACTCCCCAGCTTCTACAAGAACAATTAAAGTCTTAGGAGCTGGTGGTGTACGGATTGATTCTTCAGCAGAGCAGCACAGGCTTCTAGAAGTGAGAAGAACTGCACAAAGACTGACTTAAAAAATAAGAGCTCTTTACAACTAAAATGAAGAAAACTTATGTAGAACAAGTTCTTGCAGCGTAGAGTGGTCATATTCCTTATTAATAATATATGCATAATTTGATTTAGTTTTTTTTTAATAAGCAAAAACAAAACACAGCAAAGAACAAGCACAACATGGTATATTGTTTGCAGATTTGAAAGAAACCCATTGTACAAAGTAAAGTATAACGAACAAGCTAGAAATATAGCTCATGTAAAAAGTTGGCTAGTACCAGAATTTCAAATGTCACTATTTTTGCCTAGTAATTGATTGTTAATTACAAAACGTGTCATAGAGCTTCAGGAGCACATTTCTCAATGGGCTGGCTATGGCCCATGCCTTTAAAAACAGGGATTAATTTGATCACTTCTTGCACAGATTACTAAAATTTGACAATTTAATCTAACCATAGACTGACTTTCAGATAATAAAAGTGTAACTTGACGCTATAACACTGCAGCGCTCACATGCCGCACTATATTACTAGGGATATTCTGTTACACAAACCACAGTCTCGTTCAGCAATAAAACGTACATGGCTGTATAAGAAAAAGAAACATGAAACTCAATTTCTTTCTCATTGTTTTAATAAAAATTCCACTATTTATAAGGCAAATTTGAAAAACAGTTCCCTTATAAAGTAGGTATCTTGCACATACGAGGCCACACAAAAGCTAAGCTAAATGAAAATTGCTCTTTGGTTTACAGCAAAGTACTTTGAAAGTCTGATAAAGGATCTCTGCTTGCAGAACTGGTTCTCAGGTCCCTCTGGGTGGTGGGTTGCCTTGGTAGATTAACTGCTCTAGGCCTAGTGATTACAAATAAAACCTCCTAACTGTCCAAGGGTGAATCTAAAGAGGATAGGGCCTGTGTGCAGCCTCCGTAAAAGGCCCCCGATTTCCTCAGTAGACTCTTGCACTGCGCCATAGTTTCTGTCGTACGCATGTGTAGATCTCTGGAAACATGGCATCTGCGCTATGTTCGTGGTGATATCTGACAAAACCTGAGAGCGAAACGCCGCGACGGTTAGCGGCGCTTGTCACCTAAACCCCATGTCCTGAAATAATGATAATATTGAAATGTTGTTTTTGTGAACAATCTAAGGATAAGCACTGATACTGTACTTACCTGTATTTACCAGCACAAAATAAGATTGCTGCTGGCATAATCATTGACAATTTACATATCTCCCAGAAACACTTGCTAATAGGAGATGATCCAATAATGGGCATTTTAAGTTCATTTGGATTATTAATAAGACCCAGGAATCATGCTTTGGGTGTCTCCTACGATCATTAATGAACCATACAGGGCATAATACCAGATGTTCAGTGAGACTAATGGTGCGTACACACTAGGCGATCAGGAAAGACAGTACGATCAGTGGCGGTTCTAGGTGCGGGCTAACAGGGCCGTCGCCCGGTGCGCCGACACTTAGAGGGCACCACTGAGTCCCCCCCCACCGGAAAAAAAAAACCAGAAGGGAAAAAAAAAAAAATGCGCCGGTCCAATCCCCACCCAGCCGCCGCCGCTGCCGCTACCGGGAGGCTGCATTTGCCGGGCGCCTGCTGATATTTGTTATCAGCAGGCACCCAGCTCCCTCCCTGCAGCGGCAGCCGAAAGCCTCAGGAGTAAGCTCCGGTTTCCGGCAGAGAGAGAGAGTACTATGGGAGGGACGTCATGATGTCATGATGTCTCCCCATAGATCCGAGGAGCCGCCGTCGGACCAGAAGGCAGCGGCAGCAGAAGCAGGAGCGCGGCTAAAGGTAAGTATTGTGTTTTTTTTTTTTTTTCCTTACAGTCGGAAGCACCAGCACTGGGGGGGCATTACTACTGGGGAACGACTATAGGGGGCATTACTACTAGTGGGCACAGCTACAGGGGGCATTACTAATGGGGGCAGTACTACTGGGGAGCATTGCTAATGGGGGCATTACTAATGGGGGCATTACTAATGGGGGGAATTACTACTGGGGAGCATTATTAATGGGGCAGTACTACTGGAGGGATTACTAATGGGGGCATTACTACTGGGGAGCATTACTAATGGGGCATTACTAATGGGGGAAATACTAATGGGGGGCATTGCTACTGGGGAGCATTACTAATGGGGGCAGTACTACTGGAGGGATTACTAAAGGGGGCATTACTACTGGGGGCAGTACTACTGGAGAGCATTACTAATGGGGGGATTACTAATGGGGGGCATTACTAATGGGGGCAGTACTACTGGAGGGATTACTAATGGGGGCATTACTACTGGGGAGCATTACTAATGGGGGCATTACTACTGGGGAGCATTACTAATGGGGGGATTACTAATGGTGGGATTACTAATGGGGACATTACTACTGGGGAGCATTACTAATGGTGGCAGTACTACTGGGGAGCATTACTAATGGAGGGCATTACTATTGAGGGAAATACAATAAGGGACATTACTACTGGCATTACTACTGTGGGCACTACTAATGGGGGCATTACTACTGTGGGCACTACTATAGGGGGCATTACTACTGTGGGCACTACTATAGGGGGCAATACTAATTGGGGAATTACTACTGTGGAGCTTTACTACTGGGGGACTACTATAGGTGGCAATACCACTGGGGGTACTACTAATGGGGGCACTGCATGGGGGGCACCACTACTGGGGCCATTGTGTAAGGGGCACCACTGCTGTGGGCATTGTATAAGGGGCACTACTATTGTGGGCATTGTATTAGGGGCACTACTACTGTGGGCCTTGTGTATAAGATACACAAATTTTGGCATTATGTAAAAGGGGCACCACTTTGTGTCATAACATAAGGGACTACCGTGTGGTGTAATTTGAATTGGGGATAATGTATTATAAAGGTAATTACTGTGTATGGCACAATGTATTATACAGGCTATTACTGCATATAGCATAATGTGTTATACAGGGCAATACTGTGTGTCGCATAATGTGTTATAAAGGGCATTACTGCGTGTGGCATAATGTGTTATAAAGGGCATTACTGCGTGTGGTATAATGTGTTATAAAGGGCATTACTGCGTGTGGTATAATGTGTTATAAAGGGCATTACTGCGTATGGAATAATGTGTTATAAAGGGCATTACTGCGTGTGGCATAGTGTGTTATTATTACTGCGTGTGGTATAATGTTTTATAAAGAGCATTACTGCGTGTGGTATAATGTGTTATAAAGGGCATTACTGCGTGTGGCATAATGTGTTATAAAGTGCATTACTGCGTGTGGCATCGTGTGTTTTAAAGGGCATTACTGCATGTGGCATAATGTTTTATAAAGGCCATTACTGCATGCGGCTTAATGTGTTATTACTGCGTGTGGTATAATGTGTTATAAAGGGCATTACTGCGCGTGGCATCGTGTGTTATAAAGGGCAGTACTGCGTGTGGCATAATGTTATGTTATCTAAAAAAAAGTTCTTTTTTTTTTTTTTTTTTGGGGGGGGGGGGGGGGGCGCAACTGGGAACTTTCGCCCTGAGCTCCACAATGTCTAGAACCGGCCCTGAGTACGATCAGTCGTTCAGTGCAGGCACTGTCCATCCTTCCTGAACATGCCAATCTGTTGTTATCGTCAGATTGTGCTGCATGTTCAGGCGATGGACAATGTCGGAACCGACCAGCGGGAGTGCGCATCGCTGGTCGTTTCTGACATAAAGGTGCACAATTTGTGCCCGATTACTGAGCGATTGCACGATTACGATGTCGTAATCATGCAGTCGCTCAGTAATATCGCCCAGTGTGTACGCACCTTAACACTCACCTTGACTATACTAGCGAATCATGAGATCTACCTAATGTTATTAAAACACTATCTGGGTGTGAAGAAGAATAGAACATACTTATTGGACTATATGAATACATATTCCAGTATTAGAGGTATTGAACATGAATATTAATACCAGTTAGGGGCAGATCTCTAGGTATTACCAATAATCCCTGTATGGAAACACCTGATCAAATAGCAGCGGATATGTTGGCATGAGATGTAATGCCACAAACACATTTATTTACTGGCTGAATTTCAAGAAGTTAATAAACTATCTGTTTAGATAACACAATAGTGTGGATACCTGTGTGGTATGATGATATATGTGACATGTTTATTAGACACACAAATGTGAGATATACACTCAGATAAAATTCATTAAGTGCCAGATAATTAACGATTGAGACATTTTAGGTGAAAGGACCTGCGCCACAATTCCCTTTTAAAATCACATTTCTTTCTTGTGACACATTTCTTTATTTTAACTAATTTTTGCTATTCTCCTACCACATTTGGGTATTGATTAACCAATAATTAATAAAAGTTACGTTTTAAATGTACATAGTGCACCACATGTGACATTTCATTTTCTTTTTTTGTCCTTGTGATATCTGAAGCGCCAATAAAGAGGTAAGGATTGTGAATGGGTGCAGGGTGTGCGGTGTGGGCCTTCCTGGACCCAGGGGCCGATGTGCCGATGTGTACCACACATCCTGCACCCATTATAGATATGCCAAATGGGACAGTCCCAAGTTAGGGGAAACACTTCGCTTCATCATAAAGTTGGATTGTTTGGATGGATTAGGGCCCATCTGTGTGAAATATGGAATTTCTTTTATGTCCAAGCAAAATATTTGGGCTGGCATAGACTGTGCGGTGCGTCTACCTGTTGCCTCAGAGAGGCAGATTGCAGCATTTGCACAGGCTGTGGGTGTACAGCATCCTCCTGCACCATCCTCTAGTCTACTCCTTCTCCATGCAGCTTCTTACACAGAGTCCCGACAGACCTCAGAGTAAGCTGGATCCCTTTTGACCTCTTTGCCAACCCCTGACTCCATTTCTACAACTTCCCCTATGTTTGTCCCATCTTCTGTCTGTCTCTGCACCACCAACTCGTGGCCCCCCCGTGGGTTTCTATCACCATCTTTGTTTTATTCCCCAATCTGTACGTGTACATGTCACTCTGCAGGGCTCATTCTGTATCGGACACAAAGTGGCTGTGCTTACGGGATGCCACAGAAGCCAGTTTTATTACCTTATGTTAATGCGAGTTACCGTAGGGCTAATGAGGGTATCCGTACGGGCTTCCAGCGGGACGCCGCAGCGCCCACTGCATTTCCATCCACAGCCATAACTGTCATCATTAGTATCTGCACTTGCGCCACCCCCATGCTAGGTGCAAAAGATCTGTCTGAGACTGGCTTCCCTTACCTATACGCATGGCTCATAATAGCACAGACATATAGCTACATGCCCATGACACACCCACAAGACAAAAGAGTGCCGGGCGATCACATTATCGACACCCAGTTCCCATCTTGAAACGCCCATTTCACATAAACAGAGAATTTGTCAAGATCGGTTCAACTCAGAATCAGACCTAGATATTTATTTATTTATTTATAAACAGTTTCTTATATAGCGCAGCAAAACCGTGTAGATTTGTCTATGCGCATGCGCTATATATTAAAACTCGCTACATGCGTCCATGCAAATAGTTCTGTCCTACTCAGGATGAGCTGCTGTCTCTCTCTATATGTACCTATCTCTCCATCTCCCCATGTTTACCTCTGTGCCCCCTCTTTGTATGTATCTTGTTAACCCCTCATCAAATCTGTTTCCCCTCCTCTTTGCTCCCACAACCCACTGTCCACTTGCACCACACAGGTCTGCAGATAGGACAGTGCGGTCGAGTCTGTCGAATAGAACGCTGCCCCCTGCTTAGCTTTGGCAAGCATTACATTTTTTCACAGCTGCGTTCGGTGCGAATTCACAGCTGCGAAGGGTACTGAATCGGCCCCAGAGCCTCGAGTCGCAAAGATGATAGAGCACTGCTTGTGGTAATTCCCCGTCCTTATATCTTGCATCATGGGTGGCTATATAAGATTATTTGGATGCTCAAGCTTAAAGCAATTCATTTTTAATTGGTATAATCTATAATGTATAAATAGTTGAAGGCACCAGTGTTGTCCCTCCCCGCGGTGACACCTGGTGCGGGGAGGGATGCCTCGTGTGCGGAGAAGCTGTGCGCGCCCCGAAAAGGAGGCGTGGCCTCGGGTAAGGGGTATGGCTTCGGGTAAGGGGCGTGGCCTCGCGGCCCGAACCCGGTGCCTGGCCCGTGTAGATTATGGAGAGTGGTGGGGGTGCCGGAGGTGCGGGCAGTGCAGGCTCTCTCACTGTGACAGGAGCCAAGTGCTGCACTTAATGATACAGTGCAGCACCCGGCTCCTGTCACTGAGGGGAAGACTGCACCTTGGTGTCACCCCTCGGCGGGTGACACCCGGGTGTGGCCCGCACCCCCCTTGTGACGCCACTGGAAGGCACTAGAATTAATAATATGACCAGTAGCACTGCTTATAGTATAAGTGTAACTGGGGGAACACAGCTGATATGAAAAATATTGCTGGGGCCACTACTGGTATAATGAATGTGGCTGGGTGGGCGGCTTTTAATATAAATATGGCTGTATTTGCTATGCTGCACATGTGCCAGACCCAAGCATGCCCAGAAGAAGCCCCAGTCTCCTTATTTTGAGAGCATAGCAAATGCCTTGGAAGGGAGATCCGACATTGCTGAGCCCCCACATCCGGGCCCCATTGTTCCTGCATCTCCTGCAATTGTTGGAGAAATGTCACACAGGATTCATACTAACAATTAGGGGGCGGGATGCATGACGCATTGCATGCGGGATACGGTGCATCCTGCCACCCTTCTCATGCATGCCGGCATTAGCAACGCTGGGTGCTGGGAGGGATCTGATTGGATCCTTCTCACACAACTCTCCCGATAGAAGTCCATAGGCTTCTATAGGGTAACGCTATCAGGACATGGCGTTACCCACCGCAACTAAGCCCCGCAGTGCGTCTCATTCCGGGGCTTGGTGCATATGACAAACCTGCATTTTCGGGGTTTGACTGCATTGCTCTCTTTGCTGCATCCCGCCCAGAGACACTATGGTATAGTGAGTTTGGTCCTGGGACAAGTAGATACAGATCCCACAAATAATTGAAGACTGTCAACAAACATTTTTTATTCAAATATAATCTAGTGGTATATAATATATTGTATGCTGGATGGCTGCTTCCGTAGGAGCTGTCGGATATAATTGCTGCTCTCTGGCTTATGGCTGTATACAGAGCCTGTAGTTGTTCAAGAGGAATTTTATCTCCATATTTATCATATAACCACTGCATTAACCTCTAGCACAGGCCCGGTCCCAAGTATACTATCACTATTTATAATAAACTAATATTATTTATAATGCTTATTAATGAAGCTAATATTGTATACATCAAAATGTAATTATACAGCATATATACTGTTTACTGCATGATCTCTGATAAGCAGCTGATGGATTGTTGGATGTATCTGAACGGTCTGGCAGGGGCCCAAAATCGGCTGACACATAAGTATGTACAATGAAGTTTCTGCCAATTGACATTCTGCTGTGGACCCATGGGGTCTATTGGATGTTGAAAACCTGCTATGCTATATGTTCAACCCTATATAATTAATTGTTTACGGTTTACAGCAGGGGTGGGCACCCCAATCGTTGTAGAACTACACATCCCAGCATGCCCTGCCACAGTTTCACTATTAGGGCATGCTGGGATGTGTAGTTCATCAGCAGCTGGAGGGCCGCTTATTGCCCACCCCTAGTTTAGAGGGTACAAACACAGCATTGTTGACCCTGTAGTAAAATTAAGGCTGTTACAGACTATTCTGACAAATTATGTTTAAATTTAAAAAAAAAATTTAAGTGGGACATATATTTCCAGGCCATCCAAAGCACCTTATTGGTAAGTTCATCCATCTTTAGTCTTGGCAAGGGCACTAGAAAAGGCTTTCCTTTGTCCTTCTAAGCAGATTATGTCTATATTTTTTTATAAAAGCAGTCAAACCATAAATATATATTTTATGATTATTTTACTAATTGCTGTATGCAACAATCTATAGTTGAATCATTTTTGCAGTTAGATAAGCAGACGATGTTTTTAGGAATTCTATGAATACATAATAGGAGGACACTGCTTCCACCTTGTATGTATTTAATGCATTTAGGGACGAGATGTATTAATGATCATTAAATGTACCTCATCGCCTACTTACCAGAGGGACCTTAGACCGGTATGCACAATCTTCTTCTTGCCGGGTCAACTACCGATACCCGGCTGTCACGGCGATATCTTCAGTTTCGGGTTTATGACCTGGGTGAAGTAATGCGCATACACGGCCATCGAACTGCGCATGCGCTAGTGGCCACTATCGGGAATGGATCCTTCGGATCCCAATGGTGCACAGTGGACAGCTCCGATATCTGCTGCTGACAGCATTAATACATATGGAGAACCATATACACCCTTAGTATGATGCTAGTATTGTGCTTATTGTGTGTTTGATGCTTTCCTAATGTATATGCCTGCCTACCTCACAACTGTTGGGATTCCTCCTGTATGTGGTGGCCTTTGGGTCTGCTGGGCATTCTGGGTTTTTTAGTTACACAGCAGCAGAAGAGGTATAGATTGCCTACTGTACTGGTATACTTGTGTGATCTTAACCAAATGATTCCAGTAATTGTACATGCTAGGACTTGTAGCTCCACAGCATAACCAGACAGTGAACACATGTGCTGTAGCTGTATTTCTGCAGTGAGTTTAAAGTTAGCCATTGCAATCCTTGAAGAAAATAGTCCCTGTCCAGAAATCTTACATTAAAATGATAATGACCCTACTGCTCAGACACAGAGGCCTACCCCATATAGTGTGATTCTGGCTACTAAACGCACAACCATCAAATCATGCTGTCAGTCACCTCCTCGAGCATTCTTCCCATGAGCCTAACACGTGGCTGACAGTGTTGCCTCCAGGAGCAGCTCCCCAACACATCAGGAGCTGAATGCCATTATTAGCTGGAGCCAGGAGGAGTATGTTCTTCAGGAAAGCTTCTTGTATCTGTGACCTACTTCAGCATTCAACCCCCAAATTAAATGATATCTATGCAACAGCCTCCACTCATCTTGATCGTGTGTGTGTGTCAATAGAGAGATAGAGATACATATAATTATGCCATATTTGGATATGGCTAGAAAGCTCTTTGTATTGTGTGGCAGTCACTTGGATGGTCTCAGTATTGTATAGTGATCACTTGGGTGTTCTCTGTATTGTATCATGTCACGTGGATGCTCTATGGATGGCAGTTGTTGTTATGCTCTGTGTATTGATGCCAGTTACTGTTATGCTCTCTATATTGCTGGAGGTTACATGCATGCTGTCTGTATTGTGTGGCAGCCACTGGAATGCTTTGTGTATTGACTATTGGTAACTGGGATGCTCTCTGTAGTATATGGCAGTCACTCAAATGCTCTCTGTATTGTACGGCAGTCACTAGATTATACTTTGTATTGTATGTCACTAGGAGGCTCTAAGTTTTGGGAACAGGCAAGGAAAAGCAATGTGGCTTATTTATGTTTTTAATTTTACACACTAGTAAAAGATATTTTAACCCGCATACTTTTGTGTTAGCCCTGCCCACAGATGATTTGGTCTCATCAAAATGAGGTTAATTTCATAATTTTTTTTTCCCCAGGCCCACTTTATGTTCCCAATCCACTCAGGTTGGCAGCACACATTAGACCACTTGGACGTACTTTATCCTTGGGATAAAAGTACTGATTTTCTCTAAGTTCGTATCTTGGCAATACACCACTCTTAAAGAAGAAGAACACAGCAGTTGATTATTCCGCCATATACATAAACTCTGCACCAGAAATCAAACACCTCTTTCCAACTCACCTAATAAAGGTGAGATGCCTTCACTAGAAGGTATTTTTAGTCTTCACTCCAGTTCATTCACTGATTCATAAGGCAGGTAAATTGAATAGGCTCACCTGGGTACAGGTATACTGTAGGTGTTCCTTAAATGGTTTCTTTGTACATCCGATTGCACACTTACAGAAGTTATAACCTCATATAGGTGAATGGTGGAAAAACAACTGCAAAGGATAGGGACATATTCCATATAAAAAAATATTTATTCCACAACACAATAAAATCGATAAAAATATATACAAAATAAGAAGTAAAAGATAATAATCCCCAGGTGAGATCCTCTAAAAAAAAAGATGGTCTCACAGTTCAAACATATACTCCTCACCCGGAATGAGCAGCAATAAGAAAGTCCATCAGCTGGAAAGATGGGTGAGACCACAATGACATTGAGTATCCCCCTTTACCACCAACGCGTTTCTGACCATTAAGGTACTTCCTCAGGGTGTGTCACATGGCTTCAGGGGCAAATGCAGGATTTGTAGATGGCTTTCATATATGTGCTAGCTATACACGACACACACATATACATATAATGCATACTTATACTTTCTCATAGCTGATAAGTGGAGAGGAAGAGCCTTGCCACTGGGCAGGAGGTTTCATATGAGGAACATAACACTTAAAACTTCACTGTCACCCCTTTTTTTCGTGTGATGCCCTGGGGAGGTCTTTGGCTGAGCTGACTTTTGGGGTGCCCTGCGTCCCAGATGTAAACCCCAGAGTGTTAGGGACCTGCTCAATGAGGTGACCTTGGTGCTGGTGGGCTGGCCCGTATCAGTGGCCATTGATATGCAAACTACCTCTGAAATTCTATATTATAAATTTAAATGTATACAGTAATGATCTCATAGTGCATCTGCAACTCTATTTTTTGTATAGTTCATATGAGGAACTACTGCTGCTGCTCATTCACAGCAACACCCCCTCGGCCATAAAGAGCTCTCTGTCTGAGAAGCTGCTGCCGTGCATGAGGCACTGCTCTACTCAAGTGTAGAAACAAGTGGTCCATCAGGGGAGTTTCTGGGTACTCAGAACCCCTCCCTGCGTGCGCCCATGGGCTTGAATGTATTGAAGATGTATTCTACTCAAATTCTGGCAGGTGTGGTATTACTGTCCTGAGTTTCTGTCTCTGGGGCTATTTTTGACCGAATTACACAGCACTAATTAGCTGTTACCCCAGACTTTGTGTATTTACAGTTCCTTGGTAAAAATTCAGCAAGCAAATCCCCTTTCATTAAATTGTAAATTCATAGAAACCCAATTTATTATAAAAATAAACATTTTATTTAATAGGTTGACAATAAAACTGTGCTGTCAGTCATTAGAGTATCCCATTTTCTTCATCTTCACCAATGGCCATGTGAGATCTTGAACTGTTCTGAGAACAATGTATTTTTTATTAACATCACAAGGTCTGGTTTTAATTACTGTACAGTAGTTACTAGTTATTTCAACAACTGAAAACTCAAATACTATTACCCACATTTCTTAAAATATTAGCGATACAAGTTAATGTATATTTTTCACATGTATGTTGTTCTACACATTTCAGTGCACAGGTGTCTAGAAAAAGAGAGTGACGATAAATCACAATGGACGGCCCAGTTGTCAGCCTGTGAAACTAAGGTCATGAGTTGAATTTAACGCAGGAATTAACCTCTAGAATAATCGTAAGGGGTGGTCCCTTCTGCTCAGCCATTAAGCACATTTCTGAGTCATTTTAAGCCTACGGCATTAGGTGCTGTTAATATAATACTTTTCATGCACTGAACCTGGAAGACTGAGAGTAAATGTATATGACCCAAAGTGTCAGAAGCTCTTGAAGTGCATGATAAGATTACAAGACATGTATAGCTGTGTTCTAGAATATCACAGCCGCAGGCGGCTGGCAAACCTCATGAACTTTCACACCTTGGCCATATTCTGTACAATTAATGGGAAAGCATCTAGTATTACCAGTGGCATTATTGGGGTAGGTGACACGTAGTGCGGCAATGAAAAACCCTGCATGCGCCAAAGAGGGCATGGCCCCGTGGGGTGTGGGCGTGGTCTCATGGCACGCCCCTGGTTTAACCACAATGGGGGCGTGCCCACTAAGCATTTTCTATATGTAACACTTAGGAGTAAATTTACTGATTCATTTTTGATCGATTTGGTAACTTTCTGCGAGTTTGGTGTGATTTTGCATATTGGAAATTTACTAAAGCCCAGATCGAAGGCAAATCACAGGTGAAACACGACTGAACATTGTATGGTTAACATTGACAAGAATAGTAATCACTAAGAATCTTGTTTGTCAAAATTATAACAAAATCATAGTACAATGAACAAAATAAATAGACCAGCCTATGAGCAATGTGTTTGTCTGAATGATCTGTGCAGGCTTTGGTGTTGAAACGTGTTAAGGAAGGGTTAATTTTTTAAAAAATGTGTGCGGTCCCCCTCCCAAAAGCATGACCAGCTCCGGACCTCTGAGTTTGCTCTGGTACTGGAAAATAGGGATCAAAAAATTATGTGGAGTCCAGGGCCTTAGAGAGCCGGCCTGGGCCCCGCTACATTCGAGGGACATGGCCTAATCACAGGAGGCGTGGCCACGTCCCCTTTACGAAAACAATTTTATTGGGCTAAGCGCCGACGAGGGGGGCGCTGTCAGCCCCTCAGCCAGGGGCAAATCCAGGGGAAGGTGTGATCCATGTGAACGCTCCTCCCACCCCCGCACATGCAGAGGAGGAGATACTGATACTGCTGCTCCCACCAGGCCCCTCCAACAAGCCCAGACCCGTGTAATTAGTACCCACTCTAGGTGCCCCTGCTGGGGTCACGCTATTTTCATAAAACCAGCACCAGGCTGAAACAACTGGGGACTAACACTGTAGCAGGGAGACACACAGCATGAGGTCCCCCTGCCATAAGGTAAAACCAGCCCCAAACTGTAGTCTGTATTGAAGAGCCAGACCACTGCATTTTGGGGAAGAATGAATTAAGCTTGAGGATTCATTGAAACCTAAATTGATGCGCAACTGCGAACATTACGGGCAACTGTAGGGGGGAAACCATTCTCGTTTTTGCACCTGTATGTGGTCCAAGCAAAAACTATTGCTCTTATCCTGCAGTAATGACCTGCATTAAGCTCAGTGCTAATTGATTCACCCCCTTTGAGTTTATCTCCCCTGCAGAATCACATGTCCGAAAATGTCTCTTGAACTTGAAAATGTCTCTTGTTGTGTGTGCATGTGCGAGTGCGTGCATGCATGTGCGTGTGTGTGCACGTACTCATTTAACATAATAAAAAACTTCCATTGTGAAAATGTACAGGTAGACAATAAACTGCTTGACAAATGTGTTTATGCTTTGATGACATTAACGTCGTGCCATAATACTGTTTAAGTATATTGACTCAGACTAAATACTCTGTTTGGTCTATGTTTTTTTTTTTTTAATGAAAGGATGAACACACAAACTCTTTTCATTTTCATGTTATTTATTCATTTATTTATTTATTTTTATTCTGCAATTTAACAAGGTCACCAGCCATTAATAACAAAGCCTGTTCTATGATGAGTTCAATTTACATTTATTAAAAGAGTATGCAAGCGTAAAAGTCAAATGTTTGTTTTATTTTTATTTATTTATTTTTTTCAGTTTCTGCACGAGACCTTCACAATAACGCGGGCTTCGGCAGAGACTTCAGTACAATAATGGGACCAAAGACCTTGAAAACAATAAGTAGTGTTAATAGGAATACAGAACGCCTCAGAAACAATTCTGATCATATTTCTTTGTTAGATTGTTAATCTTGCTCATTGTACTGTTAGTGATATTAATATTCCAGACATGCATTTCACTGCAGAGAACAAAGACAGGTCTCAGTAGTCCAATGTGCCTATTTATCAAAATCAAAGAGTATTGAGCAGAGGGGGTAACCTGGTGCATACAGAGTATGGTGCATACAAGGTTTGTTTAATTAAAAAATAATAATTATTAAGTCGTATTTGGGCTGGTGAGCTCTGAACGGTTCTATCTAAACATATTTCCAGTGTAATCAGACATTCCCATTTCTTACCCCCTCCAAAATAAAGACACAGCACTTGATTCACGGTAAAAGGTCACTAATTTATTAATGACATTGAAATAATGCAGGGTAGTTCAGGAAACATTGCTGACCATCAGCACTGCGAGGAACTGTAGTGTGCAGTAATCTATGACCTGCAAACTGTGTTTGCTCTAGGGAATAGGATTGCCGTCAAGCAGCAAGCATCCTGATCCTCTGCTGAAAGACAGGGGAGTAAATGTTTTCAAACACTAACCGGCCAACACTACAGTAAAGCTGCCCAGCAGGCTAGTTTGTGCATAGGTTACATGCACACCACCAGCTACGGTCAGAAACCCATCAGCTGCAATCCTGATGGTAAGTATTTACGTTAGGTTTAGGGGTTGGACACCAGGGGGAGGGTTAGGCTGCAAGGGTAGAGTTAGGCTCTGGGAAGGGAGAGTTAAGGTTGACCAGCAGGAAAGGTGGGTTAGGGGAAGAATAATTTTCCTGCATGTGTCTAGTTTTCCACCATCAGGATTCCGGTGCCGACATTCTGACCGCCGGCATTGTGTGTGCGTTGGGATCATGTACCCAACCCGCAGCTACTGGGTGGGGCTACTGCTCACTGAATCAGATTTTTTAAAGCTTACTGATGGCAATCCTTTTTTCCCTTGTACCGCAGAATTGAATTATAGCATGATTTGTTTGTTACGAAACAGAATATATATACTGTATTTGTAATTGTAACAAAGCTGTTTATTTAGAACATCTGAACAATCACTAACTACTGTAGCACGTTGGAGCCTGGATTTCAGTGATGCAACAAAGTATACTGTTAGAAAAAACAGAGAGTACCTAGATGTCTGAAGTTGCAACTTTCTACAATCCGACCCGTGACGTTGAACACAGTATCAAGTTCAACCCATGTTACAACTCTTCATACCCCTTTTTTCACACCTTGAACTCGGTTACTTCCAGGTCAAACTCTTTCACACTGGACCAGGTGCCTGCCCTGCCAAATTTGTGAGCTATTAGAAGTGGACATATTCTAACAGGGTCACAAAGATGAGTCATGAAAAAGTGTCAGCGCTCCTGAACCACCAATAACATCCTTTCACTGTAACCCATGTAACTGTAACCCATGTAACTAACCCATGGCGAACAAACCGGGTTGCGCTGTTCACAATGAGGTCTACCCGGGTTGGACACGGTAATATCCATGGCAGTGACTTGGGTAGCGGATCCTTGGTGTATGACCCAGGTTGAGCCTTTCACACTAGAACAGGACCCAGGTCATGATGGCTTACCCTGGTATTAACCTTGGTTATCCGCTCAGTGTGAAAGGGGTATAATAAACTTCTCTAACTCATCCGAGTGTGAATATTTAAGAGGTTGGAATCTAGGTTTTATATTCTTTATGGTTGTGACCCATGTTCTTCTCCTGGTCTCTTGGAGGTCCTGAGAATGTAATTGTACTAGGTTCAGAGAATCACCAATAGAAAACAGCTATAGGGTGGGAGGGATGGCTCTGTTGCTTGGCGGCAAATATATACTCTAGAACAGAGGTTCTCAAACTCGGTCCTCAGAACATGTTTTCCAGGTCACCCAGCAGTTGCACAAGTGTATTCATTACTCACTGACACATTTTAAAAGATCCACAGGTGGAGATAATTATTTCACTTATTAATTCTGTGAGGAGGATACCTGGAAAACATGCACTGTCTGAGGATAGAGTTTGAGAACCTATGCTCTAAAACAAATACAGTTTGCAGGTCATAGATTACTGCAAACTGCAGTGTGTTTTTCGGGAGGCTTCCCATCTAGCAACAGAGGGCCTGATTCAGAGCCGCTCGTAAGCGGCCGCTCGTTCGCTCCGAGCGATGTTCGCACATCTGCGCATGCATATGGGTCGTAATGTGCATGCGCCAACCAGTCAGTGCGGTCGGAAATCGTGTGTTCGCAAAATAGCAAGTGCCTGCTAATTTGAGTGACAGGATGAGGCGTATGTGGGTTGTAACAGGGGAAGGTGCTTGAAAACGGGGAGTGGAGATCCGAACGCAGGCGTGGCAAACAGTCAAAATGGGCATTTTAAGGGTGTGCATAATTAACAAACCAGCGTCAACGACCACGTCACTTGGTTGTCTCTTAGCCTGAACTGTTCGCATGATTGCGGTAGGAAAATCCAACCACAAGCACTGCGAGCAGTTCAGACGCCTTTCGATGTACCCGATTAATCTAATAAATAGCGGAGATGACGTATGATGCGAACTGCCAGGGGGCGTCTTTACAAAACAGCGAGCGCATGTTTCGTTCGCTCGCTCATAGAGGCGTCAACAGACCGCAAAGAGCGAGCTCTCAATTTAAATAGCCGGCCCCTTTTTAGGAACGACCGTCCGCAAATAGCGTCCGGCTCTGAATCAGGCCCAGAGTGGGCAGACTACCACATATGTGGTGGTTGCTCTGAGAAACCTGATCTAGTCTTGATCACTAGGCATCCAGTAGTAATTTGTAAAGGTGTGTGCTGATGGCCAGTGTGCCGCAGTACTCGCAGCGGAGGTTTGTGAATTGACTGACAAATGCAATGTGAGAGAAGTACATGACAAAATGAGAAGACAATCCTGGACCCCCCAAAATTGATCATTTCATTAGCAGGACCATGTAGAAGGCTGTTTGTGGACATTGGTGTGAAATGGCTGATTTGTGCTTTTATTTAAAATGCAAAACAATTATAAAAATCAAACTTTTTTCGTTTAATCTCAAACTAATTAAACGAAAAATGCAAAAATAAAAATAAAAATAGGGAATAAGGTGATTTTGGGGTACTTTGAGGGCACTTTAAAAAATGTAATAAAACTGAGAAAAGGCAATTATTTATCAATTAAAACAATACTGTACCTAAATTTGGGGTGCCTGAACTAACATAAAAGTTTATTTTGTGGTAATTCAAGGCCATTTTTTCCCCCACAACATGATATCATTGGGGGGGGGGGGGGGGCAAGGGGTTTAGCACGATGTGGAGCTCAGGGCGAAAGTTCCCAGTTGCGCACCCCACCCCCCCAAAAAAAGGAAGAAATTGCTTTTTTTTAGATGCCGTTCCTCAGCGTGCCCTTCCGGATAGGAGGCTTGCCCTTGTGGAACTCCCCCAATTCATTACACTGTGGGGCGTGCCTAGCACTTACGGAGGTGCTGGGCTTCCCCCAAGCTCTCCCCTCATGGCGAATAATTGCCATGTGCAGTAAAGCGCCTTTCACAGTATGTCTTACACAGTAATGCTCTTTATAACACATTATGCCACATGCAGTAATGCCCTTTATAACACATAGTAATGACCTTTATAACACATTATGCCACACGCAGTAATTCCCTGTATAACACATTATGACACACGCAGTAATGCCCTTTATAACACTTTATGCGACACACAGTAATGGCCTTTATAACACATAGTAATGACCTTTATAACACATTATGCCACACACAGTAATGCCCTTTATAACACATTATGCCACACGCAGTAATGCCCTTTATAACACATTATGCGACACACAGTAATGGCCTTTATAACACATTATGCCACACACAGTAATGGCCTTTATAACACATTATGCCACACACAGTAATGACCTGTATAACACATTATGCTATACGCAGTAATAACCTGTATAACACATTATGCCACACGCAGTAATGCCCTTTATAACACATTATGCGACACACAGTAATGGCCTTTATAACACATAGTAATGACCTTTATAACACATTATGCCACACGCAGTATTGCCCTTTATAACACATTATGCCACACACAGTAATGACCTTTATAACACATTATGCCACACACAGTAATGACCTGTATAACACATTATGCTATACGCAGTAATAACCTGTATAACACATTATGCCCTGTATAATACATTATGCTACACGCAGTAATTACCTTTATAATACATTATCCCCAATTCAAATTACACCACACAGTAGTCTCTTATTCATGTTATGACACACAAATGGTGCCCCTTTTACACAATGCCCAAAATAGTGTCCCTTATACACAAGGCCCACAGTAGTAGTGCCCCTAATACAATCCCCACAGTAGTAGTGCCCCTTATACAATGGCCCCAGTAGTGGTGCCCCCCATGCAGTGCCCCCAATAGTAGTGCCCACAGTAGTAATGCCCCCTATAGTAGTGCCCACAGTAGTAATGCTCCCCAGTAGTATTCCTCCCATTAGTAATGCCTCCTATAGTAGTTCCCCCAGTAGTAATTCTCCCCAGTAGTAATCCCCCCATTAGTAATGCCCCCTATAGTAGTGCCCACAGTAGTAGTGCCCCCATTACTAGTGCCCCAATTAGTAGTGCCCCCAGTAGTAATACCATAGTCATGCCCCCCAGTAGTAATGCCCCCTATAGTTGTGCTTCCAGTAGTAATGCCCCCTATAGTAATCATCCCAGTAGTAATGCCCCTATAGTCGTGCCCCCAGTGATGGTGCTTCTGAAAAAAAAAAAACACAATACTTACCTTAAGCCCCGCTCCTGCTTCCGCAGCCATCTGGTCTGACTGCGGATCCATGGATCTATGGGAGAGACGTCATGAAGTCCCTCCCATAGTGCTCTCTGCAGGAGCCAGAGCTCAGGAGTGAGCTCCGGCTCCTCGGATCTATGGGAACCATGTCATGATGTCATGACGTCTCTCCCATAGTGCTCTCTGTGGGAGCTGGAGCTCAGGAGTGAGCTCCGGCTCCTCAGAACTATGGGAGAGACGTCATGACGTCCCCCCCATAGTGCTCTCTGTGGGAGCCAGAGCTCAGGAGTGAGCTCCGGCTCCTCAGAACTATGGGAGAGACGTCATGATGTCCCTCCCATAGTGCTCTCTGCCGGAAGCCGGAGCTCAGGAGTGAGCTCTGCTTTCAGCTGCTGATGCAGGGAGGGAGCCGTCTGCCCGCTGGTAACAAATCTCAGAGGGCGCCCAGCAAATGCCCCCCCCCCCCCCGGGCCAGCGCAGTTTTTTTTTTCTTCTGGGTTTTTTATTTTTCTTTAGGGACTCAGGGGCGCCCTCTAAGGACCGGCGCTCTGGCCTCACCTGCATCCAGGGCTGGTGCAAGGCAAACTTCAGCCCAGTGGCGTCACAAAGGGGGTGCGGCCCACACCCGGGTGACACCCAACGAAGGGTGACACCAAGGTGCAGACTCCCCTTCAGTGACAGGAGCCGAGTGCTTCACTGTAGCATTGAGTGCAGCACTCGGCTCCTGACATTTTAAGGGAGCCGGCGCTGCCACAAGGCACCTTCTGCACCCCCCTGCAGTAACAAGAACGGGACCACCGGGGTTCGGGCCGCGAGGCCACGCCCCATCCTGCGAGGCCACGTCCCCGTCCCGCGAGGCCATGCCCCCATCCCGCAAGGCCATGGCCCTTTTCTGCGGCACGCAGGTCCACCGCGCACACAGCATCCCTCCCCGCACCAGGTGACAACGCGGGGAGGGACGCCACTACTTCAGCCTACTGCCCCCCCCTTTCCCACACACACCTCCACCTCACTTCCCAGTCAGTAAGGTAAAAGTGCAGAAGCTGCATCTTATAAGTTTCCTAGCTGCATGCCTGCATTGAGTACAATTAGGATGTCTCCCTCAATGGTGTCCTCCAGACTGCGGTATACATTATATATATATATATATATATATATATATATATATATATTAGGGATGTGCAGGCTCGAATAGGTTTGAATTTTCCCGCCGAGCTCGGATTTTTCCCGCCAAAAATCGAGTCTCAGAAAGAGGCAAAACGTCATCTTTCATGGACAAACATCATCTTCCATGGACTTTTGTCCAGGAATGATGATGTTTGTCCATGAAAGATGACATTTTGCCTCTTTCCGAGACCCGTTTTTTGGCGGGAAAAATCCGAACTTGGCGGGAAAATTCTAACCTATTCGAACCTGCACATCCCATATATATATATATATATATATATATGGGGTATGGTTCGGCACTCAATATTCTTCAAAAAAAGATATGTAACCTGGGTGCTCGCACAAAGAAGGGTATAAGTGTCCAGGGTGTGCTGTCATGTAACAAGACAGGCCACAGCGCGTCACTCCAGGATTTAGAAGAAGAAACTGTTTAATCAACGTTTCAAGGCTCTACCGGCCCCGTCGCCGTGTTTGTATTCCTGACGACGGGGCCGGTAGAGCCTTGAAACGTTGATTAAACAGTTTCTTCTTCTAAATCCTGGAGTGACGCGCTGTGGCCTGTCTTGTTACATGACAGCACACCCTGGACACTTATATATATATATATATATATATAAATTGTTTTTCGTTTTACATCAACACACATGTTTTATTAATAATTTACCTTTGGCTTAATCAGGATTTTGCTTTCACAAAATACATTGCTGATAGACAATTTGGGGTGGGCATAGTACAACCCAAAGCTTATTGAGCTCTGATTTACCACACTCGCTTTCAACATTCAGCGTTTTTTTAGTAATAAAGTCTTCTCACTCAGGCCCTGATTCAGAGCCGCTCGCGAGCGCATTGTTTATGCATTGCGCATGCGCCACGTTCGGCGTGCGTGAGCCCCACCGAGTGACTAAAGTTCATTCGCTATGGAGCTCGCAACAAGACGGGGCGGCTGTCGATGGTGAGTGACAGCTCGCCCCGTTTTGTGGGCGGGTAGGGGGGTGGCTGGACAAACGCAGGTGTTCCCTTAGGAATGCCTGGCATTTGTAGGGAGGTCTTACTGACATCACTACTGATGTCAGTAGTGGACTTCAAGCTCTAATAGAGAAGTCCACTCGGCCTTGCAGTAGCCTAGACCCTACCCAAGGGTCTCGTCGCAAGGCCAATGGTCGCGATTATCGCAATGGTCTCCTGGCCACTCGCACAAGCTGTGTGTGGTCTCCCACAGCTTTGTGAGTGGCCGGAGCACAAAAAAAAAAAATGCCCACAATCCCAGGGAGCAGCCAGCGGCAGCGAGCGGGTCTGAATTAGGGCCTAAGCCCCAGCACAGCAGCCCTGCTCCTCATCTCTGCATAGGAAGAGGCGTTAAGGAGGCCAGGAGAGAGCAGACCAGGGAGCAGGCCTGCCCCGCCCACACTTGTGCACATCAGCGCTGACAGGCAGCTCTGGGCGAACGCGAGTTGGAGAGGAGACAAAGCACTGGCAGTGACCAGTGCAGCGCCGGTGAGATTACTAAGTGACAGTGGCGGTCTGACGCTCCTTAGACCCACGGATGCCGCTCGTTAGACCTGTGGCTGCCGCAGAGGCATCCACACTCATTATTTTGGCATAACAGATGTAGCGGCGCCCTCCAGTGGCTGCCGTCCTTAGGCAGCTGCCTAATGGTGGTGCCGGGCCTGCCTGGATCCCCTTAGGTGCATTCAGCTCCAGTCATTTACATATGGACTACCACAGGAAAGGCAGTAGTGTCACAAGGGGGGTGCAGGCCACACCTGGGTCTCACCCGCTGAGGGTGACACCAAAGTGCCGACTCCTTGTCAGTGACAGGAGCCGGGTGCAGCACTGTAGTATTACATGCAGCACTCAGCTCCTGACACAGTGAGGGAGCTGGAACTGCACACAGATTGATCCCAGGGTGCTGTCTACATCTCCGGGACCCCCAAAGTGACTAAAAAGGGGGTTCGGGTCACGAGGCCACGTCCCTACCCACATGGCCACGCCCATTTTTATGTGGCTTTGCCGTAAGCACTACTATCCTCTCTGGAGTCTGCACCAGGTGTCACCATGGTGAGTGACGCCACTGAGGAAAAGTGAATCATTTAAATAAGCAACAAATTTTTATTTTTTTCTGATTAATGTTATTAATATATGGTATATGCAATGTTGCTTTTATTATTGAGACATTAATATCTCTTGTGTATTTGTCCATATTACTATATTTGCACACAACATAATTATTATAATGTGTTTTATTATATATATATATATATATATATATATATACATACACACAGCATAAGGCCACTTCTGCCTTGAATACTAACACATACACTGAGCACTACATATCCTATTCCTCCATCAGGGATACTGTAGTGTACGTACACACTGGTACACCTAACATAAGTACTGTAATACTATTTTGTGTTTTTCACATTGCAAGATGCATCTGACTTTACTTTAAGTAGGGGTGTGCACCGGCCACTTTTCGTGTTTTGTGTTTTGGTTTTGGATCTGGATCTTTCTTCGTGTTTTGGATCTGGATTGGTTTTGCCAAAACCACCCTTCCGTGTTTTGGGTTCTGGGTTTTGTGTTTTGGATCTGTATTTTTTTTAAAAAAAGCATAAAAACAGCTAAAATCACAGAATTTGTTGGTTTCTCTGCTCCTATGCTATTATTAACCTCAATAACCTTAATTTCCACTCATTTCCAGTCTATTCTGAACACCTCACACCTCACAATAGTGTTTTTATGTCCAAAAGGTTGCACCGAGGTAGCTGGATGACTATGCTAAGCGACACGAGTGGGCGGCACAAACACGTGACCCATCTAGGAGTGACACTGCAGTGGCAGACAGGATGGCAGTTAGAAAAACTAGGCCCCAAACTGTACATAATGCAAAGAAAAAAAAGAAGTGCAAGATGGAATTGTCCTTGGGCCCTCCCACCCACCCTTATGTTGTATAACCAGGACATGCACACTTTAACAAATCAATCATTTCAGCGCCAGGGTCTGCCACACAACTGTGGCTGAAATGATTGGTTCGTTTGGGCCCCCACAAAACAAGCTGGCAATTAATGTGTCCCTGCACAAACTGGCTCTACGGAGGCAAGATGTCATCCTCATCCTCCTCATCCACCGATTCCTCACCCTCTTCAGTGTGTACATCCTCATCCTCACAAAGTATTAACTCGTCCCCACTTGAATCCACCACCACAGGTCCCTCTGTACCTTCTGGAGGCTGGTCTCCCTGGAAGAGCTGATAATTCATTTTGATGAACATCATCTTCTCCACATTCTGTGGAAGCAACCTCCAACGCCTTTCGCTGACAAGGTTCCCGGCTGCACTAAACACTCTTTCGGAGTACACACTGGAGGGGGGGCAACTCAGGTAAAATAGAGCCAGCTTGTACAGGGGCCTCCAAATTGCCTCTTTTTCCTGCCAGTACAGGTATGGACTGTCTGACATGCCTACTTGGATGCTGTCACCGATGTAATCCTCCACCATTCTGTCAATGGTGACAGTATCATATGCAGTGACAGTAGACATGTCAGAAATTGTTGCCAGGTCCTTCAGTCCGGACCAGATGTCCAAACTTGGTCCTGCCTGCCCTGCATCACCGCCAGCGGGTTGCTTAGGATACCTAAGTTTTTTCCTGGCAGCCCCAGTTGCGGGAGAAAATGAAGAAGGAGCCGTTGACGTGTCACGTTCCGCTTGAGCTGACAGTGTGTTCACCAGCAGGTCTTTGCACCTCTGCAGGCTTGTGTCGGCCGGAAAGAGAGACACCACATAGGCTTTAAACCTAGGATCAAGCACGGTGGCCAAAATGTAGTGGTCTGATTTCAACAGATTGACCACCCTGGAATCCTGGCAAAGCGAATGAAGGGCTTCATCCACAATTCCCACATGCCGAGCAGAATCGCTCCGTCTTAGCTCCTCCTTCACTTTCTCCAGCTGCTTCTGCAAAAGCCTGATGAGGGGAATGACCTGACTCAAGCTGGCTGTGTCTGAACTGACTTCACGTGTGGCAAGTTCGAAGGGCTGGAGAACCTTGCACAACACGGAAATCATTCTCCACTGCGCTTGAGTCAGGTGCATACCCTCTCCTTTGCCTATGTCATAGGTGGATGTATAGGCTTGTATGGCCTTTTGCTGCTCCTCCATCCTCTGAAGCATATAGAGGGTTGAGTTCCACCGCGTCACAACCTCTTGCTTCAGGTGATGGCGGGGCAGGTTCAAGAGTGTTTGCTGGCGCTCCAGTCTTCGGCACGCAGTCGCTGAATGGCGAAAGTGGGCAGAAATTTTTCGGGCCACCCAAAGCGTCTCCTGCACGCCCCTGTCGCTTTTCAGAAAATTCTGCACCACCAAGTTTATTGTGTGAGCAAAACATGGGACGTGCTGGAATTTTCCCAGATGTAATGCCCGCACAATATTGGTGGCGATATCACAAATCCCCTGGAGAGTCTAAGTGGGGTAAGCCACTGGGCGATGATTTCCCTCAGTTTCTCTAAGAGGTTGTGGGCGGTGTGCCTCTTACTGAAACCGGTGATACACAGCGTAGCCTGCCTTGTAACGAGCTGGCGTTTCTGAGATGCTGCTACTGGTGACGCTGCTGCTGTTGCTGCGTAAGGTGATACATCTACCCAGTGGGCTGTCACAGTCATATAGTCCTTAGTCTGCCCTGTTCCACTTGTCCACATGTCCGTGGTTAAGTGGACATTGTGTACAACGGAATTTTTCAGGACACTGAGGACACTTTTTCTGACGTTTCTGTACAGTCTCGGTATCGCCTGCCTAGTGAAGTGGAATCTAGACGGGATTTGGAACCGGGGACACACTACCTCCATCAATTGTCTAAATCCCACTGCACTAATGGCGGATACCGGACGCACGTCTAACACCAACATAGCAGTCAAGGCCTCAGTTATACGTTTTGCTTCAGGATGACTGCTGTCGTACTTCATCCTCCTCGCTAAGGACTGTTGGAGGGTCAATTGTTTAGTAAAAGTAGTGGTGTTCCTACTTCCTCTCTGGGATGATGAACGACTCCCAGCAGCAGCAACAGCAGCAGCGGCAGCAGTAGGCGTAGCAATGCAGGATCCTCCAGAGGAATCCCGGATAGGAGAGTCAGTCATGCCAGTGACATGGCCTGCAGGACTACTTCCGATCCTGACTAAGGAGGAAATTGACGAGGAGGGAGTTGACGGTGTGGTTTGCAGGCGCTTGGATACAACAGGACAACGGGATTTAGGTGTCCCTGGACTGCTTACGGTCTTAGCCAAAGTTTCTGAACTTGACAGTAACTTTTTATGAACGCGCTGCAGGTGCCGTATAAGGGAGGATGTTCCTAGGTGGTTGACGTCCCTAGCCCTACTTATTTCACCTTTACATATGGTACATATGGCAAGACAGTTGTTGTCCGGATTTGGATAGAAATATTGCCAGACCAAAGAGGTGGAATGTTTGGTCTTCTGCCCAGGCATGACCGTGATGGGCTTTTTCATCCCACGGACAACAACTGTCTCCCCCGGAGCCTGATTTAAACAAACCACATCACCATCAGAATCCTCCTCGCCAACTTCCTCCTCAGCGCCAGCTACACCAGTATCCTCATCCTGTTGTACTTCAACAGTGACATCTTCAATTTGCATATCAGCAAGTGGACTGTGGGTGCTCCTTTCAGCACTTGCAGGGGGCGTGCAAATGGTGGAAAGAGCCACCTCTTCCCGTCCAGTGCTGGGAAGGTCAGGCATCGCAACCACCACCACACTTGGACTCTCCTTGGGGATTTGTGATATCTTCTTAGAAAGCACAGTTCTTCGCTGTGCTTTTGCCAGCTTAACTCTTTTGATTTTTTTAGTGGGAGGAGTGCTTCCATCGTCATGTGAAGCTGAACCACTAGTCATGAACATACTAGGGATCGACCTTAGCCGTTCCTTGCCACTCCGTGTCGTAAATGGCATATTGGCAAGTTTACGTTTCTCTTCAGCTGATTTAAATGTCTTTTTCAAGGTCATTTTCCTGAACTTTGCCATTTGGGATTGTATGTGCCCTCTACTATGACATTGGGCATCGGCCTTGGCAGACGACGTTGATGGCATGTTATCGTCTATGTCATGACTAGTGGCAGCAGCTTCAGCACTAGGAGGAAGTGGTTCTTGATCTTTCTCTATTTTATTTTTATCGGAGAAAGTTTGGTCCTCCATTTATGTTATATCGATTTGATATATACGTGCGGCTAAACACAGAAAATAATTTTTTTTTTGGTTTGGACTGGAGTGTACTTTCGGGGGTTACAGCACCCTTAATGGTCAAGCCAGCCGGCCCTTTACTTATGACACAGGCGCACGCTTGGCACTACTTTGTTGATGCACGTGCGGCTACTGCGCACACAATTCACAAACACAGAAAATAATTTTTTTTTTGGTTTGGACTGGAGTGTACTTTGGGGGTACAGCACCCTTTAACGGTCAAGCCAGCCGGCCCTTTACTTATGACACAGGCGCACGCTTGGCACTACTTTGTTGATGCACGTGCGGCTACTGCGCACACAATTCACAAACACAGAAAATAATTTTTTTTTTGGTTTGGACTGGAGTGTACTTTCGGGGGTTACAGCACCCTTAACAGTCAAGCCAGCCGGCCCTTTACTTATGACACAGGCGCACGCTTGGCACTACTTTGTTGATGCACGTGCGGCTACTGCGCACACAATTCACAAACACAGAAAATAATTTTTTTTTTGGTTTGGACTGGAGTGTACTTTCGGGGGTTACAGCACCCTTAACGGTCAAGCCAGCCGGCCGTTCACTTATGACACAGGCGCACGCTTGGCACTACTTTGTTGATGCACGTGCGGCTACTGCGCACACAATTCACAAACACAGAAAATAATTTTTTTTTGGTTTGGATTGGAGTGTACTTTCAGGGGTTACAGCACCCTTTAACGGTCAAGCCAGCCGGCCCTTTACTTATGACACAGGCGCACGCTTGGCACTACTTTGTTGATGCACGTGCGGCTACTGCGCACACAATTCACAAACACAGAAAATAATTTTTTTTTTGGTTTGGACTGGAGTGTACTTTGGGGGTTACAGCACCCTTTAACGGTCAAGCCAGCCGGCCCTTTACTTATGACACAGGCGCACGCTTGGCACTACTTTGTTGATGCACGTGCGGCTACTGCGCACACAATTCACAAACACAGAAAATAATTTTTTTTTGGTTTGGACTGGAGTGTACTTTCGGGGGTTACAGCACCCTTTAACGGTCAAGCCAGCCGGCCCTTTACTTATGACACAGGAGCACGCTTGGCACTACTTTGTTGATGCACGTGCGGCTACTGCGCACACAATTCACAAACACAGAAAATAATTTTTTTTTAGGTATGGACTGGAGTGTACTTTCGGGGGTTACAGCACCCTTAACGGTCAAGCCAGCCGGCCCTTTACTTATGACACAGGCGCACGCTTGGCACTACTTTGTTGATGCACGTGCGGCTACTGCGCACACAATTCACAAACACAGAAAATAATTTTTTTTTGGTTTTGATTGGAGTGTACTTTCGGGGGTTACAGCACCCTTTAACGGTCAAGCCAGCCGGCCCTTTACTTATGACACAGGCGCACGCTTGGCACTACTTTGTTGATGCACGTGCGGCTACTGCGCACACAATTCACAAACACAGAAAATATATTATTTTTTTAGCACTTTGGGGGGAGCACCCCTGATGGACAGAGCACCCCCTGGACAACACTACAGCACCCCTTTAGGACTGGGACACTGCACAGGACTTTGGAGTGGACACAGCCCCTATGGAGAACTGACTGCACAACACAGTCCAGCCAGCCCCTATGAACTTTGAAGTAGTGGACACAGCCCCTATTAACAACAGCAGCACAGCACAACACAGCCAGCCCCTATGGACTTTGAAGTAGTGGACAACAGCAGCACTACACTACACTACACTACACAGCCCTAACTCCCACCCTCCCTCTTCACTGTCCACAGCCGAGTGAGAAAATGGCGCAGACGCGGGTACCTTATATAGGATCCAAAACCCGCGAGACTCGGAAGGCGGGATGATGACGTTTTGCCTCGATTTCAGATCCGAGTCAGGCGGGAAAAGTCGAGCCTGACTCGGATCGGCCTCGGATCGGGGGGGCTCGGGGGGGGTTCGGATTTCAGAAATCCGAACCCGCTCACCCTTAACTTTAAGTATGCTTTTTCTTGAGTGCATCTTAAACTGCGTATGCCAGAGGAATATATAAGCCTAATTTATTATATCTTACATTGGGTGACCCCATCGTAGAAGAAATACACTTACCCCAGGATACAACTCCTCTTCCATCACATATCTTGTTTACAGGAGACTCCAGGTATATAGGAGGAGTTTTATCAAACCTTCTAAAGAGCGCATGTGTAAAAGTTGCCTTAGCAACGAATCAGCATCTAGCTGTCATTTAAAAAATACATTCTATAAAATTATAGCTAGCAGCTTATTGGCTGATATGGGCATCTGTTCCACCTGTCCTCTTTAGACAGTTCAATACTGTACATCTCCCCCATAACATAAGGAAATATATGGTTAATTGTAAGTATTAAATATTGTGTAAAAATGAATATTACACAGAAATGTATAGCTTTGAATCGATCTCTTATTTTACCAGCTTAGTCTTATTAGCCTATGTGGCGGCCATTTTTGGAGCCAGTAGAGGACGCATTTAGTGGAGGGATTGGAGACTAAGTGGAGACTAAAAGAAGAGGAATGCAAGAATAAAACACAAGAGAAATCAAAACTGGAAAATGAGGGTATAAGAGAAATATAGAAGGTAACTGGCCAAAAGTAATACACCAAAGAAAGGGGAGATTTATTAAAAATTCGAAAAAAGGAAAAGTGAAGGTGATTCTCATTATGAACAATCAGATTCAGACTAAGACATACCTTATTATTATTATTTTTATTATTTATTTATATGGTTCCTCAAGTGTTTCACAGCCCCTTACAAAGTACATAGACAAAAAGGGGACCAGCGACTAACAGTACAATGCAATACAACACAAGACAAGGACATGGATAATATACTGTACACTGCAACCATAACACCCAAATAAACAACAGAGCATAAGCAACCAAGTAGTAGTTGCCCTAGTTGGGAGTAAGAAGTAGATAAAAGTAAAGTAAGGAGAAGCACAAGAGGGTAGAGGGCCCTGCTTGTAAGAGCTTAAATTCTAAAGGGGAGAGGCAGACAAACTGGTGTGACACAGATGGGGTAGACAGGGAGGAAGGATCTTGTAGCAGCAAGTTAGGGAGAGAGCTGGAAGGCTTTGATGAAGTAGTGAGTCTTGAGAGCCCGCTTGAAGGATTGTAGAGGTGGAGAGTCTGATGGGGAGAGGGAGAGAGTTCCAAAAGTGTGGAGCAGCATGGGCAAAATTTTGGAGGCGGGAGTGGGAGGAAGTAATCAGTTGGCATGAGAGGTGGTGTGCATTTGTTGAATGAAGAGGGTGAACAGGAGAGTGAAGGGAGATGAGGTCAGTAATGTAAATGGGAGAGGAATGGGTGAGGGTTTTGTAATCGAGTGTGAAGACCTTGAATTGGGTTCTGAAAGGGTAGGGGAGCCAATGGAGGACTTGTAGGAGAGGGGAGGCAGAAGTAGAGCATTTGGAGAGGAAAATGAGCCACGCAGCAGCACTAAGGACAGACTGGAGAGGAGAGTGATGGGAGTTGGGGAGGCCAGATAGGAGGAGGTTACAGTAGTCCAATCTGGAGATGACCAGTGAGTGTATGAGAGTTTTAGTAGCATCATGGGTGAGAAAGGGTCTGATCTTGGAAATATTTTTAAGATGGAAACAACAGGACTGCGAGAAGTTCTAGATATGTGGTTTGAAGGAGAGGGAGGAGTCCAGGAGAACTCCAAGACACTTTGGGGCTAGAGGAGATATTTGTGCCATCAATTGATAAAGAAATAGTGGGAAGTGAGGTTATGTGGAAGGGTGGGAAAATGATCAGCTCAGTCTTAGATATATTAAGTTTAAGAAATCACTGGGACATACAAAAAGAGATAGCAGAGAGACAGTTGGAGATATGAGTGAGGAGAGAGGGGGAGAGGTCAAGGGAAGAAAGGTAGATCTGAGTATCTTCAGCAGAAAGATGATAATAGAGGTTAAAAGAGCTGATGAGTTCACCTAGAGAGGAAGTATAGAGGGAGAATAGGAAGGACCAAGAACAGAACCTTAGGGAACACCTACTCTTTGAGGCTGTGGGGGGGGAAGAGGAGTCATGAGAGGAGACAGAGAGTGATCAGTCAGAGAGGTAGGAGGACAGCCGAGAGAGGGCAGTGTCACATAGACCAAGGGAGTGAAGGATTTGCAGCAAGAGAGGGTGGTCTACAGTGTTGAAAGCAGCAGAGAGGTCAAGGAGAATGAGCAGAGAGTAGTGATCTTTGGATTTGGCAGCAAGGAGGTCATTGCTGACTTTCGTGAGGGCAGTTTCAGTGGAGTGGAGAGAACGGAAGCCAGACTGAAAAGGGTCAAGGAGGGAGTGTTAGGAAAGAATGGCAGTTATAAACAATAGGATCAAGGGTAAGTTTTTTAAGAATGGGGAGACAAGGGCATGTTTGAATGCAGAAGGGACAGTGCCAGATGAGGGGGAGAGATTGAGGAGGTGGGCAAGATGGGAACAGGCACAAGGAGAGAGGTAGCAGAGGAGACATGAAGGGATAGTGTCAAGGGGGGAGGACCGGATGAGGGCAATGACTTCCTCTCCAGATACGGGGGAGAAGGATGTCAGAGTCTGTAAAATGGATGGGGAGGGGTGATCCGGGAAAGGAGGAGGTGGAGAGCTGAGGGACTGTGAGGGCCTGACATATAGAATCAATGTTAGATGTAAAGTAGGTAGCAAAGCCAAGGGCAAAGAGCGAGGAGGGGAGGCGATAAGGGGGTGGGCAGAGGAGGAAGTTGAAGGTGGTGAAGAGACGCTGGGGATGTGAGGATTAGGAGGAGATAAGGTTCTTGAAATATTATCATTTAGAGAAGGAAAGGGCAGTGAATGGTTGACATGGCCTCCATACACACATGTCCATGCAGTCAGCTACCGCATACAGTACTTGCCTACTATACCAGTTCCCCTGGAGATTCCCAAATTTTTGGGAAATCCCTTAGACTGCCAGATGAGAAGATCACCCTATGCAGCCCACACACTTCCACATGAAATAGATGGGACTAGATTGCTATCACACGTTTCTCATTCAATTACGTGATTTTGGCCTTGCTCCTGCTTCACGGACTAGCAAAAGTGTTCCAGGATGTGGCGGGGTCTAATGGCAGTAGCACCCAGCTCCTCCCCCTATAGTGTTAATCTGCATTTCTCCTATGGGAAGGGTAACACTTTAAATTTGGCAAGTACTGTATGAGTTATAGCCCCTAGAAGCGCCAAGATGGGGGTGGTAGCGGGTATTACTTACTTGGGTCTGGTCCAGTGGAAGGGGCCCAATGACAGCAGCCTCTCTGGACCCTCTCCCCCTAAAGCATGCTCCTGCGCTGAGCGCATAGTATTTTTTTTATTTTTTAGGAGGGGACGTGACCACACCTCCTATATTTGGCCACACCCCCACTCACCCCTTGCTTAGCCCTTACCTATATGCCACATACATTTTTACCTGTAATATCGTTGGGACTGGACAGAAAAAACAGGACCATTGAGGGTGTTTGTTTGTGTTGTGCCAGTTCATAATCAGTTAGTATGTTGTTTTGGACAGGTCTCTGTTGTGTACTTTGGATATTTGAATTCACTGCAATTCTCCATTGTGTTTCTGTGATTTTGAGGACATTTTCATTTTTGTGCTCGCCCTAAACACAACTTGTGTAAAATAAAATAGAAAATCATACATGCATATTGATGTGGGAAAAAAGCATGGTTTTTATTCTGTATTATACATACACATGGAGGTCTGCAACACTATTAATCTCAGGATCTTGTTAAGATTAGAAAAATGTCTCTTGCCATGTTTATAGGTATGTATTTACACAAAGCGGGAATGATTGATATTATAAATTAATGTAAAAATGTTATCAGCTGGAAAGTGAGCCGGCCGGGTATCTCTGAATCTCATTAGCTGCGTCACATACCCCAGTAGCCTCACAACATATGTTCTCTGGGTTTATTGTTGTTTGTCTAAGATTTATGGAAAGTCCATGACTGGTGTCTACTCGCTTTGAAAGTGAAATAAGAGAAGTCGCAGAGTTTATATAATGTTTAGAACTAAATAAACAAAGGACCAGGAACTTCCATCACTGTCACACAATCCAGACACAATATGGGGAGGGCAGATGAAAGAAGTGTTAGAATGACTGACACACAGGGGTGATGAACTGAGTTAACGATTCCTCCAATCTGCTAACTTTAGGGGGAAAAAAATATTACATTTGAAAATAAATATAATATATTTAATTTCTTTGTTAGAAAATATCTTTTTAAAATATATTACCCACCGCCCTTACCTGTATAGTGGGTGTCCTACTCTTATGCTGGCCACACACATAGCAATATTTTACCCGATCTGGTCGATTCCGACAAATTGGAACGACAGATCATGTAAAATATGGCCAAATCCTGATTAAATCGTGAGTCGCACATCGCATCGCACACATGATCGCACATCGCATCGTCAGACCTGTCGTGCAGTAGGGCAGATCTGACAATCTAGGAGGCGATGCACTGTGAAAGTCTGTATGCAGGAGAGATCGTATGAAGATTGGACACCAAATCGTGTGCAGATCGTGTGGAGAGCTGCCGGGGAGAGTTTCAAGGGAAATCATACACATCGGCTGATCGTGTGCACATCGCCATGTGTGTGGCCACCTTTAGAGCTTTATTTATGAAAGCTGCCGCTTCCCAGCGGGTTGGAGGTGACGATTTAAAGCGGCACTCACAGTCAGTGTAAAGTAGGGGTGGGCAATAAGTGGCCCCACAACTGTTGTTGAACTACACAACTCAGCATGCCCTGCAACAGTTTTTAGCATGGCCAAATAGCAAAACTATGGCAGGGCATGCTGGGATGTGGTAGTTCTACAGCAGCTGGAGAGCCACTTATTGCCCACCCACGGAGAGCCTGGCATGCTTTATAGTGATTGCTAGTGCAATTTTAAATGTTCACCTCCAACCCGCCAAAAGCCGCCACTTCGTAAATAAAGCCCTTTAGGCTAAATGTAATAGCCTGCGAGCCAGCGCTGTATCAGGAACAGGCTATTACATTTAGCCCTTAGACTGCTTTCCATTGCACTAGTAGGGAGGAGGTGTGCTGCTAAGAAACTTGCAGCACAACAGCCTAAAGAGATTCAAAAATCCAGGGACGGTATTATAGGTCTGTTACTTCCATCCCCAATATTCACAGTAAAAAGTGTGGCCACCTAGCATGCAATATTCCTTGGAGCGCCCATCAGCCTGTACAGTATATTCAGGTTCCATCTGCGGACAATGGTGTTAAGTGAACTTGACACATACCACAGGTGACTGCATTCACGCAATCCACTATCTAGCATCATACATTGGGCCTGTTTCAGCAAGGATCGCAACTGCTAAAGCATACGCAGAAAGCCGATTGTTGCACTGCGATCACGGAGAGCTATCGCAGAGTGATTGACAGGCCATGAGCGTTTGGGGGTGGTGACATGGGAGTGGTTGGAGAAATGCAGGCGTGCCTGACCGCTTGAACGCCGTTACATGGGCATGCATAAATTAGTCACTGCGACAGCATACGCAGCTTGACTGCTCACTGCGTGCAGAAAGGTTAGTCATTTCTGATTAAGGTCTGACCTGCTGTAACTGTGTGTGAGGCTCTGACGTTACTTGATGGTACCGATGTTTTCGATGGATTGCGAGTTATTATGGATGTGAGATAGGGGAAGTGAGTGTCTTTATGTTGGTCTGCGACAGCTTTGCGATTGCATTCATTAGCATATTTTCGCAGCAGACCTGCGTGCGATTACAGAGCTGCGATCGCAATAGCGATCTGTAATGCACAACAGGCCCATTGTATGTTATTGTTCCCTCTGTTCTGCTTTTGGAATGCAGAGGCCAAAATGTCACCACATATACACTATCATATAATGAATAAATATGCAAACTTAAGGCCTCATTTATCAACAGCGAATGATAAAACTCATTGCATATGATAAATGGTTCTCAAGCCAATCAGCTCCCAACTGTCACTTTTCTAACAGATGACAGTTGGGAGCTGATTGGCTGGAGCACCATTATCATACGCAACAAGTTTTATCACTCATTGTGTATGATAAAACTCATTGATAAATGCCTATGGTCTTCTTTGGCACTCAATTAGACAGCATAAGATTTCCCCAAAAATCAGTATCACATTAACATACCTCCCAACATGACCCTCTCCAGGAGGGACACAATGCTCTGGTCCTGGACTTCCCTGATAATTTATGATTGGTGGAGGCTCCAGGGGTGGGGCTGCAGTACAGTCCAAAATTCAAATAGGGGATTCACACCAACTGCTAACGAGTCCCAGCCAGTGATGTTTGGCAGCGGGTGAAATGACAGTTGGTGTGACTCCCCTATTTGAATTTTGAACTGCGCTGCAGTCCCACCTCTTACCAGGGAAGTCCAGGACCAGAACATTGTGTCCCTTCTGGAGAGGGTCATGTTGGGAGGAATGCATTAATTGTAAAAAAAAAACAACAACAAAACAATGGCAATAATATATGAACACAACTCACACCATCATATCTGTATTTATAATATCACAATCTTAACATTGAACCTAATTGTGTTGGAGTAACCAAGTGGTAGATGGAGCCTTTCCTCTTTTGGCGACTCTGGACACTTTCGCGCTCTCAGGGTTCTGCACATGTATTCACCAATGTCATTTGACGATATCTTGACAGCTTGTTGACATTCAGAAGGTCAAGAGTCAGAATGATGATACCAGAATGTCGACAGATTTTGAATGTCAACACTCAGATTCTCAACATGGTCGTTAGGTCGACAATCAATATGTAGACATGGTTAAAATAGCGATACATTCAGAATGTTGTCATTTATCATGTCGGCACTAAAATGTCGACACACCGTTTTTTTTGTTGATAGGGTTAAGTTTGGGGTTAAAGTTAGGTTCAGGGTTAGGGTAACATAACAAAAAAAAATATGTCAACATTTTGGTGTCATCATGTTAAATGACCGACACTCTGACTGTGTTGACATTTTAACCATGTCGACCTAAATACATATCTACATATTGAATATTGACATTTAGAAACTGTCGCCCTTCTGAATATTGACAAGTTATGCCACACACCAATTGGACATTGGGCCATGTTCCAATATTATTACTGGAGAGGAGAATATATTTTGGGACAGATACATTTTTAATGAGCAACGTTGCGCTTTTACAGACTTTGAGTTTTTGGGTGACTCTTACAGAGTCTAATTATGTGCTGAAAAAGACATGTTTATCTCTGCAGTATGTCTTATTTATGTCGATGCTCGCTATATGGTATACACAGTACTGTATGTATTATAGGTTACAGTCTAACAAACAATTGACTAAATAATGATAGGGATGATCAGAGCTGTTGAGACAAATGGTAATACTGTGGGGGTGTGGCCAAATATAGTAGACATGGCCACACCTCTGCCAAAAAATTTAATAAAACATGCTATGCAGCGCGTATTGTGAAGAGGAGCATTCGTAACCTTCAGCATTGGGCCGCGGGCCCTCACTGGACCTCTTGATCAAGCCCTGTCCATGATAATTAGTATCCACTCACCTCCCCTCGGCAACCCTGGTGATGATACATCTTATTGACGGTCACCCTGAACATAGCAATCTCACATAATTGTTCTGCTAATCTAAAAATAATCCAGAGGGTGATCATACCCCTATTTCTGATACCTTTCTACATAGCATCAGGCCTGCTTCAGGAGGGTATAGGTGATACACCTAAATAAGGGACGGACATACAGTACATATATATCATGCACCTGCCTATGTTGGTCAGTAAAAATTTGGGCTTCAACACTAAAGACTCTCAACAGCTCTGCTGTAGAATCTTCTTCTTTGTCCAACACTACAAAATATGCATTGTTGGACAGATAACAGAGAGTGCTAAAAAATGGAATGAAGAAAAACATTGCTTTGCACTATAATTTGCTGTTGCCTCAGTGTGTTACTAAATACTTGGCAACCAGTTGCTTTTGTTTGGCTTAGACTAATTTGAGCCGATTAGAGTCTGTAAATCTCTTTAGCATCGGTGCATTATATCAGGCTGTCACACGTCCAGTGTTTTTATTTGGAGAGGATTTTGGCTAAGAGAACGCTGATTCCTACAGAGTTATATTTACTTTGCATTTTCATGCTTCCACAGATAATACTCTTTGCTGTGGCAAACAGCATGGGAGCCTCGCTGAGAATACAAAAAGTACCATTCTTCATGGTGCTCGCGGAGCAGGCAAGGACTGCGAACCCTAGACTAATTGATTTGTGCGCTGCCCGGAGTGTCATTTCATATCCCTGGCTAATTACAGATGAGATTGACGTACAAGTGTTGAATTATACACACAGAACCACACATCAAGATCTTTTAAAACGATTTTGCATCTTTGCCACAGGAGAGAACGGAATGAATTGAAACAGCTGCTTATTCGGCTTTGCTGAATGGTCTCGGGGCCGGGCCAAGCTTTCCCAGCAAGATTTACCACATTTCAAGATGAGGGTAAAACTGCTTCTCCATATTTACATCAAACATTGTCCAATAATATTAGGGGTTGCAGACAGTGGGGTTACTTTCGGGGTAGCAGGGGTCACAGATGGTATGGACCAGGCACACTTACCTACTCTCCTGGAAGGTGTGGGAGACTCCCATGTTTTCAGGTAGTCCCTGAACCCCAGCAACAATGGGCTGGTCTCCCACATACTGCCCACTTCCTAATGAAGTGGGCGGTATGAAGAGATTATAACGGGAATCGTGGCTCCGAAGGGAGGGGCTAAAATTATGCAAATCTTAGGGCCCAATGACATAAAGTGCCCGACCCCGCCGCTGGTGGTCGAGAGGTTGGGCACCCCCAACGCCGCAGCTGGCTGGCAGTGCTGGCCCCGGAGAAGAGGAATGGATGCCGCGCAGGGAGAGGGCTGGGGACGGCCCAGCTACTGAAGGAGTGCTGGGCTTGCCCCCAGCCTGATGTTAAATGGGAGGTGTGCCATACGGGCACACCCCCAAATAGCGTCATTTAGGGGTGCAGCCTATAGTAATTAGGCCACACCTCATTTTCAAAACCACGGGGTTAAGGAGAGTCGGAACCCCTGTCTGCACAGGGTGCGGCTACTCCTAAAACCGGCCCAGCGATAGGTAATTCTGCTGATAGTCATTATCATTATTGTTTATTGTTGTATCAGCCTTCCTGCACCTGCAAAAGATATGAATTCTATAAAGTGAATAAATGTTCACAAATTAGCCATGAATTTTGTCAACAATTTTCCATTTCCCAGCCACCTGAGCAAGATGGCTGGGAAATGATAAAGTGAAAAAAAAAAAAAGACAAAAGCAAAAAGGTGATGCACTTCTCTATGTTAGCAATTGCAAGTTTCAATGCCTTTTGCCATAGTATTCCAATTAGGTATGGCCATCGACCAACAATTGGTACAAAGCATGTATGGTTTGCATCCGATGGCAATGGTCTTATCTGTCGATGGCGGAATTTTCTGTACTTATTACAGCTTTGTATGTGCACGGTTCCAGGCAGCTGTATATGTGCTGTCCTTGACCATCGATGGCAAAACCATAAATAGTTACCGCACAGTATTGTGAAATCAGTGACCATCAATGCTTTGATCATCAAATGGTCATACCTACTCTAAAATCTGTATCTGTAGTGGGCCAGCCCTAGATGTATAGAACAGGCAAGTTCTAGGCAAGCATTTTGGCGTCTATGTACTAAGCCTTGCAGAGAGATAAAGTGGACTGAGATAAAGTACCAACCAATCAGATTCTAACTGTCATTTTTTAAACACAGCATGTAAATTGACAGTTAGGAGCTGATTGGTTGGTACTTTATCTCCATCCACTTTATCTCTCTCCAAGGCTTAGTACATAGAGGGCCTGATTCAGAGCTGGATGCTATTTGCGGACGGTCGTTAAAAAAAAGGGGCCGGCTATTTAAATTGAGTGCTCGCTCTTTGCGGTTTGTTGACGCCTCTATGTCTGAGTGAGCGAACGAAAAATGCGCTTGCTATTTTGTAAAGACGCCCCTTTGCATTCATATCACACGTCATCTCTGGTATTTATTAGATTAATCGGGTACATCGAAAGGCATCTGAACTGTGCTTGTGGTAGGATTTTCTTACCGCTATCACTGTGAGCAGTTCAGGCTAAAAGACAACCAAGTGACCTGGTCGATGACGCTCCTTTACTAATTATGCACTCACATTAAACGCCCTTTTGACCGTTAGGCACGCCTGCGTTCGGATCTCCACTCTCCCGTTTTCATGCACCTTCCCCTATTACCACCCACAAACGTTACATTCTTTCAATCAAATTAGCAGCCCCTCGCTGTTTTGCGAGTGCACGATTTCCGCCCGCAATGACTGGTTTGCGCATGCGCATTATGACCCATACGCATGCGCAGTTGTGCGAACATCGCTCAGAGCGAACGAGCGGCCGCTTACGAGCTGCTCTGAGTCAGGCCCAGAGCCCCTTGTCTTTAAAAAGTGGGTTCTCCCCAAAATTAAATCTTAAGTTTCTATGCTTCCTCAGACTTTTAAGTGCATCTTTTATTGTTTTATTTATTTTATGGTTTATTTTTAAAAGTGTTTTCTTTTAATTGTCTATGTTATTATTAGGTTGTAGATTCATTGTTGTTACATATGTTTTCTTGGTTCAGAAACATTTTTCACTTTTATATTCATTATATTTTTATCTAGAAAGTTATTTATTGGCAAAGATTATTCATATTTTTGAGAATGAAGAGATCAATACTACTTGTTGTAACCTATTTGCAGTATAGCTATGTACTGGGAGTGAAGGATTGAACACCCAGTTACCATATAAAATGACAATATATTCTCAATAAAATATTATTTTACTATTGGATGATCTCTATATTACTTGATTTCTCATTAAAGGAATAGTTATGTAAAGCCGGCTGTCAGGATGCCTTCTGTCAAAATTCCGACTGCGGCATCCTGGTGGTTGGTATCCGCCTTCTCCCCCTAACCCTCCCTTCTTGTAGCCTAACCCTAACCCTCCCCACCCCACACCCTTTCCTTTAGTGCCTAAATCTATGTCTCCCCCTTCATGCCTAAACCTAACCCTACCCCCTTTAGTTCCTAACTCTAACACACCCCCAGTGGTGCCTAACCCTAACCCCCCCCCCCTAGGGGTGCCTAACTCTAACCTACCCCCCAAAAAACCTGACACTAACTCAAGTATGCTATCTAAACCTAACCCCCCCGTGGCTTACACTAAGGGCAGACTTACCTCGTTCGGGCTGGCGTCCTTCTGTATTCCGGCGTTGGGATTAGGAAAGGTGTCTGTATTTCAACGCCTCTCTTAAGTCCGCTGTCGGAGTTTCAGCGTCGGCCGGTCTCATAAATACATTCCCTCATGAAAATTAGTAATTAGTGGATCTCCTATTTTTAAACATTGTTTATTAGTATTAGCCTGAAATTAAGCCCTCAATTATTTAGGGTTCACACATTTTATGGGGTATATTATACATCTATCATATGCCGGAGTTAAATAAATCTATCTGGCTATGAAAGACAACATCTGCAAAGCAGCTCTACTACATGAAGGTAGAAAATGTACATTTTATTAAAAAGAAAAATGTAGCTAGAAGTTGTTAAATATCTTTTCATTTGCATGTAACTACATAAGTGGGGCCTGATTACAGATGCACGCTAATGGCACCGCAGTTGAGGAATTTTACCCAGCATTTGCGCAAAATTATGCAAATGTCGCACTTGTCTGGCTTTGTAATGTGACGCCCTCCGGCATCTTTGAAAGTACAAAGATGCAGCACCGGTCACAGATCTGTCGGTAATCGGCCTTCCCGAGCAACCCTATGATAACGCAAAATGGGCGCGGGAACTGGAGCCATTTTTTATTGTGTATGGGATCGCAGTCTCAGGCTGTGATACACACAGGAAAATGGCCACAACACGCCTGCATTTGGGTCCCCCCCCTTTGCCACTCACAAATGGACTATGCCTGTCAATCACTATGCAAATAAATCCTTACTGCGAGCAACATTCGTAATGAAACTTGACGCATGCACAGTGTGACTCAGACACATGCACATTACCGATAATCGCTCAACTGTACAAACATCGGCATTTGCGTCCGTCTCTGAATCAGGCCTGTGATGTGTAAAATACAAATTAAACTTTACTGCATCTGTAGGTTCAGTTTTACATGTATCTGTAAATAAGTAAGTGGCAGTGCAAAGCTTACGCTGTGAGTAAACTGTTTGTTAGAATACAGGACCTGATTCAGACCCGGACGCTAAGCCACGAACGCACGCTATGGCCGATAATCGCCCATTTGCGTATGCATCTATATTCGCATGCGCGAGTCACTCACTGCGCTCGGGAATTGTGCGCTCGTAGTACACAGACTGGACGCTAATTTGAGTGACAGATAGTGCCGTTTGTGGGTGGTAACGGGAAGGTGCTTGTGAACGGGGGAGTGGATGTGCGAACGCAGGCGTGTCTGGGCGTCTAAACGGCGTTTTATGGGTGTGCATAATTAGCAATGAAGGGTCATTGTACACGTCACTTGGTTGTATTTTAGACAGCACTGATCGCAGTGCTTGCGGTGGGATAGGGTCTACCTCAAGCCCTGCGTGCAGCTCTGATGGCTCTCGATGTATCCGATTAATCACACACTTCCTGGAGATGACCTGTGCGAAGAAAGAAAGATGGACGTCTTTATACTGGCGTGCGTTCGCTCTGCCGTCGCTCTCTGAGGCATAGAGGGCATCCTTCCACCAGACAAATGCGATCGCGACATTTGCATACTCGGCCCCTTTTGCTGCGTGAGAGCGCAGCTTAGCGTCTGGGTCTGAATCGAGTGCCATTTTACTACTCAATCATATATTTTTAGAACAGAAGATAATTAGAAAAAGGCCATATAAAATAAATTTTTGTTGTCACTTAAATTTTTGAATACATCGTCTTCTTGAAAGAGTTATTTTAGAAAGAAAAAAATACACAGTCCAAATTACACATCAAAGTGCAAATCCATTAAACAATTCTGACAGATACAAACTAGGCACATGACATACAATGGGAAACATTACAATAAGGCACAACAGAAACATACTTATAGTCACACAATAAATCACAAACAAAGATTAAGTAAACAAACACGTTTTGTATTTATTTGCCAATCTTTTCATCATGTACTTTTAAACTCATTCAGATTGTCTTAAATTTTTCCAACTATTGTAATTTATTTTGAATTCGGGCAACGATACAAAATATCCAGAAAATATATAACTTGGAACAAATTTAAGTATAATTTCCTATCTATAAATCACTGAATATCGTAATTTCTTGAAGTCAGTTGTATATCACTTACTATGGAATTTCAGGCATCAGAATGTAAACCAGCTTTCTATAATCCAGAAATCCACAATGAAATTAGACCTTTTTAAAACGTTTATATCTTACTGAAAGTTTTCATTCTCTAATTCAGTATAATTTCTGTCGTTGTGCAAATGTTCATCCAGTTGTGAGATTTAAGGGAATATTCAATCAGGTGTGAGAATAGTAATACCTCTTTTACACCAAAAACCCAGGTCCGACCTGGGTTTTCAGAGATGAGTCCAACCCAGGTCAGACCCAGGTCAGACACCGTTTACACAGCACCATCGATCTGGGTTATTCTCAAGTCAGCCCCGTTCACACTGAACCTGTGTCTGCCCTGCTAAACTTGTGAGGTCATAAAAAGTGGGAGGTGACTGCTCCACAGCCACCAATCAGCACATTTTAGGCATGACCAAGGTCAGATAACCCGGGTTGCTTCGTTTACACTGCACCATTACCCAGGTCCATCCTGGGTCCGACCCTGGTAGCTACCTGGGTTGGATTGCTGGGTCACTTGACCCGGGTTATTTATCAGGGACCCTTTTACACTGAACTGCGACCCGGGTAGACCCAGCAATAACCCGGGTTTTTGCTCTGGTGTAAAAGGGGTATAAGAATCCCACACCTGCAGGGTTTCTCCCTCAGGTGAGGGATTTTTGCTATCCAATTACAATCAGGTTTTTAATTTTTTGAGCGGTGGGTTTTTTCTCCGCAGCCCCAGAGTACGACCAATGTTTCCTAAAATCCATATTTTTAGGGAAAATTGTTCGGGAATTGCTCTGGGATCACCATAGCACCCCCCCCCCATGACTAATTAAGCAATAGGAAGTTTCCAATTAGCTTAAGTAGTCAGTAATTACTCACCTTCCAACGAAGCGGTGTCTTCTTCACAAGGCTGTCGGGACACGGTCTTCTGCGGCAGCGTGTATGGTAAGAATGTGTGAGTGTAAGTATATGTGAGTAATTGTGTGTGTGTGAGTATGAGAGTGTGCGAGTGTCTGTGTGACCCCCGTGTGTGTGTGTGTGAACCCCCCGGAGGCAGCAGCTGGGAGAACTACATCTCCCAGCACCCACCTTCCCTCCCAGCAGCCCCCCTCGACCCCCAGCAGCCCCCTCCCTAGTGCAAAGATGGAGGGGAGATGACCGGGAGCCGTTGAGACGACCGGAGTCAGGTATTTTTTTCCTTTGTTTTCTCGCACCACAGGGTTTTCAGTGCTGAAAACTCAGCGTGCATTTATTATTTAATTGGATAACGCAGGTATCGGGAGTGCGCACAACTGCGCTAATCCAAAATTGGGGGTGAGGTCTGCGTGATTTTTTGCGATGAAAACCTCGCTCCCAGTTGATATGCATATTTATCACAATCCGCATCTGAGATGTGATAAATTCGTCCAAAGTCACAACACAATATTTGAATACATCGCATGGATGTATCAAATATAACATGCAGGGACAGAGGACCTCAGAGGCAGTCGCACGGAGCGATTGGTCGTAGCGAGCAATGTTTTTTACAACTGCGCATGCGTGTATATGGCAGTGTGCGTGCGCAAGCCTGTCTTTCCGACCGCAATACTCTTGCTCGTTAGTCACTACGAGGTCGTAGCTGAGATTGACATTTCGTGCCGTTTGTGGGTGGGTACAGGGGAAGGTGCTTGTGAACGGGGGTGTTGTGGTGCGGACGCAGGTGTGGTTGACCGTAAAAAGGGCGTTTTAAGGGTGTGCATATTAGAGATGAGCGGTTCGGATTCTGTGGAATCCGAACCGCTCCGAACATTGGAGATCCGAGTCCACCCGAACCCTGTTCGGGTGTTCACCGGCTGACTTAGATTCCTGTTCGGGGCCGAATGGCGGCCGCCTGATGTCGGATTCTCACTAGAGAATCCGACATCAGGTCTCCTCGCGTGTAGGGCAGACCGCTGTGATAGCGGTCTGCCCTACACAGAACAAACACACAGCCACCAGCGGCAGCTGTGTGTTTGTTACAGCAGCCAATGAGAGTCACACAGACTCTCATTGGCTGCTGCACGGAGGGAGCCGGCTGGAGCTCACTCAGGAGCTCAGTCTTCCGGCTCCCTCCTCAGCGCGTGGCTGCAGAGTGGACGGCGTGAGAGCGGGGATTCAGGTAAGTTGTTTTTTTTTTTACGTGTGTATGGGCCGGGGGCGCTACTGAGGGGGGGTCTGCTACTGGGGGGTTCTGCTACTGGGGGTGTGGGGGGGCCATACTACCGGGGGGGGCTGCTACTGGGGGGGTCTACTACTGGGGGACCATACTACTGGGGGGGCCTACTACTGGGGGGGCTGCTACTGGGGGGGCCTACTACTGAGAGGGCCTGCTACTGGGGCAGCCTACTACTGGGGGGGCCTGCTACTGGGGCAGCCTACTACTGGGGGGCCATACTACTGGGGGGGCCATACTACTGGGGGGGCCTGCTACTGGGGGGGCCTGCTACTGGGGCAGCCTACTACTGGGGGGGCCATACTACTGAGGGGGCCTACTAATGCGGGGGCCTGCTACTGGGGCAGCCTACTACTGGGGGGGCCATACTACTGGGGGGCCATACTACTGGGGGGGGGCATACTACTGGGGGGAGCTGCTACTGGGGCGGCCTACTACTGGGGCAGCCTACTACTGGGGGGGCTGCTAATGGGGGGCATACTACTGGGGGCCTGCTTATGGGGGCATACTACTGGGGGGCATACTACTGGGGGCCTGCTAATGGGTGGCATACTACTGGGGGGGCATACTACTGGGAGGGCATACTACTGGGGGGCCTGCTAATGGGGGGCATACTACTGGGGGGCATACTACTGGGGGGGCATACTACTGGGGGGCATTCTACTGGGGGGCATACTACTACTGGGGGCACTGCATAGGGGACCCTATTACTAAGGGGACTGCATAGGGGGCACCACTGCTGGGGGCATTGTGTAAGGGACACCACTACTGTGGGCATTGTGTAAAAGGGGCACTACTGTGGGCATTGTGTAAAAGGGGCACTACTGTGGGCATTGTGTAAAAGGGGCACTACTGTGTGTCGTAACATAAATAAGAGACACTACTTTATGGTGTAATGTGAATCAGGGGCACTATGGGCCTGATTCAGAGCCGTTCGCTATTTGCGGTCGTTCGTTCAAAAACAAGGGGTGGCTATTCAAATGATCCGTTCGCAAATTGCAGTCTGTTCACACCTCTAAGTCTGAACGAGCGGCCAAAACATACGCTCGTTTATTTGATAAAAACGCCCCCTGGCCGCACGCACCATACGTCATGTCCGCTATTTATTAGATTAATCGAGTACATCGTACAGCGTATGAACTGCTCGCTATTCTTGTGGTTGGTGTTTTCAACCGCTATTTTGCGAGCAGTTCTGAGTTAAAAAAAACCAAGTGACTTGGTCAATGACGCTGCTGTATTAATTATGCACTCCCTTAAAACGCCCGTTTTGATCTTTAAGCACGCCTGCGTTCGAATTCCACTCCCCCGTTTTCAAGCACCTTCCCCTGTTACCACCCACATACGCCTCATTCTGTCACTCAAAAAAGCAGGCACTCGCTATATAGCGTACAAACGATTTTCGGCCGCACTGACTGGTTCGCGCATGCGTACTAAAAACCGTACGCATGCGCAGATGTGCGAACATCGCTCGGAACGAGCGTACTGCCGCTAGCGAGCGGCTCTGAATGAGGGCCTATGGGCCTGATTCAGAGCCGTTCGCTATTTGCGGTCGTTCGTTCAAAAACAAGGGGTGGCTATTCAAATGATCCGTTCGCAAATTGCAGTTTGTTCACACCTCTAAGTCTGAACGAGCGAGCAAAACATACGCTCGTTTATTTGATAAAAACGCCCCCTGGCCACACGCACCATACGTCATGTCTGCTATTTATTAGATTAATCGAGTACATCGTACAGCGTATGAACTGCTCGCTATTCTTGTGGTTGGTGTTTTCAACCGCTATTTTGCGAGCAGTTCTGAGCTAAAAAAAAACAAGTGACGTGGTCAATGACGCTGCTGGATTAATTATGCACTCCCTTAAAACGCCCGTTTTGACCTTTATGCACGCCTGCGTTCGAATTCCACTCCCCCGTTTTCAAGCACCTTCCCCTGTTACCACCCACATACGCCTCATTCTGTCACTCAAAAAAGCAGGCACTCGCTATATAGCGTACAAACGATTTTCGGCCGCACTGACTGGTTCGCGAATGCGTACTAAAAACCATACGCATGCGCAGATGTGCGAACATCGCTCGGAACGAGCGTACTGCCGCTAGCAAGCGGCTCTGAATGAGGGCCAATGTGCGGTGTAATGTGAATAAGATTTTGCACTGTGACTCCTTGGGCCGTAGCCCACTTTGTAAACAAGTACTGTGATTCTGCTGGCCGTTTCCCACTGGGTGGGTGCACTACTTTTCATTTTTGCCACTGCTGTGTGGCAATGTGTCATAGATGTGCTTTATACTGTGGTGTCGTTGTGCCGCTGCTTTGTCGCTTAGTAACCAGTCAGCTCACTGAATCCTTTGGCCAATAATGTTGAAAACAATATTATAAGCTGTGAGGTGGTCTAAATTGACTGGAAATTAATGTTATTGAGGTTAATAATACTCTAGGAAGAAAAAAAAGACCAATTTATGTGATTTTAGCTTTTTATGTAAATTTTTGTAAAAAAATCCAAATCCAAATCCAAAGCCAGTCACCGCAGTTTGGCAAATCCAAATCCAAATCCAAAGCCGGACGACGAATTAGAACCAAATCCAAATCCGGCAAAAATAGTCCGGCGCACATCCCTAGTGCATATATTACTGAGCGAATCCTCACACACGTCATCTCGTTGCAATAACGATGCTACTGCTCGTAGTGCTAAAGGTAGCCCAGGGTCTACCTTAAGCATTGCGAGTGTAGGCGATGGTTTCGGCCTCAACCGATGTCTGTAGGCAATTAACACTGTAACAGGTGTTAATCGTGCTGACGTAGGTTGCCGCCTGCGACCGACTCTGAATAACGCCGTAGAGATAGGAGGTGTGCTTTCATTGATGTGGGTGTTTCTGCGCTTACAATGTGCGTTGCGACTGAGCGCTCGTTTTGCATATTCTCGATCACTTTGGGTGCTACTGATCGCTCCCGAGCGACCGCCTCTGAATGAGGTCCAGAGCTTGCAAAAAAGCTCTGTCCCTGAGAATCTCTCCCCCGCACTTCTCAGGGTATTTTTCGCTGCAACTGCTCCCCTCTCCCGCAACCCCACACGTGATCCCCACCCACTCCCCCACTAAGCTAACACTTACCTTCATGGTGATCCGGTGAGCTCCTCTGTGACTGGTCAGCTGATCACCGGGATACTATTCTCCTCGATCAGCTGACTGGAGTCACAGAGGAGCTCACCGGATCACTGATCACCCATCCCCTGGGTGCAGGTAAGTGTTTTTTTCTACAATGATCAGCAGGGGCACAGAGAGGGAGGGGAGTGGGTACTAATTACACGGGCTGCTGGAGGGGCCCAGCACTGCCTCCCCTCCCTCTTAAATCAGCAGCTGTGTGCTGGGCTGCAGTTGGAAACTGCTCGTGGCTGTTGAGCAGCAGCAGCAGCTGCAGCAGTCTCCTATGCCTGTGGGAAGCGCGATCACATTGATTTGCGCCGGGCTGAGGGGCTCACAGTGCCACTCCTCACCATCGCGCAGCACCGCAAAAATCTTTTTTTTAATTTAAATCCTAAGGGGACGTGGACACATCTCCAGCGATTAACCCACACCCCCTTTACCCGGGCACAGCCAGTCTCTCTACTCCCCTGATCACGGAGCCGGCTCCCGGCTCTGCTCAGCATGTCAGAGTATGGCAGGAGTAGGTGAAATGTGGGAAAGCCCTAATAACGCCATCTCCAGGTGGCGTCATTATCACAGGGCTCCTCCATTATTTTTTTACAATTCAGATTTAGTAAATCTGAGCAGATCGCATTTCCCATTACAATTATGGGAATTGTGATCTGCTTATGTGATAATTAGGGCTTGGAGGAGACTCTTGCAACTTCTCAGTGTTTTAGTAAAAATAATGTTCTGATTCTGAATTAGATGCAGCAGTAATGTCGGGCGCAGTGGAGCGGTTTTTCATCTGTGCATCTGAGTTGCACCACACATGCTTCCGTATTTTGATCATACAGAGGGGCTGATTCAGAGCCGCCCGCGAGCTCAGGACGCTCGCAAGCGGGTCGATGGTGCCGAATTGCGCATGCGCACGACGGAGGGAGCTCCATCATGCGCATGCGCGAGACCCGAATAACGACGGCCAAGCCGTTGTTATGGGTCTCGCACCAAAGAGGGCGTGCTGTCGATGGTGAGTGACAGCACGCCCCCTTTGGTGGGCGTGCCGGGGGCGTGGCTGCCAGACGGAACGCCTACCGTCTGAGGCCGGCCCCACTGACATCAGTAGTGATGTCAGTGGGAGTGATTTTGGCTCTGATAGAGCCAAAATCACTCCAGGGCTGGCGGTCACCGAGACCCTACCGCAGGGTCTCGTCGAAAGTCCATTGGTCGCGATGGTCTTGATCATCACGACCATCATCATGGACACTCGCTATAGCTGTGGGTGGTAACCCACAGCTATGCGAGCGTCCATGAGGCTGCTCCATTTTCAGGGAGGAGGGCCCTGATTCTGAGCGAGCGCTCTGGTCAGAGCGCCCGGCTCTGAATCAGGCCCAGAGTCACAGAACAAATTTAGAGGCGCAGTATCAGAAATGTAAGGAACGCTCTTGGCAGTGACTGGGAGGTAATAGGAGGGGGGCAAAAAAGAGACACCGAGGTGTTGCATCTTATGGGAGTGTCGGAGGCGTATCACCGATAGCGGTTGCATGCAAAGACGCACAGCCCCTTACATATTAGGCCCTTCTCTGGTGGAGAAAATGTACCTGCCATAAAGCTGGTGCGTGGTTTGGTGATGCCATCGATGGTGCATCTATAAGCGCTGCGACTGGGCGGTTCAGTCCTTGCACATCCGGATGCACGGAGGCACACCAGGGAACGGCTTGTTGCGACTTTAGCATAAAGTCTTCAGTAAAAGATCCAGAATCAGCTCATTAAGCTGTGTACGCACAATCAGCAGACCAATCCACCGTTAGAGCGGCCGATTTGTAAGCTACACACACTTACCAATCGGCTGCTCAGTATGTCTGGACTGACATTACATGCCCGCCCAGTTGTGATGTCAGTGTTGGTGGTCCCTGCAGCCAGTGTACGGGTGGTTGGCGGGTGGCCCGTACACACATGCAGATACACCGATATATCTTTCAGCAGTGGCGCAACTAGGGTAGGGCCGATGGCGCGCGCGGGGGGGGGGGGTTGGCTGCCGACCATGGTACAGGCCCATCCTAGTTAGCCAGTGTAGTGCAGACCGCAGTGAGTGTGATCGCACTACACACTTACACACACATTGCCGCCAGCGCTGGCGTCGATGTGTGTGTTTCAGCAGCTACTGAGAGTCAGACAGACTCTCATTGGCTGCTGCACCCACTGCCAGAGCCGGGCTGGAGCTCAATCATGAGCTCCGCCTTCCGGCTCCTGCAGTGGGTGATGGGAGAGACGTCATGGTATCTCTCCCATAGGACCAAGTGGGAGGACGGAGACGTAGGAGCAGAATGCTGCGGGCGCGGCAAGAGCGGGGATTCAGGTAAGTCTGTTGTTTCTGTTTTGTGTGTGTATATCTATGTGATCACTACAGGGGGGCACTGTTTGAGGAGCACTAATGGGGGCCTGCATAAGGTGAACCACTACAGGGGAGGCACTGTGTAAGAGGCACTAACGGGAGCCTGCATAAGGGGATCACTACTGGGGGCACTGGGCACTAATGGTGGCCTGCATAAGGAGGACCACTACTGGGGGGCACTGTGTAAGGGGCACTAATGGGGGCCTGCATAAGGGGCATCACTACAAGAGGCACTGGGCACTAATGGGGGCTGCATAAGGGAGACCACTACTGGGGGGCACTGTGTAAGGGGCACTAATGGGGGCCTGCATAAGGGAGACCACTACTGGGGGCACTGTATAAGGGGCACTAATGGGGGCCTGCATAAGGGGGATCACTACTAGAGGCACTGGGCACTAATGGGGGCTGCATAAGGGGGATCACTACTGGGGGGGCACTGTGTAAGGGCACTAATGGGGGCCTGCATAAGGGGGATCACTACTAGAGGCACTGGGCACTAATGGGAGCTGCATAAGGGGGACCACTACTGGGGGGCACTGTGTAAGGGGCACTAATGGGGGCCTGCATAAGGGGGATCACTACTAGAGGCACTGGGCACTAATGGGGGCTGCATAAGGGGGACCACTACTGGGGGGGCACTGTATAAGGGGCACTAATGGGGGCCTGCATAAGGGAGACCACTACTGGGGGCACTGTATAAGGGGCACTAATGGGGGCCTGCATAAGGGGGATCACTACTAGAGGCACTGGGCACTAATGGGGGCTGCATAAGGGGGATCACTACTGGGGGGGCACTGTGTAAGGGGCACTAATGGGGGCCTGCATAAGGGGGATCACTACTAGAGGCACTGGGCACTAATGGGAGCTGCATAAGGGGGACCACTACTGGGGGGGCACTGTGTAAGGGGCACTAATGGGGGCCTGCATAAGGAGGATCACTACTAGAGGCACTGGGCACTAATGGGGGCTGCATAAGGGGGACCACTACTGGGGGGGCACTGTATAAGGGGCACTAATGGGGGCCTGCATAAGGGAGACCACTACTGGGGGCACTGTATAAGGGGCACTAATGGGGGCCTGCATAAGGGGGACCACTACTGGGGTACTGTATAAGGGGCACTACTGGGGGCCTGCATGGGGGGGGCTATATTAGGGGCACTGCATTATGGTGCATATGGAATGGAAAGGAATGTTCCCAGAGTGCTGAGAAAGGGGTGTGTGGCATGTTGACACACCCATTTTTCAGTGGCCACGCCCCTTGTGGCATGTGGCCGCACCCATTTTTGGTGCGCGCGCGTGCACATGGGGGGGAAGGGGTCTCCTTGTTTTCAAATTGCCCTGGGCTCCAAATGCCCTAGTTACACCACTGTCTTTCAGATATATCGTCATCAGCTGTGCTGCAGGGCCGACCTCATTTTATATTTTATGTGAACAATATCATTCACAGATATATCGGGTGTACGGCTAACAGCTGGCGATATATCACTCGTCGATCGAACAATGTATATATTGACAAGTTGTGTACCCAGTATTAGAGACCTATTTATGAAATTTCCCATTAAAGCACGACAAAATTTGTATTCTTCATTGCCATGTACCCCAATGATTAGGAATGCGTTTTTTGGGGGGCTATATATTTATTAACAGTTACTTACAGTATAAAGTGCACAAATATTCAGCAGTGTTTTACAGAGAATATTTGGCCATTTACTGCCGCAGTGTACCTTATAATCTATTCCCTAACACATGCACACACATACATACACACTAAGGTCCTGAATCAGAGGCGCTCGCAAAAAGCGAGCGCTCGCTCTGAATCAGGGCGGGCGCTGGATTTTTTAGTTGTGGCTTCCTGGGCGCTAGCATAGCTGTGGGTGACCACCCACAGCTATTGCGAGCGGCCAGGATGATGGTCGCAATAGTCAAGACCATCGCGACCATCGGGCTTGCGACGAGACTCTTGTGGAAACGTCTCATGGCCGCAAGCCCCATAGAGCTTCTGGTTCTAATAGAGCCGGAAGCTCTCTCACTGACATCACTGGTGATGTCAGTGGGGCCGCCCACAAACGGCAGGTGTTCGCTTGGGAACGCCTCCGTTTGTAAAAGCCACCCCCCGGCCACGCCTACAAAACAGGGCAAGCTGTCGATCAACAGACAACCGCCCCTTTTGTAGTGAGCCACGGAGCGAGTGCTTTTTGTGCTCACTCTGGGGCTCGCGCGTGTGCACTGGGCCACCATCGACCTGCTTGCGAGCGTTATGCGCTTGCGAGCGGGTCTGAATCAGGCCCTAAGGGTTAATTTTTTGTTGGGAGCCAATTAATCTACCAGTATATTTTTGGAGTGTGGGAGGAAACTGGAGCACCTGGAGGAAGCCCACGCAAACACAGGGAGAATATGCAAACTACACACCATTAGGGCTGTAGTGGAAATCGAGCTGATGACCTCAGTGCTATTTATCAAGCAGTAGATTGCAGAACAAGGGCCCCAATGCCAGTGAACACTAAAAAAAATAAGTGATCACTTATGCGATCGCTTTACTTCCTCGTATGAGCCCAGCTGAGCAAGGCCAACGAAAATAAATGGAGAAATGGAGCCCATAGGCTACAATGGGCTAATACCATCTAAGGGGGTTGGGTATGAAATATCGACGGCTTAAAAGTCGCCAGTTCAAATCCCGACCTTGGAAGCTCAGATCAAAATTCAGACGCCGGCTGGTAATTATATTTAACCCTCCCCTCCTCCCCCTAACCCTAAACCTCCACAGGTTGTGCCTAACCCTAAATCTCCCCCAAGGTGCCTAATCCCCCCTCTCTGCACCCTAAACCTAACCCTCGCATGGGGGTGCCTAACCCTAATCTCCCCCCAGTGGTCCTTAACCCTAAACCCCCTTACCTAAACCTAACCCTCTCCCACCGCAGCTAAAGCTCGCGGCGCCCAGCTTACCTACATTCGGTGTGCCGGGTGTCAGGATTACAGCATGGGGCTAATGATAGGCATCGGTATTTAGATGCCTATCCTTAGTCCCATGCCGAGCTTTCAGTGTCGGGATTCTGGCGGTCGTCATAATGACCACTGGCATCCTGACTACATCCCATCTAAGTATAGCGTTTGTCAAGCTCTAAAAAGCTGAGCTTTTCGGACCTTGGTAAATTGGGCATGTTTGCGTCCTCATAGACAGCTCTGGGGAATGGATTTGTGCTCATAAAGAGGGGGACTGCGGAAGATATCTCTGGTATATGCTGTGGTAAGCCTTTGTTAAATAACCCAAAAGTGCAGAAAGCATTCCTCCGAATACAGATGTTTTCAGAGGGTTGACCACACTTTTTGGGCTTAATAAATAGGCCTATTGGGTGTCAATTTACTAAATGTTAATTTTAATTGCACATTCACTAACACTTAAAAATCAATATAAAAAAAAATCGTCTGTTAGTATATCTGTGATTTAGCCCCTGAAACATAACATCAGTGTTGATCGATTTAGATTGATTTTTAATCGATTAAAATTGACCATCAGTAAATTTACCCCTTAATGTAGTACCTTCTAAAACAGAAACAGTAAACAGCAATTTTGCATTTTTTTGTATAATTTTGGCAATAAGCTCCGCGCACAAGACACACATCGCTTGCCTCCTAGCCAATCCATCGTTTCACATTTTGTGTCGCAGCCCAGCATTTTGGTCATTTATCAGCTGCAAAATGTTTAAAAGCCCTGCATTGTATGTGACTACACTACTACGCACTATACTGAGCACTAGCTGTCCTTCTGTATACCGCTACGGATGTTACAAGGTCACAACAAATTCTCAATTGGAATGAAAGGCGAATCACTTGCCTAATGGCTGTATGGTGATATTAATAATAGCATATTTATGCATACAATTCACACTTGTCACAAAGGACAGCAGACGGTGCTTTCACCTCCTAGCGCAGGGGTCATCGTACATTAAATTAAGTTTTAGAGGGCTCAGTGTTATCTTCCAGAATCCATTGAAATGATTCCATTTATGCAGACAGCATGAAAATAAAGAAAAGGAAATCATATTTCTATACCGGTTTTATATACACACGATGGCATTATTTACATAAATTTCTTAAACCACCTTAAAAAATATATATATACTTCCTTGCAGAAAAGCCCAGAGCGAATAGTATTCTTACGCTCCAATTATTACTATGGGAACGCACACAAGGCTCTTGTGTATGAGAATAAATATTTATTAATTATTTTTTATGACCAGAAACCCTTGCAGAAACTAATTTGCACAGTGCTTGAGTGATCTAATTGAGGACAATAGTTGCAATGAAGAACCAAGATATACAAGACCCCTACTTTCATATTAAATGCCATGCCTTCGTTTAACGTCGACAAGTGGTTGTTTTAATGCTTTTTCACGAGACAAAAGCCCACGGACGATAGGGTAGCTCTGTTGACCAGTGTATTATTAATCTTGTTTGTTTCCAAGGCATACGACCACCTGATTTCAATAGGTGTTTGCTGGTTGGCTGAGGCATTTTACAATTGAAGTAGAAGAGGTTTCTACTGTGGTTCTCACCTTTTGTGGTTTGCAGCAATCGTTTGGAAACTCAAGGTCTCTTTCACCCCAGTTTAAGTCTGGTATAATTTCTCCCTGAATGGGCTCTTATGATAAGGAGGGAAACTGGGGGGTTGAGATGGGATGGTATGCAATAATGCCTGTAATTGCAGAGTCCTTCAACATAACAAAGCTTATTCCAACACTTTCCTTTATAGCGGTACAATGTCCTGCTACAATGGGTTTGGTGGAAGGCTAGGGGGACACAGGGATTGGTATAGACACTAGAGGTGGAAATGTCAGTCAAGTGATGGTCCCTCTGGAGGAGTTCAAGTACTGAATTTGTAAGTGGCTGAGAACCAGGTCCCAAACATTATTCTGAAAGGCTGTGCAGGCAAATAACATTCGTAATGGATCAATCTCTCCTATAGAATCTGCTTATTGAGTTGGATGTATCAGACCACCTATAGCAGCTGTGTATTAGCTTTTAAAAAAAATGCAGCTTGGCTTACAAAGCTCTCTCTAAAGAAGAGAAAATGAGGGTATTTATCCAGAAACAAAAAGGAAGGGCACAAAAAGAGAAGGGCATTACCATTGAAAACACCCGACATTTTGATAAGAGCAGTTTGCTAATACTGTTTTAATCTCTTTTTTTTCACAGAATTTTGCACTTTAATCAGAATGCCCTTCATGTAGGTTAAACATCACTGGCAACAAGTAGGGACCTTGAAGCATCGGACTATGGCACGACTCATCCATCTTTATTGACCTCCCTGAATATAATATTCCACTTGTGTTCCTATTGTAAAACAGACATACAGATTTTATGAACAGCTTAGAAGATTTTGAGGAGATTCTTAAAATATTTGTCAGACTATTCAAGGGCCACTGATTCATAAGCTGAAGATAAAGATATTGACATATCTTTGTTGTGTTAATACAAACACACACACACACACACACATATATATATTTATACAAAGCCACAATGGTCCGGCACTCGTATAGTAGATATACCCGGTGCCCCCACAAAAACACAGCAACAGCAATACCAAAGGTGCGGCACTCAGGGTTATGTAAAGTTTCAAGTGCTTTATGATTTTCGTCAAGAAATATACAAAAGTTAAAAGTACACCTTACCTTATACTTTCTCACCCAGCATGTGCAAATCTGAGTGTCCCGACCCAACTCGGAGGGTGGGGGACAGTGATGACGTCAGCCGCACATCCGTGCCGTGTACGTCAGTGACAAGAAAAACCATCACCATGGAGACAATGTCTATAACAAATCACCCTGGATAATAAAGGATATATGGATAAAGGGATATAATCACATAATAATAGTATAAACACCAAATAGACAATGTATACTATACACTCGCCTGTACAAAACAATATAGCAATAACAGATATGAATCAAAAATATACTCAATCAAACTACAGGCTAAATGAAATCAGGTCAGACATGCTAGAGGTAAAACCTCATTAAGGGCCTTGGGTGCAATAACATCAAGAAAGTGAATCCAGAATGATTCATGTTTTAATAAGATCATGTCTCTATCTCCCCCTCTCCTAAGTGGGGGTACATGATCCATCAACCTGTACAAGAGACAGGCTAGATTATGTCCAGCTTCGATGAAATGACGGGCCACAGGTTAATCGCTGGAACCATTGGTAAGTGCTATTCTAATTGATGACCTATGCACACCCATTCTCTCTTTAAATTTTCTTGAGGTCTTACCTGTAAGACCACACGGGCATAAAATCTGATAAATTACAAAAATTGATTCACATGTAAGATGATGTCTAATTTGTAGTTGCTTGCCAGACTGAGGGGTCTATTTACTAAGCAGTGTTAGGAGACAGAGTGAAAAGTGATAAGTCTGTGATAAGGTGCCAGCCAATCAGCTCTCAACTGTCATCTCACTGGCTGTGTTTGAAAAATGACAGTTGGAAGCTGATTGGCTGGCACCTTATCACAGACTTATCACTTTTCACTCTGTCTCCTAACACTGCTTAGTAGCTAGACCCCTGAGGGTGGTAAAATGTATCTCCAGTTAGCATATGTCTGCATGTGACGCATAAACATTTAAAACTTCTCACTGGACTACTGCCCATGCCTGTAATATCTGTCTTAATTAAGGGTGTGCACCGGCCACTTTTCGTGTTTTGGTTTTGGATCTGGATCTTTCTTCGTGTTTTGGATCTGGATTGGTTTTGCCAAAACCACCCTTCCGTGTTTTGGGTTCTGGGTTTTGTGTTTTGGATCTGTATTTTTTTTTTAAAAAGCATAAAAACAGCTAAAATCACAGAATTTGTGGGTTTTTCTGCTCCTATGCTATTATTAACCTCAATAACCTTAATTTCCACTCATTTCCAGTCTATTCTGAACACCTCACACCTCACAATAGTGTTTTTATGTCCAAAAGGTTGCACCGAGGTAGCTGGATGACTATGCTAAGAGATACGAGTGGGCGGCACAAACACGTGGCCCATCTAGGAGTGACACTGCAGTTGCACACAGGATGGCAGTTTGAAAAACTAGGCCCCAAACAGTACATAATGCAAAGAAAAAAAAGAGGTGCAAGATGTAATTGTCCTTGGGCCCTCCCACCCACCCTTATGTTGTATAAACAGGACATGCACACGTTAACAAACCAATCATTTCAGCGCCAAGGTCTGCCACACGACTGTGGCTGAAATGATTGGTTCGTTTGGGCCCACACAAAACAAGCTGGCAATTAATCTGTCCCTGCACAAACTGGCTCTACGGAGGCAAGATGTCGTCCTCATCCTCCTCATCCACCGATTCCTCACCCTCTTCAGTATTGTGTACATCCTCATCCTCACAGAGTATTAACTCGTCCCCGCTGGAATTTACCACCACAGGTCCCTCTGTACGTTCTGGAGGCTGGTCTCCCTGGAAGAGTTGATAATTCATTTTTATGAACATCACCTTCTCCACATTTTGTGGAAGCAACCTCCTACGCCTTTCACTGACAAGGTTCCCGGCTGCACTAAACACTCTTTCGGAGTACACACTGGAGGGGGGGCAACTCAGGTAAAATAGAGCCAGTTTGTACAGGGGCCTCCAAATTGCCTCTTTTTTCCTGCCAGTACAGGTACGGACTGTCTGACATGCCTACTTGGATGCTGTCACTGATGTAATCCTCCACCATTCTGTCAATGGTGACAGTATCATATGCAGTGAAGGTAGACATGTCAGAAATTGTTGCCAGGTCCTTCAGTCCGGACCAGATGTCCAAACTTGGTCCTGCCTGCCCTGCATCATCGCCAGCGGGTTGCTTAGGATACCTAAGTTTTTTCCTGGCAGCCCCAGTTGCGGGAGAAAATGAAGAAGGAACTGTTGACGTGTCACGTTCCGCTTCAGCTGACAGTGTTTTCACCAGCAGGTCTTTGCACCTCTGCAGGCTTGTGTTGGCCAAAAAGCGAGACACCACATAGGCTTTAAACCTAGGATCGAGCACGGTGGCCAAAATGTAGTGGTCTGATTTCAACAGATTGACCACCCTGGAATCCTGGCAAAGCGAATGAAGGGCTTCATCCACAAGTCCCACATGCCAAGCGGAATCGCTCCGTCTTAGCTCCTCCTTCACTTTCACCAGCTGCTTCTGCAAAAGCCTGATGAGGGGAATGACCTGACTCAAGCTGGCAGTGTCTGAACTGACTTCACGTGTGGCAAGTTCGAAGGGCTGGAGAACCTTGCACAACATGGAAATCATTCTCCACTGCGCTTGAGTCAGGTGCATACCCCCTCCTTTGCCTATGTCATAGGTGGATGTATAGGCTTGAATGGCCTTTTGCTGCTCCTCCATCCTCTGAAGCGTATAGAGGGTTGAGTTCCACCGCGTCACAACCTCTTGCTTCAGGTGATGGCAGGGCAGGTTCAAGAGTGTTTGCTGGTGCTCCAGTCTTCGGCACGCAATCGCTGAATGGCGAAAGTGGCCCGAAATTTTTCGGGCCACCCAAAGCGTCTCCTGCACGCTCCTGTCGCTTTTCAGAAAATTCGGCACCACCAAGTTTATTGTGTGAGCAAAACATGGGACGTGCTGGAATTTGCCCAGATGTAATGCCCGCACAATATTGGTGGCGTTGTCAGATATCACAAATCCCCAGGAGAGTCTAAGTGGGGTAAGCCACTGGGCGAAGTGGTTTTTGATCTTTCCCTATTTTATTTTTATCGGAGAAAGTTTGTCTTCCATTTATGTTATATTGATTTGATATATACGTGCGGCTAAGGCGCACACAAACACAGAAATTTTTTTTTTATTTTTGCTGGAGACTAGTGTACTTTGTGGGCTACACCACCCTTTAAGAAATGAGCCAGCCGGCTATTTACTTTTGGGACACAGGCGCACGCTTGGCGCTGCTCCTTTGTTGATGCACGTGCGGCTACTGCGCACACAATTCACAAACACAGAAAATATTTTTTTATTTTGTTTGGAGTGCCCTTTGGGGGTTACAGCACCCTTTAACGGACAAGCCAGCCGGCCCTTTACTAATGGGACACAGGCGCACGCTTGGCTACTGCGCACATAATTCACAAACACAGAAAATATTTTTTTATTATGTTTGGAGTGTACTTTGGAGGTTACAGCACCCTTTAACGGTCAAGCCAGCCGGCCCTTTACTTATGACACAGGCGCACGCTTGGCACTACTTTGTTGATGCACGTGCGGCTACTTGGCACGCAATTCACAAACACAGAAAATATTTTTTATTTTGTTTGGAGTGTACTTTGGGGGTTACAGCACCCTTTAATGGACAAGCCAGCTGGCCCTTTACTAATGGGACACAGGCGCATGCTTGGCGCTGTTCCTTTGTTGATGCACGTGCAGCCACAGTGAACACAATTCACAAACACAGAAAATATTTTTTTATTTTGTTTGGAGTGCCCTTTGGGGTTTACAGCACCCTTTAACGGACAAGCCAGCTGGCCCTTTACTAATGGGACACAGGCGCACGTTTGGCGCTGCTCCTTTGTTGATGCACGTGCGGCTACTGCGCACACAATTCACAAACACAGAAAATATTTTTTTATTTTGTTTGGAGTGTACTTTGGGGGTTATAGCACCCTTTAACGGACAAGCCAGCCGGCCATTTATGTATGGGACACAGGCGCACGCTTGGTGCTCCTCCTTTGTTGATGCACGTGCAGCCACAGTGCACACAATTCACAAACACAGGAAATATTTTTTATTTTGTTTGGAGTGCACTTTGGGGGTTACAGCACCCTTTAACGGTCAAGCCAGCTGGCCCTTTACTTATGACACAGGCGCACGCTTGGCACTACTTTGTTGATGCACGTGCGGCTACTGCGCACACAATTCACAAACACAGAAAAAATATTATTTTTTTTTGCACTTGGGACGAGCACCCCTGATGGACAGAGCACCCCCTTGACAACACTACAGCACCCCTTTAGGACTGGGACACTGCACAGGACTTTGGAGTGGACACAGTCCCTATGGACAACTGACTGCACAACACAGTCCAGCCAGCCCCTATGGACTTTGGAGGAGTGGACACAGCCCCTATGGACAACAGCAGCACAGCACAACACAGCCAGCCCCTATGGACTTTAGAGGAGTGGACACAGCCCATATGGACAACAGCAGCACAGCACAACACAGCCAGCCCCTATGGACTTTGGAGGAGTGGACACAGCCCCTATGGACAACAGCAGCACAGCGCAGCACAGCACAACACTACACTGCACTACACTACACAGCCCAGCCAGTCAGCCCTAACTCCCACCCTCCCTCTTCACTGTCCACAGCCGAGTGAGAAAATGGCGCTGACGCGGGTACCTTATATAGGATCCAAAACCCGCGAGACCCGGAATGCGGGATGATGACGTTTTGCCTCGATTTCAGATCCGAGTCAGGCGGGAAAAGTCGAGCCTGACTCGGATCAGCCTCGGATCGGGGGGGCTCGGGGTGGTTCGGATTTCAGAAATCCAAACCCGCTCACCCCTAGTCTTAATCAATACATTTCTAAGGTTATTACCTCTCGAGTAACATACACGTAATGAATGATTATTCAGCATTAAATCATTATTTGTCTGGACCAAATTATATATAAATAACTATATATATATATATATATATATATATAGATATATATATACTGTAGTAATGCAGTCGGCACTCCCTATAGTTAATAATAGGCTCCGGTGCTCTGGTCCAAAGAATCATGCAGCCACAAATAAGGACAGCACACGGAGGCTTACAATAAACCAAATGATGTATCGAGCAACGTTTCGGGGTGCAACCCCCTTTCTCAAGCCCACACCAACAATATTAGACTGTGGGCTCGAGAAAGGGGGTTGCACCTGAAACGTTGCTCAATACATCATTTGTGTATTGTAAGCCTCTGTGTGCTGTCCTTATTTGTGGCACCTTATCACATATATAGATCGATCGGTAGATAACTAGATATTAGAAGATATACAGTATTTTGGGAAGAATAAACTTTTCGGAATGCAGTTGGAGAAGCAAGATTTTGTTCCACTTACCAACGAAACTTGGCTACATTACTGCAATTTTGCGAGTCTGGGCCTGATGCAGAGCCGCTCGCAAAAAGCGAGCGCTCGCTCTGAATCAGGGTGGGCGCTTGTTTTTTAAGTTGCGGCCTCCTGGCCACTCGCATAGCTGTGGGTGACCACCCACAGATTATGCGAGCGGCCAGGTGATGGTCGTGATGGTCAAGACCATCGCGATCATCGGGCTTGCGGCAAGACCCTTACGGTAGGGTCTCATGGCCGCAAGCCCCAGTGGACTTAAGTCCACCTACTGACATCACGAGTGATGTCAGTAGGGCCGCCCACAAATGGCAGGCGTTACTGCAGGAACGCCTCCGTTTGTCCAGCCACCCCCCACCTCGCCTTCCAAACAGGGCCAGCTGTCGATCAACATCGACAGCTGCCCCTTTTGGATGTGAGCGCCGGAGCGAGTGCTTTTTGCGCTCGCTCCGGGGCTCGTGCACGTGCAGTGCGCATGCCGTGCATGCACACTTGCCCACTATTGACCCGCTTGTGAGCGCTATGCACTTGCGAGCGGGTCTGAATCAGGCCCTCTGTTCACATTGATTCTTTAGGGCTGCTGTTCACATTGATACTTTAGGACTGCTGTTCACATTGATACTTTGGGACTGCTGTTCACATTGATACTTTAGGACTGCTGTTCACATTGATACTTTAGGGCTGCTGTTCACATTGATACTTTAGGGCTGCTGTTCACATTGATACTTTAGGGCTGCTGTTCACATTGATTCTTTAGGGCTGCTGTTCACATTGATACTTTAGGACTGCTGTTCACATTGATACTTTAGGACTGCCTCTTGATTTTATATTTTTATCTATATATGTATGAAACGCCTCTGGATTGTATACTTTCTTGTTTTTTTATATATGTGTGATTAAGGGAAACCTTTTTATTTCTGAGGTCCCTTACTCTGTGTCTATAATAAATTTGTTATTTTATTTAATCTTATCGTTTTATCACTATATTTATATAATTTATTTATTCACATTCACACAACTTTTTAGCAAATTAGTCGCTCTAATATCTACTCCCCCCCTTGTCTACTTTAGGACTGCTGTTCACATTCTTCAGTCTGTTTGCAAATTGACTATCTGGCCACCTGCACAGAGCAGGGGTTGGAGGATGAAAGATCGACAGCAAAAAGGTCCACAAGCTATTGGTCAACACCAAATGATCGACAATCAATAGGTTGACAGGGACAAAAGGTCGACGGGTGCAAAAGGTCAAACAGCATGTAGGTAGACTGGTACAAAAGGTCGACATGTACAGATGGTCGACATGGGGGTGGTCGACGCAAAACAAATGGTCAACATATGTTTTTTTTAACCCTTATGCAAAATTTGGAGGGGGGGGCACTGCTCAAAGGAGGGGGCTCGCTGCACACGGCATTTGATTAGAGGGCTGGAGCAAATTCACTTAGAAGTTCAGTCAGTGGCAGATGAGAATAGGTCACACCCAGAAAATGGTCATTTAGATGGACCTGCAGATTCTTTTCTGGCATCAAATCCTGGGCCTGATTCAAATACTGCGTATGCATGCAGTTTCACTGCGATAGCAAACCACACCACAGCGATCGCAATGCAAACTCAGCACCACATAAGGACGCCCACTTTACCATACGCACATCCATAACACTTAGCAGAATAGCTAAACCATCGGTACAATCGAGTACCATCGGACCCATACACACAGTTGCACAAGCCCTGACCTTACACAGAAATTGCTAACAGCCACGCACGCTATGAGACCTCACACTGCGTATGGCTTTGCACGCACTGACACACCTGCGTTCGGCCGACCACCCCCTCATCACCACCCACAAACGGCACTTCCTGCCAATCACTCTGCAATGGGTCTGCGTAGCCTCTGCGTTCGCAGTCCCGATCGCAGTGGCTGGTTCGCACGTGCGCACTGCGATGCATACGCACGCACAGAACGCAACAATCATCTGATTGCGTGCGTATTAGCAACTGCGATCCTGGCTGAATCAGGCCCTATATACTTCTATATACTTCTCTGTTTCATGCATCATTCAAATAATACAGCAGGTTCGTCTTCTAACCATTCACTCTCCTGCTTTGTCCTGGCAACTACTTGTATTAGCCGCCGGTATTACCAAAAATGTATGAAAGTGGTCTTGTCTATGAAATTATCATGTATATATTTTACCAGTTTTATTTTTGCTTCACTATCCACAAACTTTAAATACCCCCAATGCCTTTGAAGGATTATACTGTAATGACCAATCATTATGACCACTTGCTAGGATTGGCTGTGACGGGAAGCAGGCAGGAGACCTTTCTGAAATTTTTTTTAAGAAAAATGTTTTAATTGTGCAATCACTTTAGCAATGGGAGCTGTGTCTGGAGTGGTCATCTCGTTTAACACAAAATTAAAGAGGACAGTCTGCAGTAAGAGGGATGGATGTACACAGTGTGCCTGATGCAGAGGTGGACGCTGTTGTGGCATCGGACACAAGCGGGAGATGTTTTTAGCCTGTGCATGGTCCGAGTCACACTGCCTCTCCATGCGTCCCGATGGTTAATGCCAGGAGAGGCAGAAAGAATTTAGTCACAAAGAGAGGCAATATCAATTGGCGTATCTGGGTGGTAACAGAGGGGGTGCCTCGCCAGACGTTTCTGGTCGTGGGCACCTCTTGCAGCTTTTTCCGCATTTGCACTGATTTCGGCAGCCATGTCCAGATGTACATTCTGCACTTCAATAGGACTGGTGCAGGGTTTGATGGTGCGACGGACACACAAGGCAGTGGATTAGTGCGACACCTGGTAGACTTCCCTGAGTGAATTCCATCGGATGCAGCTTTGGCATAAAGGTGCAGTTGCGCTGCGGAAAAAGACCCAATCGCGGCTGCATTAGCGTCCTCCCAGTTATCAGATTCAGTTACAGATTAATGAAATTTTGAAAACTGTTCCTTGAAAGATTTGTTACATTCCACATATGGTTACGATATTTTTTGGTACTGAAGTGCTCCTTTTCCAACTCACCCATAATGCTTAGCAGAATGAATCGACCGTTGTCATAACAGTTTCTTTCATAGACCTCAAATGCCACAAAATGCACATTTACAATTATAGAACCTGATTCTGAGTAGCACACAATTCCAAATGAAGCTGAATCTTGCAAATTTTACCAAAATGTGCATATATATTGTGGCCTGCATACGTGACTTATGGTCTCTGAGTCATATGCATCTTAGTCAGTCCTCACCTACGGCTGAATGGGGGGCTAGTGGTTGGCAATAGAGCATTTATACTGTACACAGGAGAAGCATCCGTGGGCGCGTCGATGGTGCGTTGGCAGAGTTGGACCTATTCTGTGTTGAGCGTATGCAGAATTAACAACATTTTCAGTCAGATTTTGAGCACCAATGCGGTAGGTGTACCGTAAGTGCCGTTACTAATGATCACGACTGCTTTTGTAGCCAGATGGCAGGAGGAGGATAGGGGCCGGTCACATAGATGTTCACATAGGACTTACAATCGTTGGTACTGGCTGGAATTGCGACCGCATTATGTGCAACTCAGAATCAGGCCATAGTACATAAAGGCAGTCCATAGAATGGCAACACACAAGTGAGACCGGAAGATCATATTTCACGGACTTTCCACTGCAACAAATTAGGCTTTTCTGACTTGAGATTTGATTTGCATGAAATTCCAACACGTTGCACATCTCTGGATACTATAAAGAAAAAATACTTGTATATTTCTAACTCCTTCCCAAATAACATGACTTTAGCGAGGGTACATTTCCTTGGGCCTCCAACCAATCACCCTATTTAGCAGGCAACAGCATTCCTATATAACCATGACTACTTCCGATCACATTTTAAGGCACTGCTAATGTTTCTCCTTAGAGTTCCATGCAATAGATCTCTTCTGCTGCAGACAAAGCTGAGCAGCTCCGACAGTGACCAAGGCCCTGTATATATGTCTTTACAGGGATCCTGGAGCTGAAAGTTTCCAAGGAAGAGACCCCACCAAGTACTTTTATTGGGAAGGAAGTGCATTTAGTAAAGGCCTTAAAGTGTATAACTCCTTTGAGAACATAAATGCTTTGTAGGAACCAATAATATAACGCTGTCATCTTCACTCACACTGATTAGGTGAAAGTTTGGCTCATAATCAGATTTGTGACCTGACGTTGGCACGGGTATGATATAAAAAGTCTGTAGTGGATTATGCTAAACTTGATATGATGTCACCAACAATCTGCCGCAGTTTATTAACTTTCAAAAAATGTCAGGGATTGAAGAAGAATAATTAATACTTGTTTAAATTCTGCAGTGCCGTGTTTTGTTTAATTGAAAATTTGACATTTTCACTCAACACATTAATGTCTAAACAGAAGAAAAGAGTGAAAGGTCTGTCACTTATCTCAAACACACCATGTCTAGGAATGTGTTATATGTAAGCTTGGTTCTCTTCAACGTACGGGACCTACTGCTTTCTATCCTGGTGTTATGTCTTCTTATGAAAACATACAAGAGGATTTATCCTTTCTTTACTGAGAAATGTGGACCTAAAAACATGTATGTATTTATATATCACAGTATAGAGTAAAAAAAAAACAAAAAAAAAAACGCGCTTAATAGATCTAGATCTATGTTTTCTATAGAACAAATATAACTTAGGGCTTCATTACGGATCGCAAATGCAATTGTAATAACGATTACACACGCAGTCTCATTGTATGCTAATCCACTGCGATCGCTATACCGTCGCAGCACAACATAAGGACGCCCACCTTACCTTACACACATCCGTAATACTTAACAAGACTGCGAAACCATCGGTAACATCGGGTACCATCGCAGCCTCATGCACACTTGCACAAAGTCTGACCTTACTCAGGAATTGGTAACCTCATCACATGCAGTGAAAGCCCAAGCTGCGTATGGTATCGCAGTGCCTAATTTATGCACGCCCCTGCAACAGCATTCAAACGCACTGGCACGCCTGCGTTTCACCGACACACCCCCCGTCACCTCCCCCAAATGGTACTTCCTGTCAATTACTCGGCTATGGGTCTGTGTAGTCTCGCAGTCCTGATCGTAGTGGCTGGTTCGCGCACTACGATGCAGACTCATGCACAGAGCGCAACAATTGCAGATTGCGTGCGTAATCGCAGTTGCTATCCTTGCTGAATCAGGTCCAGAAGCAACAGAGAAAGAATCGTTGTTACCTGGTTTGTACAGTTATGTTACTGTTGCGGAGGTAAAACATATTGAGCTCAGCAAGTGGAAATGGCGTTTAGTTCACACGGCTGTACTTACTTAACCAGAAACACAGGTTTATTTGACATGCAGCATCGACAGTAGTGTATACCGTGCAGTATATTTAACAGGTAGTCAGTATACAGCAGGCAGCAGACAGTACAACCGTGCTGGTCGGTATCTGCGTCATAGGGCAGCTCCACAGGTGCCAAGCACTCACACGTGCGCCTTGGGAAGTGAGAAAGCAGGTCGTGTTGATGACATCAGCATGACTCCTCCATGAACTAGCGATGGCCATGGGTGGGTTAACCTCAATGGTGTGTAACCATCAACAGGAAACCATCGATGGTTTCGCCCACCGCTTTGCTCTAGTAGTCCCTGGCCAGCAGGCCAATCAGATTTGGGGGGTGGAGCTTTGTGGGTCGCACTAGGGGGCAGAGCTATGTTTAATGTCCTGGCACCAGGGAGAGGAAAAAAAACCTGTTGTATCTCCACAATAGATGGCAAAAAAACATTGTCCATCGGTGGCTAACCATCGATGATTGATAATCATCCCTACCATGGACAGAATAGTTCTTTCTTTCTTTATTACCAGTTATCTATATAGCGCACACATATTCCGCAGCACTTTACAGAGAATATTTGTCCATTCACATCAGACCCTGCCGCAGTGGAGCTTACAATCTATGGGCCTGATTCAGACCCACTCGCAAGCGGCTGTCCGCTCGCAAGTGGGTCGATGGTGTGCACTGCGCATGCGCACGACGGAGGGAGCTCCGTCGTGCGCATGCGCCAGACGCGACGAGCGAAGGACTTTCCTTCGCTCGTTGTGTCTGATCAAAGGGGGCGTGCTGTCGATGTTGATTGACAGCACGCCCCCTTTGGTGGGCGTGCCGGGGGCGTGCCTCCAGACGGGGGCGTTCCCAAGGGAACGCCTACCGTCAGAAGCCGGCCCACTGACATCACTAGTGATGTCAGTGGGAGTGATTTTGGCTCTGATAGAGCCAAAATCACTCCGGGCCTTGCGGTTGAGAAACTCAACCGCAGGCTCCGGCTCGCAGTGGCGATGGTCGCGATGGTCATGACCATCGCGGCCATCAACCTGCACGCTCGTATAGGCTGTGGGTGGTGACCCACAGCTATACGAGCGTCCAGGAGGACACTCCATAATTATGGAGGACGGCCCTCATTCAGAGCGTGCGCTCTGCTCAGAGCGTCCGGCTCTGAATGAGGGCCTGTGTTCCCTACCACATGTACATGCACATAATTACACACTAGGGTTAATTTTTTGTTGGGGGACAATCAACCTACCAGTATAATTTTAGAGTGTGGGAGGAAACCGGAGTACCCGGATTAAATCCACGCAAGCACAGGGAGAATATACAAACTCCACACAGTTAGGGCCGTAGTGGGAATAAAACCTACAACCTCAGTGCTGTGCTAACCATTGCACCGTCTGTGCTGCCCTAGAATACACTGGGACAGCGCGCCAGAGCACATCCCTAACAAAATGTTTAACTCACTAAGATACCAAATATATAGAACAGGTAATGTATAATAATGCAGATATTAGCATTCATAAACTTGATTGTCACCAGTTACTGTATGAGCAGGAGAAGTGAATTCATTTAACCTTTTTCTTCCAACAAATAGTAGTATAGTGGGGCTTTCTCAAGTCACCCTGGTATTTGGTACATAGACGGTTGCCTTTAATGCAGTCTGGGTCCTCTCACATTCCTCTAGACAGAATGTCAACTTGTGACCAACTTGTGTAAAATTCACTTACAGAGCTGATAATAGCGTTTGTTTTTATGCCGGTGCAGACACCCTGTGCAATCATTTGGAGACTTGTGATCCAAGCTGGGAATGCGCAATCCAGTAAAATACATACATCGCTTTATATTCCTGCCTGCACAACAATTTGGCCTCCTCATTCATTAATCACAACTTTCACTTGTGAGTTAGGAGCAAAAGAAAAAGAACAAGTAATTTTGCACCTGGAATAAACCAAGTTGCGAAAGGGTGCTCACATCAGCCAATCAGACCAGCTCAAATCAGCCGGCTGCAGCGCTTCCAGGATTTTCATTCCACTGTGGAACGCAAACCGGAAGCTGTCATCTGATCCAGCTAGCGGGCACTTCCGGGCGCCGCTAGCTGGAAGCAGCGGCATAGTGTGCAGGGCTGACTTGATGCGCTGATCATCTCTGCAGACTGGCCCCGGTAGTTCACAACGCTGCACATCGTGCCCCGCCCACGCTCAGTCTCTGATAGAGGCAGGATGGTGATGAGGGGCTGAGGAAGGTGAGGGCCTGAGGATGGTGATGAGGGGCTGCAGGCTGAGGATGGTGATGATAGGCTAAGTATGATGATGAGGGGCTGAGGATGGCAATGAGGGGTTGAAGATGATGATGAGGGGATAAGGATAGTGGTGAGGGCTAGATAATGGAGGTGAGGGGCTGAGGATGGTGATGAGGGGCTGAGGATGGTGCTGAGGAGCTGAGGGGTAGAGAATGGCGATCAGGGGCAGAGGTTGGTGATGAGGGACTGGGGAAGGTTATGAGGACTGAGGATGGTGATGAGGGGATGAGGATGGTGATGAGGGGCAGGGGATGGTGATGAGGGCTGAGGATGGTGATGAGGGGCTGGGGAAGGTGATGAGGGTTTGTGGGATGAGGATGGTGATGATGAGCAGTGGATGGTGGTGAGGGGCTGAGGGGTAGCGGATGGTCATGAGGGCTGAGGATGGTGATGAGGTGAGGATGGTGTTGAGGGGCAGAGGATGGTGTTGAGGGGTAGAGGAAGGTGCTGAGGGGTAGAGTGTGGTGCTGAGTGGCAGAGGATGGTGCTGAGGGGCAGAGGAAGATGATGAGGTAGTGGATGGTGATGAGGGGCTGAGATGACGAGGACTGAGGACGGTGATGAGGTGCAAGGGCTGCTCACATCAGCCGGTCAGATCGGCTCACATCCAGGATTTTCATTCCACTGTAGACCGCAAGAGGTTGGCTAATTAGACGCAGATGTAACTGTTAGTATGGGCATTTCTAGGTGGTTACAGGGGGTTGGCTAATCAGACACAGTATGGGCATGTTATTGGAGTGACATGGGTGTGTCACTGAAAGTGTAGAGAGACACTGAATTGCTCACATTGGAGGCCATACGAATGATCTGCAGCCAGCATAGGGCTGGTAAAAATTTCAATGGTCTAACTGATGGTGGCGTTTAAAGATGCACAAAGCATGATTGCAGCGCCTGTAGGCACTGTCAGTGGGCATTTCAGTCCTTGCATATTCGGACGCATGGATATACACCAAGGAAGGGCATTGCAGTGGCATTAGCCTAAAGCCGCTGACGCAACTGCAGCAAAAGAAGCAAGGAAGACCACAACTGAGTGCAACTCAGAATCAGGCCCTATGAGGAGGGATCCCGTCCCTTCAGCAAACCCCAACCGCTCAACAGACCCATCCTTCATTAGGGCTGCTTCCATAAACTGCCCGGGCAGGTTTTCCAACCCAATCCACCCCTGGTTGTAGTGAGGTGGCCACGTATCCTTGCTAACAGTCTTGATATTCCCTCAATGTGTAGGCCACAAATGAAGATTAAATTGAAATGGAATTAAATATTGTAATAAACATGGATGTGTTAGAAGGTTGGACTTTGACGTGACATTTAAATTCTTTGCACAGTGAAACGCTTTAGAATATTGCACATCCCTGCAAAACCAAGGTGCCCTTATAGTTATGGGAGATGGTGCGCAAAGTACTGTAGGTGTGTACCTTGTATGTGCTTGCTAAACCATAATGCTGTATCAGCGGCAAACCAAGGTGTATTGTGCTGTACAGTGTGCTCCACAGATGAGATCTCCAGGGCCATAGACATGGTTAAGGTTGTGTGCACCAACACCCTACCAACACCACAGAGCACTCACCTGGGTGGAACCCCAGATGTTTTGTTGAAGTCTACTGCTCTGTTCCTCTGTTTTACCTGGGGGCTGTCCAATGACATGGCAGTGCTGGATTGGAGCGCCGTCAATGTTACTGTTGCACAGCCTCGCCCCAGGTACACTGCCTTGACTTAGCTATGATCAGTAGGGGTTTGGGCTGCATTAAGGCTGTGTGGGCATACACCCTGCGGACGCCTATGCCCAGGGGTCTTTTAGATTACATGTGAGAACATTTCTTGATCTGACAATCCAAGAGGTGCAGAAAATATGTCTGAAAAAAGCTTCAATTTTAATTTGAAATAAATTGCATTATTGACCACTGGACAACTCCAAATCTGCACAGTAGGATGCATGTCTGCTTCTAGGATGATATGGGTTTTAGCCCATTTTCGGTGCCACACTTTTCCCAGCTCTCTCGTTGAATTCTCTCCTCTTTTTATTCTTTCTTGACTTTTATTAAATCTTTATTTCAATCTCATTCTGCTATTTGTTGCTCATCTTAAATCTGTTTTCTTTTTTTTTTCTTTCTGTATATTGTTGTTTGTGTTTGTAAAAAAAAAACCTGAAGATCGTTGTTTTGCAAAGAGATTTTCTTTTTCTTTATTATCACTATATGTAACACTTACAATTATAAAAACACCAGTGTGTCTCTAGCGTTAATGTATCTTCAGAAATCTATTGTAGGAATTCAACTGCGTACTCTGCAACCGACTTTCAGACGGAAGGTGACATTTTCTAAGAGCTGCTATTCAATAGAAGCTAGAACCTCAGGGCATTTGAGGGCTTGAAAGTATATTCTATAAAACTTCACCTTGTTTAAAACTGTTACTTAATGGCTTCTTGCCTGTCTTGGAAGGTTAGTCTTTTTAGCTGGAACAAATGTTAAAAATATATACAGCTTGTCTGAGAAACCTTTCTGAAAGTAGAACCGGAAAAATTGTACAATTTCAGCATGTTTCATATTGTACAAATGCGCCTATTTGTCTGCGGCACACGGAGACGGGTGCATGCTTGCCATAATAGAAAAATGTAGTTCCAGCAAAAAATATGGTTATTATTTATTAAATGTTTTTCTCTTTTAGGGCCATATTCAATTAGCGGCGAAAAGTCTGAGGTCGGACTTTTCGCCATCATCGCCGTTTTTCCTGGGAATAAAGTATCGGGCGCGTGCCCTCGTACCCCCCTATTCAATTAGGAATTGGCGAAAACAGGACCCGGAGGCATGGTAAGTATCGAAAAGTCCTGTCACTTTTGGGGAAATCAGCCTGTCACCCCCAAAAGATGGTCTGACATGGGGGATCACTATGTGTACCCCAAATTGGCCTGCTAAAGGTATTTGGAGTTTTTAAACGGTGTCGGAAGGTGGTGAAGGATAGTATTTAGCAACATTTTTATTAGACAAAAAACTAGTCCCATCAAATTTGGGGTACATGAAAATGGGTGCAAGCATATTTTGAAGTCCCTAAAGCGAGCTTTAAAAATTCTTCAAACATCCAGAAAACACCTGCCGCATACTTTGGGACCCCCCCTGAGGCTATTTTGCTAGTTTTTAAGTTTGTCCCCAAAATATATATTTTTCACCCCCAAAACGAAACCACTTTTTTTGGGGTGTCCTATGCTATTTTTTTTTTAATTTTTGACTCATACTGTATAACTTGTAATGGACATTCCAAGGGCTGTAGGGTACTTTTTTTAAAGTCTGCACCCCAATTCTGCATTTTTTTCGCCACCTATTCTATGGTGAAAACTTATCCCCATTTTTTGACAAAGACTTTTCTTTGAAATTGAATATGGGGATAAGGGAAAATGGCGAAAATGACGTCATCAGCGATAAATTATCGCCGATAACGGACTTTTCGCTTCTAATTGAATATGGCCCTTAAGAGCATTTGGGTGATGAGACATAGACAAAAATGTACACACACATGGACACACACACACATACACACATACATACAGTATATACAGATATATAAATAAATTATTAAAAAATGACAGCGCATCTGACAACTGCAGCTGTGACAAAAGTTCGTAGATGACCGTTGACACCTGGTATAATGAATGCATAATTGCTGTAGGAAACCTCACTTCTGCGCTCTCCCAATGTATATATTATATTCAGCATCTGATAGGTGTCCTCTACATCAAATTAAGGACTGATCCGGTTTCAAGGGAACAGCGACCATAATAGAGAAGCCATTTGGACATTAATCTGACTATTATTACAGGCTCCAATCCTATTATATTCCTGTATGGAGCCTTTTAGTTTGATCTATGTGTTTGTTATATGCTGATTATATATGTTTATAAAGCTGCAGAGTGCTGGGCAGCAGCAGCAGTCTCCTCTTCTCTGCCTTTATTTGCGCTGGGCTGAGGTTTTTCTTTGTCTTTTTTTCTAAAGGGGCATGTCCACGCCTTCCGCAATTAAGCCACGCCCCCTTCACCCGGGCCGGCCCTGTACAGCCCTGACTGTATAATATGCTTCATTTCCATTCATTTCATTTCAGCTCCCCGTGACGTGTGCGTCATTCTGTGCATGCGCAAATGACACCAGAGGGACTTCTGGGTCATAAACCCGGAAGTCCATCTATTGCAATGGACAGCTCTTACTGGGAGAGCTGTCCTTTGCAATTTTCTAGGCACATACCGGCGTTATTATCTCCAATATGTACTCGATACTTGGCGGTATGTACGGCATCACAAATGCGATGCTTAGTACATCCCTAGACTCATTCACACATACTGTAGATGTACAAATGTTACACATTGATCAGAGCATGCTAGCAAACAGCTAATCCTATTGATGGCTGAGAGAGCCGCTCCCATGCCCTCTCAGCCAATCAGCAGTTCCCCCATTGACTTCATGTAACAGTACAGTGTGTGGTTTTATGAAGACCATGGATGCCTACATGAACCCAAGGGGATCCGATCCATGGGTTTTTGAGTATGGATTGTTTAATTTTTTTATTTTAATATTGACTGATTGTCAGGGAGAGTCCCTGAAATAGTAGCAATCTCCCTGTCTCCCTGTCGAGTTTAGTAATCAACCTGATTGCACCTTACCCCCATTATGAAGCTGTTATATAAAAAAACAGAGATATATACATTAAAATATGATCATTAGTATAATTTCCCTGCATTGGGTATAAGGCACAATGATCCCTATGACTACATGCATTTTCTGAAAAATTATCAGTGTGTTTTCATCAACAAGTAGATCTTACTAACTGTTTTGGGACACGCCTCTCAGATGTAGCAGTACACGCCCACTTTACTGCCGTGCTCATAGGTGCTGCTTTCACAATCTCCCTGAAATGCTTTTTCAAAAGTTGGCAGGTATGCATAAAGCACAGCGTGTGTGTCCTGTGATTTTTTAAAATACATTCTCTACAGTGGGACTATAGGTGCTAGTGTGCACAGAATATCCGGGCATGCTTGCTGGTACCTGTGGTTCCACTGTAAAGAACAATATTATTTTCTATATTTGTACACAATTACCCGTGAATCCAATGCCACCAGGGATTCGGGGAAGAGCAATAATATTGTTAATAGTCTGGAGGGTGGACCCTATCTTATTTTTTGGGTCCCTGACTTTCTGAGGATTTCTAGACCTGGTCTGACCAGTTAGGGGCTGGTTTTACGTTATGGCAGGGAGACCCCATGTTGTGTGCTCGCTGCTATAGAGTAAGCCCCCGAATGGTTTAGCCCCCGATTTTCCAGTACCAGTCTAGTCCTAAATAGGCACTGTCATGTGACATTAACCACACAGTATTATAACAGCCAGCACCCTATCGACCCATGTCTCACACTGTTCTATATCTCACACAGCTAAATTTTGGCCTAGTATAACATATATGCTGATCCATAGGGGCTGTTGCTTTATTAAGACACTAATCTGATGGGATTTTAATCTGTGGTCACTTGTGACCGATCATTGGTCCAAATTGTCTGTGTTGTCCAAGCCAAAGGCTTTTTGCATTTTAATAAACCTTTCATTTGAAATTAATATTATGTATTATAATTATTATTGTTTATTTATATGGCACCACAAGTGTTCCGCAGCGCCTTACAAAGTAGATAAACAAATAAGGGACCAGTGACTTACAGTACAATACAGTACAATGCAGGACAAGGACATGGATAATATACAGTGACCATAACATCCAAATAAGCAACAGAGCATAAGCAACCAAGGGTTAGGTCCGCTAATGGGGAGTAAGGAGAAGCACGAGAGGATAGGGGACCCTGCTCGTAAGAGCTTACATTCTAAAGGGGAGGGGCAGACAAACAGGCGTGACACAACTGTGGTAGACAGTGAGGAAGGAGCATGTAGCAGCAAGTTAGTGTGAGAACTGGAAGGCTTTGATGAAGTAGTGGGTCTTGAGAGCCTGGTTGAAGAATTGTAAAGAAATGGAGAGTCTGAAGGGGAGAGGGAGAGAGTTTCAAAGGTGGTGAGCAGTGCGGGCAAAATCTTGGAGACGCGATTGGTAGGAAGTCATCAAATGGCATGAGAGGCGGTGTGCATTTGTTGAACAAAGAGGGCAGCCAGGAGAGTGAAGGGAGATGAGATCAGAGATCTCAATGGGAGAGCAATGGGTGAGGGCTTTGTATGCAGGTGTAAGGACATTGAATTGGGTTCTAAAGGAGAAGGGGAGCCGGTGAAGGAGAGGGGAGGTAGATGTAGAGCATTTGGAGAGAAAGATGAGCCGAGCAGCAGCATTGAGCACAGACTGGAGAGGAGAGAGATGGGAGTTGGGGAGGCCAGATAGAAGGAGGTTACAGTAGTCCAATCTGGAGATGACCAATGAGTGTATGAGAGTTTTAGTAGCATCCAGCGTGAGAAAGGATCTGGTCTTGGAAATACTTTTGAGATGGAAATGACAGGACTGCGAGAGGTGCTGGATATGTGGTTTGAAGGAGAGGGAGGAGTCCAGGATAACGTCAAGACAACTCATTTTGGGGTTAGAGGAATATTTGTGCCATCAATTGATAAAGTAATAGTGGAAAGTGAGGTTATGCGGGATGGTGGGTAGATGATCAGCTCAGTCTTAGACATATTAAGTTTAAGATATCGCTGGGACATTCAGGAAGAGATAGCAGAGAGACATTTGGAGATACGAGTGAGGAGAGAGGGGGAGAGGTCAGGGGAGGAAAGGTAGATCTGAGGCCAAAAGAGCTGATGAGTTCACCTAGAGAGGACATATAGAGGGAGAATAGGAGAGGTCCAAGAACTAGTCCTTGGGGGGGGGAGAGGAGTCATGATATGAGACAGAGAAGGATCGGTCAGAGAGGTAGGAGGACAGCCAGGAGAGGGCAGTGTCATGTAGACCAAGGGAGTAAAGGATTTGCAACAGGAGTGGGTGGTCCACAGTGTCGAAAGCAGCAGAGAGGTCAATGAGAATGAGCAGAGAGTAGTGGCCCTTGGATTTGGCAGCAAGGAGGTCATTGCTGACTTTGGCGAGGGCAGTTTCAGTGGAGTTTCAGTGGAGTTGAGAGAACGGAAGTCAGACTGAAAAGGGTCAAGGAGGGAGTGGGAGGAAAGATAGGCGGTAAGGCGGTTGTAAACAATATGCTCAGGGAGTTTGGAGGCAAAAGGGATGAGAGAGATGGTTCGGTAGTTTGAGAAATAACTGTTGGGATAGAAAAATCTCCTGAGGTTAATGTCTTAGAAGAATTCACAATACTAGGCCAAAAATTCTAATTTAGTCAAAACTTACAAACTATTTCTGGTTTAAATAAAACAATTTGTTATGAAAGCATAGTTACCTGTGATGGATATTTGTATTATTTATTTAATTTTTTTTTAAATAAATTATTTGGATTAAAAACAATACAGTAGTTTAACATTTTTGATGAACCAATGGTTTCCGTTTGCCCAATATAGTCAAAAGCCATCAAAATCAATAACATGCTCAAACTGTTACACTCATCTCAACTGAACACAAAGACAATTCAGCACTTTTCCTTGCAAAAGTAAATAAGGTAATATTGAGTATGCTTGATTTATCTGTTTCTTTATACGTAATAAGGAAACCTAAACGGCCCATATACAGCATAACCTCATAGTTCTGAAGTGTTCCTTAAGAAGTAAGGTAAAGTACAACCTATCTATAGTTTCTAACATTTCAGATCTATACTAGCATGAAGTTGGCCACTGGAGTCAGGGCCGGCTCCAGGGATCGGAGCACCCTGTGCTGGCCCCCTCCAGTGTGCGCAACCGAAAATGGGGGTGTGGCCTAATTACCATAGGTCACGCCCCCTACGTGACGTTATTAGGAGGTGTTTCCACCTCCAAATAATGTCAGGCTGGCGGGAGCCTCACTAGCTGGGCTTCCCCCAGCGCTCTCTTATCACTGAATGGATGCCGCGCCCATGCACGCAGCATCCATTCAGAGTCTCCGGGGGTCCGGCACCGCCGCACAGCTGCAGCAGTGGGGGTCCACAACCTCCCAATTTGACCACTCGCTGGCCACTTTGGCCCACGGGTGGAACAGCAGGACAGTACTGTCCCGCTGAAATCAGGATGTTGGGGAGGGGTGCGCCCTCTATGGGTGGCGCTCCTGTGCAGCCGCTCAGGTCGAACACCCCTAGAGCCGGCCCTGACTGGAGTAATGGGTAATTAGTCTACATCTAATCACTTCACAATGTTCACAATGTTAGTTATTTATTAACATTTACTTACATAGCGCCATTTGGTTACAAAACAGTAACAAAACAAGACTGGGTAATAACAGACAGACATAGGGGTAAGAGGGCCCTGCTCTCATTCTTATGAGTCATAACCCCTTTAGCACTCATTTTTAATGGTAAAAGGGGTTTATATCCGTTTAGTGTTTAGCAAACTACAGTAAACTTAGCTTACAGCTGTTTGCTGTTTATGACTGAGGGGCCTATTCATCATTACTAAAAAATCAATGGAGACAATTAGTCTTAGAACTTGCATGGAGTTCTACCTAATTACAGGTGAAATTCATCATTCCTCCTCTCCATAACTATTCCGAAAAGCTGTCATTTTGCGACGACAGCTTTTTGGAAAGAAGATACTTTTCCCTCACTACACTACCTTTCCGCAGCTGTAATCAGTGCTGTGCATGCACCGTTATGTTCACAAAAGCGTCGCATGCGCAGCACTGATTACAGATGCTGTAATTCTGTGCCCCTCCCCCTCCTCCCCTCCGCTCACCTTCCCGTCCCCCACCTACCTGGCCGCTGCAGCCACCTCCGGCTCCAGCTGCTGCTTGGACACTGTGTTCTCCAGGAAAGACACAGTAAAGTTTAGAAAAAAAAAGGGAGTGCCGGAGGAGGACCTGCCAGGCTGAAAGCAGGTAAGTATAACCCGCTGTACGCCACCTGAGAGTGGCGTATAGTAACACCATCAAATTCCGAAAATAAATAATTTTCAGAATTTGAAAAATAGACTAATTTCTACATCCCCATACTAATGTATTAGGAGTGTGGAAATCAACGCAGGCGGACTTAAAGGCATAGGGGGAGATGTATTAACGTTAATGGCAAAATGCGGTAAAACCCCCGAAAATGCAGTTTTTGGGGGTTTTACCGCATTCCCCGTATGTATTAAGCAGCAGAATGCGTTGCATTCTGCTGCTTCGCGTCGCTAGGTAACGCCACCTTCAGGTGGCGTTACCCAATAGAAGCCTATGGGCTTCTTAGCGCGACGCTCGGGGCTGGGAGGGATCCGATCGGATCCCTCCCATGAGCCCCCGCGGCCCGCGGCCTTCTGCGCATGCGCAGAAGGACCTCTGGGTGTTCAACCCGGAAGTCCCTCTGCCCGGCAGCATTGCAAAGGACAGCTCTCATCGAGAGAGCTGTCCTTTGCGAAATCCTTGGTACATACCGCGGTAATGAACCGCTGTATGTACGCGAAGTCGGGGGGGATGTACCGCAACGGCGATGTCGCCGTTAATACATCTCCCCCATAGTTTTATAAAAAAAAAACAATTAGCAATGGTTTCATTCAGCCGCCATCTTGTCTCCACGCAGCCATATCACCAGGAGATATCAGTGACATCTTCTGTGTTGTGTCTTCATGAATACTAAAAAAAACTGTAATTAAGGAATATTCCTTAAAACCATTATTTTAGTGTTGATGAATAGGCCCCTGTATCACTTGCACTATCAATATAAGGCATAAGCGGTACGGTCTCCGTTGCCAGCAATGGGGGCCCAGCAAACCCTGCCAGGTTGAAGTACAATTTGCATGTGCAGATGTCCGACATGCATGTGCATTTGTAAGTACCACCTGCCAACATCATTAGGCTTCTGGGTTCTGGCAACACACCAGAAGACGCAGTGAGCAGGAAGAAAACGTTGGACCTCACCAGACAGGTAAGTTATGGTAAATACAGGCAACATATTTATAAGTATCACAGTGATAATAAACAAAATATACCACCAGCAATTACCATTGTTATTAAATGAAGCACAATGTTGCAGTGGATGGAGCTCGATGGGGTGAAATGTTGGTTTCCACCCAACATTTCTCTGCCTTTGCCAATTTCTTGGAAATTGTCAGACTCTCCTGGAGGCCCAGGAGATAACCCTCTATTTTAGGAGTCTCCATAGGACAGTTAAGCAATTAGTTGTGTGGAGGACTGCAGTAAATTAATACAATATGTGTACTAGGCCAACAAAGAAACCCAAAAACAATATTAATATTTAAATAAGCAGAATTCTGCATTTATCTTACAAACTCATACAGTGCTTCTTCTGATATCCAGCATGGAGACAAGAAGCCTTGGAGTGCTGGCTGAGATCTCTGGAAATGGTGGGTAAGCATACTGTAGCATGGGACTTCCAGATTCTGCTAGTTGGGAAGAATGAATGTTAGGTATAAAATAAACTGTAGCTAGGTCTAGTGAAGGGATTATCATTACATTTGGCCGCAGAGCTCGGACTGATCATCTGGATGTCTTCTGGTTCCATTACAGCCATTTGGTATAACAAGATGACCACACACATGGTTTTATCTTCTGACTTCATTTTACCACATACTTGATAATGTTCCTTTCGCGAGGATCACTACTGGAGATCATGATGGTTTTCAGCTACTGTACATGGAGCGACATATTACTCTTGTAACAATTATCGCCATTTAGAGTAAGGGTGGAGACACACCAAACAATATGTCGTCCGTTTGAGGGGATTGGATCGACATATCGTACACATCCTCCGAGGAGCACGCATAACCGCAAGCTCCCGCCCCGCCAACATACGGGTAGTCCTATCTGTTGTGCTGCGCGGCAGATGGGATGACCCGGTGGCTGACAGCATACAGCTGAATGCAGCCATGAACAATATAGCGCACATTCATGAACTATATCGTTCAGGGTGTATGGACGACCGACATCTTGTGCCGTCAGCCGGGATACACAATGTTCTGATGTGTACCCGGCCTTACAGTCAATCCAACGGGATCATGCAATAGGGCACAATTAAATTATTTCTGCTAATCCCTAAACCATAGTTTTTAGAAAAGAGCTTGTGGGGGGGCACACCCTACTGTAGCTTAACTCTAACTCATAGTTTACCACAGAATGGGATTGTTATGCCGGCGGCTCAAATCCCGACAAGGCTAGCCCGGCAGGACGGAATTCCGACAGCGGAAGTAAGTAACCCAAACCCTCCCCTCTCCCCCCCTAACCCTAACCCTCCCTTAGGGGTGCCTAATCCTAACCTCCCCCCCTAGTGCCTAAGCCTAACCTCCTCCCGTTAGTGCCTAAACCTAACCCCCCCACCCACTCCCTAAACCTTACCCTCCCAGGGGGGATGCCTATCCCCCCCCCCAGTGCCTAAATCTATCCCCCTCTTTCCTAGCCTAACCCTAACCATCCCCGAGGGGAGTTCCTAACCCTAAGTTTCCCTGGAGTGCCCTAAACCTACAGTAAGTCCACCGGGCAAAGTGAATACTTACCCAGTCTGTGACAATCGCGATGGTGGGGGGCCGGGTTCCGGCGTCGGGATTATGACAGACGTCGGTATCTCGACGCCTGTCATGAATCCCTAGCCAGCATTCTGCCAGTGGGATTGTGCCCGGTGGCCTTGCGGCCGCCGGTCACATAACTACATCCCGTTTACCACATCGGTGTTGCCCAGTATTTGTATGCCACAGACAAACGCTGTCAGTATTTTCCCTCCATTCAAAACATAAAGAAAATAAAATGTCATCATGGTTTGTCCAGGCACAAATTTGTATCTTTAGTTAGATCACTCCTAACTCTAAACGAGACCCAATGTGTTCTCTTTAGACCTAACCAATAACATCAAAGCTTTTCAAAAAATACTTTGCCGTCCCAGTTTTACATTGCATCACATTTTTATGTGATGTATACTGTTTATTGAAGCATCATTAGCTATGTTAGCACAAGCATTGTCTTCATATGACTTCCTCCCCAAATGTGGCATGTTGTTTGACATGTGGCAGGTTACAAATTATTGCTCGCACATGGCCAGCACATGTTTTAATGGCTGCAATCGCTTGTTGTTACCATTTGAAGCGACACTGTTGTTTTTCATGTTGGGCCATCGGAGAGAAACATTTGAAAATGATGGAAGCCCAAGGCGATGGTACAGTACTCACATGATTCCAATATTTATGCTGTAAATTACATTGTATCCAAACAAAAGAGGAATGATTAGCATTACTGCTGTAATCAAACACACATTGTTTGGTTACAAGTCATAATTAAGAATCATTTTATGCAGACTCGATTCCCAACCACAGAGCTGTTCACTGTCAGAACTTAAATGTTAAACATTTGAAAATGATTTTTATTGATGTTTATACTGTTATTAAATAATGCATTTGTATATAATTATTATGTAATCCACATATAATCATTACACAGTAATATTTTTAACAATACCTTTTCATTAAGCTAATATGTTTATAAGTATTTGACTAGAGTCAGAGCACATGATTCGTATTTTACTAGCTGTTGCCCACGGCTTCGCCCATGATGAAATCGCTTCTGCCAATATTTTTGGTTTTCTAGTTGTATTGCTTTTAGAGATTAGCGGTTCAGATTCTGTGGAATCCGCACGGCTACGAACACTGGGGATCCGAGTCCACCCGAGCTGTTATTTGGTCCTAGACCACCAATATGTGGCAGTCAGTTTAGGAACCACTGGTTTATCTGATTTTGGTATTAAAGGTGAACTGCAGGTATTGTGCTATTGACAGACGCTAAATTGCTTTTACAGTGACTTGTTCAATTACTGCAGCTTCTGCCAGACAATCTGCCAAAACAAATGCGTATTTTCCATATTACGCAGGGACAATTAAGTTGCATACCCATATATCTGTATGCAATTCTGCTGCATTTTAGGCTGGTACACACTAGAAGATGTGTACCCAGCCCGACCTTGGCAGCGACGGGACACGGCGGGGGAGCCGGCGTTGGCAAGTGCATACACACTTGCCAATGCAGGCAGCGATGGAGCGATGGTGGGGGTCATGCTGCATTCAGCAGCATGGTCCTCGCTAACGACATCCCCCATTGGCCCTGCATGTAGGGTCGACAGAGGATGTGGCTGACGATGTGCAGAAGCGCTCATCATCAGCGACATAGCGGGTACACACTAGACGATGTGCCCGATATGTCGCTCCGATCCACCGGCTCGGACAACATATTGTCTAGTTTGTAGTTACCCAGAATTACATTTCTTGCTCCTTATGCTTAGTAAGGGAGAACAAGGGAGGGAAGAGGCAGACCAGCATAGGCCATGTATAGTAAGGGCATATTCACATAATTGTGACTAAATCAAAGGTGGAGACATCCGCAGATACGGGTTGTTGAGGGTGGGGCTGAATTCTCTGGTGGAACTGTGTGAAAAGCCCTGGGGGAGGGCTCGTGGACCATGGCTCCTGTGCGCCCTGCTATGTCATATTGTCATAAAGAGCAATAACTTTTTATTCACTTTGCCCTCTACTCTGCGTGCACAACAATGGGGTTAAGTATGGGATGCCGGCACTTGGAATCCCGGCAGTCAGAATCTCGACGCCCGCATCCAAACAAGGTTTGGATACCGACACCTGTCAGACAGTATCCTAACCCTCCACCTCTCCCTTCCCTTAACCCTCTGTCCCCGGTGGATTCGGTATGAAATACCGCCGGCGATTCAATTCCCGGCAGCACCTGGCCATCAAAAGCAGAGTTCCCGGCAGTGGAATCCCGACAGCGCTGGAAATCACGATCGTGGATAGGTAAGTACTTACTAACCTAACCTAAACCCCTAACCCTAACCCTGCTTAGGGGTGCCTAACCCTAACTACCGCCCCCCAAGTGCCTAGCCCTAACCCCCCCTTCCCTGCTGCCTAAACTTAAGTACCCCGGGGGGGGTGCCTAACCCTAAGTCCCCCCTGGGTGCCCTAAACCTAACCCTCACCCTCCGCGGCTGTCCACTCGCGGCGCCCGGCATCCCTTCGATCGGGATGCTGGGCGCCGGTGTCTCGGCATCAGGTAAATGTCAGGCGTCTACATCTAGATGCCCGGCATTTCACCCTCGCCGGGATATTACAGTCGGGAAGCCGGCTGTCGGTATTAAGGCAGCCGGCTTCCCGATTGTATACCGTCCCCGGTTCCTAACTTCCCCCCTAGTGCCTAAACCTAACCTCCACCTCCCTGCACCCTAAGCCTAACCCTAACCCTTCCCCTAGTCCCTAACCCTAAAACCTAACCCTCCCCCTAACCCCAGTACATATAGACAGGATGCCGGGGTTTGACAGGTGTCAGGATGGCGGCGTTGGCATTCTAAGCACCGGCATCCGACTGTTGGGATTATGACCGGATCAACAACAATGAATACAACTATGTTGTCAGTAAAGCTCCGTAATGAGGCTGCATATGCAGTGCAAGAACATTTTATGTCTGCTGCTATGCAACTGTGCCTCATTTTACAGGGAGTGATATACTTCAATATAGTGCTGTCTGAGGGAAAGGGGGGGGTTGAAGTCATAATGTTGACATGGTCTGAATGACAACGTTCAGAATGCCAACATGGACATAATGTCAACAGTGAACAAGTCAAAATTCACAATGTCGACATGGTCATTGTGTCAACATTACAAATCTAGGGTTAGTGTTAGGCTGCGATTTGGGTTAGGTTTAGGCTATCACAGTAGAAAAATGACATGTCGATATGCCGACTGTTAACATGCACAATGTAGACATTATGCATGCCGACATGTCATATGTTGGCATAACGCCCATATTGACATTCTGATATCAACATTCTGAATGTTGTCATTTTGTAACACACCCCATGGGGGTGCAAACGTTTGTGTCTTCTTCTGGAAAAAGTTGTGTGGATCCGGGCTAAATGTGGCCTAGGCGCAATAAGTGTTCTGCTCACATGCAGAAACAAGTCTTGTTTATGTAAATAAGGGGTCTATGTACTAAGCCTTAAGTGAAGATAAAGTATATGGAGCCAATCAGCTCCTAACTGCCAAGTTGTGAATGTGAGAGCATTTATAAGGATGTTCCCTTTTTAGGCGAAATTAATGATGGGGGTGGTGCTAATGTGGAGTAGAAGGGTCTTTGACATGAAGTTTTTAAATTTTTCACCATATGTCTTTCCATCTGGGTTTACAAAAGTAGGAAGTACTTTAGCTCCCAGATCCAGAATGTGAGCTCTCACCAATGTGTAGGCAAACACATGCTGCAAGAGGTTTCAGTCAAAAGGAAATAAGCTGCAGGGGAGAAGAATGTTCCTGGAATGAGGCTGATGGTCTTTGCACTTCACCTGTCAAAACTAATTGCTGCTTATTTTCTATTAGCCACTCCATATTTGGGCTTTAACAGTTATTTCACTGAATAACCCATAGTATGTTTTTTTTTAGCAAAAGCAAGCATTAAACAGATTACTTTAGCTAGATCTAGTTTAGAACATGATGGTCAATCTTACAACATTTACAGCAACTGACACTGACAAGAATATCATCCTACAGTAGATGGACCATGATAGGGCGAAACGCGTTAACAAACCCATCCATCTTTTGTACAGTATGCTTTTTCTTACTGCTATAGGGCAGGTGTAAATATACGCTCATGATGAAGACTTGTCGTACTTGTCATATGCTGCCACTGAAGATATGTGTACAGCTCTGCATATGAGCAGGAATATGCTTTATTTCCGTGCTCTTTATTTTTTTTTGTTATTTACACCCATTTTGACAGTAACTCTGCAGGAATCTAATAGTGATAACTGATGTGTATGGTGACTTCTTGAAAAACACCTAAATAATAAGTTATGAATGAATATGCATGTTTTGTGGTGTCATGCACCACTGCACCTGTGTGCTCGGAAATGCAGAGTTATGGCCCTGCAGTCGCAAGTGAACATCTGATTGAAATGCGTCTGCTATGCAACACTATTCCGTGCATACACTTAGTTCCAGAATTTGTGCACTCTGAAAGCAGTAGGGCCAACGGGGATGTCACTAATGACCCGCGAGCGCATGCTTAAGCATAGCATGGGTACACACTAGATAAAGTACCCGATATGTTGCTCTGATCTGCGGGATTGAACAACATCTAGTGTGTACCCAGCTTTAGAGTTCAGCTAGGACACACCCCTCCCAACTCTGCACGCTTTTATTATTATTATTATTATTATCATTTATTTATATGGCGCCACATGTGTTCCGCAGCGCCTTACAAAGTACATAAACAAATACGTGACTAAAGACTTACAGTACAATACAATAGAATGCAGGACAAGGACATGAATATAATACATTGCTACATTAGCGACCACATCACCCACATAAGCAGCAGAGCTTAAGCAGCCAAGTGTTAGGTGCCCTAGTGGGGAGTAAGAAGTAGATGAAAGTAAAGTAAGGAGAAGCACAAGAGGGTAGAGGGCCCTGCTCATAAGAGCTTACATTCTAAAGGGGAAAGGCAGACAGACAGGTGAGACACAGATGGGGTAGATGGCGAGGAAGGCGCACATAATAATAATTTTATTTATATAGCACTTTTCTCCCTTAGGACTCAAGGTCACTTTAGAGACATCAGAAAGTATGGTACATTGTACAAGGATTTGGTGTTGCAAAAAAACAGAAAACCACACAGAGATAATTAAAAATAAAATCAACCGAAAGCATATTGTAGGGTTGGTGGTTGCACATTTTGGGAAATAACTTCCATGGGTTATATTCAGTGTTCCACCCACAACAGGTACCAAATGAGGCAGCCGCCTTGGGCGCACTACGTGTGATTACCCTGGGTGGAATAGGTTACGCCTAGAAGAAATGACACAAAATGGGTGGTTGCAGTGTCCCACCATAATAGTCAGGTCCATGTATTATTCATCCCATCGACGAGTGTACCAGGTGAGGCAGCCATGGTGGCCGCACTACGAAGGTTGCACTGTGGGTGATGAACCATGCAAGGACCCAAGGCATATATGGGAAAAGTGACACATATGTGGCAGTATTATATACCCTGTGTGAATAGATCCACATAAAGTACATCCTGCCCATGGAGGATGCACTTTAGTGGATGTATAGCACACCAGTATATCATACAGTGGAGGTATAGCACACCAGTATATCATACAGTGGATGTATAGCACACCAGTATGTCATACAGTGGATGTATAGCACACCAGTATATCATACAGTGGAGGTATAGCACACCAGTATATCATACAGTGGATGTATAGCACACCAGTATATCATACAGTGGATGTATAGCACACCAGTATATCATACAGTGGAGCTATAGCACACCAGTATATCATACAGTGGAGGTATAGCACACCAGTATATCATACCATGGAGGTATAGCACACCAGTATATCATACAGTGGAGGTATAGCACACCAGTATATCATACAGTGGAGGTATAGCACACCAGTATATCATACAGTGGAGGTATAGCACACCAGTATATCATACAGTGGATGTATAGCACACCAGTATGTCATACAGTGGATGTATATCACACCAGTATATCATACAGTGGAGGTATAGCACACCAGTATATCATACAGTGGATGTATAGCACACCAGTATATCATACAGTGGATGTATAGCACACCAGTATATCATACAGTGGATGTATAGCACACCAGTATATCATACAGTGGAGGTATAGCACACCAGTATATCATACCATGGAGGTATAGCACACCAGTATATCATACAGTGGAGGTATAGCACACCAGTATATCATACAGTGGAGGTATAGCACACCAGTATATCATACAGTGGAGGTATAGCACACCAGTATAGCATACAGTGGGGTGGAAGTACTTTTTAAAAAACAGGGGATAGCAAATACAGCAAACAGTCCTGCATTTCGACATGACATATACGGGGGATTGAAACAACTGAAATATGAAATACACTGAATGAATCGATCCACGTATTTGTACATCCTGCCCAAGTAAGAACCATCCGAGGCAGCCGTCTGGGGCGCACTGCGTAGCTTACATCTGGCAGGGTGTGCAAGTAGTGGAAGTATAAAGTCCAGATGGAAAAAAAAAGAAAGGTTGACCGCATTATAAGTTATAAGATCTGTATTGGTTTACTGCTTCACAATACCTTAACACCTGATTAGCTTACTTAACTTAAGTTACAAATAAATAAAGACACGGACACCAGAGCTTGGCTAAAAAAGGTCACAGCTTTTTATTTATAAATTAAATTCAATCAACCTAACCAGGGTGGCCAAGAGACGCTGCAACTCAGTTCTAGCTTTCACCTTGATCAATACTCGGAGGATGACTAAACGACCCCCCTTCAAGACGTACTAACGATGCGAGAGTCTCACTTCCCTCCTGGGCCAATCCGAGGTGCTTTCGCACAAAAACAGCACCCGGGTCCCCCCACAAAGAGAAGGACAAATTCGCCAGGGGCAATGAGGGACAGTGCCCCCACAAAGTTGTCTTACGCCACCTAAAGCCACTGAGTTGCAGCGAACTCCCGCCAAAGCCAGGCCCTAAGGAAAGACTGGCCCGCCACCCAAAAACTACACCAAAAATGAGAATAAATCCTTCACAAACAAACTGGTCCCCAAAGCATTCAAATGCACACCATCATGACGAAGGAACTTCCCAATATCACCAACCAAAAAGCCATGACTCACCAAAATTCCTCCAATTTTTTCCACATGCTCGGCAATCGCAACATTGGCTTTCTTACGCGCTCTCTCCAAAGCACCATACTTGCGCACTCCCCTCCATGTCAAACGAGGCATCATTTCAGACCATACAATCCGAATAGTGGGCCACCGCAAACGTATCTCGTCCATCACTTCACGAATCCTGACAATCAACTCCACACTTTTCAACTGGCCCACATCATTGCCACCAACATGTAAAACCAATATTTTTGGAACTCCCCACTTAGCCACCGATGAAACTATCAGTGCCAAAACAGATTCCACACGCAAGCCCCTTACACCAATCCAACGCACTCTAAACCTGCGAGGCCACAAAACCTGTTTTTGGGACAACACATATTTTTCCGCCCAAAAAATATATGAGTGACCAAGAAGCCACACCTGCCCCTCTTCTTCCGCCAATGCTGTGGAAAAAGAGAAAACCTAACCGTGAGAACCGCACCAAACCCAATTCCAACAGACACAACTTTAGTAACACATAGCAACTGACTAGCAGGGATGCAGAAATGGGGAAAAACAGGAACCCGAGTGAAGAAGAAAAACCAAAAAACCTGCCCGTGAACCAAATGGGTCAAATCATGGCTAACGGGAGGAAAAATTAAAAATCCCTTCACACCCCCAATTGCTCAACGCTAACCGTTGACCAATTGGCGGGTAAGCAACGTTTTCGGGTTAACGCAGGGTGCGCCCATATACCTTATCGCAACGCACGTACTTTTTATATGCAGCTGACTTCCAGCGCCCCACCTTCTGAATGTCCTGCACAGATGCCCCTGAGAGGGCCGCACAAGTAGCAGCGCCAGTACGAAAAGAATGCGTGCCATACTCTGAAGGATTCAAACCCAACTCTAACAAACCTTTCTTAAAAACTGCTGCAAATTGAAACTTGGTCAGAGGAGTGCCATCCGCATGAATTAGCCACTGCGCACCCCCACTAGAACGTAACTCCATAAACCTTGCAGCTAACTGAACTGGACAGATGTCTAAATCCCTATTCTTATGAAGAGTAACCCATTTCCCCCTGCCTGTTTGATCTGTTTTGGAGAAACGCAGCTTGCAAAGTACTGCTGAGTCACAAAAAACAATGTCTTTTAACAAAAGACCAGAAACTGTGGAAGTTTTATTGCTAGACACTACCTCGCTAACACGAAACGCCCCAAAAAATGCTACCGCAAAAGCAAGCCTAAAAAGAAAAGTTTCATAAGAATCAACCGCTATCTTTCCCATTGAAGTCAACAAGCCAGACAAAAGCTGCAAATCAATTGGCCGGCGAGAGTCTGAACGTGCTGGCGACCCCTTAGCCCAACCCCTCAAAGCCTTTACTAACACGAAAGCCTTGGTGGGATCATGTAAACCTTTTAATTTGCAGAAAAAGGAGATACCAGCAAGCGCGGAACCTATAAACGCTCTAGATCTGCCCTGCTGATATCTAAACCAAACAAAAGATGAAATCAACTGTTCCGGAGACTTACCCTCCACATCTGGGAGAGCACAATGCGTGCACCAATCCCGCCAAGCGGCTGAGTAAGCCCGGAAAGTCGATGGAGCAAGCGACTTTAATGCCAAACCTTCTAAGCCGGCCTGATAATCTGCCACACAAACGAGGGGCATACCAAACCAACGTTAGAAGCCGACGGCACAAGCGCCCGGAAGCGATCAAATTGAAAACGGGACAGCGCGTCTGCAATGTCATTACACACCCCTGGCACATGCTTCGCCCTGAATCTAATATTAAACTCCAAGCAGCGCAAAACTAAATGCCGGAGCAAACGCAAAACAAAATGTGAAGACGAACGCTGGTTGTTCATGGCATGAACCACACCCAAATTGTCGCACCAAAATACTACATGACAGTTGCTCAGTCGCACGGACCAAAGTTCAACTGATACGCCAATTGGAAAAAGTTCCAGCAGCAACAAGTTGTCCGTCAAACCCTCCTCGCGCCAAGCTATCGGCCACGGAGCCGCGCACCATTCCCCATTGAAAAAGGCCCCAAAACCGGACGATCCGGCCGCATCCGTAAAAAGTTGCAATGAACTGTTCGCTAACGGAGGCGAAGGCCAAATGCGTTCGCCATTAAAGTGTATCAAAAACCTATTCCACATACGAAGATCCTCCTTTATCTCCGCGGACAGGCGAATGTAGTGATGCGGCCGAACCACGCCAGCTGTTGCCCTCTCCAATATTCTACAGAAAACCCTACCCACTGGAATAATATGGCAAGCAAAATTTAAGGAGCCGAGGAGAGACTGAACTCTACGTAACCTAACCGAATCCTCTGCTAAGCAGACCTCAATAAGACCCCGCAGTTTCTCAACCTTATCAATGGGAAGTCTACAACAGCCCTCCAACCTATCTATCTCAATTCCCAAATAAGATAAACAAACAGACGGACCCTCTGTCTTCTCATTAGCAACGGGAACACCTAAAACTCTAAATAAGGACTGCGCAGAAAAAAGGAGGTCAGAACAAACGTCACTTCATCTAAATAGTGTGCTATGCCCGTTTGTCCGGTCCCGGCATGTAGACACCACTGCAGAAAGGAGCTGAATTTCTCAAAATAGGCACAGGAAACCGCGCAGCCCATAGGTAAACACTTATCTACAAAATAACCCGAATCTAACCTAAAACCCAGAAATCTCATGGCCTCAGGATGCATTGGTAATAAACGAAACGCTGATTCTATATCTAATTTTGCCAACAAAGCGCCATGCCCAAAACTACGAACTAAGTTCAAGGTATCGTCAAATGATTGGTAAACGACCCTACGACAATTCTCTGGTATGGCATCATTAACAGAACCTCCCTGCGGATATGAGAGATGTTGAATCAAACGAAACTTGCCCGGCACTTTTTTAGGAACTACTCCCACTGGAGAAATACAGAGATTATGCAAGGGAGGACAAGGAAACGGACCCTCCATCCTCCCCAGCAAAACCTCCGCAAGAACTTTAACCCTCAATTCCCCGGGAAAATCCCTGGCGGAGCGCAAATTCTGCGACGCCCTAACTATCAACTGCCTGTCTATGGGCAAATGAAAACCTACTGAAAAACCTTCGTAAAGAAAAAGTGCATCCTCTCTACATGGGTATAAATGTAACCATCTAATAAGAGAATCTAAATGGACTGGAGAACAAGCCTTAACTAGCACTCTTGTGCCCCTCGGCACGGTCCTGGGAAATACCTCCTGCCCCACGTCGACAGTCCTTGGCCGGATGCTCACCTCCGCAGAGACGACAGGAGTGGCGAAAGCGACACCCCGACCCCCTAGTACATTTGGAGTCGTTATAGGCAAAGCATTTCCCTCTCCGCACCCCCGTCGACCCCTGCCTGTTGGCAGCATAGCTTTTCTGAGGAGGGGCACCGTCCAAGGGAGGCCGACGCTGTTGAGAGACCTCCAACCAAACTTCAACATCCTTAACCCCGAAAGGAATAACTGAAGAACCGTCATGCTTTTTTCTAAATTGTGAATCATATTCACGCCATGCCAAGTTACGAGACCTGACGAACATGTCGAGCACTAAAAATAGATACCTGAGAATGTTAACGTGCTCCTGCGCCCTGGTCTCCAAATAACATGTCGCAAATATGAGCATGCCTTTCAACCAAGTATTAAAGCTGCAAAAAGCATCTTCCCCTATGCCTCCCGATTTTTTAGCCTGCGCCAAGCCTTTCTTCTTGTCATCTGTGAGCGCAAAAAGGTCTACAAATTTCCCTTTATGAATTTTGCCTTTTACACTTTTCCACAAGCCTCGTAGCACCGCAGTATTCGCGCAATGCACTATATCAGCCCCTGCCTCCTGCGCTTTTGCCCCTGACTCATCAGACTTCTTAGTCTCGCTACCTGACTTTTTTGCCAGCCGTCGCGCAACCAGTCTAGCAATTTTACGGGGGCGAGCGGGGGAACCAGAAGAGTGAGATGAAGAAGAAGAAGAGCCAGAAGAAGACAAAGGAGTTTCATACTCACCGGAACCAGATGGAAGCGGACCCGCTTCAGCAGACTTCTCCCTTGATGAAGCCACAGCTTCGGATACCGGTGCCGAATCTTCCTGTCCCGAAGCAGGCAACGAAAGAACCGCGGACACCTCACCACCTGGACCATCAGATACTTCTAGGCCTGGAACTAAGGAAGACGTGTGAGCCACCGCAGAAACAGACCTGGAAACCTCCGACGTGGGGAGAGACATGGTGGCCGGCTTAGGAGGAGGAATGGCTGGAGCCCGTGGAAGAGGCGACAAACTGGGCGGGGGCAAAGAAAAGGTGGTTTGGCCAGAGTGCGTGCTGAAAGATGAAACTGAAGGCAAAGGCGGGGGCGCGGCTGAGGCAGGTGGGTAAACATGCCAAGCTGGCATGTAAGGGTACTGAAATTGCGCATGCTGAAAAGCAGGAGGATATGCCGAAGGAGGGGCCGCGAAATGGGGAGAATAAAAGGGGGCAGGAGGAACAGCAACCGAAGATGTAAAGATCGGAGGAGCACCGCCTGAGCTCCAAGAAGTCTGACCCCAAGAAGGGCCTGCCATAGAAAGGGGGGGTGGCACATTAAAGGAGGGTGCCTGGCTGCCGGCCGGGGTGTACCATGGGGGTTGAATCGAAACTGGCACCATGTGCCCAAATGATACTCCAGCGAATGGAGTCGTGGGTAAAGTTGGGGAGCTTAAACGCTGCACTGAACCCCCCGAAAAATGTGAAAAGGTGCCTGGGAAATAGGGAGACCCCGCACCTAAAATGGCCGCCTGAGGCAAGATGGCCGCCGGGCCCGCCGCATGGGCCAGGCCGGCTGGGCCACTGGAAATCAAAGCGGCGGAGGTCGCAGCCGCGGTGTATACACCCCCACCGGACCCAACATAAGGCCAGGACGGGGCTGAGGTCAGGTGACCCCCGCTGACTGCATGGGGCAGACCCGCGGCAAACGCCGCGCGCACGTCCCCGACGCCGCCGAGAGCCCCCGCAGGAGCCGTGGGCAAAGCCGGTATGGTAGGGGACCCCAGCAGCGCCAAAGGAGACGCGACGCCGACCGGAGTAAGGGTGAGTGGAAGGGGATGTCCGGGCGCGACGCGCGGCGGAGAAGGAGGGGCCGTGACGCTGCCAGAAGAGCTGGCGCCGGGGCGTGGTGGGGATGCAGCCGGGCCAGATACTGAAGCGCCCGGGGAAAGGGTGCAGGCAGAGGAGGGAGCGGACCCAGCAGCCACTGGGGAGCCGACGGCAAGCGGGGCAGAGCCGCTCGGGGAAGATATATATAACTGGGAAGGGGAGGATGGGGGAGATAAGCGGGCTGGCACAGAGCGCAGAGGACACGCAAATTCAGCCAGCCTGCGGGGAGGGGGGCATCGCGACGAGGACGGGACATGGTGAAAGAGACAGTTGGTAATAAATAGATAGGATAAATATGCAATTGATACTCAGCCTTTCCGAAATTCCACTGCAAAAGAGGCTGAGCTGCCCTCTAACCCTGCCTTATATATCCTCCATTTAACTCCTCCTATCCCTCTGCCTATAGGATGAACTGACCACCTGACACAAACCATTCACTCAGCCAGCAGGCTGTCATATACCAAAACACCTTGCAGAAACCATCAATCTTATCTATCCTCAATCCTATACAGATTTCGTCTACCTAAAACCATGTTAAACTTAATCAGAAATTAAAAAATGATAGAGTGATCTGCAAAAAGCCACAGCGTCTCCTTTGCTCGAGTGTGTGGTCTTGTCGCATCCAGCAGTTTGTGGAGTTCGATTTGGCTGTAGCATGAGACAGTAGCCACTTTACATCTGCCCCATCTGTAGTGTAACATGGATTTGCCCAGGTGCAAAATTAGTAGCTCTATTTATCAGCAACTGAGTGCAAAGGCAGGATAGAGGGGTTGGGCACAGAGGCCGCCACCTATATGAGCGCTGACAAGTTCCCGTTTAAAAGCTTGATCCAATTTCTTAGTGGGCAACTGCAGCAACTCGGTAGCCAACTAAGTGACCTGGATACAGGGGAGCAAGGCCTTAAAGAAAGGCCTCCTAATCCTTTGGGCCACATATAAATGGCACCCCCTTCACCACTATAGCGACACCCATGATTAAGACGTAACTGACAACAAGTAGTATTTTGTGCAAAAACAAAAATTATAGATAGATAGATAAAGGGGCATTGCCAGGGTTGTCTCTACATATAGGCTAAATGGGCAGTTGCCCAAGGGCCCAAGATTCCAAGGGCCCCAGGATTCCAAGGGACCGTGGACGATAGCACCCCTACCCCCCATCGCATAGCTGCCACCACTGATAGTCCTACATGGGGAGGAGGCAGAGGCGGGTACCGGCTCAGGGGGGCAACTAGCGGCATTGCACCGAGGCACGCTGTGGTGCAGGGACCCATAGCCACCACTGCACCCCCGCTAGTGTCCCCCGGACCCACCCCAAGTGTAGGGCAGACCGCAGTGAGAGTGGTCTGCCCTACACAGTTTACAAACACACAGCCACCAGTGGAGGCTGTGTGTTTGTTTGTTATAGCAGCCAATGAGAGTCAGACAGACTCTCATTGGCTGCTGCATCGTCCACGGAGGGAGTTGGCTGGAGCTCACTCATGAGCTCCGCCTTCCGGCTCCCTCCGCAGCGGGTGATGGGAAAGATGTCATGACGTCTCTCCCATCCCATAGTGCAGAGCGAGAGCGGGCCCTGGGAGTGGACACTGGGGGCACTGTATGGGGATGGTAGCCACTACTGGGGGCATTATATAGGGGGAATCACTACTAGGGGCACTGTATGTGGAGGGTGGCTGCTACTGGGGTCACTGTATGGGGGGGACTGCTACTGGGGGCAATGCATAGGGGGGATTACTACTGGGGGCACTGCCTAGGGAGGATTACTGCTGGGGGCACTGTAAAGGGGGGATTACTACTGGGGGCAGTGCATAGGGGGATTACTACTGGGGCCACTGCATAGGGGGGACTACTTCTGGGGCCACTGCATAGGGAGGACTACTACTGGGGCCACTGCATAGGGGGGACTACTACTGGGGCCACTGCATATAGGGGACTACTAATGGGGGCAGTGCATAGGGGGGTCTACTACTGGGGGCAATACATAGGGGGACTACTACTGGGGGCAATGCATAGGGGGGACTACTACTGGGGTCACTGCATAGGGGGGACTACTACTGGGGGCACTGCATAGGTGGGACCACTTCTGGGGGCACTGTATAAGGGGCACTACTGGGGGCACTGCATAGGTGGGACCACTCCTGGGGACACTGCATAGGAACTGTGTTGTACTGTACATGATCAGACTGTGACTTGTGTCTTTTTTCCTGTAAATGACTTCTGTATTCCTGCCGATAGACAACACCCCCCCCCCCTCTCCCGGCACAGCCTCCACCGATAGCATCCTATCCCCGGCAGAGGATTGTTTAATAGGGGCCCCAGTACATTGCTTTGCCCAGGGGCCTCCACTGCTGTTAAGACAGCCCTGGGCATTGCATCTATTCATGTGCATGGCGTATATTGTGTCCTAAGGGATTTCTGCAGTTTTGTTATTGCCCCTTGTTGCCTGCGTTCTTATTGACGACACTCCTAAATCCAGCCGTGCATCTCCATTGAAATGGCATTAAAACTCCAATGTGTCCACACAAATATAGTCATTTTATTTCCTTTCCACAATGATTGCTGTTTTTCTGACATTGTTTTCTTGTGAGTTAAGCAATAAAGTAAAACATCTGTGTGGGTCCATTAAAAAATACTGCAAGCTGTGAGGTAAAGTGCTTTCTGAAACAAATATGCCACCCAACATCTTGTAAAATAAAATAACTGTGTAAGGTTTAAACGGAAAAAAGCATAAAATACTTATAAAGCCCAACCTTTTAAGCCATCAATCAATTACTTTTAAAACCTATCATTGCGACAGGTTCGGCTGGTGCAGGGTTGAACTTTTAATATTTAATGTCATTACCTTGTACGGCAATTTTAGGTTCAGCCTAAAATTGCCGTTAAAATGCTGAGCGCACGATGGGTGACCAGAACTAAAATAAATGTGCACTTTCTCCCTAACCATATATTTTTCCTAGAAATCTTTTTTTCTTTTTTTGGCACAGCGGGAGCCGAGGTATTAATTCTCCAAAAATCAACCATAAACGTTCTCGTCCATTAGAAAACAGACACGTTCTGTAAAAAGTAGCTGCAAAAGAAAAGTGCTGAATGGTTTACATAGCTGGGGGAAAAAAAAAAATCATCTGAGCTGCCCTAGCTTACAAATGAGCTGAGAAAACATATTGATGTACAACAGAGGTTTAATTGATACCTAGGCCATATTTCACTTTTGATCCGTCCACATGGCATATTCATTGTATTAATGATTTAAGGAATAATTATTTTAAGGTTGTGTTTCTTTCTGTAAGCTATCCCTCTCTCTCACTCTCTCTGCCCTTACAATTTGTTCCAGATGCGGTACGCAAGCCTTGCTTTAAATGATAGTTCTTCTTCAGCCAGAGTGACAGCAAAAATGTGAAGAACCAGATTCTTCTCCATAGAAGGCTGACTTTTATGAGCTATCTGACTTCTTCCCAGGTTTTTTTTTTTATCATTTAGATGTCTTCTTGGTAACCAGTATTTTTTATTTTGCTTTCTTTAATATTTTCCGTTTTTCAGGAGATGGTATCGGTTTCTCCTCGTATTGTGTTACTGCGTTTTTTGGGAGTTTCGAGTTCTTTCTGAGAACTTGAAAGACTAATTTCCTAATCAAGTCACTAAAGAGAAGAACGTATAAGGAAGATTAAACTGCCGAGATGACACTGAGAATTAAACACAGATTCATAACACAATGTGAAAGCAAAATAGTAGCATCAACATGACAATGTTATTGAAGGAAAGATGCGAAAACTGTTAGAAATGTACGTTTTTTTAATTATTATCAAAGGTGTTAAAATATATACATTGCACATGCTTGGCACTGAAATGTTATTGCATGGTTGTACAGTATTCATCTGTCTTGGATGAAAAAAAAATATTACTTTGATACTGGAAAATTATTGTAAAAATGTTTGTTTTGGGTCTATAGCAAAAACGAAAGAAGGTTCTGTTGCCTTGTGAGCCAGAAGGTTTCAATTCAGCTTTTCAGTGTTTCCAAAAACAGTCTCTGAATTCCCTTTATGCTGCCAGCTAAACGGGGTTAATTCACCAGCTCTTGTTTCTTCAATGCCTTTCTACTGTAAAAGATTTGTGAATCAGTTTTTTTTTTGGGCGGGGAGGCGGGGGGGTCCCACCTCAAGGTCAACTTGAAATGTAATTTGCAATCTGATTTGTTTTAGGGACCAGCAGATCTCAAGGGTTGTTTTTTTTTTCGTTAACTTGCTATATTTGTAAACAGTGTCAGTCATTTATTATATAACTAATATTCTGGACCCCTCTAAGCTCAGCAAGGACTAGCTGGCAGGTTTTCGGTAGTAAACAGATTTTAATCATTGAACAGCAGTTAGTAGATATGAGGGAGTTCATTCATTTGGCACATTTGGGCCTTTTTGGACTGAGGGCCTGATTCAGAGCCGCTCGTAAGCGGCCGCTCGTTCGCTCCGAGCGATGTTCGCACATCTGCGCATGCGTATGGGTTTTAGTACGCATGCGCGAACCAGTCAGTGCAGTCGAAAATCGTGTGCTCGCAAAATAGCGATTGCCTACTAATTTGAGTGACAGAATGAGGCATTTGTGGGTGGTAACAGGGGAAGGTGCTTGAAAACGGGGAGTGGAGATCCGAACACAGGCGTGCCAAACGGTCAAAACGGGCGTTTTAAGGGTGTGCATAATTAACAAAGCAGCGTCATTGACCACGTCACTTGGTTGTCTTTTAGCCTGAACTGCTTGCATGATTGCGGTAGGAAAATCCAACCACAAGCACTGCGAGCAGTTCATACGCCTTTCGATGTACTCGATTAATCAAATAAATAGCGGAGATGACGTATGATGCGAGCGGCCAGGGGGCGTTTTTTCCTAAATAGTGAGCGCATGTTTTGTTCGCTCGTTCAGACATAGAGGCGTCAACAGACCGCAAAGAGCGAGCGCTTAATTTAAATAGCCAGCCCCTTTTTATGAACGAGCATCCGCAAATAGCGTCCGGCTCTGAATCAGGCCCTGAAGCCAATGTTTATGTTCTTAAATCCTGGAAAGGTCTGATGAAGTTGGAATAAAAAGTATTATGATTCAGAATGTAGAGAGAACATCAGACTCTACACACGTTTTTCAGGTGAGAACTGTAGAGGGTGCCCTGGCTACTGGGCCCAAGGGGAATATACAGTACAACCGGTGATATTGGTCCAACCTCTACACTGGGCTCCACTTTGCTATTTGTGCTTGTACGGTAATAGGAAAAAAAAGCACATGCACCTGCCTCAACTCATGCTCAGAAGAGTGCAGTGGGGGCCTACAGTGGGGATAGAGGGTCTCATTCAGACCCGCTCGCAAGCGCTATGCGCTCGCAAGCGGTTCGATGGTTGTGCATTGTGCACGCGGCGTGCGCAATGCACGTGCGCAAGCCCAGTAGCGAGTGAGAAATTCACTCACTCCGGGGCTCACTAAAAACTGGGCGGCTGTCGATGTTGATCGACAGCTCGCCCCGTTTTGTAGGCGGGGTGGGGGGGGTGGCTGGACAAACGGAGGCGTTCCTGAAGGAACGCCTGCCGTTTGTGGGCGGCCCTACTGACATCACCAGTGATGTCGGTAGTGAGCTTCCGGCTCTATTAGAGCCGGAAGCTCACTGGGGCTTGTGGCAGACGAGACCCTACCACAAGGGTCTTGTCGCAAGCCCGACCATCGCGACCATCATGTGGCTGCTCGCAAAAGCTGTGGGTGGTCACCCACAGCTTAGCAAGCGGCCAGGAGGTCGGCTTTTAAAAAAAAAAGCGGCCGCCCTCATTCAGAGCGAGCGCTCGCTTTTTGCGAGCGGCTCTGAATGAGGTCCAGAGGTTTATCACAACATTTACCATATAGCAAGCCAATATTATGTTACGCCCCAGCATTCTTTCTTTACCCAGTGTTACTTGGCCCTGTATGGCCATAGAGAGGGATGTGAGAGTGGAGCTGTTACCCAGGGTCCTGGTGCTGGCACTGTCGCTGTCCCATGGCCCCTGCATCTTGCTAACAGGGTGCCGTGGCCATTAGTGCTGCTGCAGTGATGGTGGGAGTGTCCAATAGATTCTCTGAGCATGCATCCTGCAGTGTATAGAGCAACCCTGAGCATATGGGCAGCTCTTCCTCCTGTTTGCAGCCCCGCCCCTTCGCTTGACATCATGAATTTGGGGTGGGGCCTGCGCAGGGTTGCAGTGAGCCCTACTCTGGCTCTGCGACAGTTTAGTATACTGACAGATACTGCATTTATATATGTATTTATTAATAACAGTTATTTATATAGCGCATAAATTTTCCTCAGCACTTTACAAAGAATATTTTCGTTATTTACATCAGTCCAAGCCCCAGTGGAGCTTACAATCTATTTGCCCTATCACCAGGGGCATATTAAGAACATGGGGGCCCATGTGCAGTGTGTCTCCCCCAACAAGAAGCAGGCCCCCGCTCACCCCACCCTGTCACCCTTACCTGAAAAGTGCCTCCCACGCGGTGAGCCAGCTCCCTATGCTTCTCTTGCTGAGCCATTTTTATGGTAATAAATTCAGAAAGATTGCACACACACAGAAGAGAGCAAAGACTGGCACAGTGGTCATCCTGAGTGCAGGGCATGCAGTGCGGGCCCATCTGGACCCATGGGCTCGTGTTCACTGTACTCCCTGCACCTATGATAGATATTCCGCTGCCTATCAAATGAACATTCACACTAGGGTGTGGGGGAAAACCAGAGTACCTGGAGGAAAACCACACCAACACAAGGAGAACATGCAAGCTCTACACAAATAGGGCATTGGTCAGGAATTTAATTTATGAACTCAGTGCTGTGAGGAAATAATGCTAACCATTATGCCAACCGTGCTGCCCAAACAGCAGGTAGATGGGGAAAAATTTCAAAGAAGCTAAAAATATGGGAAGCATTATCTCCCTCCTCATGGGAAGCATTCTCGGTCTCTTCATCGGAAGCATTATCTGCCTCTGCACGGGAAGAATTATCTGCCTTCTCATAGATAGCATTATCTACCTCATGGGAATCATTATCTGCCTCCTCACAGGATGCATTATCTGCCTCCTCATGGGAAGCATTATCTGCCTCCACATGGGAAGTGCTATCAGCCTCCTCACAGGATGCATTATCTGCCTCCTCATGGGAAGCATTATCTGCCTCCACATGGGAAGCGCTATCTGCCTCCTCACATTATCTGCCTCCTCACGAAAAGCATTATCAGCCTTCTCCTCAAGGGAAGCATTATCTACCTCACAGGAAGCATTATCTGCCTCCTCATGGGAAGCCTTATCGGCCTCCACACGGTAAGCATTATCTGCCTCCTCATGGGAAGTATTATCTGCCTCCTCAAAGAAAGCATTATCTGCCTCCTCATGGGAAGTATTTTCTGCCTCCTCACGGGAAGCATTATCGGCCTCCACACGGGAAGCGTTATCGGCCTCCTCACTGGAATTATATCTGCCTTCTCATAGAAAGCATTATCTACCTTACGGGAAGCATTTTCTGCCACCTCACAAGAAGCATTATCTGCCTCTTCCTCACGGGAAGCATTATCTGCCTCCTCATTTGAAGCAGTATCGGACTCTACACGAGAAACATTATCTGCCTCCTTATTATCGGCCTTCACACGGGAAGCATTATCTGCCTTCTTACGGGAAATGTTATCTGCCTCCTTACAGGAAGCATTATCTGCTTCCTCTTGGGAAGCATTCTCGGTCTCCTCATGGGAAGCATTATCTGACTCTGCACGGGAAGAATTATCTGCCTTCTCATAGAAAGCATTATCTACCTCACGGGAAGCATTATCTGCCTCCTCACAGGATGCATTATCTGCCTCCTCATGGGAAGCATTTTCTGCCTCCACATAGGAAGCATTATCTAACTCACATTAAGCATTATCTACCTCACAGGAAGCATTATCTACCTCACAGGAAGCATTATCTGCCTTCTCACAGGAAGCATTACCTGCCTTCTCACAGGAAGCATTACCTGCCTTCTCACAGGAAGCATTATCTGCCTCCGCATGGGAATTATATCTGCCTTCTCATAGAAAGCATTATCTACCTTACGGGAAGCATTTTCTGCCTCCTCACGAGAAGCATTATCTGCCTCTTCCTCAAGAGAAGCATTATCTGCTCCTCACAGGAAGTATTATCTGCCTCTTCACGGGAAGCATTATCTGCCTCTGCACGGGAAGAATTATCTGCCTTCTCATAGAAAGCATTATCTACCTCACGAGAAGCATTACCTGCCTCCTCAAGGGAAGAATTATCTGCCTCCACATAGGAAGCATTATCTACCTCATAGGAAGCATTATCTACCTCACAGGAAGCATTATCGGCCTCCACATGGGAAGCATTATCTCGCTCCTCATGGGAAGCATTCTCGGTCTCCTCATGGGAAGCATTATTTGCCTCTGCACGGGAAGATTTATCTGCCTTCTCATAGAAAGGATTATCTACCTCATGGGAAGCATTATCTGCCTCTGCACGGGAAGATTTATCTGCCTTATCATAGAAAGGATTATCTACCTCATGGGAAGCATTATCTGCCTTCTCCTCACAGGATGCATTATCTGCCTTCTCCTCACGGGAAGCATTATCTGCCTCTTCATGGGAAGCATTATCTGCCTCTTCACGGGAAGCATTATCTGCCTCCTCACGGGAAGCATTATCTGCCTGCTCACGGGAAGCATTATCTGCCTCCTCATGGGAAGCATTATCTGCCTCCACACGGGAAGCATTATCTGCCTCCTCATGGGAAGCATTATCGGCCTCCTCATGGGAAGCATTATCGGCCTCCACAGGGGAAGCATTATCTGCTTCCTCATGGGAAGCATTATCGGCCTCCACACGGGAAGCATTATCTGCCTCCTCATTGGAAACGTTATCTGCCTCCACACAGGAAGCATTATCGGCCTCCACACGGGAAGCATTATCTGCCTCCTCATTGGAAACGTTATCTGCCTCCACACAGGAAGCATTCAATTTATGACTTCAGGGCCTGATTCAGAGCCGGACGCTATTTGCGCTCGCTCGTTCACAAAAAGGGGCCGGATATTTAAATTGAGCGCTCGCTCTTTGCGGTCTGTTGATGCCTCTATGTCTCAGCGATCGACTGGTTGGCGCATGCGCATTACGAGCCATACGCATGCGCAGATGTGCGAACATCGCTCGGAGCGAACGAGTGGCCGCTTACGAGCAGCTCTAAATCAGGCCCTCAGTGCTGTGAGGAAATAATGCTAACCATTATGCCAACCATGCTGCCCAAACAGCAGGTAGATGGGGAAAAATTTCAAAGAAGCTTAAAATATGGGAAGCATTATCTCCCTCCTCACGGGAAGCATTCTCGGTCTCCTCATGGGAAGCATTATCTGCCTCTGCACGGGAAGATTTATCTGCCTTCTCATACAAAGGATTATCTACCTCATGGGAAGCATTATCTGCCTCCTCACATGATGCATTATCTGCCTCCTCCTCAAGGGAAGCGTTATCTGCCTCCACATAGGAAGCATTATCTACCTCACAGGAAGCATTATCTACCTCACAGGAAGCATTATTTGCCTCCTCACAGGAAGCATTATTGGTCTTAACATGGGAAGCATTATCTGCCTTCTCACGGGAAATGTTATCAGCCTCCACACAGGAAGCATTATCTCCCTCCTCATGGGAAGCATTCTCGGTCTCCTCATGGGAAGCATTATCTGCCTCTGCACGGGAAGATTTATCTGCCTTCTCATAGAAAGGATTATCTACCTCATGGGAAGCATTATCTGCCTCCTCACAGGATGCATTATCTGCCTCCTCCTCACAGGAAGCATTATCTGCCTCCTCACGGGAAGCATTATCTGCCTCTTCATGGGAAGCATTATCTGCCTCCTCACAGGAAGCATTATCTGCCTCTTCATGGGAAGCATTATCTGCCTCCTCACGGGAAGCATTATCTGCCCCCTCAAACAAACAATAGGAGGTGTATATAATGCGGTGCCTTGAAACAGCCCAACCAAAACAATCCAGGGGACACATGCCCCAAAAATCAACCCACAGCTGCACTACAGTATAAAAATTTGTAGGACTTACCTAGATTGTGCCTCTTACTAAAGTGCAGTCAAAATACCAGATCCCTGCTTAAAACCAATAGGGGACAGGTGGGAAGGAGTGCTAGCCTAGGCTGAAGGAGTCTCAGCCTTCAGATGTGCATAGAAGCACACTAAATAGAATATGTAGAAAAAGGGCCCTAGACTGCACACCCTGAATATATACAGTATATATATATATATATATATATATATATAATGGGAGGTGCTACTTGTGGAGACTATTATTGCAAACACAAAAAAAAGAATTACAGATGCACAACTCCAACATTACTAATTATATATAATAATACATTTTGCAATACAATTTTGAAATGAATAAATAAATAAATAGAGGTTTTGGCATAATCATGGCCATGGTTAAGGGCCTACCCACCGCGCCCAGGTAACATCACCAGGAAGATGGCATTACCCACTGTAACCAAGTCCCGGAATGCATCGCACTCCGGGGCTTGGTGCATATGAGAAATGCGGTCAAACCCGCTTTTTCGGGGTTTCACCGCATTTTTTCCCTTGATGCATCTCGCCCAGTGAACTACAGCACTTGGGACATGTTGCTTTCCTCGGTCAAGAGGAAATATTTTACCACTTTTCACTCCCTTAATGGATTGAATTCTGAAAAAAATCCCTGTTTAGTGGGTGCTTATGTCATGGAAGGAATATACTCCCCAAATTTCATGTTTCTATGTCAAGGGGTTTGGGCAGGGTTTTGATGAGTCAGTCAGTCAGGACATTGCACAGGGGGAGGAAACGTGTCAGAGCTTTGCCTCAGTTCACAGTAAGTGGTCAGTCACATATGGAGCTTTGCAGCGTTCAGTGCATACGGCCGGGGTGTGAGAGGCACACAGCAAGTTTTATGTAAAGAAGCACTCCGCTCATTTATTGTATCATCACCGGATTATATAAAGCATTCTGCTTGCGAAAGAAGAAAAAACATCACTGCGCATATGCAGATTTGTTTTCATGCCGAGCGTTGCTGCTAGCTAGAAGCTGTTTGGTCTGTACGCTATTTCTAGAAGTTTTAAATGGGGGTTGCAATGACTTTACCACAGTAGTTACAGCGCAATCGAACCCCCGCAGTACCGCAAAGGTGGTGTGAACATCCTAACAGTGTTGATACATCATATCGTACAGCCGGAGCCCTCGGCTTTTGTTGTATCTTATACTACTTACTCATCTGACCCCCTTTAAACTATTAATGTGTTTAGTCACGTTGGCAGGGGCATAGCTGCCTTTTCTGTGGTTTTGATATCTGGTGCGTTTCTGTTCTCCCTCCTCCTGTCATAGCCTTACCTTTGCCAGTTCTCTTCTACGCCTGTCGGTGGGGATTTTGCTAATGTGGAGGAATAACCAAGCCCTTCCGGCAAGTCCACTCCTTACGTGAGCAATGATAGTTAAGTGGCTGATACCATTTGTCCAATGTCCAGTACTGACTCTTCCTGCTTCATTGGTCAGGCTCCTAAGTGTCAAGGCACAATAGGAATTGGTGCGCAGATGTAGGTCAAGTATATCACAGTCTTCTAGGGCCAGCAGTTCCAGCTTGGCTCAGATTGTTACCGGTGGAGTTGTTTATTGTGACAACACAGCCATTTCACGCGGTATGGTTCCTCTGATTTATGATCATATTTGTAAGGGCAAATTGGTAGCTGTGCTTGCACTAACATCCAAATCTGAAGCTGACCTAGGGGCAGCTAAGCGATAGAGGGCATTGTCTAAGAGATCTGCTGGTTTTACCATAACTGGCTTGTAGGGATGTATATACTCTCCTCACGATATTTGTAGATGCAGCCATCAGAATATGTGCTCTGATGTGGCAAACAGCACCCTGCCAAAGACTGTGATTACCAAAGACCTGGCTCTGATCTGGACTGTTGGCAGTCCGGTCGTCTGACTGTGGGAGGTGGTGATAAGTATACTCTAGCACTGTGTCCCATACACATCTGCCCTTTAGTTAAATGGGTTTAATTCCTCACATAGAAGATCTAGTGTTTTCTCTTGTGGGAGTTCCTACAGAAGGCTCCTGGTAAATATAGACTGATTCTGGATGTTTTATATAAACTTGGGTCTTCTGTCAATGACGCAATTCATTATGAGGAATATAGTGTGTATACTGGTCAATGGACAGTGCCTTAGACCTCCTATTATCATTTGGTCCGGCGGCGTTGTTGGGAAAAAGATATTTAGTTAGATTTTCACTTGAAACCCTTCCATCCAGATTCCTTTGACTTCACAGGATTTTCAAGGTGTATGTTTCTTGTTATCACCTTTCTCTATGCCTGTCGACGGATATTAAGAGAATCCTGAGTATTTGGTCCCTCTTTTTGCTGTTTCAGGCGTTGTTGTTTTGATTTTGTGCGGCTTACATAATCGAATACTAAGCAGTGGATTATTGGCCAAAACAGGTCACATGCACTGTATTACCCACAAACACCTTCCATCAAGTGCTAATTTCCATATTTGCAAAAATGTAAAAGCATTGCTGTGCCTTTATATACCATGATTTGGACACCGAGAATGCCCCACATGCTTGTCTCACCTTTTGTTTCAGCCAATTGAATATGCTTTAGAAGTTAAATAGACCTGTTTCACATTCATTTTAGTGATTTTGGGTCCATTATGAGTCCATTTTGAGTCAGTTTTCAAACAGACTATTAGTAAATAAGAGATTTGTATAGAACTTTCTGTTAAATTACCAATGTTTTTGTTGATGTTCTATTTCAGTTCTATTTCAGTTTAAAGTAGGGGTGAGCGGGTTCGGATTTCTGAAATCCGAACCCCCCCGAGCCCCCCCGATCCGAGTCAGGCTCGACTTTTCCCGCCTGACTCGGATTCTGAAATCGAGGCAAAACGTCATCTTCCCGCCTTCCGAGTCTCGCGGGTTTTGGATCCTATATAAGGTACCCGCGTCGGCGCCATTTTCTCACTCGGCTGTGGACAGTGAAGAGGGAGGGTGGGAGTTAGGGCTGGCTGGGCTGTGTAGTGTAGTTTAGTGTAGTGCAGAGTAGTGTTGTGCTGTGCTGTGCTGCGCTGTGCTGCTGTTGTCCACTACTTCAAAGTCCATAGGCGCTGGCTGTGTTGTGCTGTGCTGCTGTTGTTAATAGGGGCTGTGTCCACTACTTCAAAGTCCATAGGGGCTGGCTGGACTGTGTTGTGCAGTCAGTTGTCCATAGGGGCTGTGTCCACTCCAAAGTCCTGTGCAGTGTCCCAGTCCTAAAGGGGTGCTGTAGTGTTGTCCAGGGGGTGCACTGTCCATCAGGGGTGCTCCCCCCAAGTGCTAAAAAAATAATATTTTTTTTGTGTTTGTAAATTGTGTGCGCAGTAGCCGCACGTGCATCAACAAAGTAGTGCCAAGCGTGCGCCTGTGTCATAAGTAAAGGGCCGGCTGGCTTGACCGTTAAAGGGTGCTGTAACCCCCAAAATACACTCCAGTCCAAACCAAAAAAAAAATTATTTTCTGTGTTTGTGAATTGTGTGCGCAGTAGCCGCACGTGCATCAACAAAGTAGTGCCAAGCGTGCGCCTGTGTCATAAGTAAAGGGCCGGCTGGCTTGACCGTTAAAGGGTGCTGTAACCCCCAAAGTACACTCCAGTCCAAACCAAAAAAAAAATTATTTTCAGTGTTTGTGAATTGTGTGCGCAGTAGCCGCACGTGCATCAACAAAGTAGTGCCAAGCGTGCGCCTGTGTCATAAGTAAAGGGCCGGCTGGCTTGACCGTTAAAGGGTGCTGTAACCCCCAAAGTACACTCCAGTCCAAACCAAAAAAAAAATAATTTTCTGTGTTTGTGAATTGTGTGCGCAGTAGCCGCACGTGCATCAACAAAGTAGTGCCAAGCGTGCGCCTGTGTCATAAGTAAAGGGCCGGCTGGCTTGACCGATAAAGGGTGCTGTAACCACCAAAGTACACTCCAGTCCAAACCCAAAAAAAATTATTTTCTGTGTTTGTGAATTGTGTGCGCAGTAGCCGCACGTGCATCAACAAAGTAGTGCCAAGCGTGCGCCTGTGTCATAAGTAAAGGCCCGGCTGGCTTGACCGTTAAAGGGTGCTGTAACCCCCAAAGTACACTCCAGTCCAAACCCCCAAAAAAATTATTTTCTGTGTTTGTGAATTGTGTGCGCAGTAGCCGCACGTGCATCAACAAAGTAGTGCCAAGCGTGCGCCTGTGTCATAAGTAAAGGGCCGGCTGGCTTGACCGATAAAGGGTGCTGTAACCCCCAAAGTACACTCCAGTCCAAACCCCCAAAAAATAATTTTCTGTGTTTGTGAATTGTGTGCGCAGTAGCCGCACGTGCATCAACAAAGTAGTGCCAAGCGTGCGCCTGTGTCATAAGTAAAGGGCCGGCTGGCTTGACCGTTAAAGGGTGCTGTAACCCCCAAAGTACACTCCAGTCCAAACCCAAAAAAAATAATTTTCTGTGTTTGTGAATTGTGTGCGCAGTAGCCGCACGTGCATCAACAAAGTAGTGCCAAGCGTGCACCTGTGTCATAAGGAAAGGGCCGGCTGGCTTGACCGCTAAAGGGTGCTGTAACCCCCAAAGTACACTCCAGTTCAAACCAAAAAAAAATAATTTTCTGTGTTTGTGAATTGTGTGCGCAGTAGCCGCACGTGCATCAACAAAGTAGTGCCAAGCGTGCGACTGTGTCATAAGTAAAGGGCCGGCTGGCTTGACCGTTAAAGGGTGCTGTAACCCCCAAAGTACACTCCAGTCCAAACCCCCCAAAAAATTATTTTCTGTGTTTGTGAATTGTGTGCGCAGTAGCCGCACGTGCATCAACAAAGTAGTGCCAAGCGTGCGCCTGTTTCATAAGTAAAGGCCCGGCTTGCTTGACCGTTAAAGGGTGCTGTAACCCCCAAAGTACACTCCAGTCCAAACCAAAAAAAAAATTATTTTCTGTGTTTGTGAATTGTGTGCGCAGTAGCCGCACGTGCATCAACAAAGTAGTGCCAAGCGTGCGCCTGTGTCATAAGTAAAGGGCCGGCTGGCTTGACCGTTAAACGGTGCTGTAACCCCCAAAGTACACTCCAGTCCAAACCAAAAAAAAAATAATTTTCTGTGTTTGTGAATTGTGTGCGCAGTAGCCGCACGTGCATCAACAAAGTAGTGCCAAGCGTGCGCCTGTGTCATAAGGAAAGGGCCGGCTGGCTTGACCGTTAAAGGGTGCTGTAATCCCCAAAGTACACTCCAGTCCAAACACAAAAAAAAATTATTTTCTGTGTTTGTGAATTGTGTGCGCAGTAGCCGCACGTGCATCAACAAAGTAGTGCCAAGCGTGCGCCTGTGTCATAAGGAAAGGGCCGGCTGGCTTGACCGTTAAAGGGTGCTGTAACCCCCAAAGTACACTCCAGTCCAAACCAAAAAAAAAATAAATTTCTGTGTTTGTGAATTGTGTGCGCAGTAGCCACACGTGCATCAACAAAGGAGCAGCGCCAAGCGTGCGCCTGTGTCCCATAAGTAAAGAGCCGGCTGGCTCATTTCTTAAAGGCTGGTGTAACCCACAAAGTGCACTACTCTCCAGCAAAAATAAAAAAATATTTTCTGTGTTTAGCCGCACGTATATATCAAATCGATATAACATAAATGGAGGACCAAACTTTCTCCGATAAAAATAAAATAGAGAAAGATCAAGAACCACTTCCTCCTAGTGCTGAAGCTGCTGCCACTAGTCATGACATAGACGATAACATGCCATCAACGTCGTCTGCCAAGGCCGATGCCCAATGTCATAATAGAGGCACATACAATCCCAAATGACAAAGTTCAGGAAAATGATCTTGAAAAAAACATTTAAATCAGCTGAAGAGAAACGTAAACTTGCCAATATGCCATTTACGACACGGAGTGGCAAGGAACGGCTAAGGTCGATCCCTAGTATGTTCATGACTAGTGGTTCAGCTTCACATGACGATGGAAGCCCTCCTCCCACTAAAAAAATCAAACGAGTTAAGCTGGCAAAAGCACAGCGAAGAACTGTGCTTTTTAAGAAGATATCACAAATCCCCAAGGAGAGTCCAAGTGTGGTGGTGGTTGCGATGCCTGACCTTCCCAGCACTGGACGGGAAGAGGTGGCTCTTTCCACCTTTTGCACGCCCCCTGCAAGTGCTGAAAGGAGCACCCACAGTCCACTTGCTGATATGCAAATTGAAGATGTCACTGTTGAAGTACAACAGGATGAGGATACTGGTGTAGCTGGCGCTGAGGAGGAAGTTGGCGAGGAGGATTCTGATGGTGATGTGGTTTGTTTAAATCAGGCTCCGGGGGAGACAGTTGTTGTCCGTGGGATGAAAAAGCCCATCACGGTCATGCCTGGGCAGAAGACCAAACATTCCACCTCTTTGGTCTGGCAATATTTCTATCCAAATCCGGACAACAACTGTCTTGCCATATGTACCATATGTAAAGGTGAAATAAGTAGGGGTAGGGACGTCAACCACCTAGGAACATCCTCCCTTATACGGCACCTGCAGCGCGTTCATAAAAAGTTGCTGTCAAGTTCAGAAACTTTGGATAAGACCGTAAGCAGTCCAGGGACACCTAAATCCCGTTGTCCTGTTGTATCCAAGCGCCTGCAAACCACACCGTCAACTCCCTCCTCGTCAATTTCCTCCTTAGTCAGGATCAGAAGTAGTCCTGCAAGCCATGTCATTGGCATGACTGACTCTCCTATCCGGGATTCCTCCGGAGGATCCTGCATTGCTACGCCTACTGCTGCCGCTGCTGCTGTTGCTGCTGCTGGGAGTCGTTCATCATCCCAGAGAGGAAGTAGGAACACCACTACTTTTACTAAACAATTGACCCTCCAACAGTCCTTAGCGAAGAGGATGAAGTACGACAGCAGTCATCCTGAAGCAAAACGTATAACTGAGGCCTTGACTGCTATGTTGGTGTTAGATGTGCGTCCGGTATCCGCCATTAGTGCAGTGGGATTTAGACAATTGATGGAGGTAGTGTGTCCCCGGTTCCAAATCCCGTCTAGATTCCACTTCACTAGGCAGGCGATACCGAGACTGTACAGAAACGTCAGAAAAAGTGTCCTCAGTGTCCTGAAAAATGCCGTTGTACACAATGTCCACTTAACCACGGACATGTGGACAAGTGGAACAGGGCAGACTAAGGACTATATGACTGTGACAGCCCACTGGGTAGATGTATCACCTTACGCAGCAACAGCAGCAGCATCACCAGTAGCAGCATCTCAGAAACGCCAGCTCGTTCCAAGGCAGGCTACGCTGTGTATCACCAGTTTCAGTAAGAGGCACACCGCCAACAACCTCCTAGAGAAACTGAGGGAAATCATCGCCCAGTGGCTTACCCCACTTAGACTCTCCTGGGGATTTGTGATATCTGACAACGCCACCAATATTGTGCGGGCATTACATCTGGGTGGCCCGAAAAATTTCTGGCCACTTTCGCCATTCAGCTACTGCGTGCCGAAGACTGGAGCGCCAGCAAACACTCTTGAACCTGCCCCGCCTTCACCTGAAGCAAGAGGTTGTGATGCGGTGGAACTCAACCCTCTATATGCTTCAGAGGATGGAGGAGCAGCAAAAGGCCATACAAGCCTATACATCCACCTATGACATAGGCAAAGGAGGGGGTATGCACCTGACTCAAGCGCAGTGGAGAATGATTTCCGTGTTGTGCAAAGTTCTCCGGCCCTTCGAACTTGCCACACGTGAAGTCAGTTCAGACACTGCCAGCTTGAGTCAGGTCATTCCCCTCATCAGGCTTTTGCAGAAGCAGCTGGAGAAAGTGAAGGAGGAGCTAAGACGGAGCGATTCCGCTCGTCATGTGGGACTTGTGGATGAAGCCCTTCATTCGCTTTGCCAGGATTCCAGGGTGGTCAATCTGTTGAAATCAGACCACTACAATTTGGCCACAGTGCTCGATCCTAGGTTTAAAGCCTATTGGGTGTCTCTCTTTCCGGCCGACACAAGCCTGCAGAGGTGCAAAGACCTGCTGGTGAACACACTGTCAGCTGAAGCGGAACGTGACACGTCAACAGCTCCTTCTTCATTTTCTCCCGCAACTGGGGCTGCCAGGAAAAAACTTAGGTATCCTAAGCAACCCGCTGGCGGTGTTGCAGGGCTGGCAGGACCAAGTTTGGACATCTGGTCCGGACTGAAGGACCTGGCAACAATTTCTGACATGTCTACTGTCACTGCATATGATACTGTCACCATTGACAGAATGGTGGAGGATTATATCGGTGACAGCATCCAAGTAGGCATGTCAGACAGTCCATACCTGTACTGGCAGGAAAAAGAGGCAATTTGGAGGCCCCTGTACAAACTGACTCTATTTTACCTGAGTTGCCCCCCCTCCAGTGTGTACTCCGAAAGAGTGTTTAGTGCAGCCGGGAACCTTGTCAGCGAAAGGCGTAGGAGGTTGCTTCCACAGAATGTGGAGAAGATGATGTTCATCAAAATGAATTATCAGCTCTTCCAGGGAGACCAGCCTCCAGAACGTACAGAGGGACCTGTGGTGGTGGATTCAAGTGGGGACGAGTTAATACTTTGTGAGGATGAGGATGTACACACTGAAGAGGGTGAGGAATCGGTGGATGAGGAGGATGAGGATGACATCTTGCCTCCGTAGAGCCAGTTTGTGCAGGGACAGATTAATTGCCAGCTTGTTTTGTGGGGGCCCAAACGAACCAATCATTTCAGCCACAGTTGTGTGGCAGACCCTGGCGCTGAAATTATTGGTTTGTTAAAGTGTGCATGTCCTGTTTATACAACATAAGGGTGGGTCGGAGGGCCCAAGGACAATTCCATCTTGCACCTCTTTTTTTTCTTTGCATTATGTACAGTTTGGGGCCTAGTTTTTCAAACTGCCATCCTGTCTGCCACTGCAGTATCACGCCTAGATGGGTCACGTGTTTGTGCCGCCCACTTGTGTCGCTTAGCATAGTCATCCAGCTACCTCGGTGCAACCTTTTGGACATAAAAACACTATTGTGAGGTGTGAGGTGTTCAGAATAGACTGGAAATGAGTGGAAATTAAGGTTATTGAGGTTAATAATAGCATAGGAGCAGAAAAACCTACAAATTCTGTGATTTTAGCTGTTTTTATGCTTTTTTTCAAAAAAATACAGATCCAAAACACAAAACCCAGAACCCAAAACACGGAAGGGTGGTTTTGGCAAAACCAATCCAGATCCAAAACACGAAGAAAGATCCAGATCCAAAACCAAAACACAAAACACGAAAAGTGGCCAGTGCACACCCCTAGTTTAAAGTCTATTTCCTGGTGATTTTGATTTGATTTTCAGTCCATTTTGCCTTTAGCTTCTAAATACCTGATTTTCAAAATGGACAGAAAATAGACTGAAAATAACCTGAAAATCAAAATTGACTGTTAGTAAATATACCCAGTGGTGTAAGTTGATATATTGCATAGTAAGGACAGGTTGGTGTCCGTCTTGTGGAGTTTACATTGGGGTTATGTATGGATTTGTTAAGGATGGGTTAGGGTCCATCTTAAAAGCTTGGTTATGATTGAACAGCGAAAAGTCCATGCTGGACTTTTTGCTCCACATCAGAGATTTTCCTGGGATAAAGTATCGGGCACGTGCCCGCTTTATAAACGTAGTCAATTTAAAATCAGCGAAAACGGGACCCGGCGAATTGGGAGCTACTAAGAAAAAAAATGGGAATTTTTGGGAATTAATTGTAGGACCCCCTAAAGATGTCCAGACATGGGGGATAACTATGGGTACCCCTGTTTTTGCTTGCAAAAGAAAGTCAGGATTTTAAATAGCCACGGCAGGTGTTTTTTCCCGACATTGAAGAAGTGATGCAGAAGAGCACTTAAGTTTTTTTGTTTTTGTTTTTTTAAGTGGTCCCATCAAATTTGGGGTACATGAAAATGGGTACTAGCATATTTTTAAGTCCCTAAAGTAATTTTTTAAAAGTTCTGCAAAAATGCACCTGCCGCTAATAGCCTATTCTAGAAAACACCTGCCGCATATTTGCAGAACACCCCTGAACCTATTTCCCTATTTTAAACACTGTTTTAACTTTTTTTTTTCACCCCAAATTTTTCATTCATTTTTTTGGGGTGTCCCTATTTTTTTAAAAACTTTTTTTGACACAGTTTATTTTTAAATGACATTCCCAGGGGTGCAGGCTATTTTTTTGAAGCCTGCAGCCCTAAACCCCAATTCTGCACTTTTTTTCGCCATATAAAACATGGTGAAAACTTATCCCTGTTTTTTTTCAAAGACTTTTCGAACCTGCGAAAAGTCTTTGAAATTGAATATGGGGATAACTGAAACATGCGAAAATGACGTTATCGGCGATAATTTATCGCCGATTTCGACTTTTTGCAGCCTAATTGAATACCCCCCTCAGTCTGGAGCTGGTTAGGTTACAGAGTAGGGTGGCAATGCTACAACATTGTATCCTTGCTGTGGCGGGAAAAGACGGATGCTTTGGTGAATTTGCTATATCACATTAGCTCTCCTCACAAATGACTCTGAATTTTAGGACCAGGAAACTTGACTTCACCCATCTGGGCGAATGAATGTGTATGGAGGAAAGTTGATTGTGTATGGTATGTGTGTTGTTGTTTTTGCTTTGTCCACCACCATACTAACATCTTAATTTAATTTAATCAAAATGTGAAAATAAATTTGACCAATTTTTATATGCCAGCTCCAGTTCCAGTCATGTGTCGTTATTTATATATATAAGGCTTGGTGTGTTGCAGAATTTATTAAAGGGGTAATGAGAGACTTCAGTTAAGGAGTTTAGCTCTTTATAGTAAAAGTTCCACCAGCAGACATCCAGACAATACAATAGAACACAAGCCAGAAAGCATTTTTAAGGCAATTACAATATACAATTCTAGCCACTGAAACAGCTTCTCCTGCCAATTTTCCAACCGGTCGCTATCAGGTGGAATTACTTACTATAGAGCAATTTAGGTTCTGTTCCACTATTTATTATCTTAGTTTAAAAAGACAAAAGCTGCATCTTTCCCATCACAATAGATATTTTGGGGGATTGTAAAAAGATTTTCCTCCATCTTGAAGGGAGTTGTAGTGACAGTTTGCTGAATCTCATTATTATATTCATTACTGCTAACATGAGGACGTCGTGATCACAATGACACGTTTTTCCTCTGGCATAATTCCTGTTCTTGCTTTACAATTGTCTGAAGAGTTTGTGTTTCCTGGCAATGTGCGGGCAAGGTTCGTTATCAGAGGCTTGATATTACAAATCCCACAGAATTTTTACACCAAGGCAGGTATCCACTTATAAATATACAAACGAGAGCACGATTATGACATTGCTGTCGTGCTCTCATTTGTATATCTAGTGATGTGCCTAGACTGAACGTTCACTCGTTCAGTCCAGGCACATCCCTCATCCCCGCACATGCTGAACCTGACGAGATTGCCAGGTTGACCTGCATGTACGGGCGATGTCGGATGTCGGAAGCGACCAGCGGGTACGCGCATCGCTGGTCGCTTCTGACCAAAACATGCCCGATGCATGCAAGATTTGCAAGCGATTGCACGATAACGACGTTGTTATCGTGCAATCGCTTGGTTAAATTACTAAGTGGATACCCCCTTTAAGTGTAACTCGCAACCATCCCAATTTTGGCTGAACGTTCCACTGGTCCCGATTTGCAGGAGGTTGGGTGGTATTTCCCATGCCTCACAACTGCATCCAGTCATGCCGCAATGACAGCTGCTTTTCAGCAAAACGTAGGGTATACTGACTGTGGCCATGTCCTAAATGAGGTAGTGACCCCCCCTCCCCCTTCCCCCAGCTTCCTACAGCCATGCTCTAATGTCAAAGCCACCAACTTTGGTCGGCGTGCTGCATAGGCATTAATGACAATTGGCAGAAACGATTGATTGATTTTCTAGGCCCTACTTACAGATAATTAATCTGACAGCATTAGCTCTTCAATCTTCATATAAGATAATAATATACAGTAACAGTATAAGCTTCTTCTAGTAAGCCATTGACAGCGAAGCAGACAAACTGTTCTCATATGAGACAGCAGCCTAGCAGAAGGAGGGTTAGGGTTAAGGTGAGACTGCTCATCACTGGAACTGCTCCATCACAGTCAGAATGCCGGACCCAGAGAACACCCCTGGAGCAGCCGGAGATCCACTTCCAGGTATGTCAGTGTTGCATTGAGACACACTGTTTTGTCGACATTTTAATGATGTCAACAATTCATCAGTGTCAGCATGAATGCCAGCATGCCAAGCATTTTGACATGCTGCATGACCATGTCGACCTTCTCCTGTCAATGAATGTCGACAAAATATACCCAACCCATTTATATGCCTGTTATAGTCCAGGGGTTTCTCTGGGTTCCTCAGTCTCAGACATTCCTTTCTTCCTTAGCCCCAAACCCACTTCTTTCCTTGTGTGGAGCCAGCGGGGGGCTGACAGTTGGCATCCTTTGCTTCTACTGTCAGACTGGGAGTGTAGCATTGGGCTGTGACGCCATAGCCCTACACCCCTTTCTGAACCCATCAGCAACTTGGAAGAGCAGCTACAAGGTGGTGCTTATACAAGAAATTATTTGGATATTGCAGAGAAAATTAAAACACTGAATAAATGACATTATGTGACTACACATTGAGAATACGTTCTTTGGCCTAATCACCTAATAGCCATAGCCATATATACATTGGGTGGAGGGTGTGCAGAGCACATGGGCCCACAACGCACACCCTGCACACCCATACATTATATGGCGGCCATTTTCCCAAAGATCTGCTCATGCACATTAGAAAACCCCCATCGGGAACATGGTACAGGCACCATGTTTCCGGAGACAGTGTACATTGGACAGTCTTGGCCATCTATAGTAGTCAGTGGTTTACCACCAAAGCACAGTTGGTCTAAGTCAGCCAACTATGCTGACAAAGGTGAAGGTATCAAACCTTCTAAAGAGGACAAGTGTAGGTGTTACCTATTGCATCCAATCAGCATCTAGCTATCATTTATCAAATACATTCTCTAAAATTATAGATAGAATATGATTAGTTGCTATGGGCAACTTCTAAACTTCTCATATTTAGAAGGTTTGACACATCTCCCCCAAAATCACTCTGCGCTCCCTCCCTTTACACCACTTCTGAGACCAGATTTTTACCCAATTCATTCTAACCAGCCCTTGAGTCTCCTGCTAGTATCTATCATTTGTGTGAAATTGTAAGTGTAAGTGTGGTAGTGTATGTCACTCTCTGCAATTCTTCTAGTTGCACATCTCTACAGAACATGTATGGTTCTTGATCACTAAATGCTAAAAATAAGAAACACAAACATCTGCAGATCTTTGAAATGATGGACTGCTGAGGTTGTAAAATACCTAACATAATGAAAAAAGTCATACATACAGACTATATTGCTTTAAACTTTTGAACTTTTTCTGAACTCTTCACAAAAAAGTGAATTAAAGAAAAAGTATTTTTATTTATGCAGAATTTTCTGGAAAATATATTAGGGGGGACTGTGGGTTTATGAAAACTGATGCCCAGGACCAATGTACAGTAAATCTTAGCAATCCATCATATACGGTCATTTTTCTAGTCCAACTTAAGCTGGCCATAGTCAGCAAGGATCGCAAGTACAAAAACGCACGCACCCGGCCGATTGTTGCCTTCTGCACATGCGTATGCATCGCAGTGCGTACGCGAACCAGCTGCTGAGTGACTACGCAGACCCATCACAGAGTGATTGACAGGAAGTACCAATTGGGGGTGGTCATGGGGGCTTGGTCGGAGAAACACAGGTGTGCCAGTGCGTTTGAACGCCGTTTCAGGGGTGTGCATAAATCAGGCTTGCCTACCCTCCCGATTTGGCCGGGAGCCTCCCGATTTTCGGGTGCCGCTCCCGGCCCCCCGGAAAGGCAGGCAAGCCTCCCGGAAGCTTGCGACCCTCCCTACCTCCCCCCTGAAAAACGGAAACCCCCGCAGCGGGGGGCCCGGTGACGCAATTCGCGCAGAATCGCGTCATCGTGGCCCCGCCCCCTGCTTCACAATGTTGAAAATAACAGCATTGTGAAGAGGGGGCGGAGTCACGATGACGTGATCGTGCGGCCCCGCCACCGTCCCCGCCCCCAGTGTGCCACCAAATGGCCGCCCCCGGCTCCGCCCCCAATGGCCGGCCCCGCCCCCTGCTATTAGCCGACAATCAGCTCCCTCCCGGAAGGCTGGAGCTGATTGTCGGCAAGTATGGCATAAATTAGCCACAGCATCGGCATACACAGCCTGAGCTCTAGCTGCATACAGGAAGTTGAGCAATTTCTGGGTAAGTGCTGACCTGCCTTAATTGTGCGTGAGGCTCCGATGGTACTGGATGGTACCGATGTTTTCGCAGCCTTGCAAGGTAATACGGATGTGAGTAAAGGGAAGTAGGCGTCTTTATGTTGTGCTGTGGCGGCATTGCGATTGCAGTCACTTGCATAATTTCATAGCAGAACTGCGTTCGCACTTGCTTCCACGATCGCATCAGAGATCCTTGCTGAATCAGGCCCAATATTCACTCCAATCCGACAGTTCTGAGCGATTATCTCTCAGTGTATGTACAATAATCATTCAACACTGAAAACGGCAGAAAAATGGCCATGATTGTTTGAATTGATTTTCAACCATGTTCAGTCGTCCAGACCATCGTTCTGATGGTTTTATTAAGTGTAATTACGCTCATGCATCATTCACCGTAAGGTGGCACTGGTAAATCATTTAAATAAATCTGCCCATTGTACCAGTTGGTTAGATCGTGTGCTTCCCCGTTAAGTGGTTGGTCAGCACACAATATTGAAAGCTGTCATCTGTTTGTTTGCCATGGGCAGGGCCGGCGCTTCCATTAGGCAGCTGCCTAAGGGCGCTGGGACCTGGGGGGGGGGCAACATGCTGATGAGGGGGAGAGGGGGCATGGTCTTGACTCTCCCGGAAGCCAGTATTGCCGCCTCAGAGACCTTTTGAAACTTGCTTACCCCAGAGGCGAGCGCCAAACTACAGCCACACCCTAGATAATGCATGACACAAGATCCGACATCCAAGACTAGCTGAAGCTTCATGTGTATGTATGTGTAACTGTATATATATAATATATGTGTATATTTATATATATATATTAGGGGTGAGCGGGTTCGGATTTCTGAAATCCGAACCCCCCCGATCCCCCCCGATCCGAGTCCGATCCGAGTCAGGCTCGACTTTTCCCGCCTGACTCGGATCTGAAATCGAGGCAAAACGTCATCATCCCGCCTTCCGAGTCTCGCGGGTTTTGGATCCTATATAAGGTACCCGCGTCGGCGCCATTTTCTCACTCGGCTGTGGACAGTGAAGAGGGAGGGTGGGAGTTAGGGCTGGCTGGGCTGGGCTGTGTAGTGTAGTGTAGTGTAGTGCTGCTGTTGTCCACTACTTCAAAGTCCATAGGGGCTGGCTGGGTTGTGTTGTGCAGTCAGTTCACCATAGGGGCTGTGTCCACTCCAAAGTCCTGTGCAGTGTCCCAGTCCTAAAGGGGTGCTGTAGTGTTGTCCAGGGGGTGCTCTGTCCATCAGGGGTGCTCCCCCCAAGTGCTAAAAAAATTATATATTTTCTGTGTTTGTGAATTGTGTGCGCAGTAGCCGCACGTGCATCAACAAAGTAGTGCCAAGCGTGCGCCTGTGTCATAAGTAAAGGGCCGGCTGGCTTGACCGTTAAAGGGTGCTGTAACCACCAAAGTACACTCAAGTCCAAACCAAAAAAAAAATTATTTTCTGTGTTTGTGAATTGTGTGCGCAGTAGCCGCACGTGCATCAACAAAGTAGTGCCAAGCGTGCGCCTGTGTCATAAGTAAAGGGCCGGCTGGCTTGACCGATAAAGGGTGCTGTAACCCCCAAAGTACACTCCAGTCCAAACCAAAAAAAAAATTATTTTCTGTGTTTGTGAATTGTGTGCGCAGTAGCCGCACGTGCATCAACAAAGTAGTGCCAAGTGTGCGCCTGTGTCATAAGTAAAGGGCCGGCTGGCTTGACCGTTAAAGGGTGCTGTAACCCCCAAAGTACACTCCAGTCCAAACCAAAAAAAAAATTATTTTCTGTGTTTGTGAATTGTGTGCGCAGTAGCCGCACGTGCATCAACAAAGTAGTGCCAAGCGTGCGCATGTGTCATAAGTAAAGGGCCGGCTGGCTTGACCGTTAAAGGGTGCTGTAACCCCCAAAGTACACTCCAGTCCAAACCAAAAAAAAATTATTTTCTGTGATTGTGAATTGTGTGCGCAGTAGCCGCACGTGCATCAACAAAGTAGTGCCAAGCGTGCGCCTGTGTCATAAGTAAAGGGCCGGCTGGCTTGACCGTTAAAGGGTGCTGTAACCCCCAAAGTACACTCCAGTCCAAACCAAAAAAAAAATAATTTTCTGTGTTTGTGAATTGTGTGCGCAGTAGCCGCACGTGCATCAACAAAGTAGTGCCAAGCGTGCGCCTGTGTCATAAGTAAAGGGCCGGCTGGCTTGACCGTTAAAGGGTGCTGTAACCCCCAAAGTACACTCCAGTCCAAACCAAAAAAAAATATATTTTCTGTGTTTGTGAATTGTGTGCGCAGTAGCCGCACGTGCATCAACAAAGTAGTGCCAAGCGTGCGCCTGTGTCATAAGTAAAGGGCCGGCTTGCTTGACCGTTAAAGGGTGCTGTAACCCCCAAAGTACACTCCAGTCCAAACCAAAAAAAAATTATTTTCTGTGTTTGTGAATTGTATGCGCAGTAGCTGCACGTGCATCAACAAAGTAGTGCCAAGCGTGCGCCTGTGTCATAAGTAAAGGGCCGGCTGGCTTGACCGGTAAAGGGTGCTGTAACCCCCAAAGTACACTCCAGTTCAAACCAAAAAAATATATATTTTCTGTGTTTGTGAATTGTGTGCGCAGTAGCCGCACGTGCATCAACAAAGTAGTGCCAAGCTTGCGCCTGTGTCATAAGTTAAGGGCCGGCTGGCTTGACCGTTAAAGGGTGCTGTAACCTCCAAAGTACACTCCAAACCAAAAAAAAAAATATTTTCTGTGTTTGTGAATTGTGTGCGCAGTAGCCACACGTGCATCAACAAAGGAGCAGCGCCAAGCGTGCGCCTGTGTCCCATAAGTAAAGAGCCGGCTGGCTCATTTCTTAAAGGCTGGTGTAACCCACAAAGTGCACTACTCTCCAGCAAAAATAAAAAAATATTTTCTGAGTTTAGCCGCACGTATATATCAAATCGATATAACATAAATGGAGGACCAAACTTTCTCCGATAAAAATAAAATAGAGAAAGATCAAGAACCACTTCCTCCTAGTGCTGAAGCTGCTGCCACTAGTCATGACATAGACGATAACATGCCATCAACGTCGTCTGCCAAGGCCGATGCCCAATGTCATAATAGAGGGCACATACAATCCCAAATGACAAAGTTCAGGAAAATGACCTTGAAAAAAACATTTAAATCAGCTGAAGAGAAACGTAAACTTGCCAATATGCCATTTACGACACGGAGTGGCAAGGAACGGCTAAGGTCGATCCCTAGTATGTTCATGACTAGTGGTTCAGCTTCACATGACGATGGAAGCCCTCCTCCCACTAAAAAAATCAAACGAGTTAAGCTGGCAAAAGCACAGCGAAGAACTGTGCTTTCTAAGAAGATATCACAAATCCCCAAGGAGAGTCCAAGTGTGGTGGTGGTTGCGATGCCTGACCTTCCCAGCACTGGACGGGAAGAGGTGGCTCTTTCCACCATTTGCACGCCCCCTGCAAGTGCTGAAAGGAGCACCCACAGTCCACTTGCTGATATGCAAATTGAAGATGTCACTGTTGAAGTACAACAGAATGAGGATACTGGTGTAGCTGGCGCTGAGGAGGAAGTTGGCGAGGAGGATTCTGATGGTGATGTGGTTTGTTTAAATCTGGCTCCGGGGGAGACAGTTGTTGTCCGTGGGATGAAAAAGCCCATCACGGTCATGCCTGGGCAGAAGACCAAACATTCCACCTCTTTGGTCTGGCAATATTTCTATCCAAATCCGGACAACAACTGTCTTGCCATATGTACCAAATGTAAAGGTGAAATAAGTAGGGGTAGGGACGTCAACCACCTAGGAACATCCTCCCTTATACGGCACCTGCAGCGCGTTCTTAAAAAGTTACTGTCAAGTTCAGAAACTTTGGCTAAGACCGTAAGCAGTCCAGGGACACCTAAATCCCGTTGTCCTGTTGTATCCAAGCGCCTGCAAACCACACCGTCAACTCCCTCCTCATCAATTTCCTCCTTAGTCAGGATCGGAAGTAGTCCAGCAGGCCATGTCACTGGCATGACTGACTCTCCTATCCGGGATTCCTCCGGAGGATCCTGCATTGCTACGCCTACTGCTGCCGCTGCTGCTGTTGCTGCTGCTGGGAGTCGTTCATCATCCCAGAGAGGAAGTAGGAACACCACTACTTTTATTAAACAATTGACCCTCCAACAGTCCTTAGCGAGGAGGATGAAGTACGACAGCAGTCATCCTGAAGCAAAACGTATAACTGAGGCCTTGACTGCTATGTTGGTGTTAGACGTGCGTCCGGTATCCGCCATTAGTGCAGTGGGATTTAGACAATTGATGGAGGTAGTGTGTCCCCGGTTCCAAATCCTGTCTAGATTCCACTTCACTAGGCAGGCGATACCGAGACTGTACAGAAACATCAGAAAAAGTGTCCTCAGTGTCCTGAAAAATGCCGTTGTACACAATTTCCACTTAACCACGGACATGTGGACAAGTGGAACAGGGCAGACTAAGGACTATATGACTGTGACAGCCCACTGGGTAGATGTAGCACCTTATGCAGCAACAGCAGCAGCGTCACCAGTAGCAGCATCTCAGAAACGCCAGCTCGTTCCAAGGCAGGCTACGCTGTGTATCACCGGTTTCAGTAAGAGGCACACCGCCGACAACCTCTTAGAGAAACTGAGGGAAATCATCGCCCAGTGGCTTACCCCACTTAGACTCTCCTGGGGATTTGTGATATCTGACAACGCCACCAATATTGTGCGGGCATTACATCTGGGCAAATTCCAGCACGTCCCATGTTTTGCTCACACAATAAACTTGGTGGTGCAGAATTTTCTGAAAAGCGACAGGGGCGTGCAGGAGACACTTTGGGTGGCCCGAAAAATTTCTGGCCACTTTCGCCATTCAGCGACTGCGTGCCGAAGACTGGAGCGCCAGCAAACACTCTTGAACCTGCCCCGCCATCACCTGAAGCAAGAGGTTGTGACGCGGTGGAACTCAACCCTCTATATGCTTCAGAGGATGGAGGAGCAGCAAAAGGCCATACAAGCCTATACATCCACCTATGACATAGGCAAAGGAGGGGGTATGCACCTGACTCAAGCGCAGTGGAGAATGATTTCCGTGTTGTGCAAGGTTCTCCAGCCCTTCGAACTTGCCACACGTGAAGTCAGTTCAGACACTGCCAGCTTAAGTCAGGTCATTCCCCTCATCAGGCTTTTGCAGAAGCAGCTGGAGAAAGTGAAGGAGGAGCTAAGACGGAGCGATTCCGCTCGGCATGTGGGACTTGTGGATGAAGCCCTTCATTCGCTTTGCCAGGATTCCAGGGTGGTCAATCTGTTGAAATCAGACCACTACATTTTGGCCACCGTGCTCGATCCTAGGTTTAAAGCTTATGTGGTGTCTCTCTTTCCGGCCGACACAAGCCTGCAGAGGTGCAAAGACCTGCTGGTGAACACACTGTCAGCTGAAGCGGAACGTGACACGTCAACAGCTCCTTCTTCATTTTCTCCTGCAACTGGGGCTGCCAGGAAAAAACTAAGGTATCCTAAGCAACCCGCTGGCGGTAATGCAGGGCAGGCAGGACCAAGTTTGGACATCTGGTCCGGACTGAAGGACCTGGCAACAATTTCTGACATGTCTACTGTCACTGCATATGATACTGTCACCATTGACAGAATGGTGGAGGAGTACATCGGTGACAGCATCCAAGTAGGCATGTCAGACAGTCCATACCTGTACTGGCAGGAAAAAGAGGCAATTTGGAGGCCCCTGTACAAACTGGCTCTATTTTACCTGAGTTGCCCCCCCTCCAGTGTGTACTCCGAAAGAGTGTTTAGTGCAGCCGGGAACCTTGTCAGCGAAAGGCGTAGGAGGTTGCTTCCACAGAATGTGGAGAAGATGATGTTCATCAAAATGAATTATCAGCTCTTCCAGGGAGACCAGCCTCCAGAACGTACAGAGGGACCTGTGGTGGTGGATTCAAGTGGGGACGAGTTAATACTTTGTGAGGATGAGGATGTACACACTGAAGAGGGTGAGGAATCAGTGGATGAGGAGGATGAGGATGACATCTTGCCTCCGTAGAGCCAGTTTGTGCATGGACAGATTAATTGCCAGCTTGTTTTGTGGGGGCCCAAACGAACCAATCATTTCAGCCACAGTTGTGTGGCAGACCCTGGCGCTGAAATGATTGGTTTGTTAAAGTGTGCATGTCCTGTTTATACAACATAAGGGTGGGTGGGAGGGCCCAAGGACAATTCCATCTTGCACCTCTTTTTTTTCTTTGCATTATGTACAGTCTGGGGCCTAGTTTTTCAAACTGCCATCCTGTCTGCCACTGCAGTATCACGCCTAGATGGGTCACGTGTTTGTGCCGCCCACTCGTGTCGCTTAGCATAGTCATCCAGCTACCTCGGTGCAACCTTTTGGACATAAAAACACTATTGTGAGGTATGAGGTGTTCAGAATAGACTGGAAATGAGTGGAAATTAAGGTTATTGAGGTTAATAATAGCATAGGAGTAGAAAAACCTACAAATTCTGAGATTTTAGCTGTTTTTATGCTTTTTTTCAAAAAAATACAGATCCAAAACACAAAACCCAGAACCCAAAACACGAAAGGGTGGTTTTGGCAAAACCAATCCAGATCCAAAACACGAAGAAAGATCCAGATCCAAAACCAAAACACAAAACACGAAAAGTGGCCGGTGCACACCCCTAATATATATATATATATATATATATATATATAAAATTATTATTATCAGTTATTTATATAGCTCATACATATTCTGCAGCACTTTACAGAGAGTATATTTGGCCATTCACATCATTCCCAGCCCCAGTGGCGCTTACACTCTATATTCCCTACCACATGCGCACACACACTAGGGTTAATTTTTGTGGGGAACCAATTAACCTACCATTATATTTTTGGAGTGTGGGAAGAAACCAGAGCACCCAGAGGAAACCCACGCTAGCACAGGGAGAATATACAAACTCTACACAGTTAGGGCCGTGGTGGGAATTGGACCCACAACCTCATTGCTGTGAGGCAGTAACGCTAACCATTACACCGTCTGTACTGCCCTATATGCTATATATGATTCTTCCTTACGGCATGTGTCTATTGGGTCACAGCTTACCACCTCCAATTTAAACACCATGGTGCTTATATAGGTTAAAGCATATATATTTTTAGCTGCACATTGTGCGTTTTTGTACTGCACAATGGCACAAGATACTGTTACACCTCAATGCCTTTGTAGAATCAGACGCATTTTACACTTACTTACTTACACTTAGAGAGGCAGAAGGGGCAGTGGACAGGGTAAGAAGCATTGGCCAAGTACAGAAAGTGTGTTTATGCAATGTATCCCAGGCAGACAACAATAAAGAGATGTGCCCAGCTATGCAGGATACACAATATGTCCCCTACTTCAGGTGCATTTTATGCCTGCAATTTTTGCCCATAATGTGTCCCAATCTCATTGAGCCACTATGTATTCTCATAGGCAAACGCAGGGGGGGTTTCCGTCTGCCTGGAAACCCCCCTCCCCAACCCACACCATAACCACAATAGAAATAGTAATATAATAGAATTTTATTGGCGCTGCATGTTCTTCTCAGTATCACAAATGAAATAAATAGCACCACCTGTGGATCTTTTAACATGTATCAGCCAGTAATATATAACCTGTGCACACTAGAAGATCTGGAAAACATGCACTGTTAGAGATGCACTGCTATAGAGCCCAATATGTACATTTATGTCCAGGGCAGTGCTAGGTTCTTCTGCTGCTCCTCCAGGCTCCCGGACTTGCTCCAATAGTCTGGAATGGTGCCCGCATCTAAAATAAATACATTCAGCTCAGGCAGGATGGCCCTACTGATGCATATAATGGCTTACTGTGATTGCTGGTCCTGTGTATGCTGGAATTATGATACACAATATACTTTGTATGACGCATATTAAAGCTGGTTAAGTGTTAATTCTACCCTCCTTATGGACTGGCCACATTCGCTCTAAAATCAAGCATTTGGAAACCCCCCTCTAGAAATCCTGCGTTTGCCACTGATTCATATACTGTAAGTGATACAGTCACCTCAGATAGACCATCGTTTCCAGCTCCAGGGGCAGTTCTTTCATTCTAGTAAAAGCAGGGACTGAGAAGAGCTTGCAGGACAGGAGAAATGAGAAGGTACAGTGTTCCACTAACACAGAACAAGAGACAATAATGAGACTTTCATATAATGTGAAGAACAAGAAGTGGTACTATGGAATGTAAATAAAAATCCATTGTCATAGCACTTTGTGGTGTTTGTACTGGAGAGTTTGGGAGTTAGAGGGGTGTTCTTAACACAACACTACTGATTTATGATTACCCCAAAATCCTTTTTGAGTCAAATCGGCCTCAAAACTTAAAATTATTTAAAAAAAAAATCTTTTTCTATCAATGAATCAAACCGATTCGCTGGATTCCAATACTGATTCACCACCCTGCTTGATCCCTCCTGTAATCTCGGTGGAAAGCAAAGCATTGTAAAAAAAAAAATACACTCACTGATGTCACATTATATTGCTCGGGTATTTGGCCACCCTTCAAATTCATTGTAGTAATTGTGATTATCCCCAGTCAGTGTGTATCATACATGCCAACTTTCTGGCAGCCCTTTCCGGGAGGGGGCTGCCAGATCGGTCCAGCAGGGAGGGTGCGGGCGGCTGTAATGGGCGGAGCAGGGGCATGTCTGCGTGTTTGCGTCATCGCGGCCCCGCCCCACGCTTTATAATGACAATATTACCAGCATTACAAAGCAGGGGGCAGGGTTACAATGATGCAATTTAGCGCAAATCACGTCATCGTCAATTGAACCGCCCATTTTTACATGCGGTTGTGGGGAAGGTTGCGGGAGGCGCGGGAGACTTGCCTGCTCTTGTGGGGTGTCGGGAGCAGCACACGATTATTGGGAGGCTGCCGGCAGTCCCGGGAGAGTAGGCATAAGTATGGTGTATATACACTTGGTGATCAGGGACAGAAAATAGCAAAACTAAGATAGGGTCACAGCTATGCCTTGGGAAGTGCTGCGGGTGCCATCGGTGGTGCAGGGGCCTCCTCCCTCACCTCAGGGCTCCATAGCCTCTGCAGACCCTGCGCCCATGGTGGTTCCGCCACTTCCAGTAATATCACTAATGCGGTTATTGTCTGGATATTTTTATACATCTATAGCTTATGGAGCCAATAGAAATGACAGAAAGAACTGGGTTTTTATACCAGATAAGTGTGTAGTAAAAAATATACTAGGGGTGTGCACCGGCCACTTTTCGTGTTTTGTGTTTTGGTTTTGGATCTGGATCTTTCTTCGTGTTTTGGATCTGGATTGGTTTTGCCAAAACCACCCTTCCGTGTTTTGGGTTCTGGGTTTTGTGTTTTGGATCTGTATTTTTTTGAAAAAAAGCATAAAAACAGCTAAAATCACAGAATTTGTAGGTTTTTCTGCTCCTATGCTATTATTAACCTCAATAACCTTAATTTCCACTCATTTCCAGTCTATTCTGAACACCTCACACCTCACAATAGTGTTTTTATGTCCAAAACGTTGCACCGAGGTAGCTGGATGACTATGCTAAGCGACACGAGTGGGCGGCACAAACACGTGACCCATCTAGGCGTGAAACTGCAGTGGCAGACAGGATGGCAGTTTGAAAAACTAGGCCCCAAACTGTACATAATGCAAAGAAAAAAAAGAGGTGCAAGATGGAATTGTCCTTGGGCCCTCCCACCCACCCTTATGTTGTATAAACAGGACATGCACACTTTAACAAACCAATCATTTTAGCGCCAGGGTCTGCCACACAACTGTGGCTGAAATGATTGGTTCGTTTGGGGCCCCACAAAACAAGCTGGCAATTAATGTGTCCCTGCACAAACTGGCTCTATGGAGGCAAGATGTCATCCTCATCCTCCTCATCCACCGATTCCTCACCCTCTTCAGTGTGTACATCCTCATCCTCACAAAGTATTAACTCGTCCCCACTTGAATCCACCACCACAGGTCCCTCTGTACCTTCTGGAGGCTGGTCTCCCTGGAAGAGCTGATAATTCATTTTGATGAACATCATCTTCTCCACATTCTGTGGAAGCAACCTCCTACGCCTTTCGCTGACAAGGTTCCCGGCTGCACTAAACACTCTTTCGGAGTACACACTGGAGGGGGGGCAACTCAGGTAAAATAGAGCCAGTTTGTACAGGGGCCTCCAAATTGCCTCTTTTTCCTGCCAGTACAGGTATGGACTGTCTGCCATGCCTACTTGGATGCTGTCACCGATGTAATCCTCCACCATTCTGTCAATGGTGACAGTATCATATGCAGTGACAGTAGACATGTCAGAAATTGTTGCCAGGTCCTTCAGTCCGGACCAGATGTCCAAACTTGGTCCTGCCTGCCCTGCATCACCGCCAGCGGGTTGCTTAGGATACCTAAGTTTTTTCCTGGCAGCCCCAGTTGCAGGAGAAAATGAAGAAGGAGCCGTTGACGTGTCACGTTCCGCTTCAGCTGACAGTGTGTTCACCAGCAGGTCTTTGCACCTCTGCAGGCTTGTGTCGGCCGGAAAGAGAGACACCACATAGGCTTTAAACCTAGGATCGAGCACGGTGGCCAAAACGTAGTGGTCTGATTTCAACAGATTGACCACCCTGGAATCCTGGCAAAGCGAATGAAGGGCTTCATCCACAAGTCCCACATGCCGAGCGGAATCGCTCCGTCTTAGCTCCTCCTTCACTTTCTCCAGCTGCTTCTGCAAAAGCCTGATGAGGGGAATGACCTGACTCAAGCTGGCAGTGTCTGAACTGACTTCACGTGTGGCAAGTTCGAAGGGCTGGAGAACCTTGCACAACACGGAAATCATTCTCCACTGCGCTTGAGTCAGGTGCATACCCCCTCCTTTGCCTATGTCATAGGTGGATGTATAGGCTTGTATGGCCTTTTGCTGCTCCTCCATCCTCTGAAGCATATAGAGGGTTGAGTTCCACCGCGTCACAACCTCTTGCTTCAGGTGATGGCGGGGCAGGTTCAAGAGTGTTTGCTGGCGCTCCAGTCTTCGGCACGCAGTCGCTGAATGGCGAAAGTGGCCAGAAATTTTTCGGGCCACCCAAAGTGTCTCCTGCACGCCCCTGTCGCTTTTCAGAAAATTCTGCACCACCAAGTTTATTGTGTGAGCAAAACATGGGACGTGCTGGAATTTGCCCAGATGTAATGCCCGCACAATATTGGTGGCGTTGTCAGATATCACAAATCCCCAGGAGAGTCTAAGTGGGGTAAGCCACTGGGCGATGATTTCCCTCAGTTTCTCTAAGAGGTTGTCGGCGGTGTGCCTCTTACTGAAACCGGTGATACACAGCGTAGCCTGCCTTGTAACGAGCTGGCATTTCTGAGATGCTGCTACTGGTGACGCTGCTGCTGTTGCTGCGTAAGGTGATACATCTACCCAGTGGGCTGTCACAGTCATATAGTCCTTAGTCTGCCCTGTTCCACTTGTCCACATGTCCGTGGTTAAGTGGACATTGTGTACAACGGCATTTTTCAGGACACTGAGGACACTTTTTCTGACGTTTCTGTACAGTCTCGGTATCGCCTGCCTAGTGAAGTGGAATCTAGACGGGATTTGGAACCGGGGACACACTACCTCCATCAATTGTCTAAATCCCACTGCACTAATGGCGGATACCGGACGCACGTCTAACACCAACATAGCAGTCAAGGCCTCAGTTATACGTTTTGCTTCAGGATGACTGCTGTCGTACTTCATCCTCCTCGCTAAGGACTGTTGGAGGGTCAATTGTTTAGTAAAAGTAGTGGTGTTCCTACTTCCTCTCTGGGATGATGAACGACTCCCAGCAGCAGCAACAGCAGCAGCGGCAGCAGTAGGCGTAGCAATGCAGGATCCTCCGGAGGAATCCCGGATAGGAGAGTCAGTCATGCCAGTGACATGGCCTGCAGGACTACTTCCGATCCTAACTAAGGAGGAAATTGACGAGGAGGGAGTTGACGGTGTGGTTTGCAGGCGCTTGGATACAACAGGACAACGGGATTTAGGTGTCCCTGGACTGCTTACGGTCTTAGCCAAAGTTTCTGAACTTGACAGTAACTTTTTATGAACGCGCTGCAGGTGCCGTATAAGGGAGGATGTTCCTAGGTGGTTGACGTCCCTACCCCTACTTATTTCACCTTTACATATGGTACATATGGCAAGACAGTTGTTGTCCGGATTTGGATAGAAATATTGCCAGACCAAAGAGGTGGAATGTTTGGTCTTCTGCCCAGGCATGACCGTGATGGGCTTTTTCATCCCACGGACAACAACTGTCTCCCCCGAAGCCTGATTTAAACAAACCACATCACCATCAGAATCCTCCTCGCCAACTTCCTCCTCAGCGCCAGCTACACCAGTATCCTCATCCTGTTGTACTTCAACAGTGACATCTTCAATTTGCATATCAGCAAGTGGACTGTGGGTGCTCCTTTCAGCACTTGCAGGGGGCGTGCAAATGGTGGAAAGAGCCACCTCTTCCCGTCCAGTGCTGGGAAGGTCAGGCATCGCAACCACCACCACACTTGGACTCTCCTTGGGGATTTGTGATATCTTCTTAGAAAGCACAGTTCTTCGCTGTGCTTTTGCCAGCTTAACTCTTTTGATTTTTTTAGTGGGAGGAGGGCTTCCATCGTCATGTGAAGCTGAACCACTAGTCATGAACATACTAGGGATCGACCTTAGCCGTTCCTTGCCACTCCGTGTCGTAAATGGCATATTGGCAAGTTTACGTTTCTCTTCAGCTGATTTAAATGTCTTTTTCAAGGTCATTTTCCTGAACTTTGCCATTTGGGATTGTATGTGCCCTCTACTATGACATTGGGCATCGGCCTTGGCAGACGACGTTGATGGCATGTTATCGTCTATGTCATGACTAGTGGCAGCAGCTTCAGCACTAGGAGGAAGTGGTTCTTGATCTTTCTCTATTTTATTTTTATCGGAGAAAGTTTGGTCCTCCATTTATGTTATATCGATTTGATATATACGTGCGGCTAAACACAGAAAATAATTTTTTTTTGGGTTTGGACTGGAGTGTACTTTGTGGGTTACAGCACCCTTTAACGGTCAAGCCAGCCGGCCCTTTACTTATGACACAGGCGCACGCTTGGCACTACTTTGTTGATGCACGTGCGGCTACTGCGCACACAATTCACAAACACAGAAAATAATTTTTTTTTGGTTTGGACTGGAGTGTACTTTCGGGGGTTACAGCACCCTTTAATGGTCAAGCCAGCCGGCCCTTTACTTATGACACAGGCGCACGCTTGGCACTACTTTGTTGATGCACGTGCGGCTACTGCGCACACAATTCACAAACACAGAAAATAATTTTTTTTTGGTTTGGACTGGAGTGTACTTTGGGGGTTACAGCACCCTTTAACGGTCAAGCCAGCCGGCCCTTTACTTATGACACAGGCGCACGCTTGGCACTACTTTGTTGATGCACGTGCGGCTACTGCGCACACAATTCACAAACACAGAAAATAATTTTTTTTTTGGTTTGGACTGGAGTGTACTTTCGGGGGTTACAGCACCCTTAACGGTCAAGCCAGCCGGCCCTTTACTTATGACACAGGCGCACGCTTGGCACTACTTTGTTGATGCACGTGCGGCTACTGCGCACACAATTCACAAACACAGAAAATAATTTTTTTTTGGTTTGGACTGGAGTGTACTTTCGGGGGTTACAGCACCCTTTAACGGTCAAGCCAGCCGGCCCTTTACTTATGACACAGGCGCACGCTTGGCACTACTTTGTTGATGCACGTGCGGCTACTGCGCACACAATTCACAAACACAGAAAATAATTTTTTTTTTGGTTTGGACTGGAGTGTACTTTCGGGGGTTACAGCACCCTTAACGGTCAAGCCAGCCGGCCCTTTACTTATGACACAGGCGCACGCTTGGCACTACTTTGTTGATGCACGTGCGGCTACTGCGCACACAATTCACAAACACAGAAAATAATTTTTTTTTGGTTTGGACTGGAGTGTACTTTCGGGGGTTACAGCACCCTTTAACGGTCAAGCCAGCCGGCCCTTTACTTATGACACAGGCGCACGCTTGGCACTACTTTGTTGATGCACGTGCGGCTACTGCGCACACAATTCACAAACACAGAAAATAATTTTTTTTTTGGTTTGGACTGGAGTGTACTTTGGGGGTTACAGCACCCTTTAACGGTCAAGCCAGCCGGCCCTTTACTTATGACACAGGCGCAAGCTTGGCACTACTTTGTTGATGCACGTGCGGCTACTGCGCACACAGTTCACAAACACAGAAAATATTTTTTTTTTGGTTTGGACTGGAGTGTACTTTCGGGGGTTACAGCACCCTTAACGGTCAAGCCAGCCGGCCCTTTACTTATGACACAGGTGCACGCTTGGCACTACTTTGTTGATGCACGTGCGGCTACTGCGCACACAATTCACAAACACAGAAAATAATTTTTTTTTTGGTTTGGACTGGAGTGTACTTTCGGGGGTTACAGCACCCTTAACGGTCAAGCCAGCCGGCCCTTTACTTATGACACAGGCGCACGCTTGGCACTACTTTGTTGATGCACGTGCGGCTACTGCGCACACAATTCACAAACACAGAAAATAATTTTTTTTTGGTTTGGACTGGAGTGTACTTTCGGGGGTTACAGCACCCTTAACGGTCAAGCCAGCCGGCCCTTTACTTATGACACAGGCGCACGCTTGGCACTACTTTGTTGATGCACGTGCGGCTACTGCGCACACAATTCACAAACACAGAAAATAATTTTTTTTTTGGTTTGGACTGGAGTGTACTTTCGGGGGTTACAGCACCCTTAACGGTCAAGCCAGCCGGCCCTTTACTTATGACACAGGTGCACGCTTGGCACTACTTTGTTGATGCACGTGCGGCTACTGCGCACACAATTCACAAACACAGAAAATAATTTTTTTTTTGGTTTGGACTGGAGTGTACTTTCGGGGGTTACAGCACCCTTAACGGTCAAGCCAGTCGGCCCTTTACTTATGACACAGGCGCACGCTTGGCACTACTTTGTTGATGCACGTGCGGCTACTGCGCACACAATTCACAAACACAGAAAATAATTTTTTTTTTGGTTTGGACTGGAGTGTACTTTCGGGGGTTACAGCACCCTTAACGGTCAAGCCAGCCGGCCCTTTACTTATGACACAGGCGCACGCTTGGCACTACTTTGTTGATGCACGTGCTGCTACTGCGCACACAATTCACAAACACAGAAAATAATTTTTTTTTGGTTTGGACTGGAGTGTACTTTCGGGGGTTACAGCACCCTTTAACGGTCAAGCCAGCCGGCCCTTTACTTATGACACAGGCGCACGCTTGGCACTACTTTGTTGATGCACGTGCGGCTACTGCGCACACAATTCACAAACACAGAAAATATATTATTTTTTTAGCACTTGGGGGGAGCACCCCTGATGGACAGAGCACCCCCTGGACAACACTACAGCACTCCTTTAGGACTGGGACACTGCACAGGACTTTGGAGTGGACACAGCCCCTATGGAGAACTGACTGCACAACACAGTCCAGCCAGCCCCTATGGACTTTGAAGTAGTGGACACAGCCCCTATTAACAACAGCAGCACAGCACAACACAGCCAGCCCCTATGGACTTTGAAGTAGTGGACAACAGCAGCACTACACTACACTACACTACACTACACTACACTACACAGCCCTAACTCCCACCCTCCCTCTTCACTGTCCACAGCCGAGTGAGAAAATGGCGCCGATGCGGGTACCTTATATAGGATCCAAAACCCGCGAGACTCGGAAGGCGGGATGATGACGTTTTGCCTCGATTTCAGATCCGAGTCAGGCGGGAAAAGTCGAGCCTGACTCGGATCGGACTCGGATCGGGGGGGCTCGGGGGGGTTCGGATTTCAGAAATCCGAACCCGCTCACCCCTAAAATATACCTATTGTTTTCACAAAGTATTTCCTGTGTATTTATCCTACGTAGATAGTGACTAAAGCCTAAAGCTGCCTAATGGTAGCATCGGAACTTCTTACCAGTAATCTAGTTACTGCTGTTGCCAGAGCTACAGAGGGCAAACATGGGCAATACTGAGGGGGAAGGGAGGCATGGCTACGGGTTTTGGCCACTCCCCATTGGATGCCCTCTGAAGTAGCTATGTGCAAAGCTATACTTCGGACTTGATAGTTTGCATTGAATAAAAAAAAATATTTTGAGTTACAGTACAGTGTGAGCAAAGCTTCAATAGTTATAAACTGTTTATCCATGTAAGCTGAAACTTTATGCCTCAATTCTAGGGAAGGTCTTTGGGAAACTGTTAAGTTGGGTACACACATAACAGATATATCTGCAGATGATGATTATTCATATTATTCAACCATCATCTGTCACCTGGCTGCGTGTCCGGCTGGCCGGGGGTCGCATAGCGACCCCCTCCCCGCGGCCTCCTCGGCAAGTGTACGGAAGATCGGCTGATCGCCCGTACACAGGGGGTCATTCAGACCCGCTCGCGAGCGCAGGACGCTCGCAAGCGGGTCGATGTTCCCCCACTGCGCATGCGCACGACGGAGAGAGCTCCGTCATGCGCATGCGCAAGACCCGGCGAGTGACGGGCTCTCCATCACTCCGAGTCTCGCACCAAAGGGGGCGTGCTGTCGATGTTGATTGACAGCACGCCCCCTTTGGTGGGCGTGTCGGGGGCATGCCTGCCAGATGGAGGCGTTCCCATGGGAACGCCTACCGTCTGAAGCCGGCCCCACTGACTTCACTAGTGATGTCAGTGGGAGTGATTTTGGCTCTGATAGAGCCAAAATCAATCCAAGGCTTGCGGCAGCGAAACCCTACCGCAGGGTCTCCGTCGCAAGCCTGATGGTCGCGATGGTCAAGACCATCGCGACCATCATCATGGACGCTCGCATATGCTGTGGGTGGTCACCCACAGCTATGTGAGCGGCCAGGAGGCCCCTCCATTTTCATGGAGGAGGGCCCTGATTCAGAGCGAGTGCTCTGGTCAGAGCGTTCAGCTCTGAATCAGGCCCACACAGCATGATGGACAGATATATTTGCACAATGTCATTCACAGACATATCGCCAGTGCACACTGGCCAACGGGCACATGATATGTTGGCTGGCCAATATATCTGCCAATGTGTACCCAGCATTAGTTGGACATTTAAGTGACAGCAGAAGTTTTAAAATATGACTATGGCATTCAATGACTATTACACTAGCTGCATATCATGCTAAAATGAGGAATGGCCAACAACCATCAATGATTAGTAACCATCAATTGTCTGACACCAACATTAGCTGGTGCGCACATGAAATGGCACATGTCCTAGTGGTACGGGGCATGGTCATGCATCATGCCACTGTATTTTGTCATGGTGGGGTGAGCCCATCACTCTTTAAATGCTGGACCACCTCCTGTCCCACCACTGCTCTGCTATGGGAGACCTCCAGACCTTGTCCTCCTCCCCTGCGGGACACTGCAGCCCACAGGTGGGACAGTGCACGATAACCAGGACTGTACCTCCACAATCTGGACGGTTAGAAAGTAAGCAATGGTAAATAGTATAGGATGTACACTGATGGTGAGCATCATTTGCGGCAGTCTGGTTTCCGACGGTGGCGACTGCCTAAGGGGTCAATCCAAGTAGGTGCGAATTGCGAGTAGCGAGTTTGTTTCTTGAACTCAACAACTTTGCACGATGCGCGCATCTGAGAATTTAAATAAATAGAAAAAAATTTGATTTTGGGGTCAGGGTTCACAAAATATGCGCTATAGCGCGGATTTATGCGCTATAGGCACTAAGGGACCCAGTTTTAAAAGTCCCCGGGTCCTGTAGGATGCGCTGTGTGTGTGATGCAGCTGCCGACCCAGTGACTTCCCTCTGTGGCTCCCTACCAATGACCGCGGGCAAGAGCTTTTCATCAGCCAATTGGCTGAGACTCCCGGTCACGTGACACCGCTCGGCTCTCTCCCCTCACTGATCTCTGAGGTGGAGTTCTGCCGCTATTTGATAAGATCTACATTGGTTTACTGCTTCAAATAAACTTTAACACCTTCTTAACTTACTTAACTACTAAATATAAGTAAATAAAGACACGGACACCAGAGCTTGGCTAAAAAAGGTCACAGCTTTTTATTTATCAATTAAACAATCAACCTAACCAGGGTGGCTAAGAGACGCTGCAAGCTCAGTTCTAGCTTTCACGCTGAACAAAACTCGGAGGACTACTTAAAAGTCCCCCCCTCTAGACGCACTAACGATGTGAGAGTCTCACTTCCCTCTAGGGCCAATCCGAGGTGCTACCGTACAGCCAGCACCCGGGTCCTCCCGCGCGGAGCAGGACAAATTCGCCAGGGGCAACGAGGGTCAGTGCCCCCACAAAGTTGTTTTACGCCACTTAAAGCCACTGAGCTGCAGCGTACTCCCGCCATGCTGTTCCTCACCTGTTTGGAAATAAAAGTTAGTGTACACAACTTAACAACTGGGTGGGATGGTGGGTGAAGATGATCCACTTACAAGAGACCGAGCTGAGCTCTTGCAGCACTTTAAATAGACTCACTATAACTCCTCCCTCTAAACATCCCATAGGCTAATCCAAACAAATTGACACACACAGATTAACCCAGTAACAAGGCTGTCATCAATCCCACACCAGCAGAAAACCAGCAATCTTATCTTCCCTCAATTCTATCCAAATTTCGTCTTCCATTTCAACTGCTGCTGATGTGTGTGTCATATCATGTAGCTGCTGTGGACACCATACACATGACTCAGGGTTCATGCTGCCCCTATAACATGTAACAAGCTGCCACTCATATCATTTGCATTAAGCACATATAGGCTGAGGGGAGTCAGGGTGCTGCATGATACAGCGCTCCCGCTGCAGCCTCTGCGCTTGTACTATGTAACACAGCGCTGGTATCTGGAGACTGATTTTACACTGAACCCACTCATCCATAAGCCAGCGGCCGCTGTATTACTTACCTTTACCAGGAGTGTAAACCACACTGTCATCCAGGATTATTCAAACATTGAGGCTGTGCACCATCAGCCATTGACTTTTTCCAACAAGGGTGCTGCTCCTGCACCTTGCCTCGGCCAAAACCCTCCTCGTTTGAAAGCCCCCTAAGCCCCCCCTTGCCCCCTAGTAATGCGCCAGCAGCTATCTATCCACATCCCTTCCCTATTTCAGCCCTGTCTGCCCCTAGCCCCCTCCTTGCCCTGCAGTACTGTTGCAACCACTGGCTGCACTTATCCCCTCCCTACCCACACCCAGCACTGCCCACCCTACTCCGCTCTACCCCCAGTTCTACTCCAACTTCTCCCTGCCTTTACCTCCAGCTCTAACCCAACTGCTGCTTGCCCTTAATCCCCTCTACTCCAACTGCTACCCGCCCCCAGAACTGTCCCAACTGCTGCCTGCCCTCATCCCCGATAATATGTGATGGGACCCAGAAACAGGGAAGTAGGACCCCGATTTTTTAAAGTGAGGGGTCCCCGGCACCCACAATTTTTTTCGCTCAGCGCGATCACTGGGGGTACTAATTTTAAAACAATTATTTAAAAAATTATTTTTCAATTAAACAAATACTGTAATAAAATTTGGGGTGCATGAACTAACAAAAAAAATTATTTTGAAGTAATTCAAGGTCATTTTTTTAACCCCAAAAAATTACATGTAATTATTGGACTAATTAAGCTAATTGAAAACTTCCTAATTAGTCATTAGGGGGATATCCAAGGGGTTCATATGGTGTCCTGACATTTTAACCTTAAAATAAAGGTTTTTCCTCTCCATCTCTCACTCTCAGGGAGGTGCGAATAGAAAAATATGAATTCTATCTGACTGGTTCAGTGCAAGTTACTAAATGGATTACAAAATGAATTTGCTATGCGAATTCGAAGAGAAAACAGCAACTCGCACCTAATTGGATTGACCCCAACGTAGGAGCACCTGATGTGTGTGCATACGCAATCAGGGGCCACCGATGGCTGGCTATGGGTGGATGTTCAGGATTGACATGTATTCAGTCACCATGGCAATAAAGCAGGCCAGACTAAAGGTGCATACACAAGTAACGATTTTTTGAAAGATTAGTCGTTAACGACGTCGTTATCGTTCAAAAAATCGTTCAGTTTCTGAGTTATAATGATGAACGATAATCATCGTCCATTTAAGACTGTCCAACATAACAATTTTCATTAAGGGAAGGAACATTTTTCATTCATCGTTGTAAAAATTGTTTATTACACTTCAAAAATCATTCACTTTTTCAAGGGAAAATCTGACAGAAAATCGTTGGTTACAAAATCGTTACGTGTGTATGCACCTTAAGAGGGAAGAAGTGGGTTTCAACACTAATGATTGATGAATAGACTGACCAATGGAGAAGACAGGCCCACCATAAGAAACATGCAGGCAAGTAACAAGACCACACCCCCTGAGGAAGTGACATCACTGTGACAAAATACATAAGGTCACACCCTTTACTGACCTAACTGTATGCTTCACAGGATACACATTTGCAGAGCATCCTAGTTTTACTTTTAACCCCAAAAATGCCTGCACAATACAATTGAATTTTATAGCTTGTATATCGAATGTCCATGGCAGCCGACACATTCCGGGGTGCTGCTTCCCCCTAGATACCACCCACAAACTCCCATCAATATTGCATGGGTCTCGAACTGCATTCAGTGCCGATAAACATCGGGGCACATGGGCAGTGCATCTTGGACGCATGTGGAAAGGTAAAACATTGGACACTTGCGCCCGATCCCTTACTAACATTCACCTCTGAATCACCTCCTCAACATCTCTTTTGAAGATAATCCCACAAATACTTTGTGCAAAATACCTATATTGTTGGTAATATATACAAAATATTTAATTTCAACTGACTTCTATCCTAGTTTGAGCTTCTCTTACCACCATGTAAATATTTGCAACCATTGATGCTTTCTTCCCTATAGTTAAAAGCCATTGATGGCTGTAGGGCCGTAGCTAGGGTAGTGCGACCGGTGCCATCGCACAGGGCACCACAGGTCAGGGGGCGCTGTTTGGGCCTGTCAAATTTCTGTTTATTATCATTCTTTCTTGTAGTTTCCTCTTATTTCATCCCCAGCATCTCCTGGCTTCTCCTATCTCTTCCCTGATCCTTCCCCATGAAGCCATGGCCCTTTTTTGGCTGCATTATGTGCCTTTGAAAAATGAGGGGGCGCCAATACTCTTTCTGGCACAGGGCACCAAATAGTCTAGTTACCGCTCTGGATGGCTACATGATGAGGAGGAGGAAGCCCAACCTGATATTTAAATCACACAATTGACATTGTTAATTGAATATTAAAAATAATTGGCAAATTGAAAAAGCAGACACCACAAGTTTTAGACTAAGCATATGCTTGGGCCTTACAATAATTATCACTGGTGCCTCACAGTTCTGGGGTCATGGGATTGATTCCAATCAGGGCTATATTTATTTTGAGATTGTATGTTCTGCCTGTTTTTGTGTGGTTTCCTCCAGGGGTCCAAAAGCATACTGATGGCTAGCTGGTTGTAAGCTGCAATTGGCCTGGTAATAATTGCATATTCTTTGTGCTGAGCTAAGTAATGTGACTGGTGCTATATAAATAAATAATAATAATAATAATAATAATAATAATAATAATAATAATAAAAAACTCTCTCCTCATGATCTGCAATTCACTATATCCTGTCTTTCAACGATAACAATATGAACTGTGATGTTGGTCCAGCAACCTGCCATAGTTTGTGTTGTATCTTGTTTGTATGTATAATTGTATTGCTGATGTCACTGCAGTGAGATCTGAGGCATGGACAGTATGGATAACACACATGCCATTGTTTTCTACTTCATTTTCTCTCATTTAAGTCCATTATATACTCATTATATACAATAATTTTATTTCAAAGGTATCCGTCGGGCTAATGCTGTAGTTCCAATGAACAGAATTTTTAGAAATGTACTGTATTTGAGATTCACTGCTTTCTTTTGTATCTTGGTTGTGCAAACTGTGATTTATATTAAAGTGTTTCAACCATGTCACTGTTAGGTTAAAGTGCAAAAGTTATTTTGTAGGTTTTACCACGCATTTCGCCAGTAGAAGTTATCCCCAAAGATGCACTAGGGAGGGAGCGGAGAGTTCTGAGGTTAGTTTCACAGCTGGAATATGTTATACATTTTGGACAATTTTGTGCATTGTGACCATTGGCATAACAGGGCTTCCAACACAGGGAAGTGCAGCATTAACCAGAGCAACCTCAGGACGCTCCAAACTTGCTGCAGTGATGCTTGCTGCAGGGTGCCGTTCTAGACACCCTGCTTGCTAAAAGCAAGGGCCATGGGGCATCGATGGTCCCACCAACAGAGCCCTAAGCACATCCCTAGTTAGGCTCTGATGGTGACACCTCACTCCTACCTTCTTTCTTAATCCATGTTGAAAAAATGTTAACCTCTTAAGGTGGTCATGCAGCTATTTATGTGTTCCTGGTAACACTAGCAGAATGACTTGACCGTTGTCATACCAGCTCTATTCATGGACTATAAATTCTATAAATTGCAAATTTGCACTTGCATTGTGGAATAGCATTCAACAGAAAGGTGAAGCAAAAACAGGACCTTGAAGGTTGTAGTCTTTTCCACAGCAAATTTCAATTCACTTGAAATTTCAGTGTACATTAGCGAGTTCTCGAGAAAATACTAACATATATATTTATTCGCTTAATCTGTTCTATCCATTTATAGTGAATGCTTCGGAGTACTGAGGGAGAGACAAGGTCACTTCCCATATGTCTTGAAACGATTGCTTACCACCTTCTGGACTGTAAATAAAGACACTTCTCAGCATGGTAAATACCTTCAGTTATTGAAAGGAAACTAAGATAAATTATCTTTAGCAGAGCGTGGAAAATAGGCCCAAGAGAGAAGATCCTTGTGATTCTTTTTTTCTTCGAGTATCTTATAGTACTATTTGCTTTTTTTTTTCTATTATCTTTCTTTTTTAGCCAATATAGTAAACAACTTTCTTTTCAATAAGATTCTGGTTTCTGGCATTTAAAAGTTTATGAAGAGCTAATTTTACTAGTTTAGCTTGTAAATGAAATCTTAAAAAACCTTACCCTTTAGACCTCACAAGGTTTCAATTAAAGACCTATTAGTCTGAGTAATTCCCTACATGACATAGGTTTGCATTGTACAAACATTTCTGACTTTCCAGACACACTCACGAGACTTGGCACTTCATCATACGGCCGGTATAGATATATAATTGGGGAAATTACTGAAAATAAATATGTCTTCCGGATCCAGGAGAGCTGTAAATTATAAATTTGGGATCATTACTATAAACCAGTTCCAAATCGGAGAGGTCAGCTTATCTGCTAAAGTGGAAGATGGTGAAGTATAAGGAGTTTTCTTCTTTATGGATTCTAGGACATCTCAAAGAAAACTTTCCAGTGGGAAAAAAAAATATTAATAATTTTGAGCAATAGTGTATGATGCAAAGTGACTGCAGTGGGTGAGGGTTCTCTGCAGAGCAGCGAGGGGATAGAGCATCTATGTGAGTGAACAGCAACTCTTCTTTGTGCAGGGAGTGCCTGTGGTAGGGATAGCCATCGGTTTGGTAACCATCGATAGTTACCATCAATGGTGATATTGCAAGTGGCCATCGATGGTTACCAAATATACAATGGATGACCATTGATGGTTTTACCAACCGATGGTCATCCCTGTTATTTAACTGACTGGCCCGTGGGCCAATCAGAACATGGGGTGGGGCTTCGTGGGTGTCATGTGTGGGGCTATTCTCCGTGTCCCTGCACCTTATAAAAAAATAAATTAGGTTATGCTGTACCATCGATGGAGAGAAACCATCTGGTTCTCGCCCATCAATGGTAAAAGCATTCGACATCGACCACAAACCATCGATGATTAGGAATCATCGATGGTCGATGGCCATCCCTAGCCTGGCGGTAGCTCAGCATCTCCGGAAGGGCAGTGGTTGCCCCACCCAGAGTGATTAAAATCTGGATGCACCGTGAGGCCATGCCCCTTCACTGCAAGGTCACGCCGCGCTCAAGAGTCCCGATGTTGGTATTAAGAATGTTGGGAGGTATGATAGCCTGTAAGCATTGCTCATTTGTAAAATGTTCTGCCTCAAGTGATTGAGGTATATGTAACAGCCTGCGGCCTGCTGGCATCGGCGAGTCCTGTGCGAGACTGCCTGATCTTTTAAAGTAGCAGTCATTTAACATGAAAAACCTGGTTGATTTTACCTTTTAAATGACTGCTACTTTAAAACATCGGGCAGTCTCGCACGGGACTCGCCGATGCCAGGCCACAGGCTGTTATGTATACCCCCAAATGTTGTATTGCTGCTCACTGCTACATTGTATAACATATAAAAAGATGTCAGACGATACGCTGTTTTCCGCTAAAGAAGTTCAACACCAATACGACACAAGTTTGCACAACTGCATTGTGGGAAAACTACATAAAAATGACACATGCATTATGTGACAGTCGCTACTTGTTGATGAAAATATGTTGTTTTTTTTTAAATTTGTTTAACAACCTTTATTTTTAACTTTTATTCAATAAAAATATATACACACGTGTTCTCATACACCAATCTTTTTTATGCTATATGGCGCAAAATGCCTTGTGCTACTTAGACGCTCCACCACGAGTAGCCATTCCCATACGTTTTCCTGAATTTTGCATGTATTCTCGTCATAGACTAACACAAATGTGCTTATCGCGTACTGAATCAGAGCTGTACGCTAATATCACAGCAGCTTTGATCCAGTACGCAGCTGCTGTGAGAAAATATGCAACTGTCGCAGCCGCAGGGATATTATTGAGACGCCCACCGGCATCTTTGCAAATAAAAGCATCTGAGTACAAAGATGCAGCATCGATCGCAGATCATTCCATGTTAACAGTCCTGAATAACTCTATGGTTGCGCAGAATGGTCACGGGAACTGAGACACCAGAGCCCTATATCTTGTGTACGGGATCTGAGACGCAGGATGTGACACGCCCCCGAAAGGATCGCCACACGCCTGTGTTTTCAGCAATAATCAACATTACCTCCCCTAAATCACACTGCTAATAAATCCTTGCTGCGACTGACTACTGTAATGTATTTTGACAACATGTGCAAAGCGGCTCAGACGCATGCGCAGATAGCCGATAATCGCTCAGCTTTGAAAACATCGGCATAGTGCACAACTCAATATCAGGCCTTAGGTGCTTAGGATTTGTATTTTTTTCACAAAGGAATTGGTGTAAAGCAGGCTTGCCTACCCTCCCGATTTGGCCGGGAGCCTCCCGATTTTTGGGTGCCGCTCCCGGCCCCCCGGAAAGGCAGGCAAGCCTCCCGGAAGCTTGCAACCCTCCCTACCTCCCCGCTGAAAAAAACGGAAACCCCCGCAGCGAGGGGCCCGGTGACGCGGTTCTCGCAGAATCGCGTCATCGTGGCCCCGCCCCCTGCTTCACTATGCTGAAAATAACAGCATTGTGAAGAGAGGGTGGAGTCACGATGACGCGATCGTGCATCCCCGCCCCCGTCCCCGCCCCCAGTGTGCCACCAAATGGCCGCCCCCACCCCCGGCTCCGCCCCCAATGGCCGGCCCCGCTCCCTGCTATTAGGAAGGCTGGAACTGATTGTCGGCAAGTATGGTGTAAAGTCACAGATCAAGGGCCATATTCAATTAGTTGCGAAAAGACCTGTACTTTTCGCATGCCAGACTTTTCGCTGACATCGCTGGTTTTCCATGCGAAAATGTATAGAGCGCATCCCCGCTTTTCCCCGTATTCAATTAGAAATCGGCGCAAACGGTACCTGGCGAATTGGAACCTAGCGAAAAGTGCTGTCAGATTTGGGGAAATCAGCTTCACACCCCCCAAAAGATGCACTGACATTGGGGATCACTATAGATACCCCCGAATAAGCCTGCTAAAGGTATATGGGGTACTTTAATGCTCTCAATAGCTTCTATTTAGTGTCTTTGCATAAGTGGTGAAGAATTGCATTTAGCATTTTTTTTGCAGTAAATAAGTAGTCCCAGCAAATTTGGGGTACAAGAAGATGGGTGCTAGTATATTTTAAAGTTGCTAAAGTGAAGTTTTAAAAAAACTTTAAAAATCCACCTTCCGCAAGCACCTGCAAATTTAAAAACACCTGGGGCATACTTGGGGACCCCCCTGGAGTCTATTTCGCTAGTTTTAAAATTTGGCCCCCAACTTTGGACTTTTTCGCCACCAAAATGAAAGTACTTTTTTGGGGTGATCTAAAGTATTTTTTAAGCTTTTTTTGATGCAATTTACCTTTGGGGGACTGTCCCAAGGGTGCAGGGGGGTTTCCCGAAGTTTGCAACCCAAAATCCCAATTCTGCGCTTTTTTCGACACCTATTCATAGGCAAAACTTTTTCGCCGGTTCCATTGCATTGAGTTTCCACACCGGCGAAAAGTCTCCAGAATTGAATACGGAGGAAACTTTCCGCATGGCGAAATGACGTCACTCGCGAAACTTTGTCGCCAAAAACAGCTTTTCGCCACAGATTGAATATGGCCCTAAGTATAATGATGCCTGATTCAGTGCCAATCAAAAGAGCAACTACGGACACACATCGAGCCATTGTTTGCTATCGCGCATGCGTATAAACTGCACTGCGTGTGCACAGGGATCGCACTGCGATTACAGACACAGAGAGGAACCCATCACAGAGTGAGTGACAGGATGTCAGCATTTGAGAGTGGTGATGGGGGAGTGGTTAGAGAAACACAGGCGTGCCTGTCCATTTGAACACCATTTCCAGGGTGTGAGAGCATTCTGCATGCAAGGAGACTCGCAGTGTCTGTGGCTGGTCAGACGTGTGGAAATGCTGCGCGATGTGCGTCTATAGTACTGATGTTTACGCAGAAGAGCGAGATTGGACGGATATAAGAAAGCAGCAGTGGGCGTAGCCAGAGCCGGATTTAGACTGCATAGGGCCCTAGGCAAGATACAGTTTTGGGCCCCCCTCCCTCAAACAATCTATAGCACTATATTTCAGAATCAGGACAGAGGTGACAGGGACAGGACAGTGGGGACAGGGCAGTAAAGTGGTAACAGGACAGAGAGAGCAGGGCGGGACAGCAGTGACAGGACAGAGGTGACAGGACCAGGACTGTGGGGGCAGGGGAGACATGGCCAGCATAGAATAGAGGGACAGGAGAGAGGTAACAGAAACATGAGAGGTGACAGGGCTAGGACAGAGGTGACAGAACCAGAACAGATGGGACATGGAAAGGACAGGGGTAACAGGGCCAGGACAGAACATAGGGAACAAGGGCCCTCATTCAGAGCCGCATGTTAACAACAGTACGCTCGTTGCGTTCCGATGTTGACTAACCGCGCATGCGTCGGTGTTACACTGCGCATGTGCGTACGGCAGATTGCGAGTTTTTTTTCTCTCGTTCCTAAAATAGCGTACAGGAAGTGACATGTCAAATGTGATTGACAGAACAGGGCGTTTTTGGGTGTTGACGGGGGTGGAGATGAAAAAACGCAGGCGTGGCGAGGCGTTTTTGGGGCGTACATACATTAGCAGATGCGAACGTCAAATGTGTTCGGACCGTCTCATACGTCACTGAAACATCCGCTTTCCCTTCAAAATGCTCGCACAGCTTAGGGTCAGGATTACTCGACCACATTGGCGATGGCCATCTCCTCCGTCCCGGGACTCCACGATGGTGCAGCGATTAATCGCGGCTGGTCAGTAAAGTAATTAGTGTTGGAATGAAATCCGGCTTGGTATGTGTTTGGAAAGCAGTTTATTGGGATAGCACAAAAGCGTACGCAGGTGGAAATCAGAGCTGCTAATGTCATGATTACACAATCAATTAGCGTACATTTTTGGGGTTTTATTTTGGCCACAATTTGGTGGTTATGGCCTATTGTAACAATAATGTCATCATCTTTTAATTAGCTCCCCTTTTTTTTGGTTTACTGTGGCATTTGCATCGCTATGTGATTTTTTAAACGTTCCTTAAAGAGGCCTTTTTTTTTTTTAAAGAGGGTCAGTTTTTGCGTTTAAGGCCAGGATTAAATGTAACCCATTTGTACAATAATGTCACAATACAATGTCAGTGTTTTTTTTTAAATTTATTGTTTACACACAAACAAATTGGCCTAATATTGAATTGCCTTTTTTTGTGGCCAAGATATTTGATCCAAAAAAAAATATAACATAACTACTAACATAAGCGTAAATACAAAATTTAAAAACATTTCACAAGAAAGGAGAGGGAAGTTTTGACCAGAAAGGAATATGAGCCAAGCACAGAAGGAGTGTGGGAAAAGTCGCCATTGCTGTCACCGTTTTCTCGCCCGTTTGGCTGGGTGAGGGTGGGCGCCAGACCGGGTCCGGGATGCCATCGGGCTGGCCTGTCCAGAGGCAGATGTTGTGGCCTCTGGACTAGGCACAGGGCTAGGCACATTTGGAGGATTGGCTGATGTTGTGCCAGAGGTGGAGGATCCGGATGTTCCGGCAGGAAGGGAGGTCGGCTCCACCATGTGCTGGCGAACGAGCTGCTCCAGGGCATCGGCGATGCTGATGTTGGCCCTGGTATTTTCCGCCAGGGCCTGACCAATGGTCACGTTGGCAGCAGCATTTTGCTCCAGGGCCTCAGCCACCCGTATCAGACTGGCGTCCATCCTCTGCAGAATCTCCGTATGGCAATCCGATTTAAAATTGAGTTCTGTGAGGAGGCCCACTGCCTGCGAGGGGGCACGCCCTGGACTGGCTTCTGCAGGGTCCTCAGCCGGATGTACTGGTTCCTCCCCTGCAGAGCCAGCAGAAATTCTGCGCCCAAGGCTCCCCTCTGGAGCAGACTCATCCGCCTCTGTCTCTGTTAGGAAATTGGAGAAAAGACTCACATTAGAATCTACATATTGGCACAATAGCATTTCAGAGTTGGTGACATCACAAGACTTACCTTGGCCAACATGAGGAGCCGCAAAGTCTGGCATGTCCGTATCCATGTTGGACACGCCAAACACCTCCACAGCCTGCACACACCCCTGTGCCATCTCTTCTAAGTCTGTCAACTCCAATGACACAGGGGTGGGACCCCCACCTGTCCCCCTTGCATGCCTAGCCCTGTCGGCAAGTTTTTGCTTTAGACGATATTTGAAGTCTGCCCATCTGTGGAATGAATTTGGAACCATTATCCTTTTTTTTACAATGGGGTTTGTTTATAGGATGGGAAAGTGTTTACTTACCGCCGTTTGACATCCCGGGCTAGACGGACATAATCACCCACCCTATTGACAGCAACGGCGACCTCCTCCCACATTCTCCACTTCTGGCTTTGGCTCATATTCCTGGCTGCCTGGGGCAGGATGTCAACGCACTTCTGGATCAAAACCTCCATCTCCTTGCTTGTGAAATGTGGCTGCCTTTTTTTTTTGGCAGCTTTGGCGGGTTGACTGGGGCCATCAGTCTCTTCCATGTCATCCTCCTCACCTATTTGGGTAAATATGCAGATTTAGCCACTTCACAACTTGCACAATATTATGTTTTAAAAGAATCATTGACACAAAATGCATGAAGGCCTTACCGCCGCAATTTTGACCATTGTTTCCCTGGTTTGAAGCCATGTCTCTGCTTCCAGCATGAAATCATCCAGAAATTCTATGTGATTTCGTGACGTATTTATACATGCGTCCTTAGTTTGCGGCCGCATCATTGATTGTGCGTCCCTATGATTCATCCTTAATTTGTGCGGGAAAATAAACCCTATTTATGGCTTGGTGTGTGTGGAGTCGAGGTGGGGTTGTTGGAGTGTTGTCGGTTAAGTGGTTTAGGATTTGGTTGTTTGCGTTTGGAGGATTTGGCAGAGTTGGTTTTTTGTTTGTTTTTGCTACATTTCTTTGGTTTTTCCGTTCGCATTTCTTTCATTTTTTCCACATCCTTTCCTGATTTGGTAAGTTTTGTGCATTCAAATTTGTGGCCAATTGGTGTATTCTTCTGTTTTGTGGTTCGTTAATTTGTTTAACACTCATTTCATCTTTTTTAGTTTTTTTTGGTTTTCGGACCCAAAGAAGTTTTTTGTGGAAAGCTTATATATTCGATTTGGGTAAGTCCATTTTTTGACTTGCATTTGCGAATTAATTACCGCATTGTTGACTGTTGGTGTAGTGACTCGCATTTGCGAATTAATTACCGCATTTTTGACTGTTGGTGTAGTGACTTGCATTTGCGAATTAATTACCGCATTTTTGACTGCTGGTGTAGTGACTTGCATTTGCGAATTAATTACCGCATTTTTGACTGTTGGTGTAGTGACTTGCATTTGCGAATTAATTACCGCATTTTTGACTGTTGGTGTAGTGACTTGCATTTGCAAATTAATTACCGCATTTTTGACGGCTTATTAATCATATAATCCAGTTTTGCTTTTCCCTTTTCCATTTTTTGGGTCCATTTGAACCCTATTTGACGTACGGTGTGCAATGTCGTTTTCATCGATGGCCAAATGTGTTTTTCCGCTATTTTCTGTGTTGGCTTGCAACAATTTTTAAACCAAAAAAACACCCTCTAAATTTTTGAAGTCTCATTGTTGGCTTTTTTACAGTTTATACGTATCATGACAATACCCCGGCATGTAAGCAGCTATGGATGGTATCAGAAAGCTAAGTTGTTTTTTATTACTTTTGGGGTGGGTCAAAAGCCTTACATTGTAAACTTTGAATTTCAGGTAGATCTGGGGCGAATTGTTCTGGCCCTGCTCCCGGAAGACGACCAACCTCAAACTCGTCCCAGGCGTAGGCATCGTAGGCATGCAAGGCCCCAGATATTTCGAACACGTGTCACCCTTTTTGGAATGCCCGATGATGAGGTTTTAAGACGCTACCGTCTACCTCCCAAAATCATCATAGACACTCTCTCATTAATAGAAAGTGATCTTGAGCGGCAAAATGACAGTCCAACAGCAATACCACCACTGACGCAATTTATGGCGGTGTTACATTTCTGTGCCTCAGGATCGTTTCAAACAACAGTGGGAATAGTGGCGGGCATCTCACAATCCTCCTTTTCCAGGATCCTGAGGGCAGTGATGGAGGCACTTTTCAAGCACCTCCATCATTTTATTCAAATGCCTTTGGATATGGGTGCCCTTAGTGTGGCCAAGGCCAATTTTTACCAAATAGCTGGCTTCCCACACATCATAGGGGTTGTGGATGGTACTCACATACCACTTCAGCCTCCAGCACGGCTGGAGGCAATATTTAGAAACAGGAAACACTATCACTCCCTGAATGTAATGGTGGTATGTGATGCCTCCCTCCAGATCCTGTCCCTGAATGCTAAATTACCCGGAAGTGCTCATGACTCCTTCGTCATCCGGCAATCAGGGATATGGCAGAAATTAACCAACCTACAAGCTGGTGATGCGTGGCTTCTGGGTAAGTGGAGACCTTTAGTACATAACAATGTTAAGCTTGATACACAGTGTTCCTGATGTGGTCTATTTTTGTTCACAGGAGACAGTGGATACCCTTGCATGTCCTGGCTGCTCACTCCTTATTTGGCTCCCACACCAGGGCCACAAAGTGCGTATAATTCCGCACTTACAGCCACCAGGCAAGTGGTGGAGCGCTGTATCGGCCTTTTAAAAGGCCGATTCAGATGCCTCCACCGCTCTGGTGGCGAGCTCATGTATGTGCCGGATATGGTGTCGAAAATTGTGGTCCTGTGTGGGATATTTCACAACATTGCCATAAGGAGTGGTGTCCCAATGCAGCCAGAGGATGCCTTACCTGAGGATGGCCCCCCCGAGGTTGGTCGAAGGTCAGTATGTGGGGGGGCCATACGCGATGATGTGGTGGCCAGATTTTTTAGGTAAGTTTGAACAAAACTCCAGTGTTTATACCTAATGTGTTTGTGTTTTTTGGCGAACATCTAATTTATTTTTATTTTTCTCACCATCTTCTGTTTGTTCACATAATCTTTGGCACTCCAACGCTCACTACTTCCTGCTACCCTTACCAAACCTGGATCTGGTCCTTTTGGGCATATATTCTGGAACCCATATCGCAACGCCATGTTTGTGGAATCATGTTGGCATGGTCCTTCGTCAACCAGTTCTTGATTTTGTGTTTTTATTTAATTATTTCTTGGTATGTGTTGTATTTGAATTTATCACTGTGTATTTTTTTTGGGAGTGACCACTTTGTTTTCTCTGTTATGTTGTGAATAAATGTTTGAAGAGTGAAATGGTCTTCCTTTTTTGGGACGTTAACAGCAAGTGTAACCAGGTTAACACAAGTTACATTTGACTAAGGGGTAAACCAGTACTGACGCCAGTTGAGCAAAACTGAAATATGTTTTCAGCTTCCCAATCCACACCAAAAGGAAGCCTGGCCCAACCTTGGGATTTGTAAGATTGGCCTAAGCAGCTTGCGCACCAAGTAGGAACCTGGAAAATGTAGAAATCTGTAATTGACACTACACCCAAAAAGGGACATGACATTGTTACTGTTATGTGTTTCTGGTGTCTGTTTGACATACAAAGACAAAACACAATCTAACTTTTAAAAAAGGGAAATCCTTGCAGGAACTTATGTCAGGCTAAACTATCTTGGTTTTGGTTTTTAAAAATGAGCCACAACGTATATTTGTCTAAATAAATTTATTTGGGAAATAGAAACAAAAAAAAAAAACTAATGCCGAAGGAGGCCAGACAGCCGGTCGAGGGCCACCAGAAGGCCGATTACATTTTGGCGCATCTGCCCCACAACATCCGCCACCTGTTGCCGACGCCTCTGTTCCTCTGTGGGTGAGAAAAGTGTGTGGGTTAATACAATAATAGGGAATCCACAGAAAAACTTAAAAAAAAACCAAAATCACTCCTAAACCAAAAAACAGAAATAAAAAGGATGGGCTGGCAAAAATACAAGGCCTAGGTACAAATTCCCACAGGTATGATATGTGTATGCTTAAATCACCAGGAAGAGGTAAAGGCAAACCTTCACAATCAACAAAAGTCAAGCCACAAAAACACGAAGAAAGGCACGACACATGATTACATACAAACAGTTTGTGCTTTAAAAAAAAAAATAAAAAAACATACCGGGAGACAAATCGGGAGCTCCGGCCAAACCTCCATGATCCTCCTCGGAGGATCCGTCATTCCCCAAAGAATGGGGCGGAGTTATGCTGGACTCCGGGGAGGGGGTAATTGGAAGAGGGGTGGGTGGAGGAGAGGGGGAAGTGGGACGGAGGGGAAGGAGGCCCGAAATTTCCGGGAGAGGGTCTGGGAAGGATGGGGAGGAGTGGGGAATAGGGGAAAGATTTGGGGTGGAGTGTTGGCTGGGGGTTGGGGAGAGTGGGCGGGAACGCCGTCTGGATGGACATTGAGGGCGGAGTCTTGGCTGTCCCCCTAAAATATGTCAAAGAAATTGCGTTTAGTTTATGGACAAATCCGGGCAACCAAACCAAATAAAAAAAAAAAATAAATAAATAAAAAAAAACAATAGCAGTAGAATTAAAAAAACAGAAATAGAGGGGAAACATGCAGACGCAGATATGAGTACCAATAATAAATAGAACAGACAGGAAAACATGCAGACGCAGATATGAGTACAAATAATAAATAGAACAGACAGGAAAACATGCAGACGCAGATATGAGTACAAATAATAAATAGAACAGACAGGAAAACATGCAGACGCAGATATGAGTACAAATAATAAATAGAACAGACAGGAAAACATGCAGACGCAGATATGAGTACAAATAATAAATAGAACAGACAGGAAAACATGCAGACGCAGATATGAGTACAAATAATAAATAGAACAGACAGGAAAACATGCAGACGCAGATATGAGTACCAATAATAAATAGAACAGACAGGAAAACATGCACACGCAGTTTGCCCCACAAACACAAACATTAAAACCACAATACATAACACTTACTTGCCACGATCTGCATGCGAAAGCATGCCAGCAAGCGGGGCGTTCGCCGTTGCAGGTCGGACCACCTGCGCTCCAGCTGCCCGATGTTGCGGCGTGAGCCGAAGGACCGCAGGCGGGACCGTACCTCCGCATACGCGGAGCGCTTCTGCCGGTTGGTCATGGGTTGAGGCTGGCTGGTGATCCGGCGATCCATGACCTCCGTAAGCACCAGCAGCTCACGCCTGGTGAATGCGGAGGCTCTCATGATGGCAATGGTGTTTTTCTTAAAAATCATTTTTGATAAAGTGTGTAAAAATTTTCTGATTGGCTAATGTATTTTGGAAATTAACAGGAGCTATTTTATTGGTTAGTGTATGAGTCATGTGTTCGACAGGGCCAGAAATCTCTGGAGAGTTATGATAGGCTTGATGCAGTGACATGCGTAAGCAAATTTAAATAAAGAAATGAACCCAGGGAAATATGCGGGGATCCACAGCAATAGTACAATTGTTTAATTGTGGTTCACATGTTTTTTGAACAATAAAAGCGAATGTTTCATCCGTACGTATTCTGCGGGTAAACACAAACACGGACAAGAGTAAAGTTTCTTGCATTGTGTTGAAAAAAAACAAACAATTAAGCTAATTGATACATTGATTGGCATGATACGATTGATGGAGGTAGGCAGAATAAAGGAGCAGGTAATCGACATCTGACAAGGCCACTTCCTGTTTATACGTGTGCGTGCGTTCCTTTCAAGCCATTTCGGGGATGTACGCTCGCTATTTCGTACGCTCGTTAGTTAGAGGAGGGGTCGTCAGAGTTTAGGGAGGAATTTTAGATGCGAACGAAAATACGAGCGAGCCCTTGAATTTAAATATTTTTGTACGTACGCCTAACGTACGTGCGCCCGCTTGCGAGTGGGTCTGAATGAGGGCCAAGGTCAGGACAGAACATAGGGATGACAAGGACAGAATACAGGGAACAGGAGATAGGGGTGACAAGGTCAGGACAGAACATAGGGAGCAGGAGATAGGGGTGACAAGGTCAGGACAGAACATAGGGAACAGGAGATAGGGGTGACAAGGTCAGGACAGAACATAGGGAACAGGAGATTGGGGTGACAAGGTCAGGACAGAACATAGGGAACAGGAGATAGGGGTGACAAGGTCAGGACAGAACATAGGGAACAGGAGATAGGGGTGACAAGGTCAGGACAGAACATAGGGAACAGGAGATAGGGGTGACAAGGTCAGGACAGAACATAGGGAACAGGAGATAGGGGTGACAAGATCAGGACAGAACATAGGGAACAGGAGATAGGGGTGACAAGGTCAGGACAGAACATAGGGAACAGGAGATAGGGGTGACAAGGTCAGGACAGAACATAGGGAACAGGAGATAGGGGTGACAAGGTCAGGACAGAACATAGGGAACAGGAGATAGGGGTGACAAGGTCAGGACAGAACATAGGGAACAATGCCAGGACAGAACATAGGGAACAGGAGATATGGGTGACAAGGTCAGGACAGAACATAGGGAACAGGAAATAGGGGTGACAAGGTCAGGACAGAACATAGGGAACAGGAGATAGAGGTGACAAGGTCAGGACAGAACATAGGGAACAGGAGATATGGGTGACAAGGCCAGGACAGAACATAGGGAACAGGAGATAGGGGTGACAAGGTCAGGACAGAACATAGGGAACAGGAGATAGGGGTGACAAGGTCAGGACAGAACATAGGGAACAGGAGATAGGGGTGACAAGGTCAGGACAGAACACAGGGAACAATGCCAGGACAGAACATAGGGAACAGGAGATAGGGGTGACAAGGTCAGGACAGAACATAGGGAACAGGAGATAGGGGTGACAAGGTCAGGACAGAACATAGGGAACAGGAGATATGGGTGACAAGGCCTGGACAGAACATAGGGAACAGGCGATATGGGTGACAAGATCAGGACAGAAATGACGGGGCCACGAAAGAGGGGACTCGGAAAGGACAGGGTGACAGGCCAGGACAGAACACAGTGGACAGGGCAGAGTTAACAGGTGGATAGTAAACCTGGTAGGCCACTGACCTTACTCCTCACCCTGCCATTGTGGGTCACATGGTTGTGACATTAGAAGCCCTTCAGCCCAGCTTGCTCCCTTAATATCTTTGACATTGCCTAGCCTCTTGGGAGCTAGCTGTGTGTGCCCCCCCCTCCTAACAGGGGCAGATCTAGACTCTCGCTTTAGGGGGGCAGTGTGTATGTGTGTATATATATATATATATTATATACACAAATACAGTATGTATTAAGGATTCTGTCTTTGAACCTTATAAATACCCCTGCCTATACCTTCTAATATCCTTCCTATAAACCTCTAAGGATAACGCTAATTTGCGTACGCAGTCATACAGTAAATAAAGACTCCAGACCTAGAACCTGTGGTTCCAAAGCACAAAGTATTATTCACGTAAAAGTACAGCAGTTACACGCTATGATCCTCATATAATCTTAGCGCAAAGAGATTATACAGACCCAAGTACAATTATACATACGCAACGCTCTCTGGTCCAGATGTAGGCATCAGCAAGAAACCCCTTGTCAATCAGCATTCAGCACGAAGACTAGGAACCCAGGGTCAGAGCACACATATTTATACCCCCAGGATTAAACAACACAATAGAGAAGTTTGTTGCTAATACCATTGGTCCTAAAGGAGAGGGCATATGTTACAAGGCATTTAACAGGTTGGTTCAAATAGACACAATCCAGCCTCTAACAACTGGTGGTCTCTGGTTTCCCGCCTCATGCAAATCCTAACAGTTGTTCATATAATGTACATTTTGTTGCTTGAAGTCTCTGCAGTCCATAAGTTGAGAATGCATGTTGCGATCTTTCCATCGATATTACCGGAATACTGTTGAGAGAGTACGCATCAGGACAATACCAAACATGGCTTACTTATCACGTATAAAACCTTAGTTATGAAATAACCTTTATTTCCTAGCAATGATAATAAATGTGCATACTCAAATCTTATACCTTAAAGCTTATGGAACCTTGTATGTGAATATGTAATTTGTGAGTATGTGGGGTTTGATGTAAGGACGCTAGTTAACTTGGGGCAGATGCGTGTGCATGGAGCTATTATTCAGCATTTTCATACAGGGTCTTATGCATTCGCTAATATGCGACTAGTTAACAGCGCAATTGTGCGTATTAATGTGTGTATGAGAACACCTAGCAGTGTGGAATGCTGAGCATTATAGTTCCATGACTTGCTCATGCCCCAGCAGCCCCCACCCTTTTCAGCCTCCAAAATACTGGTCTTTGTTCTCCCAGGGCCTGTGTAGATGCAAATTAGTACAGATACAAGACCCAAACCTCAGATAACACTCTTGGCTTTGAAGTTATTTTATTGTAGGAAGCCTGCTAATGTAAGGTGCTACAAATGACCCTCTTGCTGTATTCGAGCAGGGCCACCTGGAGTGAGAGCAGACGTTATGTCCATGAAGCTTGTCTTCACAGGCTAGTTGTCATGTGGCCATTTGCTCTGTTTATCTAATACAATAGAAATTTTGACATACTGTACAGCCATTTCTGAAATATATCCTTTAGGGGAATTAGAATTAGAGATGAGCGGTTCGGATTCTGTGGAATCCGAACCACTCCGAACATTGGGGATCCGAGTCCACCCGAACCCTGTTCGGGTGTTCACCGCCTGACTCGGATCCCCGTTCGGGGCCGAACGGCGGCCGCCTGATGTCAGATTCTCACTAGAGAATCCGACATCAGGTCTCCTATTGTGTAGGGCAGAGCGCTGTGATAGCGCTCTGCCCTACACAGATACAAACACACAGCCGCCAGCGGCAGCTGTGTGTTTGTTACAGCAGCCAATGAGAGTCACACAGACTCTCTTTGGCTGCTGCACGGAGGGAGCCGGCTGGAGCTCACACATGAGCTCCGTCTTCCGGCTCCCTCCGCAGTGTGTGACAGGCTCAGCAGAGCGGACGGCGTGGGAGCGGGGAATCAGGAATCAGGTAAGTTTTTTTTTTTTTTTAACTTGTGAAAGTTGTGCAAGGGCCGGGGGCGCTACTGGGGGGGGTCTGCTACTTGGGGGGTCTGCTACTGGGGGGGTCTGCTACTGGGGGGGCCTGCTACTGGGGGGGCTATACTACTGGGGGGTCTGCTACTGGGGGGGCTATACAACTGGGGGGGTCTGCTACTGGGCGTCCATACTACTGAGGGGCCTGCTACTGGGGGGGGGGCTATACTACTGGGGGTGGTCCGCTACTGGGGGGGCCATACTACTGAGGGGCCTGCTACTGGGGGGCCATACTACTGTGGGGGCATACTACTGGGGGGGCTTACTACTACTGGGGGGCCATACAACAGGGGGGCCATACTACAGGGGGGCTACTACTGGGGTACTGGGGCAGCCTACTACTGAGGGGGGCCTGCTACTGGGGCAGCCTACTACTGGGGGGGCCATACTACTGGGGGGGCCATACTACTGGGGAGGCTGCTAATGGGGGGCATACTACTGGGGGGGCTGCTAATGGGGGGCATACTACTGGGTGGCATGCTAATGGGGGGCATACTACTGGGGGGGCCTGCTAATGGGGGGCATACTACTGGGTGGCATGCTAATGGGGGGCATACTACTGGGGGGCATACTACTGGGGGCACTGTATAGGGGACCCTACTACTAAGGGGACTGCATAGGGGGCACCACTGCTGGGGGCATTGTGTAAGGGACACCGCTACTGTGGGCATTGTGTAAAAGGGGCACTACTGTGGGCATTGTGTAAAAGGGGCACTACTGTGTGTCGTAACATAAATAAGAGACACTACTTTATGGTGTAATGTGAATCAGGCCCTATGTGCGGTGTAATGTGAATAAGATTGTGCACTGTGACTCTTTGGGCCGTAGCCCACTATGTAAACAAGTACTGTGACTCTGCTGGCCGTACCCACTGGGTGGGTGCACTACTTTTCATTTCTGCCACTGCTGTGTGGCAATGTGTCATAGATGTGCTTTATACTGTGGTGTCTGTGTCATTGTGCCGCTGCTTTGTCGCTTAGTAACCAGTCAGCTCACTGCAACCTTTGGCCAATAATGTTGAAAATAATATTATAAGCTGTGATATGGTCTAAATTGACTGGAAATTAATGTTATTGAGGTTAATAATACTCTAGGAAGAAAAAAAAGACCAATTTATGTGATTTTAGCTTTTTTTGTCAATTTTTGTAAAAAAAATCCAAATCCAAATCCAAAGCCAGTCAACGCAGTTTGGCAAACCCAAATCCAAAGCCGGACGACGAATTAGAACCAAATCCAAATCCAAATCCGGCAAAAATGGTCCGGCGCACATCCCTAATTATAATAATACACACACTTTATCCAGAGCACCCAAACTACGTAAAGTCATGAAATGGGTTTTTGATGAATCGTCGTAACTTATGGCGATGGTCACAGATGCAATCGCATGATACTAATAGTAATATCGCCACATGTACTAAAGTGTGAGTTTATCTAAAATGGCGCTTAGACGGACATTCGCAAAATGGCTTCTTACGATCTCATTTCCAAGATGGCGTCTTGCGGCCAGTCGCAAGATGGCGTCGCTGCGATCCAATTTTAAACTAATCTTGTCTCAGCCAATTATCCAGCTTCGACAGTATATATATATATATATATATATATATATATATATACACAGTACATCTATCATCTATCTATCATTAGAAATAATTACCTTGTAATCTTGTTACCTAAGTCCTATGCCCTGCCTCATGTAATCTAGCTTCTAACAGTCTTTCACATTACTTTTCTCCACCTATTAAATCTCCTCTTTTACTTCCCTCAATAATAAACTTTTGTTATTGTGCAGACCCCTTTTCTCCACTGTATTCTCGTGTGATTTTCTGCAAATCTCCTGCACTGTCACTCACATTCATACTTTATTCCTTCTTCCAGTTTTCCTCCCCCTAACCACCTCTGCCACACCATGACCATGTTTTCTTCCACCCTCACTCAGTGTCTACCTAATCCTCTTCTCTGCCCCTTTCCTCCACCTGTATCCTTTTCCCCTTGCCTCCTTCACCTTCCTCCCACTCCTACTACTACACTTGCATTCTCTTCTAGCCCACCATAGTCCTACTACCCCACTGCTAATCCCTCCTCCAACCCTCCTCTCCATGCCACCTCATCCCACCTCCATACATATCTCGTTAAGCCACCTCCCTACTCACCACCTAAAGGTTCTCTTCCCAGCATTGGTGACCGCACAATCTCTCCACTCTATTCATCTCGGTCCCAAAAATCAATCTCACATAGTCGTTACAGTGCTTGCTCTCTGCCCTTGACTTTGCTTCCTACTTCACACCTAAAATTTACTCCATACGTCAGGATATCATATCCCACCAGTCCCCCAGCACTACACCTCCTCCTTTCCCAGGTCATCCCTCCCCTTCCATTTTACCTACACTAACATCCTTCTCCCCTGTATCTGGAGAGGAAGTCATGGCCCTTATCCAGTCCTCCTCCCCTTCCACCTCCCCCCTTGACCCTATCCCTTCACGTCTCCTCCGCTACCTCTCTCCCTGTGCCTGTTCCCATCTTGCCCACCTCCTCAATCTCTCCCTCTCATCTGGCACTGTCCCTTCTGCATTCAAACATGCCCTTGTCTCCCCCATTCCTTAAAAAACCTACTCTTGATCCTAACATTCTCGCCAACTACCGACCCATCTCTCTCCTCCCTTTTGCATCCAAACTCCTTGAGCGTATTGTTTACAACCGCCTTACCAGCATTGTTTCCTCCCACTCCCTCCTTGACCCTTTTCAGTCTGGCTTCCGTTCTCTCCACTCCACAGAAACTGCCCTCACTAAAGTCAGCAACGACCTCCTTGCTGCCAAATCCAAAGGCCACTACTCTCTACTCATTCTCCTTGGCCTTTCTGCTGCTTTTAACACTGTGGACCACCCTCTCCTGTTGCAAATCCTTCACTCCCTTGGTCTACGTGACACTGCCCTCTCCTGGCTATCCTCCTACCTCTCTGATCGATCCTTCTCTGTCTCCTCTCATGGCCTATCTTCCCCCCCACATCCTGTCACAGTAGGTGTTCCCCAAGGTTCTGTTCTTGGACCACTCCTTTTCTCCCTCTATACATCCTCTCTAGGTGAACTCATCAGCTCTTTTGACCACCATTATCATCTCTATGCTGCCGATACTCAGATCTACCTTTCCTCCCCTGACATCTCTCCCTCTCTCCTCACTCGTATCTCCAACTGTCTTTCTGCTATATCTTCCTGGATGTCCCTGCGATTTCTTAAACTTAATATGTCTAAGACTGAGATGATCATCTTCCCATCCTCCCATATAACCTCACCTCCCACTATTTCTTTATCAATTGATGGCACAACTATCTCCTCTAGCCCCAAAGTGCGCTGTCTTGGAGTTATCCTGGACTCCTCCCTCTCCTTTAAACCACATATCCAGAACCTCTCACAGTCCCGTCATTTCCATCTTAAAAATATTTCCAGGATCAGACCCTTTCTCACCCTGGATGCTACTGAGACCTTAATACACTCACTGGTCATCTCAAGTTTGGATTACTGTAACCTTCTCCTATCTGGCCTCCCCAAATCCCATCTCTCTCCTCTCCAGTCTATCCTTAATGCTGCTGCATGGCTTATCTTACTCTCCAAATGCTCTACATCTGCCTCCCCTCTCCTACAAGCCGTCCACTGGCTCCCCTTCCCCTTCAGAACCCAATTCAAGGTTCTCACACTCGCTTACAAAGCCCTCACACACTCCTCTCCCATTTACATCTCTGACCTCATCTCCCTTCACTTTCCTGTCCGCCCTCTTCATTCAACAAATGCACACGGCCTCTCATGCCAACTGACTACTTCCTCCCACTCCCGCCTCCAAGGCTTTGCCCGTGCTGCTCCCCACCTCTGGAACGCTCTCCCTCTCCCCATCAGACTCTCCACCTCTCTACAATCCTTCAAATGGGCTCTCAAGACCCACTACTTCATCAATGCTTTCCAGCTCTCATCCTAACTTGCTACTACATGCTCCCTCCTCCCTCTCTTCCCCATCTGTATCATGCCCCTCTGTCTGCCCCTCCCCTTGAGAATGTAAGCTCTTGCGAACAGGGCCCTCCACCCTCTCGTGCTTCTCCTTACTTTATGTTCATCTACTTCTTACTCACCACTAGGACACCAAACACTTGCTGCCTATGCTTTGTTGCTTATGTGGGTGTTATGGCCACCTATGTATTAATGTATATTATCCATGTCCTTGTCCTTCATTGTATTGTATTTTACTGTAAGTCACATTTTGGTTATGTAAATAAACGATAATAATATATATATATATATATATATATATAAAACAAAAAGGTGAGAACAAGCGCCTATATAGTGTAGTATTATAAGAAATATGCAGCACACTCTATTTAGAAAATGGCATGCGTACCGTAACGACCCAGAACAACAGGCATTAATATATGAGTCCTTATTCGGGCTTCACCAAGGTGGTCCTCTTATACACCCAAAAGCAGCTTGTTAAATACTCCAAATATAGGATTTAAGGAGAGAGAAAACACTTCTCATAGTGTAGTACATTTAAAAGAGGTTTTAATCCAAAATACACACAACACACATAAAAATGAAGAATTACATTAATAAAGATTCAAACAGGCTTATCTGATAGTAGCTGGTCTCAGAGTTTAGGGATACACCCACAGTCCTCAACGCATTTCGTCCTTAGTGCAAATATAGCTGGACTTCTTCAGGAGGATTCCTTTATTATTCTTTATTCTTTAATCTTATTATCTTTATTAATGTAAGGGCACCCTGTTTTTCAAATGTAAGACAAACTTTTTTCTTTTTCCAGGTGCTTATTATCTGATAGCCCTGGGTGTGGTCCTGTCTCTTTAAGGCAGGACCCAGTTTCATGTTTAAAATGTATGCAATCTTGAGCCCAAGATGGCAGATCAAGTTCATTTATCTGAGAATCAGTGTAGGGACTGGCTAGATGGGAATGACCGTGAAGCGGTGGCCAGTTTAACAAATTATTGCAATATTTTGGAACCAACATTCGCTATGTTCAAAGGAGTTGCAGTTTGAAAAGAATGTGAGTGCCGAGTTTGTATGATATTATATATATATATATATATACACATACATAAAAGATGACAGCACCCCCATTCCCTTCCAGTCACTGCTCGTCTGCTTGGGGCCATCTAGCACAGCCACTCCTTCTCCCACTCCCTGTCAGTGTCACATGTGGCCTGCCGTAGAGAGCTGGCCGAGCCGAGGGGGCGTGGCCTAATAGTGGGCAGGCGTGGACATGCCCCCTTAGGGAGAAAAAAGCGAACACTTTACAGGGCCGTGCGGCATGTTCCTGGGCTGCAGAGGTAACCATCTTTAGAGGTAGGAGGCTGCCAGTACTATGTGTAACTGGGGGCGATCGCCCTAATCGCCCCCCCCCCCCCCGGATCCGCCACTGCCTCCTAGTCTGGCCCAGCAATCACCGTGATAACTAGATAATCACATACAACAGTAATAGAGTACTCTGTTATTGTTGTATCTAATTCCTGCACACTAGTCAGCCTAAGCATTTCAGATTGTGACTCAGTCAGAAGGCACACACACTTCCGTGCCAGCCCAGCAGTACACCATGCAGCAGCCTCACTTACCATTCTCAGGGTCTCCACTCTTGCTCCCTGATGCTCCTCTTCAGTAGCTCCTCTCCGGCAATCTCAGACTCTCTGCACAGTGCACGTCTCGTGACGTCATGACGTCATGCGCGCTGTGCCAATAGCATTTCTGGACTTTCCGCACAGAGTAATAACAAAACATCGCTCAACTTCGGGAACATCTGAATAGCCTCCATCTCTGAATCAGGCCCTAAGTCACACATAGAAGCTACTGTACATGAAATGCCACTATCTGTATTCAGTGTACTCCTTAAGGATACTGTATTCAAACCTCTATACGCACCTACCTATACCTTCTAAAACCTGCCTACAAACCTCTAAAATTTACGCTATTTGCGTACACAGTCATACAGTAAAATAAAGACTTTAGACCTTGAACATGTGTTTCCAAAGCACAAAGTATTATTCAAGTAAAGTACAGTCAGTTACACGCTGTGATCTAAGTACAATTTAGCGCAAAGAATTATACAAACCCAAGATACAGTTATACATACGCACGCGCTCTGGACCAGATACCGGCATCAGCAAGAAACCTCCATCAATCAGCAATCAGCAAGAGAACTCCAGACTGGGGTCACAACACACACATTTATACCCTTACAGAAACAGACAACACAATAGAGAGGTTTGTTGCTGATCCCATTGTTTCCCTATCACAGTGCGTTTGTTACAGGGCATTTAACAGGTTGATTCAAATGGACACAGAACAGCCTCTAACAGCTTGTTGCCTCTGTTTTCCCACCTCATGCATATCTTGGCTGTTGGTTTTACAATGTACATCTTGGTGCCTAAAGTCTCTACAGTCCATAAGTGGCGAATGCATATTGCGATCTTCACACCGATGATACCGGAAAGCTGTTGAGGAAGTGCAGATCAGTACAATACCAAACACAGCTTACATATCACGTATTAAACCTTAGATACCAAAATAGTCTTTATTTCACAGCATTTGTAATAAATGAATAAAACTTGGATCTTATACTTTAAAGCTATGGAACCTTTTGTGTGAGTGTGCATTATGTAAGTATTAGGGATATGGGAAAAGACGCTAGTTAACTTCGGGCAGATGCGTGCGCACTAAGCTAATGAACAGCATTTTCATACTGGGCCTTATGCATTCGGTAATATGCGACATGTTAACAGCGCAACTGTGTGTATTAATGTGTGTATGAGGTATGGTAAAAGCTGCGATTGCCTAATGCTAATAATAGCATCGCCATATGAACTTAAGTGTGAGTTTAGCTAAAAATGGCGCTGAGCGGCCATTCGCAAAATGACGTCTTGCCGATCTCATTTCCAAAATGGTGTCTTGCGGCCATTCGCAAGATGGCGTCGTTTCGATCTTATTTTAAGCTGATCTTGTCTCAGCCAATTATCCAGCTTCGACACCCTACATTGTGCTTTTGTTGCATAAGTGATTTGAATATGACACATATTTTGTGAAAAAATCTGTTGTGGGACGCTTGCCGTGGTTAAATTCCAAGTCTGTGGCGTGAAATGTATATGTGCATACATATACACTTCACTCCACAGACTTTAGGTCTTTCACAAAGTATGTGTCTCATTCACATATGGGTATATTGGATGCAGGCACTCGGGGTCCCAGCCGTCAAAATCCCGACTACAGCATACCGGGTTAGAATACCGACACCTGTCAGTAGGTAGCCTAACCCTCTCCCTCTCTCTACCCTAAGCCTCCCTTCCTAGTGCCTAACCTTAACCCTCACTCTAGTGCCTAACCTATACTTGCCAACTCTCCCTCATTGTCAGGGAGACTCCCTGAAATAGCAGCAATCTCCCTGGCTCACTGAAGAGTCTACCAAACTCCCTCATTTCACCTTACCCCCATTATGAAGCTGTTATATAAAAGAAAAAACAGAGATATATACATTCAAATGGGATCATTAGTATAATTTCCCTACATTGGTTATAAGGCACAATGATCCCTATGGTTACATGCATTTTCTGAGAAGTATCAGTGTGTTTTCATCAACAAGTAGATTTTACTAACTGCTTTGGGGTTCATTTACATGTGGATGGAAATCAATTTTATGACACGCCTCTCAGATGTAGCAGTACACGCTCACTTTACCGCCGCGCTCATAGATGCTGCTTTCACAATCTCCCTGAAATGCTTTTTCAAAAGTAGGCAAGTATGGCCTAACCTTAACCCTCTCCCTAGTGCCTAACCATAACCCTCCCCCAAACTTACTTACTTTCTGGATGTTTTCGGTCATTGTAAGTATGTAAGTGCCGGCATCCCCTGTGTTGGGATACTGAACATATCCCCGGTAAATGGTTGTCTTTCACCTCAGGCACCTAATATGTATTTATTAACATTAGATACCTGAGGTGAAAGACAACCATTTACATTACGCTGAATGCGGGACAGTTGGGAGGTATGCATAGGACTGTTTGCAACATTGTTGTTGCATCTATCCTCCGTATTTTAAGAATTTTACTTGAGGATCCTGATTGCAGCACTGAATAATATATAAAATGTCATGGAGTCCGTTTCAGTTTGTCTTCATGGTGACAGCGCAGGGAGCGTTGGGTGTCTCCAGTTTGTACAGGATAATCTACCAAACTTAAAACAGTCTGAAAAGTATTCGTTCTACCCTTGCTGGAACAACATTGTTCACATCACACAGCAAGGGACTAACAGGAAAAAAGGGGCAAACACGCTAAAGGCAGAGAAAATCCCTGTATATATTGCTTCTCAGTATGTATTAAAGGGATATTCTCTGCCTGCAGCCTGCCAGCGCTAAGTGCTGCCTACAATATCGCACTGCACCTGGGTCACTTAGCGCTGCCATAGACACCTATGGCAGCACAAGTGTCCCAGATGTGCCTAAGGGGAAAGGGCACTTACCGTCGGGTGTCTTCTCCAGCGCTGATATTGCGTCCTGTAGCTGCCGGTAAGTAGAACCTGAGCTGTGTAATTTTGGACGTTTGTCAATAAAGTTTGTTTAAAAAAAAAAACAACCTCCTCTCTGCTTCCCCTGCACGGGACTCTGGAGACCTGGTAAGTCCAGTTCTCTACTATGCTGCTTACACCGCCGAGGGGGTGACTTAACGTTCCCCCTCCTCGGGTGATCTGTTATTAGTAACAACTGCAGCAGCCAGCTCCTGCTTCGCAGCGGTATGCAGGTGAAGCAGGAGCGGCTTTAACACTGCACTAAAGTGCCCCTTAATAAATAGACCCTTCAGGGGTATATTTACTAAAGTGCGGGTTTTTAGAAGCGGAGTTGTTGCACATAGCAACCAATCATATTCTAGATATTATCTTCTAGAAGGTGCTAGATCAGTGGTCTCCATCCCGTAGCTCGCGAGCCAACGGTAGCTCACGGACGTAATTTTGGTAGCTCGCCTAGCTGCAGTACTGCTTAGTCAACTAGGAGGAAGTGACCTCTGACAAAGCCATGGGTGGAGCGACGGGGAAGCGCGTCTGGCGATTGACATAGGGGTTCACAATACATGACGGACGCCATCTGGACATCACAGGAGTCGACTGCATATGGGGCGAGTGACTCCTGTACAGCCCTGCCGAAAAATCACACAGTAGCCCTGCCTATATCTTTTGCTCCTCTACTGTAGTTACCTCCCTGGAGCCGGAAATTAAAAGTGAAATGTGCAACAATATCACTGTATTAATTTAATGCATTGTTGTTTTCTATTAAACATTTTTTCATTTTCATTAAATAATCTTTAACATTTTCAGATATTAGCCAGATTTTATTTTTTTTCAAAAATGTTAGTAGCTCTTCAGGAGGTTTCATTTTTCTTGAGTAGCTCACATCCCAATGGAGGTTGGTGACCACTGAGCTAGATAAATGATAGGTAGAATCTGATTGGTTGCTATCAAAGCCGTAACTAGACTTTTTGGTGCCCTGTGCCAGAGAGAGCATTGGCGCCCCCCCCCCCTCCCATTTTTAAATAGGGACATAAGATAGTGCACCTGAAAAAGGGCCATAGCCTCATGGGGAAGGGCCAGGGAAGAGATAGGGGAGGTCAGGAGATGCTAGGGAATAAAAGAAGAGGAAACTACAAGTGAGAATGATAATAAACAAGAAAAGTGACAGGCCCAAACAGTGCCCCCCGCCCTCAGTAGTTCAGTTCTAAGTATGCTGACAAGGATATTTAACAAAGTAAAACCTAATTATATATCAATAGTACAGTTAAAAAGACATATTTTTTAGTGGCTTAGGGGCCTATTCATCAACACTTAATTTTTGCAAAAGCAGGTGAAAATGAACATTTTCACCTGCAATTGTAAAAATTAAGTTATCGGGTCATTCATCAAGATAGTAAGCAGGAGATATCACAGATATCCTACTTACCTTCCTCTTGCCGAATGGCCCACTGTCCCCATACACTAGTATCACAGATATGTCCTACTTACCTTCCTCTTGCGGAATGACCTGCTGACCCCATACACTAGTATCACAGATATCTCCTACTTACCTTCCTCTTGCAGAATGGCCCGCTATCCCCATACACTAGTATCACAGATATCTCCAGCTTACCTTCCTCTGGCGGAATGGTCCGCTGTCCCCATACACTAGTATTACAGATATCTCCTACTTACCTTCATTTTGCGGAATGGCCTGCTGTCCCCATACACTAGTATCACAGATATCTCCTACTTACCTTAATCTTGCGGAGTGGCCTGCTGTCCCCATACACTAGTATCACAGATATCTCCTACTTACCTTCCTCTTGCGGAATGGCCTGCTGTCCCCATACACTAGTATCACAGATATCTCCTACTTACCTTCCTCTTGCGGAATGGTCTGCTGTCCCCATACACTAGTATCACAGATATCTCCTACTTACCTTCCTCTTGCGGAATGGCCTGCTGTCCCCATACACTAGTATCACAGATATCTCCTACTTACCTTCCTCTTGCAGAATGGCCCACTGTCCCCATACACTAGTATCACAGATATCTCCTGCTTACCTCACTCTCCCGGAATGGCCTGCTGTCCCCATACACTAGTATCACAGATATCTCCTACTTACCTTCCTCTTGCGGAATGACCTGCCGTCCCCATACACTAGTATCACAGATATCTCCTGCTTACCTTCCTTTTGCGGAATGGCCCGCTGTCCCAATACACTAGAATCACAGATATCGCCTACTTACCTTTGTTTTGCGGACTGGCCCGCTGTCCCCATACACTAGTATCACAGATATCTCCTGCTTACCTTCCTCTGGCGGAATAGCCCGCTGTCCCCATACACTAGTATCTAGGGGTGAGCGGGTTCGGATTTCTGAAAACCGAACCCCCCGAGCCCCCCCGATCCGAGTCCGATCCGAGTCAGGCTTGACTTTTCCCGCCTGACTCGGATCTGAAATCGAGGCAAAACGTCATCATCCCGCCTTCCGAGTCTCGCGGGTTTTGGATCCTTTATAAGGTACCCGCGTCGGCGCCATTTTCTCACTCGGCTGTGGACAGTGAAGAGGGAGGGTGGGAGTTAGGGCTGGCTGGGCTGTGTAGTGTAGTGTAGTGTAGTGCAGAGTAGTGTTGTGCTGTGCTGTGCTGCGCTGTGCTGCTGTTGTCCACTACTTCAAAGTCCATAGGGGCTGGCTGTGTTGTGCTGTGCTGCTGTTGTTAATAGGGGCTGTGTCCACTACTTCAAAGTCCATAGGGGCTGGCTGGACTGTGTTGTGCAGTCAGTTCTCCATAGGGGCTGTGTCCACTCCAAAGTCCTGTGCAGTGTCCCAGTCCTAAAGGGGTGCTGTAGTGTTGTCCAGGGGGTGCTCTGTCCATCAGGGGTGCTCCCCCCAAGTGCTAAAAAAAGAATATATTTTCTGTGTTTGTGAATTGTGTGCGCAGTAGCCGCACGTGCATCAACAAAGTAGTGCCAAGCGTGCGCCTGTGTCATAAGTAAAGGGCCGGCTGGCTTGACCGTTAAAGGATGCTGTAACCCCCAAAGTACACTCCATTCCAAACCAAAAAAAAAATTATTTTCTGTGTTTGTGAATTGTGTGCGCAGTAGCCGCACGTGCATCAACAAAGTAGTGCCAAGCGTGCGCCTGTGTCATAAGTAAAGGGCCGGCTGGCTTGACCGTTAAAGGGTGCTGTAACCCCCGAAAGTACACTCCAGTCCAAACCAAAAAAAAATTATTTTCTGTGTTTGTGAATTGTGTGCGCAGTAGCCGCACGTGCATCAACAAAGTAGTGCCAAGCGTGCGCCTGTGTCATAAGTAAAGGGCCGGCTGGCTTGACCGTTAAAGGGTGCTGTAACTCCCGAAAGTACACTCCAGTCCAAACCAAAAAAAAAATTATTTTCTGTGTTTGTGAATTGTGTGCGCAGTAGCCGCACGTGCATCAGCAAAGTAGTGCCAAGCGTGCGCCTGTGTCATAAGTAAAGGGCCGGCTGGCTTGACCGTTAAGGGTGCTGTAACCCCCGAAAGTACACTCCAGTCCAAACCAAAAAAAAAATTATTTTCTGTGTTTGTGAATTGTGTGCGCAGTAGCCGCACGTGCATCAACAAAGTAGTGCCAAGCGTGCGCCTGTGTCATAAGTAAAGGGCCGGCTGGCTTGACCGTTAAGGGTGCTGTAACCCCCGAAAGTACACTCCAGTCCAAACCAAAAAAAAAATTATTTTCTGTGTTTGTGAATTGTGTGCGCAGTAGCCGCACGTGCATCAACAAAGTAGTGACAAGCGTGCACCTGTGTCATAAGTAAAGGGCCGGCTGGCTTGACCGTTAAAGGGTGCTGTAACCCCCAAAGTACACTCCAGTCCAAACCAAAAAAAAAATAATTTTCTGTGTTTAGCCGCACGTATATATCAAATTGATATAACATAAATGGAGGACCAAACTTTCTCTGATAAAAATAAAATAGAGAAAGATCAAGAACCACTTCCTCCTAGTGCTGAAGCTGCTGCCACTAGTCATGACATAGACGATAACATGCCATCAACGTCGTCTGCCAAGGCCGATGCCCAATGTCATAGTAGAGGGCACATACAATCCCAAATGGCAAAGTTCAGGAAAATGACCTTGAAAAAGACATTTAAATCAGCTGAAGAGAAACGTAAACTTGCCAATATGCCATTTACGACAAGGAGTGGCAAGGAACGGCTAAGGTCGATCCCTAGTATGTTCATGACTAGTGGTTCAGCTTCACATGACGATGGAAGCCCTCCTCCCACTAAAAAAATCAAAAGAGTTAAGCTGGCAAAAGCACAGCGAAGAACTGTGCTTTCTAAGAAGATATCACAAATCCCCAAGGAGAGTCCAAGTGTGGTGGTGGTTGCGATGCCTGACCTTCCCAGCACTGGACGGGAAGAGGTGGCTCTTTCCACCATTTGCACGCCCCCTGCAAGTGCTGAAAGGAGCACCCACAGTCCACTTGCTGATATGCAAATTGAAGATGTCACTGTTGAAGTACAACAGGATGAGGATACTGGTGTAGCTGGCGCTGAGGAGGAAGTTGGCGAGGAGGATTCTGATGGTGATGTGGTTTGTTTAAATCAGGCTTCGGGGGAGACAGTTGTTGTCCGTGGGATAAAAAAGCCCATCACGGTCATGCCTGGGCAGAAGACCAAACATTCCACCTCTTTGGTCTGGCAATATTTCTATCCAAATCCGGACAACAACTGTCTTGCCATATGTACCATATGTAAAGGTGAAATAAGTAGGGGTAGGGACGTCAACCACCTAGGAACATCCTCCCTTATACGGCACCTGCAGCGCGTTCATAAAAAGTTACTGTCAAGTTCAGAAACTTTGGCTAAGACCGTAAGCAGTCCAGGGACACCTAAATCCCGTTGTCCTGTTGTATCCAAGCGCCTGCAAACCACACCGTCAACTCCCTCCTCGTCAATTTCCTCCTTAGTCAGGATCGGAAGTAGTCCTGCAGGCCATGTCACTGGCATGACTGACTCTCCTATCCGGGATTCCTCCGGAGGATCCTGCATTGCTACGCCTACTGCTGCCGCTGCTGCTGTTGCTGCTGCTGGGAGTCGTTCATCATCCCAGAGAGGAAGTAGGAACACCACTACTTTTACTAAACAATTGACCCTCCAACAGTCCTTAACGAGGAGGATGAAGTACGACAGCAGTCATCCTGAAGCAAAACGTATAACTGAGGCCTTGACTGCTATGTTGGTGTTAGACGTGCATCCGGTATCAGCCATTAGTGCAGTGGGATTTAGACAATTGATGGAGGTAGTGTGTCCCCGGTTCCAAATCCCGTCTAGATTCCACTTCACTAGGCAGGCGATACCGAGACTGTACAGAAACATCAGAAAAAGTGTCCTCAGTGTCCTGAAAAATGCCGTTGTACACAATGTCCACTTAACCACGGACATGTGGACAAGTGGAACAGGGCAGACTAAGGACTATATGACTGTGACAGCCCACTGGGTAGATGTATCACCTTACGCAGCAACAGCAGCAGCGTCACCAGTAGCAGCATCTCAGAAACGCCAGCTCGTTCCAAGGCAGGCTACGCTGTGTATCACCGGTTTCAGTAAGAGGCACACCACCGACAACCTCTTAGAGAAACTGAGGGAAATCATCGCCCAGTGGCTTACCCCACTTAGACTCTCCTGGGGATTTGTGATATCTGACAACGCCACCAATATTGTGCGGGCATTACATCTGGGCAAATTCCAGCACGTCCCATGTTTTGCTCACACAATAAACTTGGTGGTGCAGAATTTTCTGAAAAGCGACAGGGGCGTGCAGGAGACGCTTTGGGTGGCCCGAAAAATTTCTGGCCACTTTCGCCATTCAGCGACTGCGTGCCGAAGACTGGAGCGCCAGTAAACACTCTTGAACCTGCCCCGCCATCACCTGAAGCAAGAGGTTGTGACGCGGTGGAACTCAACCCTCTATATGCTTCAGAGGATGGAGGAGCAGCAAAAGGCCATACAAGCCTATACATCCACCTATGACATAGGCAAAGGAGGGGGTATGCACCTGACTCAAGCGCAGTGGAGAATGATTTCCGTGTTGTGCAAGGTTCTCCAGCCCTTCGAACTTGCCACACGTGAAGTCAGTTCAGACACTGCCAGCTTGAGTCAGGTCATTCCCCTCATCAGGCTTTTGCAGAAGCAGCTGGAGAAAGTGAAGGAGGAGCTAAGACGGAGCGATTCCGCTCGGCATGTGGGACTTGTGGATGAAGCCCTTCATTCGCTTTGCCAGGATTCCAGGGTGGTCAATCTGTTGAAATCAGACCACTACATTTGGGCCACCGTGCTCGATCCTAGGTTTAAAGCCTATGTGGTGTCTCTCTTTCCGGCCGACACAAGCCTGCAGAGGTGCAAAGACCTGCTGGTGAACACACTGTCAGCTGAAACGGAACGTGACACGTCAACGGCTCCTTCTTCATTTTCTCCCGCAACTGGGGCTGCCAGGAAAAAACTTAGGTATCCTAAGCAACCGGCTGGCGGTGATGCAGGGCAGGCAGGACCAAGTTTGGACATCTGGTCCGGACTGAAGGACCTGGCAACAATTTCTGACATGTCTACTGTCACTGCATATGATACTGTCACCATTGACAGAATGGTGGAGGATTACATCGGTGACAGCATCCAAGTAGGCATGTCAGACAGTCCATACCTGTACTGGCAGGAAAAAGAGGCAATTTGGAGGCCCCTGTACAAACTGGCTCTATTTTACCTGAGTTGCCCCCCCTCCAGTGTGTACTCCGAAAGAATGTTTAGTGCAGCCGGGAACCTTGTCAGCGAAAGGCGTAGGAGGTTGCTTCCACAGAATGTGGAGAAGATGATGTTCATCAAAATGAATTATCAGCTCTTCCAGGGAGACCAGCCTCCAGAAGGTACAGAGGGACCTGTGGTGGTGGATTCAAGTGGGGACGAGTTAATACTTTGTGAGGATGAGGATGTACACACTGAAGAGGGTGAGGAATCGGTGGATGAGGAGGATGAGGATGACATCTAGCCTCCGTAGAGCCAGTTTGTGCAGGGACACAATAATTGCCAGCTTGTTTTGTGGGGGCCCAAACGAACCAATCATTTCAGCCACAGTTGTGTGGCAGACCCTGGCGCTGAAATGATTGATTTGTTAAAGTGTGCATGTCCTGTTTATACAACATAAGGGTGGGTGGGAGGGCCCAAGGACAATTCCATCTTGCACCTCTTTTTTTTCTTTGCATTATGTACAGTTTGGGGCCTAGTTTTTCTAACTGCCATCCTGTCTGCCACTGCAGTGTCACTCCTAGATGGGTCACGTGTTTGTGCCGCCCACTCGTGTCGCTTAGCATAGTCATCCAGCTACCTCGGTGCAACCTTTTGGACATAAAAACACTATTGTGAGGTGTGAGGTTTTCAGAATAGACTGGAAATGAGTGGAAATTAAGGTTATTGAGGTTAATAATAGCATAGGAGCAGAAAAACCTACAAATTCTGTGATTTTAGCTGTTTTTATGCTTTTTTTCAAAAAAATACAGATCCAAAACACAAAACCCAGAACCCAAAACACGGAAGGGTGGTTTTGGCAAAACCAATCCAGATCCAAAACACGAAGAAAGATCCAGATCCAAAACCAAAACACAAAACACGAAAAGTGGCCGGTGCAGACCCCTACTAGTATCACAGATATCCTACTTACCTTCCTCCTGCGGAATGGCCCGCTGTCCCCATACAATAGTATCACAGATATCTCCTGCTTACCTTCCTTTTGCGGAATGGCCCGCTGTCCCCATACACTAGAATCACAGATATCGCCTACTTACCTTCGTTTTGCGGAATGGCCCGCTGTCCCCATACACTAGCATGGGGACAAAATTCCTCAAGCTCCGAAAATACAATATTTTCGGAGCTTGATTGCGGTAGCATTCGACATCTTCAGATGTCGCTACCCGCCCCTTCCTATGGGATGGAGTCCCGGGTCGCGAAGAGGGATCCGCACTTGTGTGGCTCCTTCCAACGGATGTCGGGGCTCTTGTGCGCATGCGTGACCTGAATGTCATGCATGCGCACTTGAAGCTCTTCGTGGAGACAACTGATTTTCGGATCAGCTGTCTCCACATTGGAGCAATGATAAGTAAGATAATGAACTCCTAAGTGTTGTAAAATAATTTTCCTTACTAATGTTATAGGATTAATTTTCCACCTATTGCTTAGGTGCCAGAGAGAGCATTGGCGCCCCCCCCCCTCCCATTTTTAAATAGGGACATAAGATAGTGCACCTGAAAAAGGGCCATAGCCTCATGGGGAAGGGCCAGGGAAGAGATAGGGGAGGTCAGGAGATGCTAGGGAATAAAAGAAGAGGAAACTACAAGTGAGAATGATAATAAACAAGAAAAGTGACAGGCCCAAACAGTGCCCCCCGCCCTCTGTAGTTCAGTTCAAAGTATGCTGACAAGGATATTTAACAAAGTAAAACCTAATTATATATCAATAGTACAGTTAAAAAGACATATTTTTTAGTGGCTTAGGGGCCTATTCATCATCACTTAATTTTTACAAAAGCAGGTGATAATGAACATTTTCACCTGCAATTGTAAAAATTAAGTTATCGGGTCATTCATCAAGATAGTAAGCAGGAGATATCACAGATATCCTACTTACCTTCCTCTTGCCGAATGGCCCACTGTCCCCATACACTAGTATCACAGATATCTCCTACTTACCTTCCTCTTGCGGAATGACCTGCTGTCCCCATACACTAGTATCACAGATATCTCCTACTTACCTTCCTCTTGCAGAATGGCCCGCTGTCCCCATACACTAGTATCACAGATATCTCCTGCTTACCTTCCTCTGGCGGAATGGTCCGCTGTCCCCATACACTAGTATTACAGATATCTCCTACTTACCTTAATCTTGCGGAATGGCCCGCTGTCCCCATACACTAGTATCACAGATATCTCCTACTTACCTTCCTGTTGCGGAATGGCCCGCTGTCCCCATACACTAGTATGGGGACAAAATTCATCAAGCTCCGAAAATACAATATTTTCGGAGCTTGATTGCGGTAGCATTCGACATCTTCAGATGGCGAGTGTTTCCGCTACTTACTCCTTCCCTATGTGAAGGAGTCCCGGGTTGCGAAGAGGGATCTTCCACCCCTGTCCGGCTCCTTCCGACGGACGTCGGGACTCTTGTGCGCATGCGTGACCTGTAGGTCACACAAGCGCACTTGAAGCTCTTCGGGGACACAGCTGATTTTCGGATCAGCTGTCTCCGCGTCGGAGCAATGATCATTAACATAATTAACCCCTTAGTGTTGTAAAATAATTTTCCATACTAATGTTATAGGATTCATTTTCCACCTCTTTCCGCCATAAGATTCTGCACCCGAAAAACGGCCATGGCCTCATGGGGAAGGGCCAGAGAAGAGATAGGGGAGGCCAGGAGATGCTGGGGATAAAAGAAGAGAAAGCTACAAGTGAGAATGATAATAAACAAGATAAGTGACAGGCCCAAACAGCACCCCCTGACCTGCGGTGCCCTGTGCCATGGCACTGGTCGCACTACCCTAGTTACGGCCCTGGTTGCTGGAACACTCATTTGCTTTGTATATTATTATGTCAGGCTAGAAATAATTAATTTGTTTTGATTCCTACCAACAAAATATTACCTGCATTAATAATTATTATCATGATCAGTGGCAGGTCCTACCTTTAGATTTAAGGGGGGCTGCAATTGTCTAGCTACTGCTGGTTGCGCACGGTAAAGCACATATAGATAATCTACTTTCAATCACTATGGCATACAGCAACACTTTCATAACACGCCCATAAGACAGCGCATCTCTGTGCGCCTCTGAATACCCACCGCCCAGGAACGTGCCAATAAATTTCCAATACATTTCTGAGGACGTGTCTCAGTCGCTACTGCGCCACTTTGCGCACACTATGGGATGCATCATACACAATTAAATGTCAAGTGTAGTGTTATAAAGACAATTATTTATTTTATATTTATAATAGGGTCTTAGTCACACCTCCCAACATTTGTAATTTCAGATTCGGGACTTTAGCGCTGCGGAGGCGCCCGAAAATAGTGTGTGGTCTATTGGGAAAGGAGGCGTGGCCTCATGGTAAACCCCCATTTACTTCACTCAGAGGGTGAGCCCAGCACTCCCGGAGATGCTGGGCTACCCCCAAACTTTCCCCTCACAGTGAAGAGATGCCGTGCGCATGGCCAGGCGCGGGCAGGCCGGGAGACAGGGGCCTATGTGCCCCCCAGGCCTGTGCACTGATGCATGATTTGTTTCAGCAAAGAAGCGTAATTGTAGCAGGCAGGCAGGCAGAAGCAGCCATCCACTAAACAAACAGTACAGGAGCTAGGACCCAGCAGCTGATTATTCCATAGATCAGCAGCACAGGAGACTTGACCAATGGGAGACTGCTCTCCCCGAAAGGTCTTTTCAGAGCAGGGAAAACAGACTGCAGAGAGAGTGATAGACAGTAGAGATGGCCATCGGTGGGGTGTCCATCGATGATTACCATCGATAGTTTGCACCCCCCGATGGCCACTGATGCGATGGAGAACGGCGGGCCAGTCAAAATACAGGGGCGGGCTGAACTTCTTCCCGTCTAAAAAAACAAAAACATCAGCTCCCACTCGTCATCAATGGCTAAGAACCATAGGCTCTTAGCCATCGATGGTAAAAATATTCAACTTCGGCCATAAACTGTCAATGATTTAGAATCATCGATGGTCGATGGCCATCCCTAATAGACAGTAAGGTGAAGGTCAGTGCGTGTGCGGTGACTGGACTGCAGAAAGTGTGTCAGTAAGGTCAGTGTGTGTGTATGGTTACTGGACTGCAGAAAGAGTGTCAGTAAGGTCAGTGTGTGTGTGGTGACTGGACTGCAGAAAGAGTGTCAGTAAGGTCAGTGTGTGTGTATGGTGACTGGACTGCAGAAAGAGTGTCAGTAAGGTCAGTGTATGTTTGTGTGTGTGTGTGGTGACTGGACTGCAGGATGCAGAAAGAGTGTCAGCAAGGTCAGTGTGTGTGTAAGCGTTAGCATCCGGGAGCCAAATGTGGAGGGGGGAACCATTGAGGGTGCCCAGAGCAAGGAGCCTGAGAAGAACAAAGCTCACTCCCCTGAGTCCCTCCTAGTGCAGCTGTTAAGGCAGGCTGGAGTAGGGATGGACACGGAAGGCCGGCATTAAATAGTTGCCCTGCTTCTGACATCAAATCATGCAATGCGAATGCAACTTGCACCGGCATAAAAGGGGCATGGTCTGTGTGAAAGGGGCGGAGCCTCGTGACTCCACCACCCTCGTCACTGTAGGGAGGGGCATGCCCATCACTCTCCGAGATGCTGGGCTGCCACCAGAGATAGGGGGAGAGCAGCTGTCAGAGTAATTTCCCCCCACCGCTGGACACTGCGGCCCGTGAGTGGGACAGCAGGACCAAAAGCAGGACAATTGGAGGTATGCCCTTAGTTTTTTTCTTAAATAATTTTCCTTAGTTATGTTATACACTAGGGTTAATTGTCCACCTTTAAGCAATAGGTGGAAAATTAATCCTATAACAGTAAGGAAAATTATTTTACAACACTAAGGAGTTCATTATGTTACTTATCATTGCTCCAATGTGGAGACAGCTGATCCGAAAATCAGTTGTCTCCACGAAGAGCTTCAAGTGCGCATGCATGACATTCAGGTCACGCATGCGCACAAGAGCCCCGACGTCCGTTGGAAGAAGCCACACAAGTGCGGATCCCTCTTCGCGACCCGGGACTCCATCCCATAGGAAGGGGCGGGTAGCGGGAGCCCTCGTCATCTGAAGATGTCGAATGTTACCGCAATCAAGCTCCGAAAATATTGTATTTTCGGAGCTTGAGGAATTTTGTCCCCATGCTAGTGTATGGGGACAGCGAGCCATTCCGCAAAACGAAGGTAAGTAGGCGATATCTGTGATTCTAGTGTATGGGGACAGCGGGCCATTCCGCAAAAGGAAGGTAAGCAGGAGATATCTGTGATACTATTGTATGGGGACAGCGGGCCATTCCGCAGGAGGAAGGTAAGTAGGATATCTGTGATACTAGTGTATGGGGACAGCGGGCCATTCCGCCAGAGGAAGGTAAGCAGGAGATATCTGTGATACTAGTGTATGGGGACAGCGGGCCAGTCCGCAAAACGAAGGTAAGTAGGCGATATCTGTGATTCTAGTGTATGGGGACAGCGGGCCATTCCGCCAGAGAAAGGTAAGCAGGGGATATCAGTGATACTAGTGTATGGGGACAGCGGGCCATTCCGCAGGAGGAAGGTAAGTAGGATATCTGTGATACTAGTGTATGGGGACAGCGGGCCATTCCACCAGAGGAAGGTAAGTAGGAGATATCTGTGATATCTCCTGCTTTACTTTCTCGATGAATGGCCCGATAACTTAATTTTTACAATTGCAGATGAAAATGTTCAAGTGATGATGAATAGGTCCCTAAGCCACTAAGAAAAATGTCTTTATAACTGTAGTACTGATACCGTATATAATTGAGTTTTACTTTGTTAAATATCCTTGTCAGCATACCTTGAACTGAATTACTGAGTCACTCAATTTTTGCACATGCTCAGCTGCAGTAAAACAGCTTCTACAGCTGCATAGTCTGCAGCTCCTAAGCACATTAAGGCCATCGATTAACACAGTGTGTGTTTCCTGCAGGAAGCTCTGCTTGCTAATAACACTCTGGACTGGCAGTCCCAGTTGGAGGTGCCCTATGTAAGATGAGCAAAAAGAGCTTCCAGCAAGAAGCCACTACCAACTCCTCCTCATGCTGGGACGGTCTACACAGGAGTCAGATAGAACAATTATGATGGACTTTAAAATGATTGGACAAAGCATGAGATTCTAGACCCTTTCTGATAAAGACATGCATGGGTTGAAACATATTGGTGGCGCAGGAGTGTCCAGTGTTGAACGGAGGAGATGATCCCACAGCGGTGATGGGCGAATTCAGTAAAGTGTCCGGGACTTTTACTGGTAATTCAGCAAGTGCGCTCACGGAAATGTCAGCTGTCAGTTCTGCACTAGGAGCTGGTAATCGTTTCATTTCTGCCACTGCAGGAGCACTCCCATTTCCTGAATGTTTACTTCTGGAAGTTATATGTTTTTATAAAGTAAATTGTATATTAAAAATATGTAAAGCATATGGACCTAAGAGGGATAACAGCAAAGTTCACTCCATAGTGGTTAATGGACATAGAAAATTCAGAATTAAGGAGGATAATGATGCTGTTTTTGATGATTTTATAGCTGTGGGTCTGCCACTGCGAGCCGGAGCCTGCGGTTGAGTTTTTCAACCGCAAGGCCCGGAGTGATTTTGGCTCTATCAGAGCCAAAATCAGCCCCACTGACATCACTAGTGATGTCAGTGGGCCGGCTTCTGACGGTAGGCGTTCCCTTGGGAACGCCCCCATCAGGGAGGCACGCCCACCAAAGGGGGCGTGCTGTCAATCAACATCGACAGCACGCCCCCTTTGATCAGACACAACGAGCGAAGGAAATTCCTTTGCTCGTCGCGTCTGGCGCATGCGCACGACGGAGCTCCCGCCGTCGTGTGCATGCGCAGTGCACAACATCGACCCACTTGCGAGAGGACAGCCGCTTGGGTGGGTCTGAATCAGGCCCTTAGTTATTAGTAGGGATGTGCGCCGGACCATTTTTGCCGGATTTGGATTTGGATTTGGTTCTAATTCGTCGTCCGGCTTTGGATTTGGATTTGCCAAACTGCAGTGACTGGCTTTGGATTTGGATTTGGATTTTTTTACAAAAATTTACAAAAAAAGCTAAAATCACATAAATTGGTCTTTTTTTTCTTCCTAGAGTATTATTAACCTCAATAACATTAATTTCCAGTCAATTTAGACCATATCACAGCTTATAATATTGTTTTCAACATTATTGGCCAAAGGTTGCAGTGAGCTGACTGGTTACTAAGCGACAAAGCAGCGGCACAACGACACAGACACCACAGTATAAAGCACATCTATGACACATTGCCACACAGCAGTGGCAGAAATGAAAAGTAGTGCACCCACCCAGTGGGGTACGGCCAGCAGAGTCACAGTACTTGTTTACAAAGTGGGCTACGGCCCTAGGAGTCACAGTGCACAATCTTATTAGCATTACACCGCACATAGGGCCTGATTCACATTACACCATAAAGTAGTGTCTCTTATTTATGTTACGACACACAGTAGTGCCCCTTTTACACAATGCCCACAGTAGTGACCCTTTTACACAATGCCCACAGTAGCGGTGTCCCTTACACAATGTCCCCCAGCAGTGGTGCCCCCTATGCAGTCCCCTTAGTAGTACGGTCCACTATGCAGTGCCCCCAGTTGAATGCTCCCCAGTAGTATGCCCCCCATTAGCAGGCCCCCCCAGTAGTATGTCCCCCATTAGCAGGCCCCCCCAGTAGTATGCCCCCATTAGCATGCCACCCAGTAGTATGCCCCCCCAGTAGTATGGCTCCCCCAGTAGTAGGCTGCCCCAGTAGCAGGCCCCCCCAGTAGTAGGCTGCTCCAGTAGTAGCCCCCCCTGTAGTATGGGCCCCCCCTGTAGTATGGCCCCCCCTGTAGTAGGCCCCCCCAGTAGTATGGCCCCCCCCAGTAGCAGGCCCCTCAGTAGTATGGCCCCCCCAGTAGCAGACCCCCCCAGTAGTATAGCCCCCCCCCAGTAGCAGGCCCCTCTGTAGTATGGCCCCCCCAGTAGTATAGCCCTGCCCAGTAGCAGACCCCCCCCAGTAGTGCAGACCCCCCCAGTAGTATAGCCCCCCCCAGTAGCAGGCCCCTCTGTAGTATGGCCCCCCAATAGTGCAGATCCCCCCCAGTAGTATGGCCCCCCCAGTAGCAGACCCCCCCAGTAGTATAGCCCCCCCCCAGTAGCAGGCCCCTCTGTAGTATGGCCCCCCCAGTAGTATTGCCTCCCCCAGTAGCAGACCCCCCCCAGTAGTGCAGACCCCCCCCCCAGTAGTATAGCCCTTCCAGTAGCAGGCCCCTCTGTAGTATGGCCCCCCCAGTAGTATAGCCCCCCCCAGTAGCAGACCCCCCCAGTAGTGCAGACCCCCCCCCCAGTAGCGCCCCCGGACCTTTGACAAGTAAAAAAATAAAAAAAATAAAACTTACCTGTATCCCCGCTCCCGCGCCGTCCGCTCTGTCACACGCTGAGGAGGGAGCCGGAAGACGGAGCTCATGTGTGAGCTCCAGCCGGCTCCCTCCGTGCAGCAGCAAATGAGAGTCTGTGTGACTCTCATTGGCTGCTGTAACAAACACACAGCTGCCGCTGGCGGCTGTGTGTCTGTGTCTGTGTAGGGCAGAGCGCTATCACTGCGCTCTGCCCTACACGCGAGGAGACCTGATGTCGGATTGTCTAGTGAGAATCCGACATCAGGCGGCCGCCGTTCGGCCCCGAACGGGGATCCGAGTCAGGCGGTGAACACCCGAACAGGGTTCGGGTGGACTCGGATCCCCAATGTTCGGAGCGGTTCGGATTCCACAGAATCCGAACCGCTCATCTCTAGTTATTAGTTACTTGAATTGAGATGTGGAGGATCACCATAGAAAACCTTTTGTATAGGCTGCTGTTTTCTGCACACTTATAGCACTTGTGATGCATCTTCCTTATCTGTGACAGAACCTTGGGGAACGCCTGCTGATAGAAGAACGGTCAGAGGAGTAGGAGGACAGCCAGGAGAGGGCACTATCACGTAGACCAAGGTAGCTGAGGATTTGCAGGAGGAGAGGATGATCCACAAAAGCAGCAGAGCGGTTGAGGAGAATAAGCAGAGTGTACAGTAGTGGCCCTTGGATTTGGCAGTAAGGAGTTCATTGCTGACTTTTGTGAGGGCAGTTTCAGTGGAGTAGAGAGGACGGAAGCCAGACTGAAATGGGTCAAGCAGGGAGTGAGAGGAAGGAAAGCCAGTAAGGCTATTGTAGACAATTTGCTTAAGAAGTTTGGAGGCAAACAGGAGGAGAGAAATTAGGTGATAATTAGAGAGAGTGTCAGGATCTAGGGTGGGTTTTTTAAGAATGGGGAAACAAGTCATGCTTGAATTCAAAGGGGACAGTGACTGATGAGAAAGAAAAATGGAAGAAATGAGCAAGATGGCATAATTGAAGAGATGGGCAGAGAGGTAGTGGAGGAGGCGGGAGGGGAGGTGGTAGGGGGTGGACTGGATTAGGGCTACAACTTCATCTTCAGATACTGGGGAGACTGAAGTAAGATGCAGCGAGGTAAGAAATGCGATCAAACCCCGAAAATGCAGGTTTGACCGCATTTCTCATATGCGCCAAGTCCCGGATTGTGACGCAGTCCGGGGCTTGGTTGCGGTGGGTAACGCCCATCTCCGCAGAGTGCTGTGGGAGGGATCCACGGCGTACACGCGCATGCGCAGAAGAATTCCTCAGGGACTTCTGGGTCATAGGCACGGAAGTCCCTCCATCACATAGTTCCGCTCTTACCGAGAGAGGTCCTTTGCGGTGATTGTCATTGATATCTGCGTTACCAACACCGGCATGAATGCAAAGACCTGCGGGATGCATCGCATCCCAAGTGCGATGCGTCATGCATCCCACCCAGTAAAATGGATGAGAAAGATGGGGAGATGCAGGCTGGGAAAGATGAGGATGTGATGACGAGGGTCTGGTGGGATGTGATGTCCTGACGTATGAATTCAATTTTAGAAGTGGGTGGCAAAGTCAAGGGTGGAGAGTGAGGAAGGGGGCGAGGAGGGTATTGGTCTGCGTAAATGTGAGTTGTAACCGTCGGAGCAACAGAATCTTGAACAAAGGAGACGTTGTTTAGGAGAGCAGCTTGGTCAGGGCAGGAGAGAGAGACAATAGCCTCAAGGTTATGCTTGGTGATGGTAGCCTTGGAAGACAAAGGTAGAGAAAGAGTGAGGGATACGTTAAAAGAAAGAAGATGATGGTCAGAGAGTGGAAATAGGTCAATTGGTAAACTCAGAAATATTACAGTAAAAATCACAGTAAAATTATGTTTTGATTTGTAGGAATCCAGCAACAACGAATCCACAAAATAAAAGAAAAAGATATACAAGGGTATTCAATATGGGAGCAAAAAGTCCGTGCTGGACTTTTCACTCCACATCGGAGATTTTCCAGGGATAAAGTATCGGGCGCGCACCCGCTTTATCCCCGTATTCAATATAAAAGCTACGAAAACGGCAACCTGAGAAGTGGATCTGCGTAAAAAAAAGAAATTTTCCTAGACTAAATTGTAGGACCCCCCTAAAGCTGTAAAAACATGGGGGATCACTATGGGTACCCCCGTTTTAGCCTGCAAATGAAAGTCGGGGATTTAAATAGCGGATGCAGGTGTTTTTTTCCCGACATTGAAGAAGTGATGCAGAAGAGCACTTAGGTTTTTTTTTTTCGTTTTTTTAAGTGGTCCCATCAAATTTTGGGTACATGAAAATGGGTACTAGAATATTTTAAGTCCCTAAAGTCTTTTTTTTTAAATTCTGCAAATATGCACCTGCCGCTAATAACCTATTCTAGAAAACACCTGCCGCATATTTGCAGAATAGCCCTGAACCTATTTGCCTATTTTTAAACACTTTTTCCCATTATTTTTTTCTTTACCACAAATTTAAAATAATTTTTTTGGGGTGTCCCTATTTTTTTTTTTACTTTTTTTGACACAGTTTATTTTAAAATTACATTCCCAGGGATGCAGGCTATTTTTTTTAAGCCTGCACCCCTAAACCCCAATTCTGCACTTTTTTTCGCCACCTTTTCAGTGGTGAAAAGTTATCCCCGTTTTTTTTCAAAGACTTTTTCGAACCTGCGAAAAGTCTTTGAAATTGAATACGGTGTAAAACCAAAACCAGCGAAAATTACGTCATCGGTGCGAAATTATCGCAAAAAATGACTTTTCGCTCCATATTGAATACCCCTGATAGTATACCACTCACCTTCATATATGTGATAAAGATATAGTATACCACTCACCTTCATATATGTGATAAAGATATAGTGTACCACTCACCTTCATATATGTGATCAAGATATAGTGTGCCACTCACCTTCATATATGTGATAAAGATATAGTATACCACTCACCTTCATATATTTGATAAATATATAGTATACCACTCACCTTCATATATGTGATAAAGATATAGTATACCACTCACCTTCATATATGTGATCAAGATATAGTGTGCCACTCACCTTCATATATGTGATAAAGATGTAGTGTGCCACTCACCTTCATATATGTGATAAAGATGTAGTGTGCCACTCACCTTCATATATGTGATAAAGATATAGTGTACCATTCACCTACATATATGTGATAAAGATATAGTGTACCATTCACCATTATATATTTGATAAAGATAGTGTACCACTCACCTTCATATATGTGATAAAGATATAGTATACCACTCACCTTCATATATGTGATAAAGATATAGTGTACCAGTCACCTTAATATATGTGATAAAGATATAGTGTACCATTCACCTTCATATATGTGATAAAGATATAGTATACCACTCACCTTCATATATGTGATAAAGATATAGTGTACCATTCACCTTCATATATGTGATAAAGAAAAGCTCCCATACATGACATGCTTATGCAGACATTCAATTTTAAAATTCACAGGGGAATTACCTATGTGGCTGCTAAAGAGGTACATCAGGAGTGTAAAGCATGCCCATAGCACAAATTCAATTTTTGGTGCCAAACGCCTAATATCATGTGATTGAGACCCTATAGAAAATAATTTTCCAATTTGGCCACCTTCTTCTATCAGAAAGAGAAAATAATTATTACACAGACGGGGAGATTTATCAAATCTTGGAGAGAGGTAAATTGGAGAAAGATAAACTAATCAGCTTCTAACTTTTATTTTACAGGCTGTGCTAGAAAATGACAGAAGCTGATTGGTTGGTACTTTATCTCTCTGCACTTTATCCCTCTCCAAGATTTGATAAATCTCCCCCTCTGTGTAATTATTTTCTCTTTCTGATAGAAGAAGGTGGCCAAATTGTAAAATGATTTTCTAACTGCGAGCTGGGCACAGGAAAGTGACTCACTACCTCCACATACAAATTCTAATTGTCCAAAGACTGTAGTTATTTAAATTTAATGGTCTAGACTACACGTTTAGACAGTACATTCCTCATAGTGGGCGGTCACAATGCATTTTTCTTCCATCAATTTACATGGGAATCCAGGGCCATAGTGTCACAGCTGGAGGATTGGGACAGCGGGGATCGATGTGGCTGCGGATGCTGACATCTCCCGGCATGTCCGCACATACTCCTGACAAGCAAGTGGCGGGGTTTGGTATTAAGGTTTCTGACATAGGCAGTACTGTATGTAGGGTATGTAATCAATGCCGCCTCCCTATTGGTACCCTATACCAGCTTGTTTGTTCTTGAAACGGCAGCCCGGAGAGACACTACCTGTCCCCCTCTTCATGATGTCACATGTTCTGGGGGCGGGGCCCAGCACGAGGGTATGGAAGTTCCCTGCTGCAGCCCTGTGAGAATCTCACTATATTTTTGAAGATAATGTAATACTTGTTTAAGACTTAAATGAGACCTCAGCATATTGTATTTTAGGAGAACACGTAAAAGTTGTAATTAAGGGAAGGTCCAAAAGTGATAATAGGCAGAACATTAAAATGGCTTACTGTAGTCCGGGGTCCTGAAATGGGCAGGTGGGTACGGATTGCTCAGGCCCGTGTAGGGGCCTGAGAGTGCAGGGGAGGTACAGTATAGCCACACCCCACAACCATGACGCCGTGACCACGAGTGAGCATAGCCGCACCTCTTCCTGTGGTTATGCCACATCAGCACCCAAGCGCAATAGAAGTGTCATTAGCTTTGTACATAGTTGCTCAGCAAAAATTATTAAAATCAGTTTTGCAGTTTTTAAATTCTATATTTATGGGTTAGGGAATAAACTTCCTTGTCTCTTGAAGAGGAACAATGATAATTCCTCCAGTGTAGGAGTATCCGATTAATGGAAAAAGGTCAAGCTGCACCAGGGTTCGGGGGGAGGGGTGTATGTGTTTATCTTTATTTTATTTTATACATATATATTTTGTTTTTGTTTTGTTATTATGATTCTATTTTAATTACATATTTTATCTCTGTGCCTTTGTTTAACAGTTATTTTTGACTAGTTATATCTTACAAAAAAATTTATTTGTTTGATGTTGCTCTTGAACTGTGTTTGTGTGCACAGTTTGCAGTTCTGTATATGTGTGTATATGGATTAGGGGTGTGCACCGGCCACTTTTCGTGTTTTGTGTTTTGGTTTTGGCTCTGGATCTTTCTTCGTGTTTTGGATCTGGATTGGTTTTGCCAAAACCACCCTTCCGTGTTTTGGGTTCTGGGTTTTGTGTTTTGGATCTGTATTTTTTTGAAAAAAAGCATAAAAACAGCTAAAATCACAGAATTTGTGGGTTTTTCTGCTCCTATGCTATTATTAACCTCAATAACCTTAATTTCCACTCATTTCCAGTCTATTCTGAATACCTCACACCTCACAATAGTGTTTTTATGTCCAAATGGTTGCACCGAGGTAGCTGGATGACTATGCTAAGCGACACGAGTGGGCGGCACAAACACATGGTCCATCTAGGAGTGACACTGCAGTGGCAGACAGGATGGCAGTTTGAAAAACTAGGCCCCAAACAGTACATAATGCAAAGAAAAAAAAAGAGGTGCAAGATGGAATTGTCCTTGGGCCCTCCCACGCACCCTTATGTTGTATAAATAGGACATGCACACTTTAACAAACCAATCATTTCAGCGCCAGGGTCTGCCACACGACTGTGGCTGAAATGATTGGTTCATTTGGGCCCCCACAAAACAAGCTAGCAATTAATCTGTCCCTGCACAAACTGGCTCTACGGAGGCAAGATGTCGTCCTCATCCTCCTCATCCACCGATTCCTCACCCTCTTCAATGTTGTGTACATCCTCATCCTCACAGAGTAATAATTAGTCTCCGCTGGAATCCACAACCACATGTCCCTCTGTACGTTCTGGAGGCTGGTCTCCCTGGAAGAGTTGATAATTAATTTTATGAACATCATCTTCTCCACATTTTGTGGAAGCAACCTCCTACGCCTTTCGCTGACAAGGTTCCCGGCTGCACTAAACACTCTTTCGGAGTATACACTGGAGGGGGGCAACTCAGGTAAAATAGAGCCAGTTTGTACAGGGGCCTCCAAATTGCCTCTTTTTCCTGCCAGTACAGGTAAGGACTGTCTGACATGCCTACTTGGATGCTGTCACCGATGTAATCCTTTAACAGACAGACGCACGCTTGTCACTGCTGCTTTGAGGATGCAGGTGCGGCTACAGCCCACACAATTCTTATTTTTTGTGGAGCACGCTTTGAGGGTTTCACCACCCTTTAACAGACAGATGCACGCTTGTCGCTGCTGCTTTGAGGATGCAGGTGCGGCTACTGCGCATGCATTTCACACACAAACACAGAAAAAAAGATTATTTTATTTTGGTTGGAACGCACTTTGGGGGTTACACCACCCTTTAACAGACAGACGCACGCTTGTTGCTGCTGCTTTGAGGATGCAGGTGCGGCTACAGCCCACACAATTCACAGAGACAGAAAAAAAAGAATTTTTTTATTGTTTGTGGAGCGCACTTTGAGGGTTACACCACCCTTTAACAGACAGACGCACGCTTGTCGCTGCTGCTTTGAGGACAGTATCATATGCAGTGACAGTAGACTTGTCAGAAATTGTTGGAACGTCCTTCAGTCCGGACCAGATGTCCAAACCGGCCCTTGACTTATGACACAGGCACACGCTTGGCTCTGCTACTGTGTTGATGCACGTGTGGCTACATCGCACACAAGTCACAAACACAGAAAAAAAATAGTTTTTTATTTTTTGGAGCACTTTGGGGGTTACACCACCCTTTAACAGACTTATGGGACTCAGGCGCACGCTTGGCGCTGCTCCTTTGTTGATGCACATGCAGCTACAGTGCACACAATTCACAAAGACAGAAAAAAAAAAGAGTATACACTGGAGGGGGGCAACTCAGGTAAAATAGAGCCAGTTTGTACAGGGGCCTCCAAATTGCCTCTTTTTCCTGCCAGTACAGGTAAGGACTGTCTGACATGCCTACTTGGATGCTGTCACCAATGTAATCCTTTAACAGACAGACGCACGCATGTCACTGCTGCTTTGAGGATGCAGGTGCGGCTACAGCCCACACAATTCACAGAGAAAGAAAAAAAAAGAATTTTTTTATTGTTTGTGGAGCGCACTTTGAGGGTTACACCACCCTTTAACAGACAGATGCACGCTTGTCGCTGCTGCTTTGAGGATGCAGGTGCGGCTACTGCGCATACATTTCACACACAAACACAGAAAAAAAGATTATTTTATTTTGGTTGGAGCGCACTTTGGGGGTTACACCACCCTTTAACAGACAGACGAACGCTTGTTGCTGCTGCTTTGAGGATGCAGGTGTGGCTACAGCCCACACAATTCACAGAGACAGAAAAAAGAAGAAGAATTATTTATTTTTTGTGGAGCGCGCTTTGAGGGTTACACCACCCTTTAACAGACAGACGCACGCTTGTCGCTGCTGCTTTGAGGATGCAGGTGCGGCTACTGCGCATACATTTCACACACAAACACAGAAAAAAAGATTATTTTATTTTGGTTGGAGAGCACTTTGGGGGTTACACCACCCTTTAACAGACAGACGCACGCTTGTTGCTGCTGCTTTGAGGATGCAGGTGCGGCTACAGCCCACACATTTCACAAAGACAGAAAAAAAAGAAGAATTTTGTATTTTTTGTGGAGCGCACATTTGGGGGTTACACAACCCTTTAACAGACGCATGCTTGTTGCTGCTGCTTTGAGTATGCAGGTGCGGCTACAGCCCACACAATTCACAGAGACAGAAAAAAAAAGATTTTTTTTTTATTGTTTGTGGAGTGCACTTTGAGGGTTACACCACCCTTTAACAGACAAACGCATGCTTGTCGCTGCTGCTTTGAGGATGCAGGTGGAATCTAGATGGGATTTGGAACCGGGGAAACACTACCTCCATCAATTGTCTAAATCCCACTGCACTAATGGCGGATACTGGACGCACTTCTAACACCAACATAGCAGTCAAGGCCTCAGTTATACGTTTTGCGTGAGGATGACTGCTGTCGTACTTCATCCTCCTCGCTAAGGACTGTTGGAGGGTCAGTTGTTTAGTAAAAGTAGTGGTTTTCCTACTTCCTCTCTGGGATGATGAACAACTCCCAGCAGCAGCGACAGCACTAGGACGAAGTGGTTCTTGATCTTTCCCTATTTTATTTTTATCGGAGAAAGTTTGGTCCTCCATTTATGTTATATTGATATATACGTGCGGCTAAGGCACACACAAACACAGAAAATTTTTTTTTATTTTTGTTGGAGACTAGTGCACTTTGTGGGTTACACCACCCTTTAAGAAATGAGCCAGCCGGTGCTTTACTTTTGGGACACAGGTGCATGCTTGGCGCTGCTCCTTTGTTGATGCACGTGCAGCCACAGTGCACACAATTCACAAACACAGAAAATATTTTTATATTTTGTTTGGAGTGCACTTTGGGGGTTACAACACCCTTTAATGGTCAAGCCAGCTGATGCTTTACCTATGACACAGGCGCACGCTTGGTGCTACTTTGTTGATGAACGTGCGGCTACTGCGCACACAATTCACAAACACAAAAAAATATATGTATATTTTTTTTGGAGTGCACTTTGGGTGTTACAGCACCCTTCAATGGTCAAGCCAGCTGGCCCTTTACCTATGACACAGGCGCACGCTTGGCGCTACTTTGTTGATGCACGTGCGGCTACTGCGCACACAATTCACAAACAACAAAAAAAAATATTTTTTTATTTTTTTGGGAGTGCACTTTGGGGGTTACAGCACCCTTTAATGGTCAAGCCAGCTGTCTGTTTACCTATGACACAGGCACACGCTTGGCGCTACTTTGTTGATGCACGTGCGGCTACTGCGCACACAATTCACAAAAAAATTATTTTTTTTTGTTATTTTTGGAGTGCACTTTGGGGGTTACAGCACCCTTTCATGGACAAGCCAGCCGGCCCTTTACTTATGGGACACAGGTGCACGCTTGGCACTGCTCCTTTGTTGATGCACGTGCGGCCACAATGCACACAATTCACAAACACAGAAAATATTTTTTTATTTTGCTTGGAGTGCCCTTTGGGGGTTACAGCACCCTTTAACGGACAAGCCAGCCTGCCCTTTACTTATGGGACACAGGCGCACGTTTGGCGCTGCTCCTTTGTTGATGCACGTGCAGCCACAGTGCACATAGTTCACAAACACAGAAAATATTTTTTTATTTTGTTTGGAGTGCACTTTGGGGGTTACAGCACCCTTTAACAGTCAAGCCAGCCCTTTACCTATGACACAGGCGCACGCTTGGCGCTACTTTGTTGATGCACGTGCGGCTACTGCGCACACAATTTACAAACACAAAAAAATATATATTTTTTTATTTTTTTTGGAGTGCACTTTGGGGGTTACAGCACCCTTTAATGGTCAAGCCAGCTGACCCTTTACCTATGACACAGGTGCACGCTTGGCGCTACTTTGTTGATGAACGTGCGGCTACTGCGCACACAATTCACAAACACAAAAAAATATATATTTTTTTTTTTTGGAGTGCACTTTGGGTGTTACAGCACCCTTTAACGGTCAAGCCAGCTGGGCCTTTACCTATGACACAGGCGCACGCTTGGCGCTACTTTGTTGATGCACGTGCGGCTACTGCGCACACAATTCACAAACAAAAAAATATATATATTTTTTTTTTGGAGTGCACTTTGGGGGTTCAGCACCCTTTAACAGTCAAGCCAGCTGGCCCTTTACTTATGGGACACAGGCGCACGCTTGGCGCTGCTCCTTTGTTGATGCACATGCAGCCACAGTGCACACAATTCACAAACACAAAAAAAAAAAAATATATATTTTTTTGGAGTGCGCTTTGGGGGTTACAGCACCCTTTAACGGTCAAGCCAGCTGCCCTTTAACTATGACACAGGCACATGCTTGGCGCTACTTTGTTGATGCACGTGCGTCTACTGCTCACACAAATTCACAAACACAAAAAAATATTTTTTTTATTTTTTTTGGAGTGCACTTTGGGGGTTCAGCACACTTTAACGGTCAAGCCAGCTGGCCCTTTACTTATGGGACACAGGTGCACGCTTGGCACTGCTCCTTTGTTGATGCACGTGCGGCCACAATGCACACAATTCACAAACACAGAAAATATTTTTTTATTTTGTTTGGAGTGCCCTTTGGGGGTTACAGCACCCTTTAACGGACAAGCCAGCCTGCCCTTTACTTATGGGACACAGGCGCACGTTTGGCGCTGCTCCTTTGTTGATGCACGTGCAGCCACAGTGCACACAGTTCACAAACACAGAAAATATTTTTTTATTTTGTTTGGAGTGCCCTTTGGGGGTTACAGCACCCTTTATGGACAAGCCAGCTGGCTCTTTACTTATGGGACACAGGCACATGCTTGGCGCTGCTCCTTTGTTGATGCACATGCAGCCACAGTGCACACAATTCACAAACACAGAAAATATTTTTTTATTTTGTTTGGAGTGCACTTTGGGGGTTACAGCACCCTTTAACAGTCAAGCCAGCCCTTTACCTATGACACAGGCGCACGCTTGGCGCTACTTTGTTGATGCACGTGCGGCTACTGCGCACACAATTTACAAACACAAAAAAATATATATATTTTTTTATTTTTTTTGGAGTGCACTTTGGGGGTTACAGCACACTTTAATGGTCAAGCCAGCTGACCCTTTACCTATGACACAGGTGCACGCTTGGCGCTACTTTGTTGATGCACGTGTGGCTACTGCGCACACAATTCACAAACACAAAAAAATATATATTTTTTTTTTTTGGAGTGCACTTTGGGTGTTACAGCACCCTTTAACGGTCAAGCCAGCTGTGCCTTTACCTATGACACAGGCGCACGCTTGGCGCTACTTTGTTGATGCACGTGCGGCTACTGCGCACACAATTCACAAACAAAAAAATATATTTTTTCATTTTTTTTGGAGTGCACTTTGGGGGTTACAGCACCCTTTAACGGTCAAGCCAGCCAGCCCTTTACCTATGACACAGGGGCACGCTTGGCGCTACTTTGTTGATGCACGTGCGGCTACTGCGCACACAATTCACAAAAAATATATATATATATTTTTTTTTTGGAGTGCACTTTGGGGGCTCAGTACCCTTTAACGGTCAAGCCAGCTGGCCCTTTACTTATGGGACACAGGCGCACGCTTGGCGCTGCTCCTTTGTTGATGCACATGCAGCCACAGTGCACACAATTCACAAACACAAAAAAATATATATTTTTTTTTTTTGGAGTGCGCTTTGGGGGTTACAGCACCCTTTAATGGTCAAGCCAGCTGCCCTTTAACTATGACACAGGCGCATGCTTGGCGCTACTTTGTTGATGCACGTGCGTCTACTGCTCACACAATTCACAAACACAAAAAAAATATTTTTTATTTTTTTTGGAGTGCACTTTGGGGGTTACAGCACCCTTTCATGGTCAAGCCAGCCAGCCCTTTACCTATGACACAGGCGCACGCTTGGCGCTACTTTGTTGATGCACGTGCGGCTACTGCGCACACAATTCACAAACACAAAAAAATATATTTTTTTATTTTTTTTGGAGTGCACTTTGGGGGTTACAGCACCCTTTAACGGTCAAGCCAGCCGGCCCTTTACCTATGACACAGGCGCACGCTTGGCGCTATTTTGTTGATGCATGTGCAGCCACAGTGCACACAATTCACAAACACAGAAAATATTTTTTTATTTTGTTTGGAGTGCCCTTTGGGGGTTACAGCACCCTTTAATGGACAAGCCAGCTGGCCCTTTACTTATGGGACACAGGCGCACGCTTGGCGCTGCTCCTTTGTTGATGCACGTGCAGCCACAGTGCACACAATTCACAAACACAGAAAATATTTTTTTATTTTGTTTGGAGTGCACTTTGGGGGTTACAGCACCCTTTAATGGACAAGCCAGCTGGCCCTTTACTTATGGGACACAGGCGCACGCTTGGCGCTGCTCCTTTGTTGATGCACATGCAGCCACAGTGCACACAATTCACAAACACAGAAAATATTTTTTTATTTTGTTTGGAGTGCCCTTTGGGGGTTACAGCACCCTTTAACAGTCAAGCCAGCCGGCCCTTTACTTATGGGACACAGGAGCATGCTTGGCGCTGCTTCTTTGTTGATGCACATGCAGCCACAGTGCACACAATTCACAAACACAGAAAATATTTTTTTATTTTGTTTGGAGTGCACTTTGGGGGTTACAGCACCCTTTAATGGACAACCAGCTGACCCTTTACTTATGACAGAGGCGCACGCTTGGCGCTGCTCCTTTGTTGATGCACATGCAGCCACAGTGCACACAATTCACAAACACAGAAAATATTTTTTTATTCTGTTTGGAGTGCACTTTGGGGGTTACAGCACCCTTTAACAGTCAAGCCAGCCACACCTTTACCTATGACACAGGCGCACGCTTGGCGCTACTTTGTTGATGCACGTGCGGCTACTGCGCACACAATTCACAAACACAAAAAAATATTTATTTTTATTTTTTTTGGTGTGCACTTTGGGGGTTACAGCACCCTTTAATGGTCAAGCCAGCTGATGCTTTACCTATGACACAGGCGCACGCTTGGTGCTACTTTGTTGATGAACGTGCGGCTACTGCACACACAATTCACAAACACAAAAAAATATATGTATATTTTTTTTGGAGTGCACTTTGGGTGTTACAGCACCCTTCAACGGTCAAGCCAGCTGGCCCTTTACCTATGACACAGGCGCACGCTTGGCGCTACTTTGTTGATGCACGTGCGGCTACTGCGCACACAATTCACAAACAACAAAAAAAAATATTTTTTTATTTTTTTTGGAGTGCACTTTGGGGGTTACAGCACCCTTTAATGGTCAAGCCAGCTGGCCGTTTACCTATGACACATGCACACGCTTGGCGCTACTTTGTTGATGCACGTGCGGCTACTGCGCACACAATTCACAAAAAAATTAATTTTTTTTGTTATTTTTGGAGTGCACTTTGGGGGTTACAGCACCCTTTCATGGACAAGCCAGCCGGCACTTTACTTATGGGACACAGGTGCACGCTTGGCACTGCTCCTTTGTTGATGCACGTGCGGCCACAATGCACACAATTCACAAACACAGAAAATATTTTTTTATTTTGTTTGGAGCGCCCTTTGGGTGTTACAGCACCCTTTAACGGACAAGCCAGCTGGCCCTTTACTTATGGGACACAGGCGCACGTTTGGCGCTGCTCCTTTGTTGATGCACGTGCAGCCACAGTGCACACAGTTCACAAACACAGAAAATATTTTTTTATTTTGTTTGGAGTGCCCTTTGGGGGTTACAGCACCCTTTATGGACAAGCCAGCTGGCTTTTTACTTATGGGACACAGGAACACGCTTGGAGCTGCTCCTTTGTTGATGCACATGCAGCCACAGTGCACACAATTCACAAACACAGAAAATATTTTTTTATTTTGTTTGGAGTGCACTTTGGGGGTTACAGCATCCTTTAACAGTCAAGCCAGCCCTTTACCTATGACACAGGCGCACGCTTGGCGCTACTTTGTTGATGCACGTGTGGCTACTGCGCACACAATTTACAAACACAAAAAAATATATTTTTTTATTTTTTTTGGAGTGCACTTTGGGGGTTACAGCACCCTTTAACGGTCAAGCCAGCTGGGCCTTTACCTATGACACAGGCGCACGCTTGGCGCTACTTTGTTGATGCACGTGCGGCTACTGCGCACACAATTCACAAACACAAAAAAATATATATTTTTTTTTTTGGAGTGCACTTTGGGTGTTACAGCACCCTTTAACGGTCAAGCCAGCTGGGGCTTTACCTATGACACAGGCGCACACTTGGCGCTACTTTGTTGATGCACGTGCGGCTACTGCGCACACAATTCACAAAAAAAATATATATATTTTTTTTTTTTGGAGTGCACTTTGGGGGCTCAGCACCCTTTAACGGTCAAGCCAGCTGGCCCTTTACTTATGGGACACAGGCGCACGCTTGGCGCTGCTCCTTTGTTGATGCACATGCAGCCACAGTGCACACAATTCACAAACACAAAAAAAAATATATATATATTTTTTTTGGAGTGCGCTTTGGGGGTTACAGCACCCTTTAACGGTCAAGCCAGCTGCCCTTTAACTATGACACAGGCGCATGCTTGGCGCTACTTTGTTGATGCACGTGCGTCTACTGCTCACACAATTCACAAACACAAAAAAATATTTTTTTTATTTTTTTTGGAGTGCACTTTGGGGGTTCAGCACACTTTAACGGTCAAGCCAGCTGGCCCTTTACTTATGGGACACAGGCGCACGCTTGGCGCTGCTCCTTTGTTGATGCACATGCAGCCACAGTGCACACAATTCACAAACACAAAAAAATATATATATATATTTTTTTTGGAGTGCGCTTTGGGGGTTACAGCACCCTTTAACGGTCAAGCCAGCTGCCCTTTAACTATGACACAGGCGCATGCTTGGCGCTACTTTGTTGATGCACGTGCGTCTACTGCTCACACAATTCACAAACACAAAAAAATATATTTTTTATTTTTTTTGGAGTGCACTTTGGGGGTTACAGCACCCTTTCATGGTCAAGCCAGCCGGCCCTTTACCTATGACACAGGCGCACGCTTGGCGCTACTTTGTTGATGCACGTGCGGCTACTGCGCACACAATTCACAAACACAAAAAAATATATATTTTTATTTTTTTTGGAGTGCACTTTGGGGGTTACAGCACCCTTTAACGGTCAAGCCAGCCGGCCCTTTACCTATGACACAGGCGCACGCTTGGCGCTACTTTGTTGATGCATGTGCAGCCACAGTGCACACAATTCACAAACACAGAAAATATTTTTTTATTTTGTTTGGAGTGCCCTTTGGGGGTTACAGCACCCTTTAATGGACAAGCCAGCTGGCCCTTTACTTATGGGACACAGGCGCACGCTTGGCGCTGCTCCTTTGTTGATGCACGTGCAGCCACAGTGCACACAATTCACAAACACAGAAAATATTTTTTTATTTTGTTTGGAGTGCACTTTGGGGGTTACAGCACCCTTTAATGGACAAGCCAGCTGGCCCTTTACTTATGGGACACAGGCGCATGCTTGGCGCTGCTCCTTTGTTGATGCACATGCAGCCACAGTGCACACAATTCACAAACACAGAAAATATTTTTTTATTTTGTTTGGAGTGCCCTTTGGGGGTTACAGCACCCTTTAACAGTCAAGCCAGCCGGCCCTTTACTTATGGGACACAGGAGCATGCTTGGCGCTGCTCCTTTGTTGATGCACATGCAGCCACAGTGCACACAATTCACAAACACAGAAAATATTTTTTTATTTTGTTTGGAGTGCACTTTGGGGGTTACAGCACCCTTTAATGGACAAGCCAGCTGGCCCTTTACTTATGACACAGGCGCACGCTTGGCGCTGCTCCTTTGTTGATGCACATGCAGCCACAGTGCACACAATTCACAAACACAGAAAATATTTTTTTATTCTGTTTGGAGTGCACTTTGGGGGTTACAGCACCCTTTAACAGTCAAGCCAGCCACACCTTTACCTATGACACAGGCGCACGCTTGGCGCTACTTTGTTGATGCACGTGCGGCTACTGCGCACACAATTCACAAACACAAAAAAATATTTATTTTTATTTTTTTTGGTGTGCACTTTGGGGGTTACAGCACCCTTTAATGGTCAAGCCAGCTGATGCTTTACCTATGACACAGGCGCTTGCTTGGTGCTACTTTGTTGATGAACGTGCGGCTACTGCACACACAATTCACAAACACAAAAAAATATATGTATATTTTTTTTGGAGTGCACTTTGGGTGTTACAGCACCCTTCAACGGTCAAGCCAGCTGGCCCTTTACCTATGACACAGGCGCACGCTTGGCGCTACTTTGTTGATGCACGTGCGGCTACTGCGCACACAATTCACAAACAACAAAAAAATATATTTTTTTATTTTTTTTGGAGTGCACTTCGGGGGTTACAGCACCCTTTAATGGTCAAGCCAGCTGGCCGTTTACCTATGACACATGCACACGCTTGGCGCTACTTTGTTGATGCACGTGCGGCTACTGCGCACACAATTCACAAAAAAATTAATTTTTTTTGTTATTTTTGGAGTGCACTTTGGGGGTTACAGCACCCTTTCATGGACAAGCCAGCTGGCACTTTACTTATGGGACACAGGTGCACGCTTGGCACTGCTCCTTTGTTGATGCACGTGCGGCCACAATGCACACAATTCACAAACACAGAAAATATTTTTTTATTTTGTTTGGAGCGCCCTTTGGGGGTTACAGCACCCTTTAACGGACAAGCCAGCCGGCCCTTTACTTATGGGACACAGGCGCACGTTTGGCGCTGCTCCTTTGTTGATGCACGTGTAGCCACAGTGCACACAGTTCACAAACACAAAAAAATATATATATTTTTTTTTTGGAGTGCGCTTTGGGGGTTACAGCACCCTTTAATGGTCAAGCCAGCTGCCCTTTAACTATGACACAGGCGCATGCTTGGCGCTACTTTGTTGATGCACGTGCGTCTACTGCTCACACAATTCACAAACACAAAAAAATATATTTTTTATTTTTTTTGGAGTGCACTTTGGGGGTTACAGCACCCTTTAATGGTCAAGCCAGCTGATGCTTTACCTATGACACAGGCGCACGCTTGGTGCTACTTTGTTGATGAACGTGCGGCTACTGCACACATAATTCACAAACACAAAAAAATATATGTATATTTTTTTTGGAGTGCACTTTGGGTGTTACAGCACCCTTCAACGGTCAAGCCAGCTGGCCCTTTACCTATGACACAGGCGCACGCTTGGCGCTACTTTGTTGATGCACGTGCGGCTACTGCGCACACAATTCACAAACAACAAAAAAAATATTTTTTTATTTTTTTTGGAGTGCACTTTGGGGGTTACAGCACCCTTTAATGGTCAAGCCAGCTGGCCGTTTACCTATGACACATGCACACGCTTGGCGCTACTTTGTTGATGCACGTGCGGCTACTGCGCACACAATTCACAAAAAAATTAATTTTTTTTGTTATTTTTGGAGTGCACTTTGGGGGTTACAGCACCCTTTCATGGACAAGCCAGCCGGCACTTTACTTATGGGACACAGGTGCACGCTTGGCACTGCTCCTTTGTTGATGCACGTGCGGCCACAATGCACACAATTCACAAACACAGAAAATATTTTTTTATTTTGTTTGGAGCGCCCTTTGGGGGTTACAGCACCCTTTAACGGACAAGCCAGCCGGCCCTTTACTTATGGGACACAGGCGCACGTTTGGCGCTGCTCCTTTGTTGATGCACGTGCAGCCACAGTGCACACAGTTCACAAACACAGAAAATATTTTTTTATTTTGTTTGGAGTGCCCTTTGGGGGTTACAGCACCCTTTATGGACAAGCCAGCTGGCTTTTTACTTATGGGACACAGGCACACGCTTGGAGCTGCTCCTTTGTTGATGCACATGCAGCCACAGTGCACACAATTCACAAACACAGAAAATATTTTTTTATTTTGTTTGGAGTGCACTTTGGGGGTTACAGCACCCTTTAACAGTCAAGCCAGCCCTTTACCTATGACACAGGTGCACGCTTGGCGCTACTTTGTTGATGCACGTGTGGCTACTGCGCACACAATTTACAAACACAAAAAAATATATTTTTTTATTTTTTCTGGAGTGCACTTTGGGGGTTACAGCACCCTTTAACGGTCAAGCCAGCTGGGCCTTTACTTATGACACAGGCGCACGCTTGGCGCTACTTTGTTGATGCACGTGCGGCTACTGCGCACACAATTCAAAAACACAAAAAAATATATATATTTATTTTTGGAGTGCACTTTGGGTGTTACAGCACCCTTTAACGGTCAAGCCAGCTGGGCCTTTACCTATGACACAGGCGCACACTTGGCGCTACTTTGTTGATGCACGTGCGGCTACTGCGCACACAATTCACAAACAAAAAAATATATTTTTTCATTTTTTTTGGAGTGCACTTTGGGGGTTACAGCACCCTTTAACGGTCAAGCCAGCCAGCCCTTTACCTATGACACAGGGGCACGCTTGGCGCTACTTTGTTGATGCACGTGCGGCTACTGCGCACACAATTCACAAAAAAAATATATATATATTTTTTTTTTGGAGTGCACTTTGGGGGCTCAGCACCCTTTAACGGTCAAGCCAGCTGGCCCTTTACTTATGGGACACAGGCGCACGCTTGGGGCTGCTCCTTTGTTGATGCACATGCAGCCACAGTGCACACAATTCACAAACACAAAAAAAAATATATATATTTTTTTTTGGAGTGCGCTTTGGGGGTTACAGCACCCTTTAACGGTCAAGCCAGCTGCCCTTTAACTATGACACAGGCGCATGCTTGGCGCTACTTTGTTGATGCACGTGCGTCTACTGCTCACACAATTCACAAACACAAAAAAATATATATATTTTTTTTTTGGAGTGCACTTTGGGGGTTACAGCACCCTTTCATGGTCAAGCCAGCCGGCCCTTTACCTATGACACAGGCGCACGCTTGGCGCTACTTTGTTGATGCATGTGCAGCCACAGTGCACACAATTCACAAACACAGAAAATATTTTTTTATTTTGTTTGGAGTGCCCTTTGGGGGTTACAGCACCCTTTAATGGACAAGCCAGCTGGCCCTTTACTTATGGGACACAGGCGCACGCTTGGCGCTGCTCCTTTGTTGATGCACGTGCAGCCACAGTGCACACAATTCACAAACACAGAAAATATTTTTTTATTTTGTTTGGAGTGCACTTTGGGGGTTACAGCACCCTTTAATGGACAAGCCAGCTGGCCCTTTACTTATGGGACACAGGCGCACGCTTGGCGCTGCTCCTTTGTTGATGCACATGCAGCCACAGTGCACACAATTCACAAACACAGAAAATATTTTTTTATTTTGTTTGGAGTGCCCTTTGGGGGTTACAGCACCCTTTAACAGTCAAGCCAGCCGGCCCTTTACTTATGGGACACAGGAGCATGCTTGGCGCTGCTCCTTTGTTGATGCACATGCAGCCACAGTGCACACAATTCACAAACACAGAAAATATTTTTTTATTTTGTTTGGAGTGCACTTTGGGGGTTACAGCACCCTTTAATGGACAAGCCAGCTGGCCCTTTACTTATGACACAGGCGCACGCTTGACGCTGCTCCTTTGTTGATGCACATGCAGCCACAGTGCACACAATTCACAAACACAGAAAATATTTTTTTATTCTGTTTGGAGTGCACTTTGGGGGTTACAGCACCCTTTAACAGTCAAGCCAGCCACACCTTTACCTATGACACAGGCGCACGCTTGGCGCTACTTTGTTGATGCACGTGCGGCTACTGCGCACACAATTCACAAACACAAAAAAATATTTATTTTTATTTTTTTTGGTGTGCACTTTGGGGGTTACAGCACCCTTTAATGGTCAAGCCAGCTGATGCTTTACCTATGACACAGGCGCACGCTTGGTGCTACTTTGTTGATGAACGTGCGGCTACTGCACACACAATTCACAAACACAAAAAAATATATGTATATTTTTTTTGGAGTGCACTTTGGGTGTTACAGCACCCTTCAACGGTCAAGCCAGCTGGCCCTTTACCTATGACACAGGCGCACGCTTGGCGCTACTTTGTTGATGCACGTGCGGCTACTGCGCACACAATTCACAAACAACAAAAAAATATATATTTTTATTTTTTTTGGAGTGCACTTCGGGGGTTACAGCACCCTTTAATGGTCAAGCCAGCTGGCCGTTTACCTATGACACATGCACACGCTTGGCGCTACTTTGTTGATGCACGTGCGGCTACTGCGCACACAATTCACAAAAAAATTAATTTTTATTGTTATTTTTGGAGTGCACTTTGGGGGTTACAGCACCCTTTCATGGACAAGCCAGCCGGCACTTTACTTATGGGACACAGGTGCACGCTTGGCACTGCTCCTTTGTTGATGCACGTGCGGCCACAATGCACACAATTCACAAACACAGAAAATATTTTTTTATTTTGTTTGGAGCGCCCTTTGGGGGTTACAGCACCCTTTAACGGACAAGCCAGCCGGCCCTTTACTTATGGGACACAGGCGCACGTTTGGCGCTGCTCCTTTGTTGATGCACGTGCAGCCACAGTGCAAACAGTTCACAAACACAAAAAAATATATATATTTTTTTTTTGGAGTGCGCTTTGGGGGTTACAGCACCCTTTAATGGTCAAGCCAGCTGCCCTTTAACTATGACACAGGCGCATGCTTGGCGCTACTTTGTTGATGCACGTGCGTCTACTGCTCACACAATTCACAAACACAAAAAAATATATTTTTTATTTTTTTTGGAGTGCACTTTGGGGGTTACAGCACCCTTTAATGGTCAAGCCAGCTGATGCTTTACCTATGACACAGGCGCACGCTTGGTGCTACTTTGTTGATGAACGTGCGGCTACTGCACACACAATTCACAAACACAAAAAAATATATGTATATTTTTTTTGGAGTGCACTTTGGGTGTTACAGCACCCTTCAACGGTCAAGCCAGCTGGCCCTTTACCTATGACACAGGCGCACGCTTGGCGCTACTTTGTTGATGCACGTGCGGCTACTGCGCACACAATTCACAAACAACAAAAAAAAATATTTTTTTATTTTTTTTGGAGTGCACTTTGGGGGTTACAGCACCCTTTAATGGTCAAGCCAGCTGGCCGTTTACCTATGACACATGCACACGCTTGGCGCTACTTTGTTGATGCACGTGCGGCTACTGCGCACACAATTCACAAAAAAATTAATTTTTTTTGTTATTTTTGGAGTGCACTTTGGGGGTTACAGCACCCTTTCATGGACAAGCCAGCCGGCACTTTACTTATGGGACACAGGTGCACGCTTGGCACTGCTCCTTTGTTGATGCACGTGCGGCCACAATGCACACAATTCACAAACACAGAAAATATTTTTTTATTTTGTTTGGAGCGCCCTTTGGGGGTTACAGCACCCTTTAACGGACAAGCCAGCCGGCCCTTTACTTATGGGACACAGGCGCACGTTTGGCGCTGCTCCTTTGTTGATGCACGTGCAGCCACAGTGCACACAGTTCACAAACACAAAAAAATATATATATTTTTTTTTTGGAGTGCGCTTTGGGGGTTACAGCACCCTTTAATGGTCAAGCCAGCTGCCCTTTAACTATGACACAGGCGCATGCTTGGCGCTACTTTGTTGATGCACGTGCGTCTACTGCTCACACAATTCACAAACACAAAAAAATATATTTTTTATTTTTTTTGGAGTGCACTTTGGGGGTTACAGCACCCTTTCATGGTCAAGCCAGCCGGCCCTTTACCTATGACACAGGCGCACGCTTGGCGCTACTTTGTTGATGCACGTGCGGCTACTGCGCACACAATTCACAAACACAAAAAAATATATTTTTTTATTTTTTTTGGAGTGCACTTTGGGGGTTACAGCACCCTTTAACGGTCAAGCCAGCCGGCCCTTTACCTATGACACAGGCGCACGCTTGGCGCTACTTTGTTGATGCATGTGCAGCCACAGTACACACAATTCACAAACACAGAAAATATTTTTTTATTTTGTTTGGAGTGCCCTTTGGGGGTTACAGCACCCTTTAATGGACAAGCCAGCTGGCCCTTTACTTATGGGACACAGGCGCACGCTTGGCGCTGCTCCTTTGTTGATGCACGTGCAGCCACAGTGCACACAATTCACAAACACAGAAAATATTTTTTTATTTTGTTTGGAGTGCACTTTGGGGGTTACAGCACCCTTTAATGGACAAGCCAGCTGGCCCTTTACTTATGGGACACAGGCGCACGCTTGGCGCTGCTCCTTTGTTGATGCACATGCAGCCACAGTGCACACAATTCACAAACACAGAAAATATTTTTTTATTTTGTTTGGAGTGCCCTTTGGGGGTTACAGCACCCTTTAACAGTCAAGCCAGCCGGCCCTTTACTTATGGGACACAGGAGCATGCTTGGCGCTGCTCCTTTGTTGATGCACATGCAGCCACAGTGCACACAATTCACAAACACAGAAAAAAATTTTTTATTTTGTTTGGAGTGCACTTTGGGGGTTACAGCACCCTTTAATGGACAAGCCAGCTGGCCCTTTACTTATGACACAGGCGCATGCTTGGCGCTGCTCCTTTGTTGATGCACATGCAGCCACAGTGCACACAATTCACAAACACAGAAAATATTTTTTTATTCTGTTTGGAGTGCACTTTGGGGGTTACAGCACCCTTTAACAGTCAAGCCAGCCACACCTTTACCTATGACAGGCGCACGCTTGGCGCTACTTTGTTGATGCACGTGCGGCTACTGCGCACACAATTCACAAACACAAAAAAATATTTTTTTTTATTTTTTTTGGTGTGCACTTTGGGGGTTACAGCACCCTTTAATGGTCAAGCCAGCTGATGCTTTACCTATGACACAGGCGCACGCTTGGTGCTACTTTGTTGATGAACGTGCGGCTACTGCACACACAATTCACAAACACAAAAAAAATATGTATATTTTTTTTGGAGTGCACTTTGGGTGTTACAGCACCCTTCAACGGTCAAGCCAGCTGGCCCTTTACCTATGACACAGGCGCACGCTTGGCGCTACTTTGTTGATGCACGTGCGGCTACTGCGCACACAATTCACAAACAAGAAAAAAAAATATTTTTTTATTTTTTTTGGAGTGCACTTTGGGGGTTACAGCACCCTTTAATGGTCAAGCCAGCTGGCCGTTTACCTATGACACATACACACGCTTGGCGCTACTTTGTTGATGCACGTGCGGCTACTGCGCACACAATTCACAAAAAAATTAATTTTTTTTGTTATTTTTGGAGTGCACTTTGGGGGTTACAGCACCCTTTCATGGACAAGCCAGCCGGCACTTTACTTATGGGACACAGGTGCACGCTTGGCACTGCTCCTTTGTTGATGCACGTGCGGCCACAATGCACACAATTCACAAACACAGAAAATATTTTTTTATTTTGTTTGGAGCGCCCTTTGGGGGTTACAGCACCCTTTAACGGACAAGCCAGCCGGCCCTTTACTTATGGGACACAGGCGCACGTTTGGCGCTGCTCCTTTGTTGATGCACGTGCAGCCACAGTGCACAGAGTTCACAAACACAGAAAATATTTTTTTATTTTGTTTGGAGTGCCCTTTGGGGGTTACAGCACCCTTTATGGACAAGCCAGCTGGCTTTTTACTTATGGGACACAGGCACACGCTTGGAGCTGCTCCTTTGTTGATGCACATGCAGCCACAGTGCACACAATTCACAAACACAGAAAATATTTTTTTATTTTGTTTGGAGTGCACTTTGGGGGTTACAGCACCCTTTAACAGTCAAGCCAGCCCTTTACCTATGACACAGGCGCACGCTTGGTGCTACTTTGTTGATGCACGTGTGGCTACTGCGCACACAATTTACAAACACAAAAAAATATATTTTTTTATTTTTTTTGGAGTGCACTTTGGGGGTTACAGCACCCTTTAACGGTCAAGCCAGCTGGGCCTTTACCTATGACACAGGCGCACACTTGGCGCTACTTTGTTGATGCACGTGCGGCTACTGCGCACACAATTCACAAACACAAAAAAATATATATATTTTTTTTTGGAGTGCACTTTGGGTGTTACAGCACCCTTTAACGGTCAAGCCAGCTGGGCCTTTACCTATTACACAGGCGCACACTTGGCGCTACTTTGTTGATGCACGTGCGGCTACTGCGCACACAATTCACAAACAAAAAAATATATTTTTTCATTTTTTTTGGAGTGCACTTTGGGGGTTACAGCACCCTTTAACGGTCAAGCCAGCCAGCCCTTTACCTATGACACAGGGGCATGCTTGGTGCTACTTTGTTGATGCACGTGCGGCTACTGCGCACACAATTCACAAAAAAAATATATATATATATTTTTTTTGGAGTGCACTTTGGGGGCTCAGCACCCTTTAACGGTCAAGCCAGCTGGCCCTTTACTTATGGGACACAGGCGCACGCTTGGCGCTGCTCCTTTGTTGATGCACATGCAGCCACAGTGCACACAATTCACAAACACAAAAAAATATATATATTTTTTTTTTTGGAGTGCGCTTTGGGGGTTACAGCACCCTTTAACGGTCAAGCCAGCTGCCCTTTAACTATGACACAGGCGCATGCTTGGCGCTACTTTCTTGATGCACGTGCGTCTACTGCTCACACAATTCACAAACACAAAAAAATATTTTTTTTATTTTTTTTGGAGTGCACTTTGGGGGTTCAGCACACTTTAACGGTCAAGCCAGCTGGCCCTTTACTTATGGGACACAGGCGCACGCTTGGCGCTGCTCCTTTGTTGATGCACATGCAGCCACAGTGCACACAATTCACAAACACAAAAAAATATATATTTTTTTTTTTTGGAGTGCGCTTTGGGGGTTACAGCACCCTTTAACGGTCAAGCCAGCTGCCCTTTAACTATGACACAGGCGCATGCTTGGCGCTACTTTGTTGATGCACGTGCGTCTACTGCTCACACAATTCACAAACACAAAAAAATATATTTTTTATTTTTTTTGGAGTGCACTTTGGGGGTTACAGCACCCTTTCATGGTCAAGCCAGCCGGCCCTTTACCTATGACACAGGCGCACGCTTGGCGCTACTTTGTTGATGCACGTGCGGCTACTGCGCACACAATTCACAAACACAAAAAAATATATATTTTTATTTTTTTTGGAGTGCACTTTGGGGGTTACAGCACCCTTTAACGGTCAAGCCAGCCGGCCCTTTACCTATGACACAGGCGCACGCTTGGCGCTACTTTGTTGATGCATGTGCAGCCACAGTGCACACAATTCACAAACACAGAAAATATTTTTTTATTTTGTTTGGAGTGCCCTTTGGGGGTTACAGCACCCTTTAATGGACAAGCCAGCTGGCCCTTTACTTATGGGACACAGGCGCACGCTTGGCGCTGCTCCTTTGTTGATGCACGTGCAGCCACAGTGCACACAATTCACAAACACAGAAAATATTTTTTTATTTTGTTTGGAGTGCACTTTGGGGGTTACAGCACCCTTTAATGGACAAGCCAGCTGGCCCTTTACTTATGGGACACAGGCGCACGCTTGGCGCTGCTCCTTTGTTGATGCACATGCAGCCACAGTGCACACAATTCACAAACACAGAAAATATTTTTTTATTTTGTTTGGAGTGCCCTTTGGGGGTTACAGCACCCTTTAACAGTCAAGCCAGCCGGCCCTTTACTTATGGGACACAGGAGCATGCTTGGCGCTGCTCCTTTGTTGATGCACATGCAGCCACAGTGCACACAATTCACAAACACAGAAAATATTTTTTTATTTTGTTTGGAGTGCACTTTGGGGGTTACAGCACCCTTTAATGGACAAGCCAGCTGGCCCTTTACTTATGACACAGGCGCACGCTTGGCGCTGCTCCTTTGTTGATGCACATGCAGCCACAGTGCACACAATTCACAAACACAGAAAATATTTTTTTATTCTGTTTGGAGTGCACTTTGGGGGTTACAGCACCCTTTAACAGTCAAGCCAGCCACACCTTTACCTATGACACAGGCGCACGCTTGGCGCTACTTTGTTGATGCACGTGCGGCTACTGCGCACACAATTCACAAACACAAAAAAATATTTATTTTTATTTTTTTTGGTGTGCACTTTGGGGGTTACAGCACCCTTTAATGGTCAAGCCAGCTGATGCTTTACCTATGACACAGGCGCACGCTTGGTGCTACTTTGTTGATGAACGTGCGGCTACTGCACACACAATTCACAAACACAAAAAAATATATGTATATTTTTTTTGGAGTGCACTTTGGGTGTTACAGCACCCTTCAACGGTCAAGCCAGCTGGCCCTTTACCTATGACACAGGCGCACGCTTGGCGCTACTTTGTTGATGCACGTGCGGCTACTGCGCACACAATTCACAAACAACAAAAAAATATATTTTTGTATTTTTTTTGGAGTGCACTTTGGGGGTTACAGCACCCTTTAATGGTCAAGCCAGCTGGCCGTTTACCTATGACACATGCACACGCTTGGCGCTACTTTGTTGATGCACGTGCGGCTACTGCGCACACAATTCACAAAAAAATTAATTTTTTTTGTTATTTTTGGAGTGCACTTTGGGGGTTACAGCACCCTTTCATGGACAAGCCAGCCGGCACTTTACTTATGGGACACAGGTGCACGCTTGGCACTGCTCCTTTGTTGATGCACGTGCGGCCACAATGCACACAATTCACAAACACAGAAAATATTTTTTTATTTTGTTTGGAGCGCCCTTTGGGGGTTACAGCACCCTTTAACGGACAAGCCAGCCGGCCCTTTACTTATGGGACACAGGCGCACGTTTGGCGCTGCTCCTTTGTTGATGCACGTGCAGCCACAGTGCACACAGTTCACAAACACAAAAAAATATATATATATTTTTTTTGGAGTGCGCTTTGGGGGTTACAGCACCCTTTAATGGTCAAGCCAGCTGCCCTTTAACTATGACACAGGCGCATGCTTGGCGCTACTTTGTTGATGCACGTGCGTCTACTGCTCACACAATTCACAAACACAAAAAAATATATTTTTTATTTTTTTTGGAGTGCACTTTGGGGGTTACAGCACCCTTTCATGGTCAAGCCAGCCGGCCCTTTACCTATGACACAGGCGCACGCTTGGCGCTACTTTGTTGATGCATGTGCAGCCACAGTACACACAATTCACAAACACAGAAAATATTTTTTTATTTTGTTTGGAGTGCCCTTTGGGGGTTACAGCACCCTTTAATGGACAAGCCAGCTGGCCCTTTACTTATGGGACACAGGCGCACGCTTGGCGCTGCTCCTTTGTTGATGCACGTGCAGCCACAGTGCACACAATTCACAAACACAGAAAATATTTTTTTATTTTGTTTGGAGTGCACTTTGGGGGTTACAGCACCCTTTAATGGACAAGCCAGCTGGCCCTTTACTTATGGGACACAGGCGCACGCTTGGCGCTGCTCCTTTGTTGATGCACATGCAGCCACAGTGCACACAATTCACAAACACAGAAAATATTTTTTTATTTTGTTTGGAGTGCCCTTTGGGGGTTACAGCACCCTTTAACAGTCAAGCCAGCCGGCCCTTTACTTATGGGACACAGGAGCATGCTTGGCGCTGCTCCTTTGTTGATGCACATGCAGCCACAGTGCACACAATTCACAAACACAGAAAATATTTTTTTATTTTGTTTGGAGTGCACTTTGGGGGTTACAGCACCCTTTAATGGACAAGCCAGCTGGCCCTTTACTTATGACACAGGCGCACGCTTGGCGCTGCTCCTTTGTTGATGCACATGCAGCCACAGTGCACACAATTCACAAACACAGAAAATATTTTTTTATTCTGTTTGGAGTGCACTTTGGGGGTTACAGCACCCTTTAACAGTCAAGCCAGCCACACCTTTACCTATGACACAGGCGCACGCTTGGCGCTACTTTGTTGATGCACGTGCGGCTACTGCGCACACAATTCACAAACACAAAAAAATATTTATTTTTATTTTTTTTGGTGTGCACTTTGGGGGTTACAGCACCCTTTAATGGTCAAGCCAGCTGATGCTTTACCTATGACACAGGCGCACGCTTGGTGCTACTTTGTTGATGAACGTGCGGCTACTGCACACACAATTCACAAACACAAAAAAATATATGTATATTTTTTTTGGAGTGCACTTTGGGTGTTACAGCACCCTTCAACGGTCAAGCCAGCTGGCCCTTTACCTATGACACAGGCGCACGCTTGGCGCTACTTTGTTGATGCACGTGCGGCTACTGCGCACACAATTCACAAACAAGAAAAAAAAATATTTTTTTATTTTTTTTGGAGTGCACTTTGGGGGTTACAGCACCCTTTAATGGTCAAGCCAGCTGGCCGTTTACCTATGACACATGCACACGCTTGGCGCTACTTTGTTGATGCACGTGCGGCTACTGCGCACACAATTCACAAAAAAATTAATTTTTTTTGTTATTTTTGGAGTGCACTTTGGGGGTTACAGCACCCTTTCATGGACAAGCCAGCCGGCACTTTACTTATGGGACACAGGTGCACGCTTGGCACTGCTCCTTTGTTGATGCACGTGCGGCCACAATGCACACAATTCACAAACACAGAAAATATTTTTTTATTTTGTTTGGAGCACCCTTTGGGGGTTACAGCACCCTTTAACGGACAAGCCAGCCGGCCCTTTACTTATGGGACACAGGCGCACGTTTGGCGCTGCTCCTTTGTTGATGCACGTGCAGCCACAGTGCACACAGTTCACAAACACAGAAAATATTTTTTTATTTTGTTTGGAGTGCCCTTTGGGGGTTACAGCACCCTTTATGGACAAGCCAGCTGGCTTTTTACTTATGGGACACAGGCACACGCTTGGCGCTGCTCCTTTGTTGATGCACATGCAGCCACAGTGCACACAATTCACAAACACAGAAAATATTTTTTTATTTTGTTTGGAGTGCACTTTGGGGGTTACAGCACCCTTTAACAGTCAAGCCAGCCCTTTACCTATGACACAGGCGCACGCGTGGCGCTACTTTGTTGATGCACGTGTGGCTACTGCGCACACAATTTACAAACACAAAAAAATATTTTTTTTTATTTTTTTTGGAGTGCACTTTGGGGGTTACAGCACCCTTTAACGGTCAAGCCAGCTGGGCCTTTACCTATGACACAGGCGCACGCTTGGCGCTACTTTGTTGATGCACGTGCTGCTACTGCGCACACAATTCACAAACAAAAAAATATATTTTTTCATTTTTTTTGGAGTGCACTTTGGGGGTTACAGCACCCTTTAACGGTCAAGCCAGCCAGCCCTTTACCTATGACACAGGGGCACGCTTGGCGCTACTTTGTTGATGCACGTGCGGCTACTGCGCACACAATTCACAAACAGAAAATATATATTTTTTTGGTTTGGACTGGAGTGTACTTTGGGGGTTACAGCACCCTTTAACGGTCAAGCCAGCCGGCCCTTTACCTATGACACAGGCGCACGCTTGGCGCTACTTTGTTGATGCATGTGCAGCCACAGTGCACACAATTCACAAACACAGAAAATATTTTTTTATTTTGTTTGGAGTGCCCTTTGGGGGTTACAGCACCCTTTAACGGACAAGCCAGCTGGCCCTTTACTTATGGGACACAGGTGCACGCTTGGCGTTGCTCCTTTGTTGATGCACGTGCAGCCACAGTACACACAATTCACAAACACAGAAAATATTTTTTTATTTGGTTTGGAGTGCACTTTGGGGGTTACAGCACCCTTTAGCGGTCAAGCCAGCCAGCCCTTTACTTATGACACAGGCGCATGCTTGGCACTACTTTGTTGATGGACGTGCGGCTACTGCGCACACAATTCACAAACACAGAAAAAATATTTATTTTTTTTGCACTTTGGGGGGAGCTCCCCTGATGGACAGAGCACCCCCTGAGCAACACTACAGTACCCCTTTAGGACTGGGACACTGCACAGGACTTTGGAGTGGACACAGCCCCTATGGACAACTGACTGCACAACACAGTACAGCCAACCCCTATGGACTTTGGAGGAGTGGACACAGCCCCTATGGACAACAGCAGCACAGCGCAACACAGCCCGCCCCTATGGACTTTGGAGGAGTGGACACAGCCCCTATGGACAACAGCAGCACAGCACAACACAGCCAGCCCCTATGGACTTTGGAGGAGTGGACACAGCCCCTATGGACAACAGCAGCACAGCGCAGCACAGCACAACACTACACTGCACTACACTACACAGCCCAGCCAGCCCTAACTCCCACCCTCCCTCTTCACTGTCCACTGCCGAGTGAGAAAATGGCGCTGACGCGGGTACCTTATATAGAATCCAAAACCCGCGAGACCCGGAAGGCGGGATGATGACGTTTTGCCTCGATTTCAGATCCGAGCCAGGCAGGAAAAGTCGAGCCTGACTCGGATCGGCCTCGGATCGGGGGGGCTTGGGGGGGGGTTCGGATTTCAGAAATCCGAACCCGCTCACCCCTAATATGGATTCATGCAATATATCTGTATGTTTGTATAGATATATATATATATATGTACATGTGTGTTTGCACTTGTGAGCATATAAAATAAAAATAAAAATTGTTTTGGAAAAAAAAAAAAAATCTTTTGCTGGGAGGTGGACAATACTCAGGGCCTAAATATAGTAGTAGCCCCTCTCAGTGTTACCTGAGCAGTTCCCTTGCTGAGATGACCCAGGGAATAATGACAATGGATCAGCAAAGTATAGAAGTAATAGTTCATGCTGATGTCACGTAACAACACTGAATGCAATAGTACTGCAGAGCAATGCCAAGCAGAGTCAAACATACCAAACTTTTACACAGCTGGTATTTAGGTTTTTGTGTCTTTAGCGGAGGTACGGTACTTGGGGACTCCAACTAAGGTTCTTTCGTATTCTTTCAATGCTGGTAAACTCCAGCAGGTGGAAAAGATTTCTGGACTGCACAACCTGACTATATATGTAATGGGAGGTGCTACCTGATGAGACTAATTGCAGGCACAGAAACAGACAAATCTCAGGTGCACAACTCCAAATTATTAATAATATATATAAATGCAATTACATTTTGCAATCGATAGAGGTTTTTAGCATAATCATGGCCAAGGTTATGGGCCTACCCACCATATCCAGGTAACCTCTTTCGGGTAGGTCCCTAACATACTAAGGTTCAAATCCAGAGTGCAGGACCCCCCAAAACCGGCCCAGCTAAGCCGCCCCAGGGCACCACCATAGTAAGAAAACTGCAGTGAAAAGAGATAGTTAGGAGCAGCTGCAGCTGCATATAAAGATTGAAAATAAAAAAGTGAGGTACATATATATTAGACACACAGTGAAGGGTTAAAATGTGTTATAAAGGAAAATGTGTTATAATGCAGTGCCCTGAGACAGACCAACCAATGCAATCCAGGTGGACCCACGCCCCAAAAATGAACCAAAATTGCACTACAGTATATAACTTGTAGGACTTACCTAGAATTGTGCCTAATACAGTGTGCATATACATTACCATACTCCATGCTTTTAAACCAATAAGGAAGGGTGCTAGTCCAGAATGGGGGCGTCTCCTTTCCCTCAGATGTGCAATAAAGCACATTAAATGGAGTATATGGAAAACATTTCTGGACTGCACAACCTGACTATATATGTAATGGGAGGTGCTACCTGATGAGACTAATTGCAGGCACAGAAACAGACAATTCTCAGGTGCACAACTCCAAATTATTAATAATATATATAAATGCAATAAAATTTTGCAATCAATAGAGGTTTTTAGCATAATCATGGCCAAGGTTATGGGCCTACCCACCATATCCAGGTAACCTCTTTCGGGTAGGTCCCTAACATACTAAGGTTCAAATCCAGAGCACAGGACCCCCAAAAACCGGCCCAGCTTGCCGCCCCAGGGCACCACCATAGTAAGAAAAGTGCAGTGAAAAGAGATAGTTAGGAGCAGCTGCATATAAAGAATGAAAATAAAAAAGTGAGATACATATATATTAGACACACAGTGAAGGGTTAAAATGTGTTATAAAGGAAAATGTGTTATACTGCAGTGCCCTGAGACAGACCAACCAATGCAATCCAGGGGGACCCACGCCCCAAAAATGAACCAAAATTGCACTACAGTATATAACTTGTAGGACTTACCTAGAATTGTGCCTAAAACAGTGTGCATATACATCACCATACTCCATGCTTTTAAACCAATAAGGAAGGGTGCTAGTCCAGAATGGGGGCGTCTCCTTTCCCTCAGATGTGCCATAAAGCAGGGGCGTGGGTCCCCCTGGATTGCATTGGTTGGTCTGTCTCAGGGCACTGCATTATAACACATTTTCCTTTATAACACATTTTAACCCTTCACTGTGTGTAATATATATGTACCTCACTTTTTTATTTTCATTCTTTATATGCAGCTGCAGCTGCTCCCAACTATCTCTTTTCACTGCACTTTTCTTACTATGGTGGTGCCCTGGGGCGGCAAGCTGGGCCGGTTTTGTGGGGTCCTGCGCTCTGGATTTGAACCTTAGTATGTTAGGGACCTACCCGAAAGAGGTTACCTGGATATGGTGGGTAGGCCCATAACCTTGGCCATGATTATGCTAAAAACCTCTATTGATTGCAAAATTTTATTGCATTTATATATATTATTATTAATTTGGAGTTGTGCACCTGAGATTTGTCTGTTTCTGTGCCTGCAATTAGTCTCATCAGGTAGCACCTCCCATTACATATATAGTCAGGTTGTGCAGTCCAGAAATCTTTTCCATATACTCCATTTAATGTGCTTTATTGCACATCTGAGGGAAAGGAGACGCCCTCATTCTGGACTAGTACCCTTCCTTATTGGCTTAAAAGCATGGAGTATGGTGATGTATATGCACACTGTTTTAGGCACAATTCTAGGTAAGTCCTACAAGTTATATACTGTAGTGCAATTTTGGTTCATTTTTGGGGCGTGGGTCCCCCTGGATTGCATTGGTTGGTCTGTCTCAGGGCACTGCAGTATAACACATTTTCCTTTATAACACATTTTAACCCTTCACTGTGTGTCTAATATATATGTATCTCACTTTTTTATTTTCATTCTTTATATGCAGCTGCTCCTAACTATCTCTTTTCACTGCACTTTTCTTACTATGGTGGTGCCCTGGGGCGGCAAGCTGGGCCGGTTTTGTGGGGTCCTGCGCTCTGGATTTGAACCTTAGTATGTTAGGGACCTACCCGAAAGAGGTTACCTGGATATGGTGGGTAGGCCCATAACCTTGGCCATGATTATGCTAAAAACCTCTATTGATTGCAAAATTTTATTGCATTTATATATATTATTATTAATTTGGAATTGTGCACCTGAGATTTGTCTGTTTCTGTGCCTGCAATTAGACTCATTAGGTAGCACCTCCCATTACATATATAGTCAGGTTGTGCAGTCCAGAAATCTTTTCCATATACTCCATTTAATGTGCTTTATTGCACATCTGAGGGAAAGGAGACGCCCTCATTCTGGACTAGCACCCTTCCTTATTGGCTTAAAAGCATGGAGTATGGTAATGTATATGCACACTGTTTTAGGCACAATTCTAGGTAAGTCCTACAAGTTATATACTGTAGTGCAATTTTGGTTCGTTTTTGGGGCGTGGGTCCACCTGGATTGCATTGGTTGGTCTGTCTCAGGGCACTGCATTATAACACATTTTCCTTTATAACACATTTTAACCCTTCACTGTGTGTCTAATATATATGTACCTCACTTTTTTATTTTCAATCTTTATATGCAGCTGCAGCTGCTCCTAACTATCTCTTTTCACTGCAGTTTTCTTACTATGGTGGTGCCCTGGGGCGGCTTAGCTGGGCCGGTTTTGGGGGGTCCTGCACTCTGGATTTGAACCTTAGTATGTTAGGGACCTACCCGAAAGAGGTTACCTGGATATGGTGGGTAGGCCCATAACCTTGGCCATGATCATGCTAAAAACCTCTATTGATTGCAAAATTTTATTGCATTTATATATATTATTAATAATTTGGAGTTGTGCACCTGAGATTTGTCTGTTTCTGAAACTCCAGCAGGTATAAGGTTACAGAATCTCCTCACTTTAGGCTCACACTAGATACTTCAATGAACTTCCGTAGGGTAACAGCCATCCAGTGCCACTGAACTGGAAGAATATCTGTGTTCATAGTCCAGGGTAGTCATGGTATAGCAATACCCAATTTCAGCTTCTTTTATTCCAACCACAACACCCTTATACTGTACCTTAGTCATAAAGTGTTTAACAGTAGGTCATGCCCACTGAACATTAAGACATTAATGTAAGCAATAGTTGGGTACAGTGAACCACCATGAAGCCGATGCAGAATTGCATGCAAGTCCGTATTTTGCATGTAACCCTGAATTGGCCCCCTACAACTGCAATTTTGCTCCATCAGATATGACATTTAAAAACATCACATTGAACAAATAATGGTGTTAACATGTATAATTTCTCTTGTCACCTTTATTTAATTATTAAACAATTTGAGGGCAATAGTGATGTACTGTATAAGCATTTTGTTTGTCATTTCTAATATTTTCCTAAGAGCACCAAGTACTGTACTTTGGGCCTGATTCAGACCCGTTCGCTAAGATGCATACTCTCGCTGCTGCCGATGGTTTGCAGTGTGTATGCATTGTGCACATGCGCATACCTTAGCGAAGGTTCACAATGCATTCGCTCGCTGTGCATAGACAGCCCAGCAGAGTGAGTGACGGGGGAAGCCGTTTGTAGGTGGTAACAGGGGCTGGCCATTAAAAACAGGGGAGTGGAGGTACAAATGTAGACGTGCCTGAGCATCTCAACAGCGTTTTAGACGTGTACATAATTAAAAGACAGCATCATAGTACATGTCACCTGGATTGTTTTTACACTGAAGTGCTCGCAGTGCTTGCAGCAGGGTATGGTCAACCTCAAGCGCTGCAATAGCATCCGATGTACCGATGGTCGCATACACTTCCTGGACATGACGTGCACAAGTGCGCGTCTTAAAACAGGCTGGTGGGTGTCTGCATACACTATGTGATCGCTCTCTAAGAAATACTTGGCGTGCCAATGCATTGCTGTGCAGTACATACACATCGTGCGAGCTATCGCATCTAGCGAGCGGCTCTGAATCAGGTACTTTGTGTTTTTCACTCGTTCCAGTCAATGATGAGAAACTGGAGTGACATTTTTACCCCACAATTATGGAGGCTCCATCTTGAGTGCCAGTGCACTCTAGGCTGACCAAGTTGGAATGTCTACCCCTGTTCCAGTCCTTATGGACAGTGATGGCAGGAATGGAATCCAGCATCTCATATCAGATAAACAAATAGGGGCATATGTATCAAAGCTTGATGTGAGATAAAATTGTGAGCAATATAATACCAACTAATCAGCTTCTAACTTACATTTTGCAGGCTGTGTTTAAGAAATGATAGTTTGGAGCTGATTGGTTGGTGATATATATTTCACAATTTTATCTCACATCAAGCTTTGATACATATGCCCCTTAATGTATCGCGTTTGGAGGGCAGCTTTAATTAAGCACTGGAGGATGCTGTCAGAAAACTTGTTGCCTCACCCAAAATGTTCTCCAACAGTCAATGTAAAAAGAAACCATAGGAGCAGGGGCGTATCTATAATAGGTGTGGTGCGGGCCTAGGGGGGACCCCCACTGCACACCCTGTACCCGTATTATTTAAAACTTACCTCTCCGAGGTCCCGCCCCGGGTGTCAGCGCTGTACAAAAAGCCGTGGTGGCCATTTTTCCTGGCGTTTTGCTCATGCGCAGTAGACTCCGGGCACACTCTAGTGCCCAGAGTATACTAATGCTCCAGTGGCCGGCCAGCGGCGTCAGTCGGCTGCCGGGAAGAGAGGGCCCGCTTCTCTCTAAAGGCGCTGCTGCATAGGAGTAATATTGAGTGCCCTTGAAGGTCTCTCCCTATTAGTATGAGTGCTGTACACTATATAATATATTAGACTACTGAGTGTATAATATCATGGACAATTAGGCATTTTAGATACTGTGGGTTATATTTTGTAAAGTGTGGGTTTTAGAAGTGGAGTTATTGCCCATAGCAACCAATCAGATTCTACTTAACATTTCACTAGCACCTTCTAGAAGATAATAGCTACAATCTGATTGGTTGCTATGGGCAACATCTCCACTTCTAAAATTATTATAAAATATATCCCAACATGTTAGTTATATATTATACTGGATAGTTGGGAGCTGTACACGCAAATATACTGCACAGTTGGAGGCTTTATGATATAATGGACATTTGGGGGCAAATAGTTAGTGGATTATACTCCCAATTGCAGAGCATCTTGCGTGTTTTTGGACTAGTCATGCTCTAAAATCAGGCATACACAAGTAGGCAGCGATGTACGCATTTCAGGTCCATCTCCTCGTGAAACTGAAGTAGAATAAATGAGCTGTAAAGTGGCGTAATCATTAGAGTTGTGTGTTGATGGTGTATTGAGGGAATTGTAGGCTATGCAGACATGGGCCCATATTCAATTAGTAGCGAAAAGCCAAGATCCACGAAAAAGTATCGCCGATTGCAACTTTTTCCCAAGCGGAAACTTATCTCCATATTCAATTCCATCTGCTTTTCACGTACGTGTAAACGCAATGCAATGTAATAGGCGAAAAAGATTAGCCTCTGACTAGGTGGACAGTCCCCCAAAGGATATCTGCGTCAAAAATCCCCTAAAAAAAAGTGAGGACACCCAAAAAAAACTCTTTAAAAAAAAGGCGAAAAAGTGCAAAGTGGGGGTACAAACTTAAAAACTAGCAAAATAGACTTTTGGGGGTCTGCAAGTATGGGTGAGGTGTTTTTTTATTGCAAGTGTAAGCTGAAGGTGCGTTTTTTTCGTTTCTTATAACTTCACTTTAGCAACTTTTAAATATGCTAGCACCCATTTTCAAGTACCCCAAATTTGACAGGACTACTCATTTTCTCCAAAAAATACTGCTTTATGCCATTCTTCACCACTTGTGCAAAGACGCTAATTAGTGGTAATTGTGTTAACTTAATTACACCAAACTGTTTCATTAGGGCTAATCGGGTACTACTACATTGATCCCCAATGTTTACACATGTTTTTGGGGAGTTCAGGCTGATTTCCCTGATTCAGACACCACTTTATGCCTGTTCTGACTTTGCGTGTTTCCGTTTTCACGTCTTTTGGAATTGAATAGGGCGAATCGCCGGTACGCACGCGTAAAGTTTGCGCAGCTAAAAGACGCGAAGTAGGTGAAAACTCCAGCAGGCGAAACATTATCGCGTACACGAAACTAATTGAATACGGGCCTTGGACGGAAATGTAAATACACCCATCTTCAGATGGATTTTTTGCACCAAGCATAGGCGGGTGCAAGCACACACTGAAAATTATGATGGCTATCTAACCATTCGTACAGATAGTGGGTGGGCGCCCTGCAGATATACATACAATTCTGCATGCAATGCAAGGTCAATTATATATCAGCCACTTGTTTTCCAGTCTTTGAGTTGGATGGTTTGGGGTATGTTGTTTTATATTCACTAATAATAACAGCAATAATTATATACTCAAACACCTGACCTTCTTGGGATTTTCTGATGAGTGACTAAATATTTTCCAGTGGGCACAGATGATGATTAAAGTTCTAGATCAGCAGAATATAATCTTTTGAATTATCTTGTCTGGAATAAGCTTTTGATAAAGAGCCTATTATAATTACACTAAAAGGTGATCATTCGGGGTCTGATTTTCAAAGACACACATTTAAGTGGTACGCAATCAACAACTTGCAAATTGTTAGAGAACAGAGAGGCAGAGGTATTTATTCATAATTTCCTTGAGGGTTTTCTGTAGGAGACACACAAAAATCTTCATTATTATGCAATATGGAAGGACAAGTTGTACCTTTTGCTTCTCAGATATGACCCTCCACAGAACAAAGCTCCTCTTTGGCTTTCACTGGTTTTTTTTCCAAACCTTGAGAGACAAAAGGCAGAAATCCATGATTGTATTAAATAGATTATGCTCTTTGATTTTACTGAATTCTATGCAAATGAGTTGGATCAGTAAAATATACTGATGTAACTCGTAATAAAGCTTCCTATTCGCCGCTTTGGAGTCCTTCCGTGATTGTTTAGATATCAAAGGCAATTTAAAAATGTGCCTGCAAATGAAACAGGTCTGTAAATATTTTTTCTTGTGCTAATTGTGTTAGGACTCATTGTTATCCGGTTTTGTTTTCTTGATAATGGAAAAATATTGTCACTGGCTCCCAGGCTGAATTAGCTGTGAGTATGCAATTGTTTTGTGTTATGATGGAAAATAAAATTGCTTCCAAGCCTTCAGAGAGTAATAAACCCCTTAGAATGTGCTCCTCTACTGCCACACAGACGGCTGCTGCGGGGTCTCTCTTGGAGCAATGTCAGGCCGGCCATCCTGAGATCAAGGTCACTATGCTGCACCCTGTAATAGGCACACCCCGAAATCATGGCATACAACATTGACCAAAAATATTCAAACCATTATCGTGATTATTGCTAAATAGACACTTAGAGCCGTATTCAATTTGAGCGGACCCACGATACTTTTTTGCCTCCTGGACTTTTCGCCTACTTTGCCTGTTTTGCAGGCGGAAAAGTATTGCGCGCGTGCCCGCGTATCCCCGTATTCAAATTGAAAGTAGGCGAAAACGGGACCCGGCGAAACTGAAACAAGCGGAAAGTACTGTCAGATTTGGGGAAATCAGCCTGACACCCCCCAAAAGATGCTCTGACATGGGGGTTCCCTTTGGTACCCCCCCGATTTGGCTTGCTGAAGGTATTTGTTGTTTTTAAACAGGCTCAATAGCTGCTAAATAGCGTTTTTCTATTCGTGATACAGAATAGTGGGTTTTTTTGCAGAAAATAACTTATCCCAGCAAATTTGGGGTACTTGAAAATGGGGGCCAACATATTTGAAAGTTGCTAAAGTTAAGTTGAAGAAAACGTGAAAAATCAACCTGCCGCAAGCCCCTGCAATGAAAAAAACACCTGGGGCATACATGGGGACCCCCCAGAGTCACGTTCGCTAGTTTTTAACTTTGTCCCCCAACATTTTTTTTTCGCCCCAAATTCAAAGTGATTTCTTGGGGGTGTTCTTAAGTCTTTTTTTAAAAAAAATTTGACGCAGTTTACCTTTGGGGGACTGTCTGAAGGCTGCATTCCCGAAACGTTGCACCCCAAAACCCCAATTCTGCACTTTTACCGCCTGCTATTCATAGGCAAAACTTTTCCGCCTATTACATTGCATTGACTTTCCGCCTAGGCAAAAAGTCTTCCAAATTGAATACGGAGTTAAATAAAAACAGGCAAAAATGACATAATCGGTGAAAAGTTTCCGCCAAAAACACGCGAAAACGGCTTTTCATCTCAAATTGAATACGGCCCTTAGTGCCATAGACAAGACAGTCACTCTGTATATAAAAAAATGGTGCAGATGTTACAGTAAGTATTAACTTACTTGTCATTTTGGTGGGGTTTTGTACCTGGATCCTCCCGTTCAGAAGGGGGTGTGGAAGTCCTGTGGGAGGTCCTGTCCCTAGGCTACTCATGCAGTGTTTTGCTGCTTGCAGGGATGACTGGTCAGGCTGCTAGGGAGTCGCAAGTACAGAAGCTTGTGGCTACCAAAAAGTCAAATTTGCTTCATTTGTTTTGCGGCTTTGCCTGCTCTGGAGGAGGAAAGGATCAGGCTAAACATTATGTGCGAGGAATGGCTTAGAGCTGCTTTAAAAGTGCCCGGAAAAAGTTACTGGAGCAAGAAAAAAACAATCTAAAAAAACTACAGGTGCCCCAGTGCTTACCCACCTGCCACTCCCAACAACTGTCCCTGGCTACAGGTGTGTAGGGATGGACATCGGAAGCCTGGCATTGAATGATTACTGGGCTTCCAACATCAAATCCAGCGATGCGATGGCAACTAGCCATCGCCAGTCGCAACCATTAGATAGTATAACCACTGCGATTGTTATACTAGCACCTGAAAAGGGGTCGGGCTCTCTGGCAAAGGACACGAAGCCTCATGGCACCCCTCGTCCACGTCACTATTAGGGAGTGCTGAGCACTCTCCAAAATGCTGGACTGCCCCCAGGCTCCCCCTATACTTAGAATAGATGCCGGGTGCATGCACACGGCATCTATTACGCTGCTCTGCTATGCAGAGCAGTAGTGTGTGCTCCCCCCCACAGCCAGCCATCAGATGGGCATCGGAAAACTGCACCCGATGGCTGGCAAGCATCGAATTCCTTGTATTCGATGGAAAAAGTACTTGGTTGCTAACCATCGGCTTCTGATGTCTATCCTTACAGGTGTGCAACTATGAAGAGGGGAGAAGGTGTCATACCCCTAGCTGCTCGGAGAGGGGACTATGCTGCTGCTGGTACAGTCCGACCCAGTAGAATTACTGGCTACAGGACAAGGCAGCAACTCACTACAGACTGACGTGACCTAGGCACACAAATGCCTTAATGGGTTTCGGCACAGGGGACAGATGCCACCCTTCACCCCAACCCAGCCCGCTCCTGACTTATATATAAAACTATAATTATTGCTTACGGTTTAGCCAACGATCAACTGTACAAGTTTTCCATCACTTTCACAATGTGGACTGTGGTGCCAAGCTGCTCCTTGCTTAACCAGATAGGTCAGAACATAATGATCACTAGAGTAATGTACTTACCAGCACATTAACAATCTGATTTCCTATTATAACAATTAGCACTAGAAAAAAAATCTTATTTTATTTAATTGCACACTTCATACTAATCTGCATATGTTGCAATATCTGTTATTCACATTAAATTAGTAATGCCTTACTAAAGGCAGGGCATGCTGGAACCTACAGTCCCACAACACCTGGCGAGTCACAAGTTGCCTGCTTCCGGTATGTGCCACGTTTAGTCATCCTATATATGCTCATGTCTGTATGGAAGTGACATGAATGCTTTATCTATTGGCTTTATCTATGCGGGACCCAGAGAGACTGTGTTTTATTGTGCGACACATCTGTGCCTCTTCTAATGACACTCAGTGTTTATCAGCTTCAATTTATGCTACTTCACTTCAAGATGCCTTGTAGCTTCTCTGCCCTCCAATGTATATCCAACTGATAATAATCAGCTACTTTTGATGTCTGTAACCTTAATGGTCTCATGATAACTCCCTTTAAAATGAAGACATTTCAATGGACATGCGGTAAACAAAAGTTTGGAGATCCTATTAGCAGCAAAAGAATTAATGATGCACTTATGACATTAAAGGACACAGGAGAAGGCTGTGGAAAATAATAAAAAAATGTGAGGTAGAAAATGATCTCTTACTGTAGAGAACCTTTACAGTCAGTTGCAGGACACAAATGAATGGTGCTTGTTACTGCTGAAGATCACATTTTCTGGTGCACTAGTTTATTACAAGTTGAGTGTATTCATCGAATAATCAACATTAGTGACATTAGAACATATGATAATGCAAATGTTCGCATATTTCCCTATCTTGCTCATAGGGTTTTGTTTGTCGCTTGCTGTCTCTGTATTTTTTTAGATAATATTTTGCACTTGAATCAAAATATGAACATTATTATTATTATTATTATTATTATTATTATTATTATTATTATCCTTTATTTATATGACGCAACAAGGGTTCTGCATCGCCTTACAAATTACATAAACAAATGAGCACACAAAAGACAAGTACATAGACAAATGAGCACACAAGAAAAACAGTTATTAACAGTACAAACAATACAGAGCAAGTACATGATTTATACATTGCTGCATAACACTTAAATTAGGGGTGAGCGGGTTCGGATTTCTGAAATCCGAACCACCCCGAGCCCCCCCGATCCGAGGCAGATCCGAGTCAGGCGGGAAAAGTCGGATCTGAAATCGAGGCAAAACGTCATCATCCCGCCTTCCGAGTCTCGCGGGTTTTGGATCCTAAATAAGGTACCCGCGTCGGCGCCATTTTCTCACTCGGCTGTGGACAGTGAAGAGGGAGGGTGGGAGTTAGGGCTGGCTGGGCTGTGTAGTGTAGTGTAGTGCAGAGTAGTGTTGTGCTGTGCTGTGCTGCGCTGTGCTGCTGTTGTCCACTACTTCAAAGTCCATAGGGGCTGGCTGTGTTGTGCTGCTGTTGTTAATAGGGGCTGTGTCCACTACTTCAAATTCCATAGGGGCTGGCTGGACTGTGTTGTGCAGTCAGTTCTCCATAGGGGCTGTGTCCACTCCAAAGTCCTGTGCAGTGTCCCAGTCCTAAAGGGGTGCTGTAGTGTTGTCCAGGGGGTGCTCTGTCCATCAGGGGTGCTCCCCCCAAGTGCTAAAAAAATAATATTTTTTGTGTGTTTGTGAATTGTGTGCGCAGTAGCCGCACGTGCATCAACAAAGTAGTGCCAAGCGTGCGCCTGTGTCATAAGTAAAGGGCCGGCTGGCTTGACCGTTAAAGGGTGCTGTAACCCCCAAAGTACACTCCAAACCAAAAAAATATATATTTTCTGTGTTTGTGAATTGTGTGCGCAGTAGCCGCACGTGCATCAACAAAGTAGTGCCAAGCGTGCGCCTGTGTCATAAGTAAAGGGCCGGCTGGCTTGACCGTTAAAGGGTGCTGTAACCCCCAAAGTACACTCCAGTCCAAACCAAAAAAAAATTATTTTCTGTGTTTGTGAATTGTGTGCGCAGTAGCCGCACGTGCATCAACAAAGTAGTGCCAAGCGTGCGCCTGTGTCCTAAGTAAATGGCCGGCTGGCTTGACCGTTAAAGGGTGCTGTAACCCCGAAAGTACACTCCAAACCAAAAAAATTATATTTTCTGTATTTGTGAATTGTGTGCGCAGTAGCCGCACGTGCATCAACAAAGTAGTGCCAAGCGTGCGCCTGTGTTATAAGTAAAGGGCCGGCTGGCTTGACCGTTAAAGGGTGCTGTAACTCCCAAAGTACACTCCAGTCCAAACCAAAAAAAAAATTATTTTCTGCGTTTGTGAATTGTGTGCACAGTAGCCGCAAGTGCATCAACAAAGTAGTGCCAAGCGTGCGCCTGTGTCATAAGTAAAGAGCCGGCTGGCTTGACCGTTAAAGGGTGCTGTAACCCCCAAAGTACACTCCAGTCCAAACCAAAAAAAAAATAATTTTCTGTGTTTGTGAATTGTGTGCGCAGTAGCCGCACGTGCATCAACAAAGTAGTGCCAAGTGTGCGCCTGTGTAATAAGTAAAGGGCCGGCTGGCTTGACCGTTAAAGGGTGCTGTAACCCCCAAAGTACACTCCAGTCCAAACCAAAAAAAAATATATTTTCTGTGTTTGTGAATTGTGTGCGCAGAAGCCGCACGTGCATCAACAAAGTAGTGCCAAGCGTGCGCCTGTGTCCTAAGTAAATGGCCGGCTGGCTTGACCGTTAAAGGGTGCTGTAACCCCCAAAGTACACTCCAAACCAAAAAAATTATATTTTCTGTGTTTGTGAATTGTGTGCGCAGTAGCCGCACGTGCATCAACAAAGTAGTGCCAAGCGTGCGTCTGTGTCATAAGTAAAGGGCCGGCTGGCTTGACCGTTAAAGGGTGCTGTAACCACCAAAGTACACTCCAGTCCAAACCAAAAAAAAAATTATTTTCGGTGTTTGTGAATTGTGTGCACAGTAGCCGCACGTGCATCAACAAAGTAGTGCCAAGCGTGCGCCTGTGTCATAAGTAAAGGGCCAGCTGGCTTGACCGTTAAAGGGTGCTGTAACCCCCAAAGTACACTCCAAACCAAAAAAATTATTTTCTGTGTTTGTGAATTGTGTGCGCAGTAGCCGCACGTGCATCAACAAAGTAGTGCCAAGCGTGCGTCTGTGTCATAAGTAAAGGGCCGGCTGGCTTGACCGTTAAAGGGTGCTGTAACCCCCAAAGTACACTCCAGTCCAAACCAAAAAAAAAATTATTTTCTGTGTTTGTGAATTGTGTGCACAGTAGCCGCACGTGCATCAACAAAGTAGTGCCAAGCGTGCGCCTGTGTCATAAGTAAAGGGCCAGCTAGCTTGACCGTTAAAGGGTGCTGTAACCCCCAAAGTACACTCCAAACCAAAAAAATTATTTTCTGTGTTTGTGAATTGTGTGCGCAGTAGCCGCACGTGCATCAACAAAGTAGTGCCAAGCGTGCGCCTGTGTCATAAGTAAATGGCCGGCTGGCTTGACCGTTAAAGGGTGCTGTAACCCCCAAAGTGCACTCCAAAAAAAATGAAAAAATATATTTTTTTGTTTGTGAATTGTGTGCGCAGTAGCCGCACGTGCATCAACAAAGTAGCGCCAAGCGTGCACCTGTGTCATAGGTAAAGGGTCAGCTGGCTTGACCATTAAAGGGTGCTGTAACCCCCAAAGTACACTCCAAACCAAAAAAATATTTTCTGTGTTTGTGAATTGTGTGCGCAGTAGCCGCACGTGCATCAACAAAGTAGTGCCAAGCGTGCGCCTGTGTCATAAGTAAAGGGCCGGCTGGCTTGACCGTTAAAGGGTGCTGTAACCCCCAAAGTACACTCCAGTCCAAACCAAAAAAAAAATTATTTTCTGTGTTTGTGAATTGTGTGCACAGTAGCCGCACGTGCATCAACAAAGGAGCAGCGCCAAGCGTGCGCCTGTGTCCCATAAGTAAAGAGCCGGCTGGCTCATTTCTTAAAGGCTGGTGTAACCCACAAAGTGCACTACTCTCCAGCAAAAATAAAAAAATATTTTCTGTGTTTAGCCGCACGTATATATCAAATCGAGATAACATAAATGGAGGACCAAACTTTCTCCGATAAAAATAAAATAGAGAAAGATCAAGAACCACTTCCTCCTAGTGCTGAAGCTGCTGCCACTAGTCATGACATAGACGATAACATGCCATCAACGTCGTCTGCCAAGGCCGATGCCCAATGTCATAATAGAGGGCACATACAATCCCAAATGACAAAGGTCAGGAAAATGACCTTGAAAAAAACATTTAAATCAGCTGAAGAGAAACGTAAACTTGCCAATATGCCATTTACGACACGGAGTGGCAAGGAACGGCTAAGGTCGATCCCTAGTATGTTCATGACTAGTGGTTCAGCTTCACATGACGATGGAAGCCCTCCTCCCACTAAAAAAATCAAACGAGTTAAGCTGGCAAAAGCACAGTGAAGAACTGTGCTTTCTAAGAAGATATCACAAATCCCCAAGGAGAGTCCAAGTGTGGTGGTGGTTGCGATGCCTGACCTTCCCAGCACTGGACGGGAAGAGGTGGCTCTTTCCACCATTTGCACGCCCCCTGCAAGTGCTGAAAGGAGCACCCACAGTCCACTTGCTGATATGCAAATTGAAGATGTCACTGTTGAAGTACAACAGGATGAGGATACTGGTGTAGCTGGCACTGAGGAGGAAGTTGGCGAGGAGGATTCTGATGGTGATGTGGTTTGTTTAAATCAGGCTCCGGGGGAGACAGTTGTTGTCCGTGGGATGAAAAAGCCCATCATGGTCATGCCTGGGCAGAAGACCAAACATTCCACCTCTTTGGTCTGGCAATATTTCTATCCAAATCCGGACAACAACTGTCTTGCCATATGTACCTTATGTAAAGGTGGAATAAGTAGGGGTAGGGACGTTAACCACCTAGGAACATCCTCCCTTATATGGCACCTGCAGCGCGTTCATAATAAGTTACTGTCAAGTTCAGAAACTATGGCTAAGACCGTAAGCAGTCCAGGGACACCTAAATCCTGTTGTCCTGTTGTATCCAAGCGCCTGCAAACCACACCGTCAACTCCCTCCTCGTCAATTTCCTCCTTAGTCAGGATCGGAAGTAGTCCTGCAGGCCATGTCACTGGCATGACTGACTCTCCTATCGGGGATTCCTCCGGAGGATCCTGCATTGCTACGCCTCCTGCTGCCGCTGCTGCTGTTGCTGCTGCTGGGAGTCGTTCATCATCCCAGAGAGGAAGTAGGAACACCACTACTTTTACTAAACAATCGACCCTCCAACAGTCCTTAGCGAGGAGGATGAAGTACGACAGCAGTCATCCTGAAGCAAAACGTATAACTGAGGCCTTGACTGCTATGTTGGTGTTAGACGTGCGTCCGGTATCCGCCATTAGTGCAGTGGGATTTAGACAATTGATGGAGGTAGTGTGTCCCCGGTTCCAAATCCCGTCTAGATTCCACTTCACTAGGCAGGCGATACCGAGACTGTACAGAAACGTCAGAAAAAGTGTCCTCAGTGTCTTGAAAAATGCCGTTGTACCCAATGTCCACTTAACCACGGACATGTGGACAAGTGGAACAGGGCAGACTAAGGACTATATGACTGTGACAGCCCACTGGGTAGATGTATCACCTTACGCAGCAACAGCAGCAGCGTCACCAGTCGCAGCATCTCAGAAACGCCAGCTCGTTCCAAGGCAGGCTACGCTGTGTATCACCGGTTTCAGTAAGAGGCACACCGCCGACAACCTCTTAGAGAAACTGAGGGAAATCATCGCCCAGTGGCTTACCCCACTTAGACTCTCCTGGGGATTTGTGATATCTGACAACGCCACCAATATTGTGCGGGCATTACATCTGGGCAAATTCCAGCACGTCCCATGTTTTGCTCACACAATAAACTTGGTGGTGCAGAATTTTCTGAAAAGCGACAGGGGCGTGCAGGAGACGCTTTGGGTGGCCCGAAAAATTTCGGGCCACTTTCGCCATTCAGCGACTGCGTGCCGAAGACTGGAGCGCCAGCAAACTCTCTTTAAGGATAAAGCATTCTTATAGATGAGGTATTTAAAAATGGTAGATACTACAGTCATTACATGTAATTAAACTACATGTAATCCCCTCTGCCAGCGAGGCTTATCAACCTGACTGAACAATTTGACTCCTCCAAAATGGCACCAACCAGGAACCTCTCCAAAATGGAGCCCGGGTATGCACATGCACAGAATTACGCATTTGACATTTACATGGCAAAAGGGAGGGATGGAGTTACCCATCGGTGCAAAGGACGAGGGAAGAGCAAGTGAAACTCCAGTGGTTACGAAGGAGTTGGCGGGGTTATTAAAACCACTTTCTTACCTCTCCGGTGCTTGTCCAGGATAACACAGAGGTCCGCTCACGCTGTACATTGCTCCCGGCTGGTGCTCAGGTCTGTCTGTGCTGTTCCTGCCCCGTCCACTTAGTGTCCTGTTACGGAGCATGGAGATGGCTCTCCACAGCCCCTTGCTCCCAAATGTCTTCCCAGCATGCACACCAACTTTTTCTTCTATTAGAGCAGGAAGCACACTGGGGCTTGCGGGAACGAGACCCTACCACAAGGGTCTCGTCACAAAACCCGATGGTCGCGACCATCACCTGGCCGCTCACAAAAGCTGTGGGTGGTCACCCACAGCTATGCGAGGGGCCGGGAGGCTGGCTCCATAAAAAAAAATGCCCTGATTCAGAGTGAGTGCTCTGAAAGAGCGTCCGGGTCTGAATCAGGGCCAGTGCTCTAGCAGTACAAGACCCAGCTAACCTTTACCTGTATCCACCACTGAGAGTAAAACCAGAGAGACTGTGAGCCAGGCTTCAGTTATATCTGTGGAACTGCAAGGCCCAGCATACCCCTCTCTGCCTCGGACCACTAAGCAGGGATGTAACTAGGGGTGTGTGAGCATTGCCGTCGCGCAGCACCCTGGGGGCAGCAACGCCGCTGCACCGTGGCACCTGCATGTTGCTTGCAGGGTTTCTTGTTCGGCACCATGCAGCCAGTAGCACTGCTGCAAAGCCACCCGGAGCTTCCATAGGATGCTCCACGCAGGCAGCCTGAGCGTCATTAGGACACACCGGGCAGTGCTCTACTTCCTAGAGCCAGTGGTCCAGCCCCATAGGTGGGGAAACTGACAAATTTTAAAATTAGTACCCTTACCTAAGATGGAGTCTCCAGGTATCAGGGAAAGTGGGCGTCGGGCGAGCAGAGATTGGACTGCTAGCAAGGAGAGGAGTGGTCTGAACATAACATTGCTGTTCAGAATTGCTGGTGTTCATTGGACAGATAAGTCATGATATACTATTGTAGAGGACCATTTGCATTCATCAAGACTAAGGCCCTCATTCAGAGGCGCTCGCAAGAAGCGAGCGCTCATTCTGAATGAGGGCGGCAGCTTGTTTTTTTTAGTGCGGCCTCCTGGTCGCTTGCTAAGCTGTGGGTTACCACGCATAGCTTCAGCAACCGACCAGGGTGATGGTCGCGATGGTCAAGACCATCACGACCATCGGGGCTTGCAACGAGACCCTAAGGTTGGGTCTCGGCAACTGCAAGCCCCAGGGAGCTTCCTGCTCTGTTTGAGCAGGAAGCTCCCCACTGACATCACTGCTGATGTCAGTGCGGCCGCCCACAAAACGGCAGGCTTTCCATCAGGAACATTGACAGCCATCCCTTTTGTAGTGAGCTCCGGAGCGAGAGAATTTCTCTCTCATTCCGGGGCTTGCGCACGCGCAGTGCGGGTGCTGCGCGTGCGCAGGGCCTTAACATCGACGCGGTTGTGAGCGCTCAGCGCTTGCAACCGGGTCTGAATGAGACCCAAAGTTATATTAAATCTGAGATTCCACAATCACATTCATTCAAGGGAGCCTTGTTCCTACACCATGAGTGCTATCGGTACCCATTGAGCTCACACAGTCAAGTTAGACTGGACTTTAGTTTGCATTGACACGCTTCAATCAGGGCCGGCCTGAGCCTAATTTATTTGGTAAGCGGATATAAATTTTGGCGCCCCTTGGGATTTTTGACGGTAATTAGTCACGGGGGAAACTCTGCGTCTAATTGAATAACCCCCATAGGCTATGCATAATAAAAAACACATTAGCCCCCACGTGAAAATAATTCTGCTTTTATGCTTTGCAAAAAAAAAACACATAGGCCCCACATGAATATGTATGAAGTCCTTATACAGCAGGACCACCCCGGGTGTAAGCTATAATTATACCCAAAGATACATATTCAGGGATAGGGTGACAGCACTTGGTGTCAGTGAGAGGATGACGGCACTGGGTGACGACAGTGAGAGGGTGACAGCACTGGGTGATGACAGTGAGAGGGTGACAGCACTGGGTGATGACAGGGAGAGGGTGACAGCACTGGGTGACGACAGGGAGAGGGTGACAGTACTGGGTGACGACATGGAGAGGATGACAGCACTGGGTGACAGCAATAGGTGACAGGCAGAGAGTGACAGTAGTTGGTAACAGGGAGGGGGTGACATCAGTGGGTAACGGGAGGGTGATGATGGAGAGGGTGACGACAGGCAGATGGTCACAGGGAAAGATGTGATGACAGGGAGTGGGTGAAAGCACTGGGTGACAGGAAGAGGGTGACAGCAGTGGGTGAGGGTGACAGCATTTGGTAACAGGGAGAGGGTGACAGCTGTGAGTGATGACAGGTAGAGGGTGACAGCAGTAGGTGACAGGGAGAGAGTGATGACATGGAGAGGGTGAAGGCACTGGGTGACAGGGAGATGGTGACAGCAGGGAGAGAGTGACAGCAGTTGGTAACAGGGAGGGGGTGAAATCAGTAATGCCCTTTCTAATACATTATGCCACACACATGTAATGCATTTTAAAATATATTATGCCACACACATGTAATGCCCTAATACATTATGCCACACATGTAATGCCCTTTATATTGCATTATGCCACATACATGTCATGCCTCCCCCCAATGTCGGAACTAGAGAGTGGTGGGCCCAGGTGCAAGAATATGTTTTGCCCCCCTCCACCTCCCATCCCGTTTGTGTATCCTGATGAAGGGAATATAACCCCGAACCGCTGAAAATAAAACGTTTGTTCATGGAGGTAGAAGTCTCTGGAGTGCCGCCTATTTACCAATATATATATATATATATATATATATATATATATATATATATATATATATAAACTGATATATATGCCAGCCTTTAAATAAAGTGAAAATATGCTATGGCTTACCACACTGTCTCTCAGGCTGTAGTTCTTGTCTTCCGACTTTTGTGCAAAGTCTTCCTGATGACAGTCCTGTGGATGCCTCAGGGGTAAGAGGAATGGTGTCTGCAGCCAGCCATCCTTAGTCATCAGCCCCACATCACCTTCCTTAAATTCAGCCTCTCATCACCATCAGCCCATAAGCCTCCCGTCACCTTCCTCCGTCCCCAGCCTCCATCACCTTCCTCCATTGCCAGGCACCATCACCTTCCTCCGTCACCAGGAACCATCACCTTTCTCTGGTCCAGCCTCTGTCACCTCCTGCCCCCATCACCTTCCTCTGTCTCCAGCCTCCCTCATCTTGCTGTACCCCCTTCACCATCCTCTGCCTACCTCATCTTCCTCTGCCCCCTTCACCTTCCTCGGTCCCCAGGCACCATCCCCTTCCTCTGCTTCCAGCCCGTCACCTTCGACCCCAGCCCCCATCACCTTCCTCTGCCCCAGCCTCCTTAATCTTCTTCTGCCCCTTCACCTTCCTCTGAGTCCAGCCCCATCACCTTCCTCTGCCCCAGCCTCCTTCATCTTCTTCTGCCCCTTCACCTTCCTCTGCTTCCAGCCCCTGTCACCTCCTACCCCCCATCACCTCTGCCTCCAGCCTCCCTCATTATTCTCTGCCCCCTTCACCTGGCTCTGTGACCTGTCACTTTCTGCCCCCCAATCCTCATCACCTTCCTCTGGCCCAGCCTTCATCTTCTTCTGTCCCCTTCATCTTCCTGTATATCCAGACTCCAGCAGCCTTGTCACCACTTCACACCGCCGGGGCCCACCCGCTCCTATCACCACTCCCTCCAGTGGCGCGTGACATCATCACGCGCGCCATGTCCAAAACAAACTTTATTGACCATAGGGGATGGCCCGCTGACTCCCGTCAGCGGGTATATTCAACAAAGTTTGCTTTGGATGCTGCGAGCGTCGCTGGAGGGAGTAGCGATAGGAGTGAGCGAGCCTCGGCGGGCTTCCCCGTTCAGCCAGGCTCCGGGCCCGGGAGCTGGGATTCCAGGAGCCGGGACTGCAGTCTTCCCCCGATAGCGGTGCAGCGGCATATAGTATAAGTCACTGTGACTTATTGTGATGCTGGCTGCGCCCTTACAGTTTGGCGCCGTACGCAGCTGCGTACCTGGCGTAACGGGCTGACGGTCCCTGGCTTCAATTTAGTCATAGGTAGATTTTTTCTGTTGTCAGTCGGCTTAGGATGCACGCACCACTGAGAGTGGAAGTGCATGAGGGTCTTTATTGCTGTTCATAAGTTATTATTGTTTTGTATTCATTTTTCACCTTGCTAAATTGCTATATTGAGAATTATTCTTTATAACTCAGTTTATCCATTCTAAGCACCTATGCATATGTGATATATGATATAATCCTTATAAAATGACTGTTGCCCACATTAGTGCCACCCCTGGCTTTCTAAATCTATCATTTGTATCTGTATTTCCTACAGGCTATGTTGAGTTTCTGCTGGGCGATAGGCTGTCAGCGACACAGCGTTGAACGCAGGGTATCACCAGGGAAGTACAATTTGTTAAATACTAGCAAAATATTCATTACTATCACTGTTATAGGTCATTCTATATATAAAATTTGCCGCCGGATATATGGATAGTTATTAAGTGGTGCTTGTAGTCAGTTAAGTGACAGCATTGAATGGACAGTGTGACAAAGTTGAAGTAAATTGCTGATAGATATGTAATGTGTTGTTAGTCCTGTAAACTTGATATTCAGATAAGTTGGTGGGAATTCTTAGAAGTTGTTTGAGAGCGTATATGACTTAGTTAATTAAGTTAAGAGCAAATACATTGCTATAAATGTTTTCTAGTAAAATTGTACAGTAGTTTAGCGAATCATAATCTTAAATAGCCTGCTATACAATTTGTGATTGTGGCAAATTTGTGTTTTCTTTGTACTTTATGCTGAATCCACAGTATCTCATCCTAAGGGCTCTATTTACTACAATCCGCATTGGTAATGCAGATTGTAGTGTGATATTACCGAGTGAATTCGCATTGCGAATTCAGGCAATATCACAGGGATTTACTACAAATCCCTTGCAGGGACAGAGCTTGCGATAAAGCTCTGTCCCTGCTAATCCCCTTCGGAGCCTTATCACGGTATTTTTGCAAAAAATACATTGATTAAGTGCCCGCGCATGCGCCGACCGATCGCCGCTGCTACCCCCCCGGCGCTAAGCCCCCCCGGTGCTAAGCCCCGCCCCCGCAATCACGGACCCCCCCGCGACCCCCCCTCCCCACCAGGACCCCCCTCTCCCTTACTTACACTTACCTGCATGCTCCAGGCCACCGGTGATGTTCTCCATTCCTCCGGTCAGGTGATCTACCATACTGCACTGGGGCCCGATCTCCTGATGACCGGGCAGCAGTGCACTGTGGGAGACCAGCTGACCAGAGGGGAGTCATCACCGGAGGCCCGATCACCGGTCCCTGGAATCAGGTAAGTAATTTTTTTTTTAACTATTTTTTTTTCTTTTTTTTTACAGTAATCAGCTTGCGGTCTGTTTAGACCACACAGCTGATTACTGGGACCGACTCCCAGCTCTGCTCTCCCCGTAACCAGGGGAGACCCTGGATAATGCCACCTCCGGGTGGCGTTATTATCACAGGGCTTTCCCCGGTATTTTTTTCACATTTATTTTTAGTAACTTTGGTCGGATCACATTTACCATTACAGTTATGGGAAATGCGATCTGCTTTACTAAAAATAAGTGATACTTAGGGGTTGGAGTAGAATTTTACTAATTCTACTCCAATTGCCCTGTAATAACTATAGGTGATACTAAAATAATGTGAAAAGGGTGTGAAAATAGTAAAAATAATGTTGATAAATAGAGCCCTAAGTGAGGTAGTGCACTTTTAAGCTACATGCCCTACATCAGCCTCTATGATGATGTCCTTAGCAAAAAATACTAATTTCTTTTGCCACAAATGCTAGTCTGATTACTGCCTGTGTCTGTGGGAGGAATCCTTGCCTCTCTGCTGTAATGTGAAAAGGGAAAGTAATGAGAGAGCTGTTGAAGAGAAGAACTGGGACAAGAGCCACTCCTCCCAGACACACCAGAAGGTAACAACAGTGCTTGTGATAATCCATATACCACAATTTTGCAAACAAACATACAAATACATTTTATTTGGGGTACCACAGAAGAACTAAAGGGAGGTAACTTTGTTTTCTTTGTCCACTGTGGGGAGCAAGGGTTAAACCTACAATTTCCTTATGTTCACAAGCGGTATACAGTTTATTTGTGGTTTCTGGTGGATAACCCCTTAAAGAGCTCACTACCACTGCTTTTACATCTGCTGTATAAGAGATGTGGTCGGAACGTAAGAAGCTGTCTGTACTAACAGCAACCTGCGCTGCTGTCTTTAACTCACAGACACAAAAATTATTTGTAAGCAGAGTGGGTAGTAAGGTTTAACACAACATCGCTGTAGCAACATTTGGGGGGATTTGGGTATTTTTTCAGGCTAAAATGCATTTCTTAATACCAAGATTAGCAGCAATAAGAATCGATACTTTTTGGGTAAAAAATCTGATTATTAATACTGTACATCAGCCCCTAAAAAATCAATATTTTCTAGGTTATTGAGCCATAAGATCAACGCATCCTGACAATACCACTTGCAAAGTAATCGTAAATATAGTGTGAACATGTCTATAATATTCAATATAGGATGAGTCTCCCATATCCAAAAGGCTTGGGACCAGAAGTACTTTGGATATCGGATTTTTCTGTAGTTTAGAATATTTGCATACTATAAGGAGATATCCTGGGAATGGGACCCAAGTCTAAACACAGAATACATTTATGTATTATATACACCTTATACACATAGCCTGTAATATTTTTAAGAATTTTGTGCATCAAACAAAGTTTGTGTACATACAAGAAAACCATTTATGTTTCATATACACCTTATACACATAGCTTGCAGGTCATTTTATACAATATTTTTAAGAATTTCATGCAGTAAACAAAGTTTGTGTACATTGAACCAACAGATTTTAAAGGTGACACTATCTCGGTCATTCTCAAAAAATTCTGTATTTCGGAATATTCAGTTTTTCTGAATATTTGGATATGGGAGACTCAACCTGTATTAATATAAGCTCCATTGGTCATGAACGTGCTTTAGATGAAACTAAATGGCGCCATACATGGTTTGTACGGGATGTAGTTATGAGACCGGCAGTCGTGATGCCGCCGGTCTCAATACCGACAGGGGATTCCCGGCAAGGGACTAAAGATAGGCGTCGAAATACCGCAGCCTTTCTTAATCCCGACGCTGGAACTCCAAAGGACGCCAGCCCGAATGAGGTAAGTCCGGGGCATCCATAGCATTAGCTGCGGGGGGAGGGTTAGGCGCCACTGGGGGGGGGGTTAGGGTTAGGCACTAAGGGGGGAGGGTTAGGTTTAGGCACGAAGGGGGGCGACTTAGGTTTAGGCACTAACAAGGAGAGTTAGGGTGCGGGATGAGGAGGGTTAGGGTTAAGCTACAAGAAGGGAGGGTTAGGGGGAGAAGGGGGGAGGGACGGTATACCAAATATACAATGGGATACCAACCATCGGGATGGCGCTGTCGGTATTCTGAGAGGAGGCATCCCGACAGCCAGCATTAATTACCCATTCTGGTTTGTACAGCTACTCTATTACCAACCTTATTTTGGTTTTCACAACTAATATCTTAGAAAACATTATTGAGTTACCAATAAAATAAAATATTATAAGTAGTCACCAATAAACTGTTAATAAATACCTTATAGCATTTAAGCATTTGTTCACTACACATTAAAAAAAAGTTGGATGTTCTCGTATGTCTATCATGAGACTTATTGTTACATTTTTGCATTACTTCGGTGTAATTGGAAATAGGTTTTTTCTTTTTTTATCTGCCATATTTAATTTAATTTTATTATTCTAATCTATGAACTTTCAGTAGAACAGGTACTTAAGTATTTCCAGCAATTTTTACAGGTCTGCATGGGTGAAAGATTACATAAGATATAATTTTAGTAATTTGATACGAAATTGTCTATAAAAGGTATCCGGTCGAAAGTCAGAATGTCGATACCAGAATGTTGAAAGGTTCTGAATGTCGACAGTCAGAATGTCGACGCGATCATTTGGTCGACAATCAATATGTAGACATGCATTTAGGCTGACATGGTTAAAAACCATTTATGTACTGTGTAAGGCGCTGCGGAACCTTTGTGGTGCCATATAAATAAAGGATAATTATAATAATAATAAAATGTCGAAATTAAGTGATAATGAATAGACTCCTTTATGTGAAACATACTGGAACTGCAATGTTATTATGAGAAGAATTAACACCCCCCCTTGCCACATGGCTTAGAGTGTTTCTCGCTGAGTTTGATGGAAACTTTTTATGTAGAAGAAGAAGAATTATACAGCAAGGGTTGGAAACAATACAGATTGCGGCTATTATAATGTCACTGAGGCGGCTGATCAGTAATTATTTGCGGTATTCTATGTGTATCTCCATGTTCACATTCATATTACAACACTGCCATAAAAATTAAAACGTAAGGGAAATTAATAATACAAGCATCTCTATTTTGTCAGTTAGCAACAGGTGCTTCATGACCGAATAATGTTCTCATACTGTACAACGTAAGCATGAATGACATATCACAGCACCTGTCTACTGTGGGGACTCTATTCACAAGGGGTACTGGAGATCATATGAACAGAGCGCAAGACACTGCTGTTTATAGTTCTACCTGTGCCTTAATTAACAACATTATACATTCCAAGGCCACAAAGGTGAAATTGTTCATTCTTTCCACGCCTCAGTCCTCATCTCTTTAACTGACATCAATGCCCAGTGTGCAATTTACTTTGCTTTTGCTAACCCGAATCATGGCTTCCTTGGAAATGCTTTATTGAGGAAGAAAATAGATTCTGTGAAAAGCATGAGATGCAGGTACTTCAATTATCTGTAGCTGCTTTGTAAACCGCAGACCTTTTTATCAGTTTCGTGCATTAATTGCTGGCATCTCCAGAGCACTCCTAGCTTCTGGAGTGATAAGAGACCTCCAGATTTCATAAGACATCTGTGATAGGGATGAAGAAACTGCTTCAGGGATTAGAATAGAAAATGTAAGCGACAACAGAACAAATGGAACATAAATGAAACAAAGGCATTGTGTAGCTTCCTTCCAATATAAGAATTCTTTAATATACACTTCAGATTTATTTTAATTAAAAAAATAGCATTCCTCATGACAAAATTATTATTATTATTATTACCTTCTATTAAAGCCATGTACTTTTTTTTTTTTGTGTGATTTTTCGACCAATTACGTGATGATAAATATCAGTGGCTGACAGTTTTCATCTGTTGCGTTCTATAAATCAATGGAGAATTTATTTGTTTTGCTGAGATGTTCAGTTTGGGAAACCATTTGGCTTTTAGCAGGGCTGGATTAAGCCTTGTGGGGCCCTAAGGCAACTAAATTGTGGGGGCCCCATCAAATAAATTGCCACGGCCCCACGCGGCAACTACTATGCCCCTTCCCTTGTCTCTGGATTCTCCACTGACCGGCAAGGTCACAGCATATTACATTATGTCCGCAACACTGCTGGGAACAAAGGGCCTGATTCAGACCCGGTCGCAAGCGCGGTGCGCTCGCAACTGGGGCGATGGTAGGCCAGTGCGCATGCGGGCGCTCCATCGCTCCGGGTCTCGTACCAAAGGGGGCGTGCTGTCGGTATTGAGTGACAGCACGCCCCCTTTGGTGGGTGGGCCAGGGGCGTGGCTGCCCAGACAGAGGCGTTCCCATCATCATGGCCGCTCGCTATAGCTTTTGGGTGGTCACCCACAGCTATGCGAGCGGCCAGGAGGCCGTTCTTAAAAAAAAAAAATGCCCGGCTCTGATTCAGAACGAGCGCTCTGTCAGAGCGTCCGGCTCTGAATCAGGCCCAGACTTCGGGCAACATAGCGAACATGATCTAGTACACTGCCAGGGGCAAATGCAGGATTTTGAGTGAGGGGATATATATAGATAGATAAGTAATATAAATTGAGATAGATATACATAGATAGATAAATGTATAGATATATAGACATAGATAGAGATTTAGAGCAATAAATATATATATATAGAGAGAGAGAGAGAAGGGGGGTGAGAGAGGGAGGAAGGGACAAGGAGGTAGACAGGGAGAGGGAGTAACAGAGAGAGGGAGGGAGGAGGGATAGAGGGAGGAAGGGATGGAGTGAGAGGAAGGAAAGTGAGGTAGGGAGAGAGAGGGAGGAACGAACAGGGGGATGGAGAGAGAGGGGGAGGAAGACAGAGAGCGAGATAGAGGAAGAGAGGGAGGGGGTTGAGAGAGAGGGAGGAGGGGACAGAGTAATGGCAGATATCCACTTGTAGATATACAAATGAGAGCACGATTACGACATTGCAATCGTGCTCTCGTTTGTATAGCTAGTGATGTGCCTAGACTGAACGTTCAATCGTTCAGTCCCGGCACATCCCTCATCCCTGCACATGCTGAACCTGATGAGATCGTCAGGTTGACCAGCATGTACAGGCGATGTCGGATGTCAGAAGCGACCAGCGGGCACGTGCATCGCTGGTCGCTTCCGTCCAAAACATGCCCGATGCATGCGCGATTTGAAGGCGATTGCACGATAACGATGTCGTTATCGTGCAATCGCTTGGTTAAATCACTAAGTGGATAGCCCCCTTAAGAGAGAGAGAAGGGGAGGGGAGAGAGGGGGGAAAAGGTACAGAGAGCGCACACACAGAGCCTGTTGCAACTGCATCAGCTTTCTGATAGGGGACAGGCACTTCACAGCATTAGGCCCCGCCACCTACCCATTATGTCAGCGAGGGGGCAGGGCTTCCACTCAGCCAGGGTCGGGTCCATCAGTGAGTGTGCTGTGTCTGTTTGAGTGATGCTGCCGGGAGCCGGCCAGAGAGAGTCCATAGGGGCCAGGTTCCGGCCAATACTTCTGGCAGCGTGGGACCCCCGAAGGTGTGGGGGTCCCTGGGCGACCGCCGCATCCGCCCCGCCTATAATCCGGCCCTGCTTTTTATGTTAGATTGAGTGCCTTGGTCTTTTTTAAACATATCTGGATGGAACACTGAGCAAAAGAGAGCTAATTAGGGTGACTCTCCTAAAATAAATTCCCTAGTCACACTGGATGTAGCTGATGGGGAGTTTGCTGATTTTTTTTGCCCCCTTTTTGAGTAGGAATTCCCAATGTACAAACGTAGAGCAGACATAGGGAAGATGTGTCACAAATATAGGGGAAGTGATGCTCCTGCACCAAACAGAAGATCATAATTCCCGTACATGCAAACCAACAATTTGTGCATCATCTAAAATGGAACTTTTATTAGATCAATAACCAAAAATTCACAAGGAAAAAAAAAATTCTTCTAAAATGACCTAAACCGTGGTCCAATGCTCCAGGGACTCTCCGATGCATGCACTCCAATTTGTCCCCCTTAAGAATCTATCTCTTCTGCCGCAGAGGACTTGGTGGAAGCACTGCCAGGCTGTCAGAGCTGAATTTAAAAGAGAAGCGTAATTTCATCCAGTAAAAGACCAGAAACATTGTTACGCTTTTCCATAGCCTGTCCTGCTCCCTCCATCCATAGATCACTGTCAGATGTCTCCACAAGAGGTGCAGTATACCCAAAGAATCACAGACACCTAACCAGATTTCACACCTACAAAAAGTACAGAATTTACCACTACAACCAGCAGAGGGCCTGATTCAGACCCGCTCGCAAGCGCTATGCGCTCGCAAGCGGGTCGATGGTGGCCCAGTGCGCATGCGCACGATGGAGCTGGCTCCGTCGTGCACATGCGCGAGACCTGGATAGCGACGGGCAAACCGTAGCTCCGGGTCTCGTACCAAAGGGGGCGTGCTGTCGATGTTGAGTGACAGCACGCCCCCTTTGGTGGGCGGGCCAGGGGAGTGGCTGCCCAAATCGGAGGCGTTCCCATGTGAACGCCTCCGTTTGGGGAAGGCCCCACTGACATCACGAGTGATGTCAGTGGGAGAGATTTCGGCTCTGTTTGAGACTAAATCTCTGTTGGGCTTGCGGCAACGAGACCCTACCACAAGGATCTCGTCCCAAGCCTGATGGTCGCATTAGCTGTGGGTGGTCAAAAACAAGAAGGCCGGCCCTGATTCAGAGCGAGCGCTATGTCAGAGCGTCCGGCTCTGAATCAGGGCCAGAGTCCCTTAAAAAGTGTAATCCTGCAACCAGATAAACTGCCCTTTCCTTGCTCCAGTTAGTGCTAGATCTATTGAATAAATAGATTATTGACAGGCGGATGGGGAGTTGTTGATGGGTTTAGACATGTGTTGTTGCTTTTCTTAAACAGAGAATATTTTCATTAGTTAAATACTTAGGGTCTGATTCAGAGATGGACGCTAATGCAATCGCAGCTGCGATTCCGTTTGGAGCGCAGATGCGAAAATATGCTAATAGTTTTAAAGCTTACCCAAGCATAAGGACGCCCAACCGCTGCCTTCTCATCTGCATACAAAGTGAGGCGGTGTAGACTGTCAGGGGGTAACTTGTGCCGATGGGCTCAAAGTGCCAGAGAAATTGTCAAAGCGCTGGATCCTCACAGCCCCCCAAATAATTATCCCCTATTATATTGGAAGTTATTAGCCTCTGAAAATGCATGTAACACTTCTTGAGCATAACTGTTCCTGTGTGACAGAGGATGAGTGTTCCCTTATCATTTCTATATACCAGCATAGATAAATTGGAACACAAAGGGTTCAATCCAGTTAGACTCAATCCGCGAATACTGCACTTATGGTAGCTCTAGGCTTGCTCATTTTTGTTTGCAGCTCCATAGGGCTGTGCAAAAAATTCTGTGGATCCTGGGTGATATGAGGCTACGAGGGGGGTGAGATGAGGTGCCATTGCCAGCATTTCCACATAGGCAACTCACCCACCCCCTTGCGGTCATATGAATCGACCACTATGAATTAGAGATGAGCGGGACCCACCCGAAATTCACGATCTGGGCTAGGATCTGACTTGGGTTTTCCTGCCAGACTAAAACGAGGCAAAATGTCATCATCCCGATGTCGGCTTCTCGCGTGTTTTGGATACTATAAAGGTACCAGGTCTTCAGCTGTGGAGAGTGAAGTGAGCAGACGTGCTGTGTATGTCCAGTGGTGCTGTGTCTGTCTAGGGGTGCTGTGTCTGTGTAGGGTGCTGTGTCTGTCCAGGGGTGCTGTGTCTGTCCAGGGCAGGGGCTTCTGTGTCCATCCAGGGGTAGTTTCTGCTGTGTCCTTCTAGGGTCAATGGCTGCTGTGTCCATCCAGGGGCTGCTGTGTCCATCCAGGGGCTGCTGTGTCCATCCAGGGGCTGCAGTGTCCATTCATGGGCTGCTGTGTCCATCCAGGGGCTGCTGTGTCCATACAGGGCAGGGGCTGTTCTGTCCATCCAGGGGTTGCTGTGTCTATCCAGGGGCAGTGGCTGCTGTGTCAATCCAGGGGCTGCTGTGCCCATCCAAGGCAGGGGCTGCTGTGTCCATCCAGGGGTTGCTGTGTCCATCCAGGGACATGGGCTGCTGTGTCTATCCATGGGTGCTCTGTTCTTCCAAGGGTGCCCAGTGTAAAAAAAAACAGCTAATAAAAGCTAAATAATATAAAAAAAATTTGTGCTGTAACCCAGTGTCCTATATTATTTTTATTATTTTTACTGTGCCACTGCCGGTCAGTCCGCAGTGTAATATTCATACACATATTGTGACTCTATAAGTCGTAGCATAGTCTAATATTCACACAAGTATTGTTACACTGTAAGTGTAACCACAGTGTAATAAACACATATTGTGACACTAAGTGGAAATGCAGTGTAATACACAACATATATTGTGACACTGTAAGGGATAGTGCAGGGTATTCATAAAATTATTGAGACACTGTAATATTCAATGTAATATGTAATATTCAACATGTATTTTTACACTGTAAGTGGCAGTGCAGTGTTTTACTCATAAAATATCTTGTGACACTGTAAGTGGTAGCGCAATGTATTCATAAAAAAATATTATGACACCGTAAGGGTAACCGCAGTGTAATATACAAATATTGTGACACTAAGTGTAATATTCAACATGTATTTTGACACTAAGTGGTAGTGCAGTGTATTAATAAAAAATGTTTTGACACTGTAAGTGGGAACACAGTGTAATATTCAACATGTGTTGTGACACTGTAATTGGTATAGCAGTGTATTCATAAAAAATCTTGTGACACTGTAAGTGGTAGCGTAGTGTTTTACTCAAAAAAATCTTGTGACACTATGTGGTAGCGCAGTGTATTCATAAAAAATATTGTGACACTAAGGGTAACTGCAGTGTAATATACATATATTGTGACACTTAGTGAAAACGCAGTGTAATATTCAACACGTATGGTGACACTGTAAGGGACAGCACAGTGTTTTCATAAAAATTATTGAGACACTAAGTGGAAATGCATGTAATATTCAATATGTATTTTGACACTAAGTGGTAGCACAGTGTATTCATAAAAAATATTTTGACACTGTAAGTGGAAACGCAGTGTAATATTCAACACGTGTTGTGACACTGTAATTGGTAGTGCAGTGTATTCATAAAAAATCTTGTGACACTAAGAGGTAGAGCAGTGTTTTACTCACAAAAAATCTTGTGACACTGTAAGTGGTAGCGCAGTGTTTTACTCATAAAAAATCTTGTGACACTGTAAGTGGTAGCGCAGTGTTTTAATCAGAAAAATATCTTGACACTAAATTGTAGCGCAATGTTTTGCTTATAAAAAATCTTGTGACACTGTAAGTGGTAGCGCAGTATTTTAATTATAAAAAATATTGTGACACTGTAATTGGTAGCACATTGTTTTACTCATAAAAAAATCTTGTGACACTGTAAGTGGTAGCGCCGTGTGTTATTCTTTTCTTATTCATAAAAAATGTGACACTGTAAGTTGTAGCGCAGTGTGTTATTCTTTTCTTATTTCTAAAAAATCTTGTGACACTGTATGTGGTAGCGCAGTGTTTTACTCATAAAACATCTTGTGACACTGTAAGTGGTAGTGCAGTGTTTTACTCATAAAAATTTTTGTGACACTAAGTGGTAGCACAGTGTGTTATTATTTTCTTATTCATAAAAATATTGTGACACTAAGTGGTAGTGCAGTGTTTTTACACTGTAGGTCATTGATACCACAGTGTAATATTTAAAATTGGTACAAATTGATGGGTTTGCTGTACCCCACTTCATTCGTGTTTGTTGATATATAGAATGATCAGTTGAGAGGAGAGCAGAAACCACATACTAGTGCTGGAGCTGCTGCCAGTGCCACCAGTCATGACGATACTAGTCCATCTACATGATCTACTTAAGCTGATGCCAAAGGGCATACAGGGCTTAAGTCAGGGCATCTAATATCATAGAACTAATCTTTTACAGTGGTAAAGAAAAAAACATCAAACGGAAAGTTAGCTGCAGAAAGATAAAATTGGCAATATGCCTTTCACCACACAAAGTGGCAAGGAAAGGCTAAGATCTTGGCCTTTATTTATGACTGGTGGTTCTGCCTCTTATGATGATGTAAGCCCTTCTCCCTGTAGATGTTTAAAAAATGTTTAAATCATTAAGGCACAGGAACCAACTGTGCACTCAGAAATGTCACAAATCCATGAGGAGAGTCTAAGTGTGTCGGCGGGTGCCATGTGTGAGCCTGACCTTTCCAATACTGTACTCAAAGAGGAGCTTCCTTCCACCACTTGTGCATCCTCTGCAAATTTGGGGATGAGCAGCACAAGTCAACATGCTGACATAGAAATTGAGGATGCTGCTGTGGTAGTGCACCAGGATGAGGAGGATATTTGTGTAGCTGTCGCTAATATGGATGTTGATGATGAGGATGCTGATGAGGATGTTGTTTGTGTAAATCAGGCCCCAGAGGAAACAGTTGTTGCCCATGATAAGGAAAAGCCCATTGTCATGCCTGGGTCTAAAACTAAAAATCCACTTCTTATGTGTGGAATCATTTCTACACAAATCCGGACAATTGTCATGCCAGAGTAAGTAGAGATAGGGACCCTAACCATCTAGGAACCTCCTTCCTGTTACGTCATCTGCAGCGCATCCATCAAAAGTGTTTGCAAAATTCAGAAACTTCGGTGAAAAAAGTAACAACAAGCAGTCCAGCGTCAGATAGCTCCCTTGTCTTTGCTAAATCTAAGCACCTGGCATCTTCACCACCAACACCTTCATGAATAATATCCTCAGTCATGATCGGAAGTAGTCCTGCATCCAATTTGATAAGACTAACTTAGTCCTCCCCTATCCTGGATTCCTCCGAAGAATTCTTGATTGCTATGCCTGCTGATGCTGCTGGGAGTGGACCTTCATCCCAGAAGGGGGTCAGAAAGACTACTACTAGTAGTTCTAAAACAATTGACTGTTAAACAATCCTTTGCAAGGGGGAGCAAGTATGACATTGCCACCAATATTGTGAGAGCATTACAGCAGGGTGAATTCCAACACTCCCCACCTTTGGAACTCTCCCTCTTCCCATCATACCCTCCACCTATTATTATTATTATTATCCTTTATTTATATGGCGCCACAAGGGTTCCGCAGTGCCTTACAAAGTACAGAAAGAAATGAGCACACAAGACAACAGTTATTAACAGTACAGACAATGCAGGACAAGTACATGATTTATAAACAATGCTGCATTACACCTAAATAAGCAGCAGGGTGTCAGTAAGCAGTTTTAGGCACCATTGTAAATGAAAGTAAAAGTAAGGCAAGAAGAAGCACGTGAGGAAAGAGTGCCCTGCTCATGAGAGCTTACATTCTGAGGGGAGGGTCAGACAAACAGGGGTGACACAGATGGGCTAGATAGTGAGGAAGGAGCATAGAGTAGTGGGTTAGGATGAGCACTGGATAGCATTGAGGAAGAAATGGGTCTTGAGGGCCCAGTTGAAGATTAAAAGCCAGGAAGCCAAGTGATGGAGGAATTTTGCAAGAGCAGTGGTGTCAGAGGGGTATAGCCAGGGTTTGGTGATGGCAAGGAGAATCAAGGCATTGCAGATGAAGTGCTCATGAACAGGGACCAGTTTATTATAGACAAAACTGGCTTTCCAGAGAGAACAGGAGAGAGGGACAGAGTTAAGAGGCGAGAGGAGAATGAGATTATTAGGGTTGATGTAGTGTGGAGGTGATATTGATCTAGAAAAGGGGGATAAGGAGTGTGGGGTTATGTGGCTGGCTTCTGAATGAGGAAGGGTGACAGCAGGTGATGGGTAAGGTGGAGGTTTAGTGTGGTGTGGGGGGGAGAAGGATAGGTATCTTGGAGAAAAGAGAGGGTGCAGGGTTTACTATACAGGGTTTAGGAGTTCTTACTTGCTATATCCTCTGCGATCAGTGAGGGATGATGACTTGACAGATTTTTCCATTCTTTCATTGCAGGTAATCATATATTTGCACCAGGCATCTATTATAGAAAAACCAATGCTGTCTGGAATTCTCTGATTTGCTGGGTAAACATATATTTGCACCAGGCATCTATTATAGAAAAACCAATGCTGTCTGGAATTCTCTGATTTGCTGGGTAAACATATATTTGCACCAGGCATCTATTATAGAAAAACCAATGCTGTCTGGAATTCTCTGATTTGCTGGGTAATCATATATTTGCACCAAGCATCTATTATAGAAAAACCAATGCTGTCTGGAATTCTCTGATTTGCTGGGTAATCATATATTTGCACCAGGTATCTATTATAGAAAAACCAATGCTGTCTGGAATTCTCTGATTTGCTGGGTAGTCATATATTTGCACCAGGCATATATTATAGAAAAACCAATGCTGTCTGGAATTCTCTGATTTGCTGGATAAACATATATTTGCACCAGGCATCTATTATAGAAAAACCAATGCTGTCTGGAATTCTCTGATTTGCTGGGTAATCATATATTTGCACCAGGCATCAATTATAGAAAAACCAATGCTGTCTGGAATTCTCTGATTTGCTGGGTAATCATATATTTGCACCAGGCATCTATTATAGAAAAACCAATGCTCTAGAATCCTTCAAACAGGCTCTCAAGACACACTATTTTATCAAAGCCTTCCAGCTCTCATCTCAACTTGCTCCTACATGCTCTTCCTCCCTGTCTACCTCATCTGTGTACACACCTGTTTGTCTGCCCCTCCCCTTTAGAATGTAAGCTCTTGCGAGCAGTGGTATCTTCCCTCTTGTGCTTCTCTGTTCTCTACTTTCATCTATTTACTCCCCACTAGGGCACCTAACAGTTGGTTGCTGTGCTCTGTTGCTTATCTGGGTGTTATGGTCGCGAATGTAGCAATGTATCCTATTCATGTCCTGTATTGTATTGTTCTGTAAGTCACTGGTCAACCTATTTGTTTATGTACTTTGTAAGGCGCTGCGGAACACTTGTGGGGCCATATAAATATATGATAATAATAATAACACGTTCCATGTTTTGCTCACACAATCAACTTGGTGGTGCAATTTTTTTTTAAATGACAGGGCCGTGCAGGAGATGCTCTCTGTGGCCCACAAAATTTCTGGACATTTTCACCATTCTGCAGGTGCATGTAGAAGATTTCAGAACCTGCATGAAATGTTGAATTCACCAGCTGAAGCAAGAGGTATTTACAAGGTGGAACTCTTTTACATGCTTCAGCGGATGGAGGAACAGCAAAAAGCCATCCAAAGCTACACAACAAACTATGACATAGGAAAAGGAGGGGGACTGTACCTTACTCAAGCTCAGTGGAAAATACTTTCCGTGTTGTGCAAAGTGCTGAAACCCTTCAAAGTAGTCACTTGTGAAGTGAGTTCAGATACTGCCATCTTGAGTCAGGTAATTCCCCTGATTAGATTGTAGGAAAAGCAGCTTGAGAAACTGAAGGAGGAGCTGAAACGAAGTGATTCCGCTAAGTATGTTGGATTTGTAGATCAAGTCTTTTATTTGCTTCGCCAGAATCAAAGGGTTGCCAGGATTTTACAATCGGATCAATACATTTTGGCAACCGTGTTGGAACCTTGGTTTAAGTCATACGTTTCTTCCCAGCGGGCACAGATCTGAAGAAATGCAAACACCTGTGGGTAAGGAAATTGTCAGCTCAAGCGGCATGTGATGCAGTGATGGCTCCTCTTTCAGTTTCTCCAGTGTGGCTGCCAGGAACAAACTCAACTTTACCCAAAAAAAACTCACTGGTGATGCAGATGAGTCAACACAACCAAGTTTTGACATCTGGTCGGGTCTTAAAGAGATTGCCTACAATTAATGAGATTGATATGGTTGAGGACTATTTTAATTATAGTTTCCAAATAGGCATGTCAGGCAGTCCGTTTCATTACTGGTAGGAACAAAAGGCAATTTGGAGGCCCTTGCACAAACTGGCTTTCCTTTATTTGAGCTGTCCACCCTCCAGTGTGTACTCAGAAAGAGTTTTCAGCACAGCTGGGAACCTTATCAGCGATTGGCGTAGGAGGCTATTTCCTCAAAATGTGGAAAAGATGATGTTCATCAAAATGAACTACAAATTTCACGAGAAAGACCTTTACCGCCAATTACATCCAAAAATTACAAAGGCCCCTGTAATGGTAGATTCCAGAGGGGACTAATTAATATTGTGTGAAAATGCTTTAAACACTGTCCGGATGATAACAACAACATCTTGCCTCTGTAAAGTTGGTTTGTACATGGAGAGATCATTGCCAGCAATGTGAGCTGCCTGTTGGTAGCTTGTTTTGTGGGGCCCCAAACAAACCAATCACTTCAGCCACAATTGGCAGTCCCTGTTGCTGAAGTGATTGGTTTGTTAAACTGTGCATGTCCTGTTTACTATATACAACATAAGGGTAGGTGGAAGGGCCCAAGGACAATTCCATCTTGAACCTCTTTTCTTTGGATTATGTGCTGTTTGGGGCATTGCTGCCTGATATTTTTAATTTTATAGTTTATTAAACTACAGTGCCACTCTGTGCCATGTTGGAAGCTGAACTGCCACATATTAGTGCCGCCCACTGCTGTTGTTTAGCTTATTCAGCCAGCTAGCTCGCTACAACCTTTTGGCCTAAACTGGATTAACTCAATATTGTGAGCTTTGAGGTGGTCAAAACTGACTGGAAACTACTGGAAATTAATGTTATTGAGGTTAATAATACTGCAGGAACAAAAACAGGCTCAAATTATGTGATTTTAGATTTTTTTTCATGATTTTTTAGAAACAAATACAGATCCAAAACCAAAACACGCAAGGGTGGTTTTGCCAACACCAAATTCAGATATAAAACACAAAGGAGATACAGATCCAAAACCAAAACAAGGAGGTCGGAGAACATTATTATTATTACCAGTTATTTATATAGCGCACACATATTCCGCAGCGCTTTACAGAGAATAGTTGGCCATTCACATCAGTCGCTGCCCCAGTGGAGCTTACAATCTATGGCCCTCATTCAGAGCCGTACGCTCTGAGCAGAGCGCACGCTCTGCATGAGGGCCGGGCTCCTTTTTCATGGAGCGTCCTCCTGGACGCTCGTATAGCTGTGGGTCACCACCCACAGGCTATACGAGCGTGCATTTTGATGGCCGCGATGGTCGTGACCATCGCGACCATCGAAATTGCGAGCCGGAGCCTGCGGTTGAGGTTTTCAACCGCAAGCTCCGGAGTGATTTTGGCTCTATCAGAGCCAAAATCACTCCCACTGACATCACTAGTGATGTCAGTGGGCCGGCTTCTGACGGGAGGCGTTCCCGTGGGAACGCCCCCGTCAGGGAGGCACGCCCCCGGCACGCCCACCAAAGGGGGCGTGCTGTCAATCAACATTGACAGCACGCCCCCTTTGATCGGACACAACGAGCGAAGGAAAGTCCTTCGCTCGTCGTGTCTGGCGCATGCGCACGACGGAGCTCCCTCCGTCGTGCGCATGCTCAGTGCAGACCATCGACCCACTTGCGAGCGTACAGCCACTCGCGAGTGGGTCTGAATCAGGCCCTATGTTCCCTATCACATGCTCACACACATACACACTAGGGATAATTTTTTTTGTTGGGAGCCAATTAACCTACCAGTATATTTTTGGAGTGTGGGAGGAAACCGGAGTACCCGGAGTAAACCCACGCAAGCTTCACAGAATTGAATATAGTAGTATTTGAGTTGTCATTTCATTTAAGCTGGGAACACACTATACAACTTATGACCCAGCAAAGGTGCAATGCGATGTAACGATACATCCCCCGCACCGTACATACTATACTATCTGGTGTACGACTACCCGATGTGTTGTTACATGCTGCATGTTACAGTATCGCCCCGTTCATTGCATTGTTCCCTCTGCCGTGAAGAACAGCAGAACGGATGATGCGATGAGTGACCACCATTAACGACGGATCGGTTATACACACTATACGATGTGTACGATATGGTGTTCCGATCTGCATTGTCATAGGCAAATGCAGGGGGGGTTTCCGTCTGCCTGGAAACCCCCCTCCCCATCCCACATCCATTACCACAATAGAAATAGTAATATAATAGAATTTTACTAGTGCTGCATGTTCTTGGATGGTGCCCACATCTAAAATAAAAACATTCAGCTCAGGCAGGATGGCCCTACTGCCGCATTTAATGGCTTACTATGATCACTGGTCCTGTATATGCTGGAATTATGACACCAAATACACTTTGTATGACACATTTTAAAGCTGGATAAGAGCTAATTCTGCCCTCTTCATGGACTGACCACACTCACTCTAAAATCAAGCATTTGGAAACCCCCTTCTAGAAATCCTGCATTTGCCACTGATTGTATATATATCGTATAGTGTGTGCCTATCTTTAGACCTACTAAAAATGTGTTTTGCACAATCTCTCGCTGTCAGTAGCCTGTAAAGGAGTTACATATTGAGCTAGATAAAGTAAGAGTTTAGTGTAATCAGCCACCGCGTACTTTCACTATATTCTGATTGATTCATTTTAAACCCCATTTAGCCAGATATTTTAGTTTGGCCCCTAAAACTGTAAGTCAAATTAATTTGAACCAGTGGTGAAGCTAATCCTTAAAGTGTTTGTTCTCCTTTGAACAACCTCTCCGTAGAGTTATCTTATTGCCCCATTACCTACTTCTTAAGCACCAAAGTGTTGCATTCTACTTGTTTGTCCTGCGGAAGAAATTAGTGCTTTACAAGCCATCCATAGATCTACACTGGGGTTGATTGTGACCTATGAGTTAAGGTGCGTACACACTAAACGATGTGCTCACGATGCAATTTCCCTTGAACTCTCCCTGGCACTCCAGGACATGATCTGATGCTAAAAACTGTCCAATCAGACCAACGATCTAACGATCTATCATGCGTTGTTAACGATTTGCAAACCGTTAGATCGTGCTCGATATATCGTTAGCTTACCAAACACCTGACAATGATCTTCAAGATTTCAGCAAAATTTAAATAATGGGCTAGCCTAACTAGGGGGAATAGAAATCAGGCGCCATTTTAGGTCTGTGCACTTCTGCACAGACCTGTGCTATGCTTTGTTTTGCCTGGCTTAACAGTGTATTTTTGCTGCATTCTATCCTGTATTCTGTGGTGATGGATCCCTATAGCTATAGAGTTCTCCTATGTTGGGGCTAAGGTGGTGAAGGAGTGGGCCCAGCAAAGGAGGAGAGCATGCTGGACCAAGGAGTGGCTGCTGCAGAGGGATAGTCCCTCTTACATGTCGCTGCTGATGGAGATTCTGGAGAACAATTCAGACGACTACCGCAACTTACTGCGCATGGATGACCATGTCGACCACCGGCTTCCCAACTGTTTAATCCTGGCAAGGGTCTAATGACAGGCATCGAAATCCTGACACTGTTAATCCGGGAGCCCAACACACAGTATACCGAATGAAGGTAAGCCGGGTGGTGGGCGCGGACAGCTGCGGGGAGGGGAGGGTTAGGATAGGGACTCCCAGGGGGGACTTAGGGTTAGGCACCCACCCGGAGGGTTAGGGTTAGGCTAGGGAAAGCGGGGTTAGGGTTAGGCACCCCCAGGGGGGAGGTTAGGGTTAGCACCCCCCCGGGAGATTTAGGTTTAGGCTGCGGGAACGGGGGGTTAGGTTTAGGAACTTAGAGGGGGGTTAGGGTTAGGCACCACTAAGGGAGGGTTAGGGGTGGGGAGAAGATTAGGGTTAGATAGTCTACTTTCCGACCGGGATTTGGATGCCTGGCGGTCTTCTGCTGTTCGTCATTCATACCGATCCCGTCTGGTGACCCCCTATATCTGGTGGCAGGATACTAAGCTGTGGAGGGCCATCCCTACTGAGGAGAGGCTGGAGGCTACTCTGAGTTACCAGTCTACAGGAAGGTTCCTGGCTGACCTGAAGTTTGGATCACTAATCTCTCCACAAGCTTTGGGCGTCAACATCCCAGAGACCTGCAAAGCTATTGTGAAAGTGCTGCACTACCAGTTTTGCAGGGTAAGAAAAAACACACTACACATTTATTTCTTTAGAAATAAATATATATATTTTTTTTTTATAGGAAATGTAGAAAACAAGTGTAAAATTACTTTAAAACAGTGTAAAATTTGCTGTTAACATGGCTGCGTGTAATAAAACTGTCTTTATGACAACACTATAAAATTGGCATTCCAAACATGGAAAAAACAACTCTGAAAATGCATTTTTTTTTTTTTATTTCATATGCATTTATAATGTAAAAGGTAATTATCAACAAATATTATAAGTCCCAATAGCTATGCTGCTCTATGATATATGGTGGGTCAGACGCCTGATTGAAAAGGCCAAGAAACACATGGCGCAAGTTCAGATTGTGACACGGGCTTCCAACAATCTGTCCTTACGCCATGTGTAGGGTGACCATGTCCAATCAGCATTGTCACCACTACCTTATACCATAGAGTAGCTACTGGGAAAGATAAAACTTGTACATAATTGTATAAAAATAAAATAAAACTGTTAAAGGTTGTAAAACCCAGGAATCTCCTCCTCAGATTGCAAAAGGGCACTATTAATAGCCTGGCTTGAGGTAAACGGGTTAGTGGGTGGGGAAGTAGGCTGTGACTGGGTGGGAGGCATCACAGAGGCAGGAGGGGTAGGTGGGTAGGGATGAGGGTCAGCGATGTAGGTGGCTGGAGACAAATTATTTCTGAGCGCCCTGATCACCAGTCATATAGCAGACGCTGCATGTCAGGCCTCATCTTCTTCATGGAGCTATTTATGTGGGAAGTAAGGTTATCAAAGTGGTCAGGGGGCCTTCTTAAGTCCTCTTCAGCCTGCCTCAAGAAGTCGTCTGCAGGCTGAGTGGCCTGCGGCTGCTTTCTTCCCTGTTGACGCCTTTTTTTATGGGTAGTAGTAAAATTCTTGGGTGGGATCCTACTATTGTAACTATAAGGGGTACTTCGGCATCGGTCTCATGGCGGTGGTGAATGCCAATTACAAATTTGTGCTTGTGGATGTTGGCAAGAATGGCCGTGCTTCGGATGGTGGGTCATTCAAACAGACGGAATTCTACCAGAGGTCACCTCCAAGACCCTCAAGTTGCCGACATTGGAGGAAACAAAACACGGCCTAAACTTTGTCTTTGTGGCTGACGAGGCTTTTGCATTACACAAGAATATCATGATGACATATGGGCAAAGGTTCCTGACCAGAGAGAAGCATATCTTCAATTACAGGCTTTACAGGGCACGCCGTATTGTGGAAAATGCGTTTGGAATTCTCAGTAACCGCTTGCATATTTTCCACACCTCAAAAAACTTCCGTGTAGACAAAATTGACTGGGTCGTCTTGGCGTGCTGCGTCCTGCATAACTTTCTACGGTGCAAATCAACCCAAAAAGGGCATCTGGCACAACTATGCCAGACGACCCTGAGCAGCCTGAGGAGATTTTTTCCAATTGTCATATGTGGCAACACCTGGACTGCAAAACAAAGGGACTGAACGGGCAAAACATGAGAGGGAGAAATACATGGCATATGGACCGGGGGCAGTGCCAAGGCAGGAGGACTGTCCCAGATTTAAAAGAAAAATGGAGTGGACTTTTGGGGAAAGAAACAAAGTAATGTAAAAAAACATGGTGCGTATGCACTGTGTCTCTACTTACCAAACCTGCCTCGGACGCCACACTGACAACTTCGGCCGCCTCCTCTTTTCCCTCTCGCTCGGCCATCAGGACAACCAACCCTCACTGAGGTTCTTGCTCCAGAAGAAAGCAGAATAAATAATAATACCACAAGGTGGGGTGGTACACATCAGTAGCAGAGGCTCCAGAACTTTTGGACTCTTCCTCCTTCTTCCGCTCTTTCACAAAAACTGTCCCGAGATTCTGTATGCTACTCCTCACCCATTTAACTGTTGCATCGCTGTAGTATTGACTGCTATATTGGACCAACTCCTCCAATGCCAATAGTATTTTGGACTTGTTGGCATAGTTACGACAAGTGACCCTCCATAGACACTCTTTTGCTTCATAAAGCTCCAGAAAGTCAGTTATAAATTTGCGTTCCTTATCCAAATGCATTTCGATAGGAAAACAAAAAATAAAAAAATGAAATGGACATTTGTCATAACAATTTTTAGTGATTTTAAACAGATTTTTTTATTTTTTAATGTTGCCATGTGTTGTTGTTTTTAATGTTGATTATAGTTATAGTATTTTTAATGTTGTTTTAAGTTATGCTGTTTTAATGTTACAGTGTTTTAATGTTGAAGTAATTTTTTTATTTTTGCATTTTTCAATAAAGTTTAAAGGGAGGGAACAGTGGGTGGGTCATGCTTTTAATCAACATTGGTGGACAGTGGGACATGCATTTATACACATCGGTGGTCAGTGGGTGGGTCATGCATTTAATTAGGGGTTAAAGTGGGCCAGTTCTGTCACTTCTATTTGGAGACGGAACCAGTTCCGCCTCCTCCGACCCACCTTAGCCCGGCGCCGCTGGAGGGCTCCAGTTGCTGGGTGCCCGCTGAGAATTTTGTTACCAGCAGGCGCCCGGCTCCCTCCCAGCAGCTCCAGCGCCAGCCGGAGGCTGGAGCTCACTCTTGAGCTCAGGCTTCCAGCTCTGCTCCTCCCACGGGCACTATGGGAGAGACGTCATGACATCTCTCCCATAGTTCAGAGGACTCGGAGCAGCCAGGCAGACCGGAGGCACGCAGGAGCAGGGCTTAAGGTAAGTATTGTTTTTTTTTTGTGTAAGCGGCACTATAGAAACATAACTACTGGGGGCATTACACAGGGGGCATTACTACTGGGGGTATTACACAGGGGGCATTACTACTGGGGGCATTACATGGGACACTACTACTGGGGGCACTACTACTGGGGACATTACTACTACTGGGGGCATTACACAGGGGGCATTACTACTGGAGGCATTCCACAGGGGGCACTACTACTGGGGGAATTACACAGGGGGCACTTCTACTGGGGGCATTACACAGGGGGCACTACTACTACTGGGGGCATTACTACTGGGGGCATTACACAGGCAGCATTACACAGTGGGCACTACTACTGGGGAAATTACTACAGGGGGCATTACTATTGGGGGCACAACTATGGGGAAATTACTACAAGGAACACCACTCCTGGGGGCACTGCATAAGGGTCACCACTCCTGGGGGCCCTGCATAAGGGGCACTACCACTACTGTGTAAGCGGCACTATAGGAGCATAACTACTGGGGGTATTACACAGGGGGCATTACTACTGAGGGCATTACATGGGGCACTACTACTGGGGGAATTACACAGGGGCACTACTACTGGGGTAATTACACAGGGAGCATTACTACTGGGGCACTACTACTACTGGGGGCATTACACAGGGGGCATTACTACTGGAGGCATTACACAGGGGGCACTACTACTACTGGGGGCATTACTACTGGAGGCATTACACAGGGGGCACTACTACTGGGGGAATTACACAGTGGACACCTACTGGGGGCATTACACAGGGGGCACTACTAATACTGGGGGCATTACACAGTGGGCACTAATACTGGGGGTACTACTAATACTGGGGGCATTACTACAGGGGGCATTACTATTGGGGGCATTACTACAAGGGACACCATTCCTGGGGGAACTGCATAAGGGTCACCACTCCTGGGGGCCCTGCATAAGGGGTACTACCACTACTGTGGGCTCTGCATAAAGGACACCACTACTAGGGTCACTGAATAAGGGACACTACCACTGTGGGCACTGCATAAGGGGCACTACCACTACTGGGGGCACTGCATAAGGGTTACCACTATTGGGGCACTATCTCTGTGGGCACTGCATAAGGGGCACTACCACTACTGGAGGCACTGCATAAGGGGCACCACTACTGGGGTAACTGAATAAGGGGCACTATCTCTTTTGGTACTGCATAAGGGGCACAACCACTTCTGGGGCACCACTTTTGGGGTAACTGAATAAGGGGCACTATCTCTGTGGGTACTGCATAAGGGGCACTACCACTACTGGGGGCACTGCATAAGGGGTGCCACTACTGGGGGCACTGCATCAGGGGCACCACTACAATAGGCATTGCATTTGCATAAGGAGCACTACCTCTGTTGGCATTATGTGTAAGGGGCACTACTGCTGTGGGCATTGTATAAGGGACACTACTACTGTGAGCATTGTGTATAAGGGGCACAAATGTGGGCATTGTGTAAAAGGGGCACTGCTGTGTGTCATACATGAATAAGGGACACTACTGTGTGGTGTAATGTGAATCAGGGGTGAATCAAGATTGTGCTACTGTGTGGTGTAATTTGAATTGGAAATACTATTGTGTGATCAACCTTTTTCTTTTGAGACCACGCCCCTTTTTTCAGCACGTGGTGCAAAGGGGGAGGGTGAGTTCCACCACTTCTCTAGGACCACTTTAAGCACTGCATTTAATAACAGACATTGGTGGACAGGGTTTGCACTAAAACACATTGGTGGTTAGTAAATATACATTGGTGCTCAGTAGCACTATCATTATACTTACCAAAATATAAGGACCGTGCGATCAGGTGTGCCAGCTGCTGAAATCGTGTCCATCTCCTTCCAAGGCACGATGCTGCACAAAATTGAGACTGGGCGTATTCAGGGCATAGTTGCCGACATTCAGCTCCCTCCATCCGGGAGGGAGCTGAATGCCTGCACACAGCGGGGAGTGTAGCCGGGCACTGATGCCTAATGGGGGCGGGGTCAGGGGCGTGTCTACATGATTGCGTCATCGTGGCCCCGCCCCCTCTTCACAATGCCCAAAAATAAAGGCATTCTGAAGCAGGGGGCGGAGCCATGATTACGCGATTTAGCGCTAATCGCGTCATCGGGACCCCCGCTGCGGGGGGTTTCTACTTGTAGTCGGGTGGTCAGGCAGGCGGCAGCCGGGAAGCTTGCCTGCCTTTCCGGGGGGTCGGGAGCGGCACCCGATATTCGGGAGGCTCCCAACCAAATAGGGAGGGTAGGCAAGCCTGATTCAGGGATATGTCAGTCAAGTGACACGGAATGGACGATAGATCATCAGTGCCAACACACGAACGATCTGCACAAAATCGTGTACGAGATTGCCAGATCTTGCCTGCTATAGGCAAGATCTGAAGATGCGATGTATGACCAGCGATTATGCACATCGGCATTGTGATCGTGAGTGGACACTTACCATTTGGACATATTTTAAACGATTTGTCGTTCTGATGCGCCAAAATCGGAAAATCGCACCTTTAGTCTGTCACCACTGATTACTGCTACTAGTTAGCAGGGAGGGCTCCCGGGAGAGGAATGAGAAGTTTAAGTAGGGGTGGTTTATATACACTTTTTCTTGTTTTTAACAACAATCATATATAGTGGGATATTCTTGTTCTATATAATAAGCGGCTATAAAGAGGGCTACATTATTGTTCATTGGGCGGAATTCAATTGATTACGCGGTCCGGATCTCCCGTCTAAAGTGACAGGAGATCGCGGGCCGCCATTCAATTGCTGCCGTTCTTCGCGCTGATCGCGCCCATAGAGGTCAGGTTTAGCCGCGTAAAGCAGCTAAACCCGACCAAAGTGCTGGGCGTGATCGCGAAAAGTGATGTTTGGGCGCCCAAACATGTCACTTTTCGCACATTTCAGCTCTCATCCCCCAGGGGCTGCGAGGTGAAATGTAGCGCTTGGCAGCTGATCGCGCCCGACAGGAGCAAGAATAGAATAGCTCGGTCGGGCGCGATAGGGGATGAAAACAATTTAATTCCGCCCATTATGTCTTGTGCAGAAGAATTTAATGATAGATCTGCACATAAATGCATTTACATTGCATTTTTACATGAAACTGGCACTGAACTACATCAGTTAGCTTTTGCCGACCACCCCTCCGTCACCACCCACAAACGGAATTTCCTGTCCATCACTCTGCCATGGGTCTGCACCGTCCTGATCGCAGTGTCTGGTTCACACACGCGCACTGCGATGCATAGGCATGCACAGAACGCAACCATCGGCCGATTGCGTGCGTAATCGCAGTTGCGATTGGTAATGAATCAGGCCCATGGTGATTTCTGGAACAGCACAAAGTTTCATGTGAAACCTTTAGAAGCAAGTCTCAAACTCATGGTCAGAAAGGTTCAGGCAAAGAAGTAGAACATCACAAGATGAAGGCTATCAGTCAGATGTTAAGAAAAGATCAAGAAAAGAAGCTGGGTTATATACGGTATACACACAGAGCAGATGGACAAAATATTGCATGCTAGCAACTGACTCAAATATTCCTGCAGTAGAATGTAATATAAAACTGCACATAAATAGTCCAAGTTGTACCCAATGCTGAGCTCAGCACTTTTTTTGGTACTACGTATACAAGAAAATCCCTAAAAGCTGTTACCGAGCATGTGTTACACCAGTGGTGTCAAACTCGGGCCCTCCAGCTGCAATGGAACTACACATCCCAGCATGCAGTGCCACAGTTTTGCTATTATGGCATGCTAAAACTGTGGCAGGGCATGCTGGGATATGTAGTCCCACAAAAACTGAAGGGCCAGAGTTTGACACCACTGTGTTACACTGTGTGTACGCACAAAGGGGGTCATTCAGACCCGCTCGCGAGCGCAGGACGCTCGCAAGTGGGTCGATTTTCCCCCACTGCGCATGCGCACGATAGAGCCAAAATCACTCCAGGTCTTGCGGCAGCAAGACCCTACCGCAGGGTCTCCGTTGCAAGCCCGATGGTCGCGATGGTCAAGACCATCGCGACCATCATCATGGACGCTCACATATGCTGTGGGTGGTCACCCACAGCTATGCGAGCGGCCAGGAGGCCGCTCCATTTTCATGGAGGAGGGCCCTGATTCAGAGCGAGCACTCTGGTCAGAGCGTTCAGCTCTGAATCAGGCCCAAAGGCCATACTTACCTACTTCGTAGATAAGCTTTCCGGGAGAAGCGTGGACTGCTGCTCCTGCAGGCTGGTTAGGGGGGCAGGACCGAGCTTGTGACATAATTAGGCCCCGCCCCTTCCCCCTGGAAAAGTCAATGATTTGCGGGTCCGCAATGAGTGGGCAGGGCTAAATGACACTAATCGCGTCGTTTAGCCCCGCCCCATCGTGGACCCAAAAATTCCCCATTAAATCTTCCCATCCTGCCCGCTTCACTAGGATGTGGGAGATCTGCCTACACTACCCGAAAAATCGGGAGCCTCCCGTGACTTCCGGGAGTGTAGGCATGTATGACAAAGGCGCTGTTACCATTCAGATGCATGGCACCAGAAATGTCTTGGAAAAGTGCTGGGTACTGGCTAAACAGATGCACTGAGATCTTCCGTCTTATGGGTGTTATGGGAGTGTCGCGGGTGTGTCGCTGAAGTGTTTATGTACATAGACGCATTCATTGGAGGCCATACTCAGGTGGAAAATCTGCACCTGCCATAGGTCTGGTACAAGTTTAGTTGGTGGGAGCGATGGTGGTGCACCAAGCGGCAATACAGCGTCTGTAGACACTCAACGTGGGCACCTCAGTCCTTGCACATTCATACACACATGCATGTACACCAGGGAATTTGTAGCGGCATTGGCATAAAGTCGTGGATGGGACCATGTTCGTGTCCACCTCTGACTCAGCCCAGAAGTGTAATGATAACACTGATTCTGAGGCGTCCATTCATTATCACTAAAATTGCCCATTGCACATGTGTAAACCGGGAGTTCAAGTGGGGTGGAACTGTGTTCCGTCAGTTATATTTGGAGACAGAACCAGTTCCACCTCCTCCAGCCCACCTAACCCGGCCTGCCAGCTCTGCACCGCAGGGAGTTGCCGGGTGCCCGCTGAGACTTTGTTACCAGCGGGCGCCTGGCTCCTTCCCTACAGCGGCAGTCGGAGGCTGGAGTTCACTCCTGAGCTCCAGGTCCCGCAAAGTGCACTATGGGAGAAACGACATAGACCCAGAAGTCTCTCACTCTCAAAGAACAGCTCTTATTGGGAGAGCTGTCCTTGGCGTTTTCTTCCTGCATAGGGGCTTAATTAACGCCGGCTTACATGCAAAACGTGGCGGGATGCTTCGCATGCATATTGTGATGCGTCATGAATAGGCCCCTTAGTGAATTCCAAATGGTTGGGTCGGACTGCGCTCTACTGTGCCAGCAGGTGGAGTGTGGTGTGGTATTGAGGTAGGTGGCTAGTGTGTTGTTGGGGTGCTGTGCTTTCCTCTTAACAGGAGTACCGGGTCCTGCATGGTAGCTATGGAGAGAGGGGTGGGTGAGGAGGGTGCGCTCTCCCTGTGGTTGCGATGGTTGTGTGAATGTCTAAGAGTGTGTGAGTGGTGGCTAATGTGCTGGGGTGGGGTGTGGCAATGAATATACGGACAAGAATATAGGGGTCAAGAGCTTTCAGGGGGCTTCTTCCGTCTACTGAACTGCACGGAAGGAGCCCCCTGAAAGGATCCACCCACCTCATAGGCAAACGCAGGGGGAGGGGGGTGCTCTGTCTGTCTGGAAACCCCCCTCCCCAGCACACACCATGACCACAATAGAAATAGTAATATAATACAATGTTACTAGTGCTGCATGTTCTTCTCAGTATCACAAATGAAATGCTTAGCACCACCTGTCTATCTTTTAAAATGTGTCAGCCAGTAATAAATATACCTGTCCACCAACTAGGAGATATATGGAAAACATGCACTGTTAGGGGTGCACTGCTATAGACCATCAATAGGGTTAATTATTAATACTGTATAATAATACACTATCCAGTACATAAGGAGACCAATATGTACATATATGTCCAGGGCAGTGCTAGGTTCTTCTACTGCTCCCCCAGACTCCCGGACTTGCCCCAATGATCTGGAATGATGCCCACATCTGAAAAAAAACATTCTGCTCAGACAGGATGGACCTACTGCCGCATCTAATGGCTTACTGTGATCGATGGTCCTGTATATGCTGTAATTATGCAACTTTGTATAATGCATATTAAAGCTAGATAAGCGCTAATTAATTATACCCTCTTCATGGACTGGCCACACTCGCTCTAAATCAAGCATTTGGAAACCCCCCTCTAGAAATCCTGCGTTTGCCACTGCACCTCCCCAGTCTCTCCCACTCCCACCACCATACCTTCCCTCTGTGCCCGGGACTTGCATGGAGAAGCACTGTAGATACTCCACACATTTTGGCTCCAATAAAGCTCTTGACCCCTATATTCTTGTCCGTATATTCATTGTCACACCCCACCCCAGCACATTAGCCACCACCCACACACTCTTAGACATTCACACAACCATCGCAACCACATGGAGAGCGCACCCTCCTCACCCCCCCTCTCTCCCCTTAGTGAATTGTATTAGAAATATTTTTCTTTAACAACAGTACATAAGTCACAAAATGAATTATATCTCAATAGCAAGAATCCTGCAAACATAAAACATTTATTATAAGGGAGTATTGCCTTACATGGTGCTTTCCAGGTAGTAATCTTACACCCTAGAAGTAAGTAGATTAAACATTACACCTGTATCAATCAGAGCATTTATTGAATAACTAAGCAGCGCACTTGGAACAGCCACTTCATGTGCAGCAAAGCCTGAAGTATTTTTCTATTTGAGATCATTTTTAAGATAATTGACAAATGGATTAATCAGTAATATGAATAAAGTGCATAAAGTGGCCCTAAGTATTGCACTCTGAATAAATTAGTCTACTAAAAGCTATCATAACAGCTTATGAGCTCGTGAATCCTAATCCAGCGTTATCAAACTTGTAACATTTACTAATATATGCTAATTATTTACAAGAGCAGGAAGTATTAGTGTTTAAAGATGCTTTCTAATTAAGCTTGTAAAGCTGGAAAAATCCATACGCTAGGGACAGGGGTTTCATGATTTTCCATAAAAACCAATGAGACTGTCTGTCTATATATAGGGGTTGTCCACTCTTTTCTGCTGTCTGCATTGATATCCTCCAATTGATAATAAGATAGTTATATATTCAGTCTCAAACGCAGGATTTTGAAAGGGGAATTTCCAAATCCTTGGCTACCGAACCAATTAAAAAACATCTAGCCACAAATAAATAAATAGATAGATAGATAGATAGATAGATAGATAGATAGATAGATAGATAGGTAGGTAGGTAGAGCTTACACAGGATTTAGGACCACTACAGTAAAATATACCACTCAGCCTATGACGGGGTACACGCACACTGACTTTCACAGACAAACACAAACACAACTCTATCACTAAAAAACATGAATGCAGCAGGCAAATAAATACAGCCAGCATGATTTATTAAAGACCCCCCTTCCCCCAGTAGTGGTAGTGGTCCTCCCTTTGCAGTACCCCCATAGAAGTTCCCCTTTTGCAGTGGCCACAGTAGTACCCCTTATATAGAGCTGCCAGTAGTAGGCCCCCCTTTGCAGTGCCCCTTATATAGTGCCCCCAGTAGTAGCCCCCCTATGCAGTACCCCCGTAGTGCCCCTTATATAGTGCCCCCAGTAGTAGTCCCCCCTTTGCAGTGCCCCAAGTAGTGCGCCTTATATAGTGCCCCCAGTAGTAGTCCCCCCTTTGCAGTGCCCCCAGTAGTGCCCATTAGATATTACCCCCAATAGTAGTCCCCCCTTTGCAGTGCCCCAAGGGTTACCTCTTATATAGTGCCCCCAGTAGTAGTCCCTCCTGTGCAATGCCCCCAGTAGTGCCCCTTATATAGGGCCCCCATTAGTTCCCATTATGTAGTTTCCCAGTATTAGTCCTCCCAGTAGTGCCCCCAGTAGTAGTCCCCGCTCCTGCCGCGACCGCCGCTGTCCGCTCCTCCATCCTACCGTTCTGCACTATGGGAGAGACGTCATGACATCTCTCCCATCGCCATCTGCTGGGGGAGCTGGAAGGCGGAGCTCATGAGTGAGCTCCAGCCGGCTTTCTCCTTGGACGCAGTCTGTCTGACTCTCATTGGCTGCTAAAATAAACAAACCGCCGCCAGGTAGTACGAGCATACTACCCAGTGCTGGCAGCAGTGTGTTTGTTAGTGTGTAGTGAGGTCCGCACTACTCTTAGTGATCAGTGGGCAGGGGGGGTTTCTGGGTACTCCATGTGCGCCTGGTATTGTTATCCATTTGCTGTCTTATGATATAAATAACATTAAGGACGGGATGTACTAAGCATCGCATTAGCGATGCGGTACATCCCGCCTGTCTTCGGGTACATACCGCGGTATGTACCAAAAATATTGCAAAGGACAGCTCTCCCGAAAAGAGCTGTCCTTTGCGATGGCCACAGGCAGAGGGACTTCCAGGTTTAACACCCAGAAGTTTCTCTGGCGTCCTACTGTGCATGCGCAGAAGGCCGCGGGGGCTCATGGGAGGGATTCGATCCTAAGGGTGAGCATCCCGAAAAGAAGCCCAGAAGGTGGCATTACCCATCGGGACGAAGCTTAGTACATTTGCGAAATTACGACTTTTTCATGTTTAGTACATTCCGGTGTAAGAGGTTTATTTATTAAGACCCCTGAAAGAAATCTCCAGCTCACAAGTAGATAAGCTAAGAACAATAATAATGTATGACATTATAGCTTAGAGATTCTCTGTAACCACTTAACTGGCGATGTCACATGTGATGCAACCAGAGCCAGACGTGCATCACAAGCGACCACGCTGCCCCGCTGTGTCCCCCGGCTTTTGCAGAGGAGATCGGTTCTGCAGTGCAGAATGGGTCTCCTGTGACTCCCATGATCAGTCTCCCCTGCCCCACACTCTGCTGCGCTCTGCAATAAGGTGAGGGGGTGGGGCTTGGCCACGGGGGAGGGGGAGCAATAGGGGGGGTCATCTTTTGGCACTGGGCGGTTAGGGATGAGTTATGCTCATAAAAATATTATTTTGCTGGGCAGGAATATATTAATAAGAAATATGTACATATATCGTGACACATGGGGAGTTGGGGGCTAAACTGGAGGCCCACTGATACTGGGGGTGAGGCTGGGGCTCTGCCACAGGGATTTATTACCACAAGGGGGGTGGGTGTTGATAATGCTAGGGTTATTTTGCCACTAGGGGGCTATTTCTGATGGGGGGTGGGAAGTGATATTACAAGGGGGCCTATGGACATGGGGGTGGGGGGAGGGGGTGCAAAACAACCCATAGGTATGTTTTTTTTAATACTATTAAATAAAAAAAAACTACCATTTTTGAGCAGTTTTGATGAAAAAACTGTGTCAGGTGGTTAAGAAAGCATTTCTTCCTGATGGTATACAATGTGTATTAGCGAACTGTAATGAATATTATTTATAGTGCATTTTTTTATTTTCAGATTCTTTGCATAGATCGATGTACAAGAATAGGATGGAATAATGAGCACATGGGATCTACCCCTACCCCAGAAAAATCAAATGAATTAAGAAATCCTGTAACATAACCCCTTATTGCATGCTTCCGTACATGAAACAGATATAAATGTACCTAGAGAGGCATGTGCAAGGCCGCCGGGAGATCTATTGGACCCCAGTACTAGGGAGCGTGGCCAAGCATGCGGCCACATCCCCTTGTGAATGCCAGGACTCTCTTTCCATGCTACATCACCCACTGAAGATGGTTTGGCCATGCCTTCTTGGCTGTGTACTCCTCTCCTCTTGACACCAATAGGCATATGTGCCCACGGGCATGTCTTGGTACAAGTTGCGTGTAATGCTGGGCATATTTTATACAATTCTTGTGGCGATCCGCCAGATATCAGCGGATCTACCTGGTAATTGTACTGTTTGTGCAGGCGACCGAGGGTAAAATTTAGATCGGTTGGGCATGCCGGATCGTCCAGCATGCCCGCCCAATGCGATATTCTGTAAGTTCAATGTGGGCCGAAGCCAACTGACAGACATTTACCCTGTTCCTTCTAATTGAAAGAATGGACAAAATGTCTCCTCCCCGGGGGGCGGAGCGCAGATATCAGGACCGATACGTTGTAAGATATCTCTCAGTGTATGCCCGCAATATCAGCTGGGTGTCAGTCTGCCAGATAAAATGTCTGAGGGTCTGGCAAGCATTTTATCTAGCAGTGTATCCCCAGCATAAGGCTATAGGATTGAAAGGATACAGAACAATATGTTACAGTCATCAGACCGGGTAGTAAAACAAATGACCAAGTGTAAAACGAGTTACAATTTATATTAAGAATAAAAGCAATATAAAGGATTCTGAGGCCAGGCAAGCGAATTAGTCATTGCTGACATTAACATCCCTTTCCCAGGGAGCTTCAACCCTCCTTTAAACCATGGATGAACTCTGAAGCACCTGCACCTATTTTTTTTTCTCACTACATTGATTTCAACTACTGGAACTGCTTTTTTTTCCAAAGAAAATAAAATGTTGACAGAATAATGTGTTTTAGACGGGGCGTCCCGAGCAGCTGCTGGGTTTAAATTGGGTTTTCCTTTTTTTTTTTTTTTTTTTATAGCTCTAGTATAATGCAGAGACAGAGACAAAGGCAACTCACAGGGATTTCACATTACACAACATTGATACATTCAATTACAAGGAAATCTTTGATGATAAAATATCACATAAAGAGCAAAGACTTTTGATTTAAATGACTTTCCTTTTTTTATGTGATAGCGTTCGTGTCCAACGTTACCAAATGCTATGCAACCTGTTACTGTTCAAGGGTTGGTAAAGGCCAAGTCCACCATACACAAGGCCACTTAAATTATATGTATCCATTTCATACTTGCTGATGTACCCAGCAGCGGCTGCTTCACCACTGTGACTGACCAGGCGGCTCCCCAACCCCTATAGTCATCGCAATGGATCCATAACTAAGGGAATGGACGAGTGCCTCTGCCCAGGGCTGGAGACCAAGGGGTGGCATTATCACTCCCCCTGTGGCACCTGTATTCTATTTCTAGGGAGCCTGGTATGACATCATGAAGCCTGGAGAGCCATCCGGTGCAACCTTGGACTATCCAGTGCTCAGCCTCCTGCTTCCAGCCCCCACTTCTGTAACTTCATGATGTTACATGAGCAGGGTGGGGGGTGGCAGATGTTATCAGGGGAAACCCAGGAAGCAGGAGTGAAATGCTACTGTCCTGGATATATTCATAAAGAACTGCAAAGACTCTAATACTGCTTTTATACCTAAATTCCGGGTCTGACCCGGAGGTTTGAACAGGGTTCCAAACTGGATCAGACCCAGAATTTAGCCGGCGCCGACCCAGTAAATTCCCGAGTCGGCACCATTCACACCGGAGCCGGGTCTGCAGTGACCCGGGTCTTCCGGCATGGAAGTGGACGCTTGAAGATGACATCATCTCCAAGCGCCACTGAAGCCCATGCGGCACGCTCCAGGTCATCGTGACCCGAATCGCGCTGTTTACACTGCAGGGTTTCACGGGTCATTCCCGTGTTAAACCCTGCAAGTTACCTGGGTTGGATTGCCGTGTCACTCGAACCGGGAATCCAACCCTGTTCCCTTTTACACCAAGGAGCTACTTGGGTTAACCCTGCAATAACCCAGGTATTAACTCTGGTTTAAAGGGGTATAACACTGTTCCAGAATCTTAGCTCTTTTCTGCCCAGGTACCCTCTTTCCGAATAGATTATCAGGAAGCCTGGGAACTGCTATCCTGACCAGGGCCGCCATCAGGGGGGGACTGCCGGGCCTCCAGTCCCGGGCCCAGAGAGAGGGGGGGCCCGAGTGGCATCGGCGAGAAATGCACGGGCGGCAGGAAGAAAAAGGCTGAACATCAGTGCAGCACAGCAGAGACATTTCAAATATGGAGCCGACCGCAAGCTAAACACAGCTCGCGGAACGGCAGCCAATCGGGAGCGGCCACTCCTGATTGGCTGCCGTTCCACGAGCTGTGATTGGCTCATGGCCGGCTACATATTTCAAATGCCTCTGCCGTGCTGATGCGCTTTCTACCTGCCAGTGCCTGCAGCCCACGCTGCATTGGTGGTGGGCACCTGCCGCCCCAGAGTCACCGCTGGGGTCAGTCTCCCTCAAAGAGAACTCGGGTGCTCCAAAGTCTCCGTTCACTGCTGGCAGACTGAGCTACGTAAAGGTGAGGTGGGACTCCCTGCTCCTGATTACAATATACTACTGACCTGACTGTATGATGGTCCTGGTGCTAAAAGACCCTCATATGAAGGCCCTAGCTTTCCCACTTTGATATTCAGGTTTCCACTTATTACCACCAGCTGGTTACTGGGAGCAGAATATGTTAATTAAAATGCAAATACAGTCACAATAGGTATATTAGAATAGGAATGTGTATTTCATACATTGTATTAGATTTCGAAAGGCACATTTATGTGGATATTGTTGCTTTGCATAAGAATCACCTATGCAGCTGTGATGTTGAATCACATGTTATATGGGTCTAATTTATTAACAAAAATATGGATTTTCTCCAGCATTTTAGCTGGAGAAAGCCATATTTTTATTTTCTCTGTATTTAGTTACATTAAAATTGTGACAAAATCACTGATTTCTCCACCTTTTAAGTTCTCCTTACCCATCCTTTCAACCCCCAAGGGCTGTGCAGGAATGATATTTATATAGAAGAGAGAAGCATTTTGTGTCCTACCTGCAGAAACTGATAAAAGCAGGAAAAAAGGCGTTACCTTCCTGTTTTTTGTCCGCAGCCCTAGCTGACGCTGCTCCCCTGCCGACTGCTTCTCCCCCCAGGCCGGCTTGGCCGATCAGTGGCATTCAGCCAGCCTGTATTCCCTGCACTGCCCCAGCCCAGCCAGCCAGCCTTCCCTGCAGCCCCCCAGTCCAGCCAGCCTGCCTTACCTGTCCTGCCCTGCCAGCCTGTCTTTCCTGTCCTGCCACAGTCCTGTACCCCCCCTAGTCCAGCCTGCCTGCCCTGCCCCTCGCCCAGTCCAGCCAACCTTCCCTGCCCTTTGCACTCCCTAGTCCAACCACCCTTCCCTAACAAGTGCCCCCACATGTCAAACTTTGATCATTTTTAAACTGGTTTGCGCACCAATTGATGCCCCACCCCAAAGTAGCTCCACCCACTTAATCCACGGCACATTATCTGCAGCATACCTCCGGGGGGGGGGGGGGCCCTACCAATTTTATCAGTACCGGGCCCCACAATTTCTGATGGCAGCCCTGATCCTGACCAACTAATAGTTACGACCCTCGCTGTAACGATGGTTAAAATAGTGATGCACTGTTGTTTATCTGCACCACATCTGCAGACTATGCACCACAGACAGACTCATCTGCAGACTATGCATCACAGACAAAGTCTGGTCATTTTGCTAACAACAGACGTTTGATTTTCTATGTTCTTTCCTCTCCCAATAAAGAATGTTCATCATTTCAAATTATTTGAAAGCAGCAACTTCACTGAGTTTCTCAAGCCTCAAATTTCTTAGGTTGCATTCTGCATGGATATTGTTTCAGCTCCTACAAAGGCTGCCTCCATTGAGTGGGATGTAGTTTTTACCCCGGCTGTAGGGATGCCCATCACTCAGAATCCTGACACCAGTCATTATCCCGATGCCAGCATCCCAACCGCTGGCATCCCGATGGTAAGTATTGGGGTTAGGATTAGTGGTTATGGTTAGGCACTAGGGGGAGGGGTAGGGTTAGGCTGCGGGGGGAGGGAGGGTTAGGGTTAGTCTGTGGGGGGGAAGGTTAGGTTTAGGCTGCAGGGAGGGATTGTTAGGCTTCAAGAAGGGGGGGTTAGGGTTAGTCTGTAGGGGGAAGGTTACGTTTAGGCTGCAGGGAGGGAGGGTTAGGTTTAGGGGTAAGAGTACAGTTAGAATAATTACCGACAAGCAGTGGCGTAACTATATATTTTGCTCCCCCCTGCCAAAAAATTTTCTGACGCCTCCCCCTATGCAGGGCCCCAGGTAGTGGTCCCCCTATGCAGTGCCCCTTACATAATGCCCCCAGTAGTAGACCCACTTATATAGTGCCCCCAGTCCTAACCACCCAGCAGTGCCCTTAGTAGTAGTCCCCCCCAGCAGTGCCCTTAGTAGTAGTCCTCCCCCCCAGCACTGCCCTTAGTAGTAGTAGTAGTCCCCCCTAGTGCCCTTAGTGGTAGTAGTCCGTCCTCCCCCCCAGCAGTGCCCTTAGTGGTAGTAGTCCCCCCCCCAGTGCCCTTAGCAGTAGTCCGTCCTCCCCCCCCAGTGCCCTTAGTAGTAGTCCGTCCTCCCCCCCAGCAGTGCCCTTAGTGGTAGTCCCCCAGCAGTGCCCCCCGCCCGGCCAGAAACACACACACACACAAAGAAAATAAAACTTCGCTTACCTTGATCCTTTCTCTGGCATGCTCTTCCATGCAGCGTCCTCCCGGGCCGGCCCGCTCTGCATGATGGGAGAGACGTCATGACGTCTGTCCCATCACGCACTGCAGGAGCCGGAAGCCTGGCTCCCGCAGTGGGCGCACCAGCCGATGAGAGTCTGACAGACTCTCATCGGCTGCTAAAACAAACACACAGCTGCCGACGCCGGCGGCTGTGTGTTTGTTGCTAGTAATGTAGTGCGGACGGCGCTTATGTGCCGTCCACACTACCGCCCTGCCTGGGTGACTAACAGATGCTAGAGGTCCAGTAGGAGCTCTAGCATATGTCTCCTCCTAGGCGGCGGCCATTTTGGGAGGGCTGTTTTCTGCAGATTTCATGTGGACGGCCAGTCCGCATGGAATCTGCAGCCACCTAGCCCCACAAGCCTCCGCTCCCCCAAACCACCGAGGGGGCTGCGGGGGCTGTAGTTACGCCACTGCCGACAAGTGTCAGCATCCTAACCCTGTGGGGATGCTGGCATCGGGATTCTGAGCGCTGGCATGCCGTACCCAACCCCATTGAGTATATATCACAGGTTTCATATTAAAATAATATGAATTAAAAATATAAATAGCCTAACAGCATCACATGTAGAAAGGGTGGAAAGGTGAAATAGAACATTTCAGTCAACGGAAAGATGAAGTTTCATGTTTTTTACATGACTCTTATTTATTTATTTATTATCAGTTATTCATATAGCGCACACATATTCTGCAGCGCTTTACAGAGAAAATGTGGCCATTCACATCAGTCCCTGCCCCAGTGGAGCTTACAATCTATATTTCCTACCACATGCGCACACACATACACACTAGGGTTAATTTTTGTTGGGAGCCAATTAACCTACCAGTATATTTTTGGACTCTTAAGGGTATATTTACTAAAGTGCAGGTTTTTAGAAGTGGGGATATTGCCCATAGCAACCAATCAGATTCTACCTATTATCCTCTAGAAGGTGCTAGTTAAATGTTAAGTATAATCTGATTGGTTGCTATGGGCAACATCTCCACTTCTAAAAACTCTCACTTTAGTAAATAATATAGTATACCCCTTAGGGCCGTATTCAATTGCCGTCGAAAAGCTGTTCTCGGCGAAAAGTTTTCACCGATGACGTCATTTTGCCTGTCGGAAACTTTCCGCTGTATTCAATTGCAAAGACTTTTTTCCGGTGCGAAAAGTCTGCGCCTTGTAACCACCGGAAAAGATTCGCCTCTGAATGGAGGCGGAAAAAAAGTGCAGAATTGGGTGCAAAGTTGCGGGAGCAAACCAGCAGCACTGGGGCAGTCCCAAATAGGTAAACTGCGTAAAAAACAAAAATGACTTTAGACCACCCCCAAAATGTACTTTCGTCTTGGGGACGAAAAAAAAAAGTTTGGGGACAAACTTAAAAACTAGCGAAATAGACTCCAGGGGGTCCCCCAAGTATGCCCCTTGTGTTTTTTGGATTGCAGGTGTTTGCTGAAGGTGTGTTTTATAAGTTATTTAAAAACACACTTTAGCGATTTTTAACCATGCTTGCACCCATTTTCATGTACACCAAATTTGCTGGGACTACTTATTTTCTCCAAAAAGAACTGCTACATGATATTCTTCACCACTTGTGGATACAATGCAGGTCAGATACAGTGTGGGATACAGTGCAGGTATGATATAGTGCGGGATACAGTGCGGGTTGGATACAGTGTGTTATACAGTGTGGGTTGAATACAGTGCAGGCCGGATACAGTGCAGGGTACAGTGTGAGTCGGTTACAGTGCAAGATACATAGTGGGTTGGATGCAGTGCAGGTCAGATATAGTGTTGGATACAGTGTGAGTCGGTTACAGTGCAGGTCGGATACAGTGTGGGATACAGTGTGGTTCTGATATAGTGTGAGATACAGTGTGGATTGAATACAGTGCAGGGTACAGTGTGTGTCGGTTACAGTGCTGGTCGGATACAGTGCAGTTTATAGTGCAGGTCAGATACAGTGTGGGTTGAGTACAGTGTGGGTTGGATACAGTGTATTATACAGTGTGGGTTGGATACACCAATAGTGCACTTACTGTGACAGCAGCGTCGGCAGTGCGGGGTGCTGGTGATGTCCTCAATGCGAGACTGCCAGTGGTCTCCTCAATGCGCGGGTGCTGGCAGTGTGGCGGTGTCGGCAGAGCGGGAGTGCCAGCGGTGTCCTCAGTGCAGGGGTGCTGACAGTGTCGGCAGTGCGGGGGTGCCCTCGGGGTGGGAGAGTCGGCAGTGAGGGGTTGCTGACGGCGTCCTCAGTACGTGGGACAGCAGTGCAGGGGTGCTGGCAGTGTCCTCAGTGCAGGATGCAGGGGGACTACTACTACTGGGGGCACTACAAGGGGGGGACTACTACTACTGGGGGGACTACTACTACTGGGGGCACTACAAGGGGGGGACTACTACTACTGGGGGCACTACAAGGGGGGACTACTACTGGGGGCACTACAAGGGGGGTACTACTACTGGGGGGACTACTACTAGGGGCATTGCAAAGGGGGAGGGGACTACTACTAGGGGCACTACATAGGGGGGAGGGGACTACCACTGGGGGCACTGCATCGAGGGACCACTGCTGGGGCCTCTATATAAAGGGCAATAGTGGGGGTACTGCATAGGGGGAAGACTACAACTGGGGCCACTATTTAAGGGGCACTGCATAAGGGTTACCACTACTGGGGGCACTATATAAGGGGCTTACTACTGGGGGCACAAGGGGCACTGCATAGGGGGGATCACTACTGGGGGCACTACTCGAGGCCTGCATAAGGCTGTCCTCTCCTGAGGGGAGGGGGGGGCGCCGTAGCACGCATGTTCTTTCAGGCACCCTGGCTACACGCTACTCCTCTGCCAGGGCCGCCTGCATGCATTTGCCCCTCAGGCTAAAAGTTGCCAGCCAGCCCCTGGTGGGGGGGTTGGGGCAGTCCAGCTCACCAGATGCACCGACCATGCTGCTATGGTGTGTGATCCTGCCATGTGTAGGCAACTTTGCTCCCTTCTCATGCATGCTCGTAGTTCAAATCAGTAAAGCAAGATGATAGCGCTGACAATGCTTGCAGCGAGAAGCTGGAGAACCATAGACTCCATGTCGGTACTACGAAGAATGATCCATTAACTACTGAGCCATTCAAGTGAGAGGGCAAACTATAGGTTTGAATGACCCTGCTATGGAATGTAACATGACAGCTCTTACTAATATTAATAACGGAAAATCTGCAGAGAAGCTTTTATTTTATGTTGATTGAATATAATGATAGTAGCATAACGTGAAAGTAAAGATTTTTTTTCTTTTTTATCTGTTCTGTAATGTTACGGATCATACTGTATATGTGTATTTCGAATTCGATATATATTATACAGAAGCCGGAATCTTCACACTTCATATAACAGAACTTCTAGAATAACTTATTCTGAGTAGCAAACGTTACATCCCAGGAGCCGCAGGCTAAGATGAAAACATTTTTTTAAGAGACCTCCAACTAGCTATTAAAAGTTTGCCTTTGCCATTGTGTACACATACGATCCATTACACAGAACCCACGGAACACTTATTAACACCTTCCGCAGAATATCTCCGCCTGGCCGTTTACTTACAGTAACAAAGTTACGGGCAGTCTAGGTGGGCCAAGTGGTTCTTATTTGCCGTCGAGCTTTAAGTCTCTTTTTCAATCAAATACAAGCCAGGGTAAATCTTTCAGGAAACTCCAGCGTTCCTGTGCAGCGGCCAGGCTGCCGTTGTTGAATTGGGCTGGGGTTTGGGGTCAGCCACACATTCAATTAGAGTTTCCTAACCCACATTTCTATCGTACACTCAGTCAGACCCCCCCCCCCACACCCACACACACAACTCCACTCCCCACCTCCCGTAAAAAGCAACCACTTTTGAGGGTTTCTTGAAAAAACATTTTGCCTTATAAAAATGCTAAAGCATTGTTTGTGGGCCCAAGGAGATCAACAAACGGTATAATGTCTAGCTTTCATTTTTACTGGTTAGCACTTGCTGTATAGGCCTGTGACCTTTTTGTGAAACCCCTTTTACTAGTTTATTTTGGCCTCTTGCAGGCATTCATAAAATTCCAAGGGAGATGGAGGTTTTAAGGAGGGCTTGTAAAAAAAAAAAAAGCATGGGGGAGACTTTTTATTCCCATTACCTTGTCACAAACTTTCTAATGTGATTCTTGTGTCTTTCAAATCCTTTAAAGCTGCAGCTTCTGAAACAGAGAACGCAAAGCACACTGGGTGGGGGGAGGGGGATACTGGAGCCCGCATTTCACATCCCTATCTTTCCCTTGATATAAGTCACAATTTGTCTAAGCAGATAGAGGTCTCACAGTCTCAGTTGTCAGTCATTCTCTTACAGTCTTTTCAGGCTTCTCAGCAGGGTAAGCCGAGCTAGAGAATAGCCCGAAAAACATTGCATCTGAAACGAATTAGATCCCCCTTGTAGCCACCCAGAGTTTGCTGATGGATGAAGCACTGTATTTACTGCACAACTAATTGGCAACACACACAGACATTCAAAAGCATATTATTTTGCCAGACTTCAAAATGGTTGTTTTTTTTTTTTTCTTTTTATTAGAAAACATTATACAGCTTACGATGAAAAAAAAAAAAAACAGTGAGAGTTTTAAATCTCATAAAAGGGTTTGACTGCAGTAGGGAGAAAAATAACATGCATGGACGGAAAAGAGGGCACGGTATGAGGTTTGCTCTGTATTAATGAAGACTTCTCCGCAAAATGTTTTCAATTAAAAAACAATTCAGTGCATTGGGCAGTAATAAAGTATTTTTCTTTTAAATGGCCTGAGACTTTTAAAGGTTGTGATGGATAAAAATGCCGTTGGATGGTTATTAAAACATAATTCAGAGGAGGCTTAACGGAGTGGGGCCTGCCAGAGGAAAAGCCAGTAGTGTAATATAGGATAAAATTACTAATAACGTTTTAGATTTTAAGCATAGATATACAGTAGGTGGAGAAATATGCAACATAGCAGATAGGTAAAAACACCCGAATTACTTACAATGTTTCCTGAACGGTACAGAAAAAAAAGGGTAAATATCAAATAATGAAAAAATTTGACAAACTTATTTTGGTTGCATAGCGACTACATTTTAAATTGTATTTACTTTTTTTTTTTTACTGAAAGTACTTTTAAATAGCAATGAAATTTGCAAAACGGTATGCTAAAAGATGTGCTTTATAATGTTGAAACAGATTTCTTTATATCAATGAGCTTTATTAATAAATGTCTGTCCTACACTGGTACACGTTTAAAAGTACTGTAGTTATCTGTATTTGCAAACTAATTGGTGCATTACCATAATGTCTAGTGATGTTCTTAATTTTGATTAATATACCATATCTATTAAGTCTTAATTATAATTACAAGATTGGACAAGATTTAACAACATATACTAACCAAATAAAAATCTATATAACAACCGAGAAAGTGTATGTGTGTCTGTATGTTTGTCCTTCATGCACGGTGAGAGTTTTGCACCTTGCTCCACCAAATTTGGCATGGTGGTGTAGTTTGACCAGGATTAGGTTTTTCTCTATGTTTGAAGTTCGTCAGGACATGGAGGTCTACATGGTGCTCACCAAGTAGACCGTGAAGTCTCTGACTTGAAATTTTGACTTAAACAAGTTTGCTCAGGATGTCTTCAGGTGTCTAAATGCACTGATCTGAAGGCACAGGCTGATATGTACCAGAAGGGAGAGGGGGCAGGCAGAGTTCTAATAGAAAAACAGTGAGTCGGAAGATCAACTGTCATACTGCACCTGTACTGACAGTCCTGCACTGACAGTTATACCCCTGTCACTTCTTCGATCCCGGGTGCAACCTGGCTGAGACCCCTTCCAGACTGGCAGCCCGACCCGGCAATAATGCCGGGTTGATAACGTCACCGCCATCGCTGCTGTGCTGGCGCTTGGAGATGAGATCATCTCCAAGCGCCGGCTCTTCCTATACAGTGAACAGGACCCGGGTCGCCTCAACCCGACTTACCCATTCACACTGTACTGCGTGCCAGGTTGAACTCGTGTTCAACCCTGCTTGTTGCCCGAGTTGAAATGCCAAGTTATTTCAACTGGGGCAATTCACACCTGGGTTGCTGCGCATTCATGTGTAATAACCCAGGCTAATTGTTGGCAGTGTGAAAGGGGTAATACTAATTTCCTCCAAGCACATTTACATATGCCATGGCCTCCAATGTTAGTCTGCAATGTAAACAACGAAGGCTGTAAATGTACTTACGGTCCACTCTTCAACATAAGTGACACCGGGTAATCCAGCTAGTTATATAATAACTTGGTATAATAAAAAAGAAAAAAAAAAAAAGAAAACAGAATTAAATAAAACAATAAAAAATAATTATTGCACTTTAGGAAGAGGAAAATGGGCAGGTGAAGACATCACTAAAATGATACACGCAGGTCATTCATACTACAGTATCTCTACTCATGCTCTATGCTCCTGACTCACTCATTCTGCCCTCTGTGTAACCACTGTTTGTCTGTTCCTCCCCTTTAAACTGTTCTCATGAGCAGGGCCCTCTTCCCTCATGTGCTTTTCCTACCCTTATTATACCACCATCTCCTTACCACCGCCTACAACAGCACCAAACCTTTGGGTTCAGCCACCCTGCCACTTATTTGGACATATTGGGGGGATGTACTAAATGAAAAAATGCGGTAAAACCGCATACCCCGTATGTACTTCGGTGCTTCGTCCGGATGGGTAGCGCCATCTACAGGTGGCATTACCCAATAAAAGCCTATGGGCTTCTTTTCGGGAAGCTCCCCCTGAGAGGGATCCAATCAGATCCTTCCCATCACCCCCTTTCGTTTGTTGTCCTTGTCTCCAAGACTGGCGCAGGCAGTAAGTCAATTTCTGTGTTCTAGGTTCAGATCCTGAAAGCCAACGATACTCCCTATGATCTTCATAGTCACTCTGGATCGTTTGTAATTGACTTTATTTTTAAATTTGATGAGATCTTGATGATACTGTTTGCATTGCTGTTCCAGTTTGTCCCACGATGCCTTGTGTTTTTTATCCTCAACAACTGACTTATGTTGTGTATGGTACTGAGTTAATTTTGCTTTAGTGTGCTGCAATTCCTTACCAGCAAGAGGATAAGGTCAAAGCTGCACTTATTGAGGATGGCTATCCACTGTCGGAAAATATCTACACTATTGCTGTATTGTAGGCATAGTTTTATTCTAAAGCCTCTAGGGATTAGCTTGGCCCTTGGTAATAATCAGAAAGGGATGTTCCATGTAGTAAAAAAATCATAGATAGATATTAGATAGATAGATAGATAGATAGATATGAGATAGATAGATAGATAGATAGATAGATAGATAGATAGATATGAGGTAGATAGATAGATAGATAGATAGATAGATAGATAGACTGAACCACCCCCCCTTTAGTAAATCCTGCGTTTGTCCCTCTACGTCAGTTAATATGTATCGGAACCTGCACAGTGCCACATCTTTAATTCTGCTTGTTAATTCCCAGTACCTGTTCTTTTTCTATACATATTGATAACAGCTCATCACAAATTCTTTCGCTCTGTGTATTGGATATAGCTCAGCACAACTTCTTTTATATGCTGCTTTTTATAATCAGCACCTTTTTTATTGTGTACTTATAGACAGTTTCCCTGTACAATAGCTATTGACTTGTATAGTGCATGCAGCTCGCTTTTATTCTGCATAATCTGCCATTGACTACATGGAAAACATGCACTAACAGACGACAAATGAGCAACATCCTACATTACCAATACAAAGGTTTAAGTAGTGTGATATAGATCATAGAATGTGTGTATGAAATACATATGCTTGATCAACATTCATAATGGTGATAAGTGGCAGATCGGCAACAGTGTGTCAGCGGCACTATGCAGACAAAATAAATATTCTGCTGAAGACATTTTAACGGTGGCAGCATTATAAGTATAAACATGTTGGCAAATCAGCATGTTTTCAATTAAATAGTTGACACCATTACAATGCTTTAAGCAGCATATTAACTCTATCTGCATAGTGCCATCGACAAACTACTGCTGCCGCTGTCCTGCTTGCAGTGGCATCCCTCCCCGGCGGCAGCACCCGGTGCAGGGAGGGTCATAGTGAGTGCGGTGGCAGAAAGGGGGTGTGGCCTCACAGACAGGGGTGTGGCCTCGCCACCTGACCCCTCTACAGTGCAGCACCCGGCTCCTGTCACTGAGGAGGAGTGGGCACTTTGGTGTCATCCCTCGGTGGGCGACACCCGGGTGCGGCCCACACCCCTCTTGTGATGCCACTGCCTGCTTATCAACATTATGACTGTGTATGGGTTAAATGTAATACAGTAGCTCTCAATCTTCAGCTGCTGCGGGGATTTAGGCGAGTCTACCCGTATTTTTAAAGTGGCAATCAATTTAAAGGCTAAACCAAATAGTTTACGGGGAGCTACGCATAAATTCCCGCAGTAGCTAAAGATCGGGAGTTATTAAATTTAGCCCTATAAGTTGAATGCATTCAATGTCTATGTGTCGGGATAGATACGGGATGCTGACACTCGGGAGGTGGGAGTCTCCACCTCCCCCGAGATCTCCACCTCCCCCGAGATCCCCGGCTTGGGCTGACTAGTTTGGGGTATTAATGCTTTGGCCAGGGTGACCTGGTGAAAGTGTCCCATGGCTGTGCCATTACACCCTGGCCAGAGCCGGATTTACACTTCATGGGGCCCTAGGCAAGTTACTGGTCTGGGCCCCCTCACCCGCCCCTGCACAAAAAAATGGTAAGGGTTAATTTACCGCTTTACCAAGGAAGGCTTTCATTGCCATATTGGAGCCAAAACAATTCAAAACCTTTATACATTAAAAATGCTTTCTTCAAAGAATAAAGCATTTTTAAGTGACTTTAATCTGCTAGAAGAACAGGTATTATGACACTAAAAATACTGCCATCATACTTGTGCAGATCATATGGGAAAGCTTCGCTGATGAAAACTAGCAAATGTTACTGCCGTCAGGGTTTTCACCAGTGACAATAGTGTTATAGGGAAAAATAATTTAGACAGAAGATTGTGCTTACCTGCCATGTTCAGGTTTCTCCATGCCACTTTTGATCATTAGCCAGCAGGATTCTATTACCTTCAGCAGAAGAGAAGGAAGGTGAGTGGTGAAGAAGGGACAAGTGGAAGAGGAAAGTCGGTGGCTGGAGGAGCAGCAGGGCAAGAGGAAAAGTTGTTTGTGAAGGGCACAGGGGAAAGGTGGGTGGTTGGGGTACAGGAAAAAAATTGATTGTGGGGAATAAATGATAGAATTAAGTGGCCAGATAGATATAATAGGAGAAGTAATGGAATATACGAGCAAAGGAAAAAGGAATCATAAAGGCCAAATACACACAAAGATGATACAGAGACATACTGAGGCCTGGGGGGACATGGAGACATACACACCTATGACTGGGGGGGACATGGAGACATACACACCTATGACTGGGGGGGGACATGGAGACATACACCCCTATGACTGGGGGGAAACATGGAGACATACACACCTGTGACTGGGGGGGACATGGAGACATACACCCCTATGACTGGGGGGAAACATGGAGACATACACACCTGTGACTGGGGGGGACATGGAGACATACACACCTGTGACTGAGGGGGAAACATGGAGACATACACACCTGTGACTGTGGGGGAAACATGGAGACATACACACCTGTGACTGGGGGGTGGCATGGAGACATACATACCTATGACTGGGGGGTTGAGGCATGGAGTCATAACCACCTACAACTGGGGGGGGAACATGGAGACATACACACCTGTGACTAAGGGGAAAACATGGAGACATACACACCTGTGACTAAGGGGGAAACATGGAGACATACAGACCTATGACTGGGGGAGGACATGAAGACATACACACCTGTGACTGAGGGGAAAAAATTGAGACATACACACCTGTGACTGAGAGGGAAACATGTTGACATACACACCTGTGACTGGGGGGGAGGCATGGAGACATACACACCTGTAACTGGGGGGGAGGCACGGAGACATACACACCTATGACTGGGGGGGAGGCATGGAGACATACACACCTGTGACTGGGGGGTGGAAGGCATGGAGACATACACACCTGTGACTGGGGGGTGGAAGGCATGGAGACATACACACCTTTCACTGGGGGGAGCGGCATGGAGACATACACACCTGTGACTGATGGGGAAACATGGAGACATACACACCTGTGACTGGGGGGGGAGGCATGGAGACATACACACGTGTGACTTGGGGGGAGATGGAGACATACACAACTGTAACTGGAGAGGGGAGACCCGCCCCCAACTGCTTAATGGCAGCCTGCTTCAGTGGACAGCCAGTGATCACCACACACTCTCTCACCCAGCTGCCATATGGTGGCCCTACCGGCAGGTGGAGGGGATAATAATATCTGTTTAATAATAAAACACTTTTTTTTTACATACAGTATCTTGCTGGTCGGGAGAGGCGGGCCCCCTAGGACCCACAGGGCTCTAGGCGTCCGCCTCTGTTGCCTTGTGGTAAATCCGGCCCTGACCCAGTTCTGTTTTTAAAAATAGGTGGAACCCCACTCCATTTTTTCCCCTATTTTTAAAACCAGGACTGACTCTCAGAGCCCAGTGCTGGTTCACAAAATATGGGGGAACCTTACACGTTTTGTCCATAGTATTTTTAGAACCAGGACTGGCTCAGGAGCCCGGGCTGGTTATGCTTTGGGGGGAACCCTACATCATTTTTTTTCTATTTTTTAACACTTTCTTGGACGCAAAATACACACATGCAGCCTGCACGTATCTCACTGATATGTAGAGGCTGCATGTTCAGGTGCGTTTGGTTGCAGTCTTGACTCAAGGAACTCGGGGATAACGCAATCACATACACCATCAAAAAGCTCAATTCAGCAAATCATGATTCTTTGTGAATTCGAGAGTTTCAGCAGGCATAAGTACCCGAGTTTCAGCGATGCTGTGAGTGTTTAAATTCGGACCATAAATATATATTAGTTTTTGCGCTGATTATTAAAGAGATCTGGAATGTGAAATAAACACTCAAATACTCTAAAATACTTACAGTATATAAAGTTATTTATTGCACAATGTAACAATAAAAAGGTTGCAACCGGTTGCTATTATATCGGTGTGTATTCCTATAAAAAAGTCACAATAAAATTGCATCAAAAAACCATTAAAGCAAAAAGAAAATATAATGTCTTATGTTTATACTCCAGGGGTCTATAAATTGGTCCCCTTTAATGGCTGTAAGTGTGTAAGCTCACCACAGTAGATTTTTTTCTTTTTTGGGTGTAATCGATATTGTATCCAAGTAGATCTGCAAACAGCAAATTAGTTTTTAAAGGAGCAAATTTCCAAAGTCCTGTCAATGCTGGTCCGGTAAACAGGATCTCCTGGACTAAATTCAACTTAGTGCCTTGAACCTGTGTAAGATCATTAGCACAGGTGCATTAAACGCTTAGCTGTGTACTCACAGTTTGTTATGCCACGTCCCCAGACAACCACGTTTACATGTCACCAGTCCGGTGGTTGAATGATCCCCCTTACACAGAACCACTATTTCTGGTGTCATCATGCAGCATCTATGTAGGGGCACAGTTCTGTGGCTAGTGGTCAGCGAAAGTGATGTCTCCAGGCAAGTTGTCATACACTGCAGGCACCAAACAATAGATCCACACTTGTAAAAGAACAAACGGGGTGTCTCAAACCGGTTTCGCTCCATTTTATGGGAGCTTTTTCAAAGATCTTCTGTGGATGCTCAAATCCTTCTGTCTCTTCATGTAATTCTAGACAGACTTGATGATGTTGAGATCAGGGCTCTATAGTGGCCATATTATCACTTCCAGGACTCCTTGATCTTCTTTATGCTGAAGATAGTTCTTAATGACATTGGCTGTATGTTTGGGATTGTTGTCCTGCTGTCATGTTTATAATGTGTGCTAGCTTCAGCCAAATGTGGCAGATCAAAGATCATATATCTGAGAGTCAGTGTAGGGACTAGCCAGATGGGATGACCGTGAAGTGGTTGGTCAGCTTGACACATTATTGCAATATTCGGTAAATAACAATCCCTGTATATAAAGGAATTACAGTTTGAAAAGTAAGCATCGAGTTTGTATGATATTTATTATATATATATATATATATATATATATTCCATAGACAAAAAACCTTACAGTTTTATATGTCCCATTAAGGCTGCTTAGACATGATCTGAAAATTCACAAAACCTATTGATTTTCTGCCTCTCAAACTCCAAAAAGCAATGAAATTACGATCATTAATGCTGACGCCTTAATGGAAGTGTTCCTTGCGCAATACAGTTATGGTATGCCATCACACCCTGTGGTTAACTGCAGATTCAGCACTCTCACAGAATGAGATTGCTGTCACTCACAAAATGGTGGAGCTGCTAATTCACAGAATTGTGTGCTCATTGGAATACACACATGCAGTCTATGCAACTGAGGTTTGAGCAGTTATGTGGCTCCCACATCCCACTCAGTGCCCACAATCTTCCCATTTGATCACCAAAACAATCTCACTGGCTTCCAACATCCTTCTCACTGCATACATTTATCTAATTTACAATACACCTTCAGCTGCCTTATTTTTAAAAATATCATACTCTGTCTATGCATGTACACTATCTTCCCCTATATGCCTCTATGCTGCTATATATTCCCCAATCCCTACTGCTGTGTGGTCTCCCAACTGTGTTAGTCTGTGGTCCCTCATCCATACCAATGTTTTTCCCCAGCCGCACCGTCCAGCATCCATGCCTTCTCCACAGCCACGCTGCTGTCTTTCTCTCAACTGTGGCACTCTTTCTTCCTCCATCTGCACTACTCTGGTCCCCCAACTGTGCAATCTCCCCGAAGCACCCGCACAACTCTGTCTTCCTCCCCATCCACACCAATCTGTCTTCCCCAATCCCTACTGCTGTGTGGTCTCCGAACTATGGTAGTCTGTGTTCTCTCATCCGTACCAATCTATCTTTTTCCATCTGCACTGCCTTGCATCTGTGCCACTCTGTTTCCTTCTGCACCACTGCCTTCCCCTAAGCCACGCCGCTGTCTTCCTTTCCTCTGTGGCACTCTTTCTTCCTCCATGTGCACCACTCTGTCCCCCCCAACTGTGCAACTCTGTCTCCTCCCCCCACCTGCGCTACTCTGTCTTCCCCAATCCCTACTGCTGTGTTCTCCTATTTGTGCTAGTCTGTATTCCCTTATCCACACCAATCTGTCTTTGTCTGTCTTCCCATGTCCATGCCACTTGCTTCCCCCATCCACGTCGCTGTCCCCCCAAACCGTGCAACTCTGTTTCCACCCATCCGCACCACTGTTTTCTACCCATCTGCATTACTTTGGCAACCCCCCCCCCTCTGTACTGCTTAACCTTCTCTCCTCTACATGCCTTTGTGTCTCACCTATCTATGCTGCTGTGTCTCCTCCCCCAATCCACACCACTATTATCCCATCTGCATAGCTCTATTCTCTGCTTTGACTGCATGTGTGTATTGCAATGAGCACACAATTCTGTGAATTAGCAGCTCCACCATTTTGTGAGTGACAGTAATCTCATTCTGTGAGAGTACTGAATCTGCCGTTAACCACAGGCTGTGATGGCATACCATATCTATATTGCGCAAGGAACACGTCCATTAAGGCATCAGCCTTAATGATCGTAATTTCATTGCTTTTTGGAGTTTGAGTGGCAGAAAATCAATAGGTTTTGTGAATTTTCAGATCATGTCTAAGCAGCCTTAATGGGACATATGAAACCGTAAGTTTTTTTGTCTATGGAATTTCATAGCTTTTTTAAAATGTATTAACTATCAGGGTTTGGATGAGCAAACCAGGCTACCTGCAGGGGAGAAGGGCAACAAAATGGTACTCTAACACAGGTGGAAGAGGGGACAGCACACAGGAGGTTAGTTTGGGAGGTGCAGAGTGCAACACGGCTGTAGGCATGTGGGGTAGCGGCAGCAGCAGTGGTGCAGAGCAGTGGCAGCGGTGCAGTGCAAATGGGGCATCAGTGGGCGACAGAGGGTGGAAGAGGGGACCGCACACAGGAGGTTGGTTTGCATACCTCCTGACTAGCGGTCAGGGGTGATGCTGCGGCTGGGGGGCCCGGTGAAAGGGCTCCCCTGGCTGTGGCATCACCCCCCTGCTAGACTGAGTCCGGTGCTGGTTTTGGGAAATGCAGGGGGAGCCCTATGCATTTTTCCCCCTGTATTTCCAGAACCAGGACTGGCTCAGAGCCCTGTGCTGGTTGCACCAAATACAGGGGACCCCTATGTCATTTGTCCCTTGTATTTTGGCAACCAGGACAGGATCTCAAAAGCCTGGTGCTGGTTGTGCTTAATACAGGGGACCCCCTACATCATTTGTCCCCTGTATTTAGCACAACCAATACTGGGGTTCCAAAGCCCAGGGCTGGTTGTTTTCTGGGGGGTGGGGCCACGCCATTTTTTTTTAAAACACAGGCAGCCAGTCATGGTTGTGCTTAAATGCAGGGAACAAATGACATAGGGTTCGCCCATATTTAGGCACAACCAGCACTGGGCTAGTCAGAACCAGCCCTGGTTGTAAAAATACGGGGGACAACTGACGTAGGGGTCCCCCCTAGGTTATGCAACCAGCACTGGGCTCTGATCCGGTCATGGTTCTGGAAATACAGGGGGGAATGAGTAGGGTCCCCCTGTATTCTCCAGGACCAGCACCAGACTATTTCTAATGGGGGGCTGATGCCACAGTCAGGGGAGCCCTTTCACCGGGCCCCTAAGCCGCAGCATCAACCCTGACCGCAGCATCAACCCTGTCCAGGCCGGGAATCCCTGAGGAGCTGGGGACCCCCCCCAATAAACAATAAAGGGGTCCCCTTCCTCAGGGCACCCCAGGCCCAGGCTGATAGTCCAGGGCTATCCCCAGCACCTCTGGGCGGTGGGTGCTGGGTTGATTGTGTTGTGTGGTGCATTTTAAAGAATATTTTATTTTGCAGGTGAACTATAGGTCTCAGCATGTCTCCCTGCATGCTGGTACTTGGAAAACCACACGTACTACCATGCTGGGCATTAGGGCCCACTGCCACCTGTAGTCCACCTGTAAAAAAAAATATTAAAATAACACAACACACTTTAATATTGTAATATTTTATTTTACAGGTCTTCACCTGGGGGACGGCGGCCTTTAAGCTCTTTTGCATGGCTGCCGCCACCCCAGGACTTAGGCATCTTCGCCTGGCGGGCGCCAACCCGGCAGGGCTTTGGCGTTTTCGCCTGGCAGGCGCCAACTCGCCAGGGCTTCGATGTATTTGCCTGGCAGGCACCAATCCGCCAGGGCTTCAACGACTTCCCCTAGTGGGCGGCAGCCTGTGATAGCTCTTTTTCGTGGCTGCCACCCACTAGGACTTCCGGCATCTTCGCCTGGCGGGCGCCAACCCGCCAGGGCTTCGGCGTCTTCACCTGGTGGGCACCAACCCACCAGGGCTTCCACGTCTACACCTAGTGGGCGACAGCCAGTGTCAGCTCTTTTGCATGGCCGCCGCCCACTAGGACTTCCGGTGTCTTTGCCCGGTGGGCGGCAACCCACCAGGGCTTTGGCGTTTTTCGCCTGGCAGGCGCCAACCCACCAGGGCTTCAGCCTCTTCACCTAGTGGGCAGCAGCCTGTGTCAGCTCTTTTGCATGGCCACTGCCCACTAGGACTTACAGTGTCTTCATCAGGTGGGCGCCAACCCACCAGGGCTTCAGCCTCTTCACCTAGTGGGTGGCAGCCTGTGTCAGCTCTTTTGCATGGCCGCCGCCCACTAGGACTTCCGGGGTCTTCACCAGGCGGGCGCCAACCCACCAGGGCTTCGGCGTTTTCGCCTCGGGTGCCAACCCTCCAGGGCTTCGGCCTCTTCACCTAGTGGGTGGCAGCCTGTGTCAGCTCTTTTGCATGGCCACCGCCCACTAGGACTTCCGGTGTCTTCGCCTGCCGGGCGCTAACCCGCCAGGGCTTCGGCGTCTCCGCCTGTCGGTCGCCCACCCACCAGGGCTTCTGGCATCTTCACCTAGTGTGTGGCAGCCTGTGGCAGCTCTTTTGCATGACCACCGCCCACTAGGACTTACGGTGTCTTCACGCGGCGGGCGCCAACCCACAAGGGCTTCAGCCTCTTCACCTAGTGGGCAGCAGCCTGTGTCAGCTCTTTTGCATGGCCACTGCCCACTAGGACTTACGGTGTCTTCACCAGGCGGGCGCCAACCCGCCAGGGCTTCGGCGTTTTCACCTCGGGCGCCAACCCTCTAGGGCTTCAGCCTCTTCACCTAGTGGGTGGCAGCCTGTGTCAGCTCCTTTGCATGGCCGCTGCCCACTAGGACTTCCGGTGTCTTTGCCTGGCGGGCGCCAACCCGCCAGGGCTTCGGCGTATCCGCCTGTCGGTCGCCCACCCGCCAGGGCTTCTGGCATCTTCACCTAGTGTGTGGCAGCCTCTGTCAGCTCTTTTGCATGGCCACCGCCCACTAGGATTTACGGTGTCTTCACCCGCCGGGCGCCAACCCGCCAGGGCTTCAGCATTTTCGCCTCGGGCGCCAACCCGCCAGGGCTTTGGCCTCTTCACCTAGTGGGCCGCAGCCTGTGTCAGCTCTTTTGCATGGCCACTGCCCACTAGGACTTCTGGTGTCTTCGCCGGGCGGGCGCCAACCTGCCACGGCTTCGGCGTCTCCGCCTGTCGGTCGCCCACCCGCCAGGGCTTCTGGCATCTTCACCTAGAGTGTGGCAGCCTGTGTCAGCTCTTTTGCATGGCCACCACCCACTAGGACTTCCGGTGTCTTCGCCCGGCGGGCGCCAACCCGCCAGGGCTTCGGCGTCTTCGCCTGGCGGGCACCAACCGCCAGGGCTTCAGCAGCTTTGCCTGGTGGGCGCCCACCCACCAGGGCTTATGGCGTCTTCACCTGTGGGGTGGCTGCCACCTCCCCAGGGCTTCTATGGTCCTCTGCAGGTGCCGCCGCCTGAAAATCAAAATGGCTGTAGGGGTCAGAATCCTCTCCGTTCCAGGCCCGCCGCCAACGCCCTCACCGCCGCTGGACCCTCTGCCACCACCGGACCCTCTGCCACCGCTGTCGGACCCTCCGCCACCAACACCCGCGCCCCCACCGACACCCACGTCCCCCGCCAACAACCACGACCCGCCATCCACCACCGCCGCTGAGGTCCACACCTCCGCATCCGTGTCCCCGCCGCTGCTTTGCCCGCTACCACCCGCAAATGATGGCCATCTTGCTGCACCCAAGTGAAGCCACTATTACTACACCTGCTGGAAGCTCCTACTGCGGCTGCGCAACAAGTTGAAAAGCCCTATCTTTATAATGGCGCATTCTTGAGGTAATAGTTTAAACTGTCACTTTCTAATTTACCTGAACCCCAAAAGCATGTACCCTGGTACAATAGCTACCTAATAAAACAAACCCCAAGTCTAAATTCCACCCCTACCCTTAGTTTTGCCTTCCCAAAAAAACCCCATAGAATACTGCACAAAAGGGTTCCTAATTGACAATGTCAGAAAAACTGACAGTTGGAGCATTTAGATTACTCCCAAATCCTAATTTTTTATGTTTTTGCCCTGAAATTTGGCATGCAGCACCCAGTGACAGTTCTACCCGGCCATGCCAAATTTCAGATCCGTATCTCCTATAGCTTTTGAGGTGTAGCCCCTTGAACACCCTGCCCCCCCCCTTCGGAATTCTCTATGGAGAAATACGTTTTTTTAGATGCAGCCTTAATATAAGGGCACGACTGTGCCCTTATAATATATATATATATATATCTATATATATATTGTGATAGGATCACTGGTAAAGTGGTTTGTGGCAGGTACATTTGTCCCAGATTCCTGTCTTTTGTGTTTTAAACCCCCAGGAGAAAGTCTGCAGTGTAGCAGGCTTGAGTTTCGGCTTTTTGAAAAGCCGGTTTGGGACCTGGGGGTTGTGGGTGAGAGGAGAGGGAGGGCTCCACCCACGGCCACTCCAGGTTTTGGTTCTCGCAGCCTGGTAACAGGCTTGTTAGTTTTTCACCTGAGAGTGGCCAATATAAGCCTAGTGTGTTTAGGGCTGATTGTCTCACCTGGGAGAGCAGACAGGGAGTTTGCTCAGAGACACTTGGATACCTAACTGTGAGTGTTGTGCTGTGCTTTTGTTGCTGGCGAGGGCATTATGCCCTGCCAGGTTCTGGTAGTGAGGGAACTACCTGTGAAGTTAGTGCTCCGACAGGGCTAGGATTTACGTTTATGATTTCTTTATGTTATTTCTGTTTTGCACAATAAAGACTGGCGCCGACCAGCTTGTACTTGAATCCAGTCTGGCGTACTGTTTCCCAGCTGCTGTGTGTGTAAGGAAGGAGTCCTCTACCCAGGAGAGGAACCCCTAATCTGACTGTGTCACAATATATATATATTAGGGGTGAGCGGGTTCGGATTATTGAAATCCGAACCCCCCCGAGCCCCCCCGATCCGAGGCAGATCCGAGTCAGGCTCGACTTTTCCCGCCTGACTCGGATCTGAAATCGAGGCAAAACGTCATCATCCCGCCTTCCATGTCTCGCGGGTTTTGGATCCTATATAAGGTACCCACGTCGGCGCCATTTTCTCACTCGGCTGTGGACAGTGAAGAGTGAGGGTGGGAGTTAGGGCTGGCTGGGCTGTGTAGTGTAGTGTAGTGCAGAGTAGTGTTGTGCTGTGCTGTGCTGCTGTTGTCCACTACTTCATAGTCCATAGGGGCTGGCTGTGTTGTGCAGTGCTGCTGTTGTTAATAGGGGCTGTGTCCACTACTTCAAAGTTCATAGGGGCTGGCTGGACTGTGTTGTGCAGTCAGTTCTCCATAGGGGCTGTGTCCACTCCAAAGTCCTTTGCAGTGTCCCAGTCCTAAAGGGGTGCTGTAGTGTTGTCCAGGGGGTGCTCTGTCCATCAGGGGTGCTCCCCCCAAGTGCTAAAAAAATAATATTTTTTGTGTGTTTGTGAATTGTGTGCGCAGTAGCCGCACGTGCATCAACAAAGTAGTGCCAAGCGTGCGCCTGTGTCATAAGTAAAGGGCCGGCTGGCTTGACCGTTAAAGGGTGCTGTAACTCCCAAAGTACACTCCAGTCCAAACCAAAAAAAAAATTATTTTCTGTGTTTGTGAATTGTGTGCGCAGTAGCCGCACGTGCATCAACAAAGTAGTGCCAAGCGTGCGCCTGTGTCATAAGTAAAGGGCCAGCTGGCTTGACCGTTAAAGGGTGCTGTAACCCCCAAAGTACACTCCAAACCAAAAAAAATATATTTTCTGTGTTTGTGAATAGTGTGCGCAGTAGCCGCACGTGCATCAACAAAGTAGTGCCAAGCGTGCGCCTGTGTCATAAGTAAAGGGCCGGCTGGCTTGACCGTTAAAGGGTGCTGTAACCCCCAAAGTACACTCCAAACCAAAAAAAAAATGATTTTCTGTGTTTGTGAATTGTGTGCACTGTGGCTGCACGTGCATCAACAAAGGAGCAGCGCCAAGCGTGCGCCTGTGTCCCATAAGTAAAGAGCCGGCTGGCTCATTTCTTAAAGGGTGGTGTAACCCACAAAGTGCACTACTCTCCAGCAAAAATAAAAAAATATTTTCTGTGTTTGTGTGCGCTTTAGCCGCACGTATATATCAATATAACATGAATGGAGGACCAAACTTTCTCCGATAAAAATAAAATAGGGAAAGATCAAGAACCACTTCCTCCTAGTGCTGTTGCTGCTGCTGGGAGTTGTTCATCATCCCAGAGAGGAAGTAGGAACATCACTACTTTTACTAAACAATTGACCCTCCAACAGTCCCTAGTGATGAGGATGAAGTACGACAGCAGTCATCCTGAAGCAAAACGTATAACTGAGGCCTTGACTGCTATGTTGGTGTTAGACGTGCGTCCGGTATCCGCCATTAGTGCAGTGGGATTTAGACAATTGATGGAGGTAGTGTGTCCCCGGTTCCAAATCCCGTCTAGATTCCACCTGCATCCTCAAAGCAGCAGCGACAAGCGTGCGTCTGTCTGTTAATGGATGGTGTAACCCTCAAAGTGTGCTACACAAACAATAAAAATATTGTTCTTTTTTTTTCTGTCTTTGTGAAATGTGTGGGCTGTAGCCGCACCTGCATCCTTAAAGCAGCAGCGACAAGCGTGCGTCTGTCTGTTAAAGGGTGGTGACACCCTCAAAGTGTGCTACACAAACAATAAAAATATTGTTCTTTTTTTTTCTGTCTTTGTGAATTGTGTGGGCTGTAGCCGCACTTGCATCCTCAAAGCAGCAGCGACAAGCGTGTGTCTGTCTGTTAAAGGGTGGTGACACCCTCAAAGTGTGCTACACAAACAATAGAAATATTGTTCTTTTTTTTTCTGTCTTTGTGAATTGTGTGGGCTGTAGCCGCACTTGCATCCTCAAAGCAGCAGCGACAAGCATGCGTCTGTCTGTTAAAGGGTGGTGTAACTCTCAAAGTGCTCCAAAAAATAAAAAACTATTTTTTTAATGTGTTTGTGGCTTGTGTGCGATGTAGCCGCACTTGCATCCTCAAAGCAGCAGCGACAAGCGTGCGTCTGTCTGTTAAAGGGTGGTGACACCCTCAAAGTGTGATACACAAACAATAAAAATATTCTTCTTTTTTCTGTCTTTGTGAATTGTGTGGGCTGTAGCTGCACTTGCATCCTCAAAGCAGCAGCGACAAGCGTGCGTCTGTCTGTTAAAGGGTGGTGACACCCTCAAAGTGTGCTACACAAACAATAAAAATATTCTTCTTCTTTTTTCTGTCTTTGTGAATTGTGTGGGCTGTAGCCGCACTTGCATCCTCAAAGCAGCAGCGACAAGCGTGCGTCTGTCTGTTAAAGGATTACATCGGTGACAGCATCCAAGTAGGCATGTCAGACAGTCCGTACCTGTACTGGCAGGAAAAAGAAGCAATTTGGAGGTCCTTGTACAAACTGGCTCTATTTTACCTGAGTTGCCCCCCCTCAAGTGTGTACTCCAAAAGAGTGTTTAGTGCAGCTGGGAACCTTGTCAGCGAAAGGCGTAGGAGGTTGCTTCCACAAAATGTGAAGATGATGTTCATAAAATGAATTATCAACTCTTCCAGGGAGACCAGCCTCCAGAACGTACAGAGGGACCTGTGGTTGTGGATTCCAGCGGGGACGAATTAATACTCTGCGAGGATGAGGATGTACACAACACTGAAGAGGGTGAGGAATCAGTGGATGAGGAGGATGAGGACGACATCTTGCCTCCGTAGAGCCAGTTTGTGCAGGGACAGATTAATTGCCAGCTTGTTTTGTGATTGCCCAAACGAACCAATCATTTCAGCCACAGTCGTGTGGCAGACCCTGGCGCTGAAATGTTTGGTTTGTTAAAGTGTGCATGTCCTGTTTATACAACATAAGGGTGGGTGGGAGGGCCCAAGGACAATTCCATCTTGCACCTCTTTTTTTTCTTTGCATTATGTATAGTTTGGGGCCTAGTTTTTCAAACTGCCATCCTGTCTGCCACTGCAGTGCCACTCCTAGATGGACCACGTGTTTGTGCCGCCCACTCGTATCTCTTAGCATAGTCATCCAGCTACCTTGGTGCATCCTTTTGGACATAAAAACACTATTGTGAGGTGTGAGGTGTTCAGAATAGACTGGAAATGAGTGGAAATTAAGGTTATTGAGGTTAATAATAGCATAGGAGCAGAAAAACCCACAAATTCTGTGATTTTAGCTGTTTTTATGCTTTTTTTCAAAAAAATACAGATCCAAAACACAAATCCCAGAACCCAAAACACGGAAGGGTGGTTTTGGCAAAACCAATCCAGATCCAAAACACGAAGAAAGATCCAGATCCAAAACCAAAACACAAAACACGAAAAGTGGCCGGTGCACACCCCTAATATATATATATATAAATATATATATATATATATATGTGAAAACAATGTGGTTAGGTCAGAGCGCCTTAAAGTGCTTTAAAGTGCAATAAATGTGCAAACAATCACTAAATGAATGTGCAAAATGAGCAATATATACGTCTATCAAATCGATCTAGACCATAAACAAGTATATATAAAAATACCAATTTAATAAATACAATCAACATAAAAACATGAATAGAATGACATAATGGCACTAAAAAAAAAAATATTCTAGAAATAAATATAAAATAAAAAATGCAGTTATTAAAAATTGAAAAGCTTATCTTATTTCATATATATGGAGGGTATGGTCAGGTGGGATGCAGGATCCCAACGCGTTTCGCCAATAACGGACTTCTTCAAGGGAATGGGCCAAATTGGTATTTTTATATATACTTGTTTATGGTCTAGATCGATTTGATAGACGTATATATTGCTCATTTTGCACATTCATTTAGTGATTGTTTGCACATTTATTGCACTTTAAAGCACTTTAAGGCGCTCTGACCTAACCACATTGTTTTCACATCATTTTAAAATAAGTCACTGACCACGACTTAAATAAATTAGGTTGAGCTGACACCCCAATTGCTGTGTGGGATTAGGCTTTGTCTTTAGATACTGATATCCTAGTTACATCACATACCACTGGCGCTGTAAAACCTTAGACACATATATATATATATATATATATACTAGCTGATGTACCTGGTTTCATCCGGGTGGTGGTGGACATTATATATTTACTATTTCAATTCCATCTCACCCTGTAGTAACACATTGCCCCCACTCACCCCTGTAGTGACACAATCCCTTCCCTCTGTAGTAACACATTACCTCTGCTATATATATATGAGATGTGCGGGATCAGACCCCAAAGATCTATCCACAACTGAATATAGGGGTTCTGAGTGGCACCAAGTCAGAGTTCGGAATCACTTTGGGTTACCGTGTCCTGTTTGAGATCTTCCCTCAGTTCGGAGCACAGATATTAAAACCGAACTAAGGGCCTGATTCAGACCCACTCGCAAGCGGCTGTCCGCTCGCAAGTGGGTCGATGTTGTGCTCTGCGCATGCGCACGACGGCGGGAGCTCCGTCATGCGCATGTGCCAGACGCGACGAGCGAAGGACTTTCCTTCGCTCGTTGTGTCTGATCAAAGGGGGCGTGCTGTCGATGTTGATTGACAGCACGCCCCCTTTGGTGGGCATGCCGGGAGCGTGCCTCCCTGACAGGGGCGTTCCCACAGGAACGCCTCCAATCAGAAGCCGGCCCACTGACATCACTAGTGATGTCAGTGGGAGTGATTTTGGCTCTGATAGAGCCAAAATCACTCCTGGGCTTGCGGTTGAAAACCTCAACCGCAGGCTCCGGCTCGCAGTTTCGATGGTCGCGATGGTCACGACCATCGCGACCATCAAACTGCACGCTCGTATAGGCTATGGGTGGTGACCCACAGCTATACGAGCGTCCAGGAGGACGCTCCATTTTTATGGAGGGCGGCCCTCATTCAGAGCGTGCGCTCTGCTCAGAGCGTACGGCTCTGAATGAGGGCCTAAGGTTTTGGATGGCATGTAAATGGGTCAAAATTACATAAATATAGCTGTGGGGTTTTTTTTGTTTTTGTTTTTTAACAAAATACAGATCCAAAACCAAAACACGAGGTGGTGGTTTTCAAAAACCAAAAACAAAACACCAAGATGATTCCGGATCCAAAACCAAAATACATCTCTAATATATATCCCTGACTCTGGGAATCAGCTCAGCCACGGACATATTTGTATATGACCAGCACCTCAGAGGCAGCTCAATGGGACTTACGCAGTCTCATGAGATGTCTTCATCATCTCACAAGACAGCAAGGCAGAGAGCTCCACTGCGGCGTCCGCTACATACAGAACAGCCGAACCACTGAGGAGAACCAAAGCACAGGCAGCAATATGCTGTTCTTCCTTCCGGTGTGGGTGCACTGGAGCGACCGCCCCTGCCGTCCTGCCTATAATCTGGCCCTGTATACAGAGTATATCTATATTAGACAGATCTTTACATTTCCTTCCTCTACTGCAGGATGTGCATATAACCTCACCAGGTATTCAGCCAGTAAAAAGTCAGATTTGAAAGACAGGAATATACATATAATAGAACCCTTTATTGTTAGATGATTTATTAAACAAAATAAAATAAAATCATTTGTACATCAATAACTCATTAAAAAAGTAACAGGAGGGTCCATACCAAAAATAAAGCAATCAACAGTACTGTATATGAAAGGAAGAGTCCCCGTATCCTCTCCAGACTTATACTGTGTGCTTAATGATTAAATGGTTCCTGACATCTCCTCTCTGTCATTGGCCCTCATTCAGAGCCGTACGCTCTGAGCAGAGCGCACGCTCTGAATGAGGGCCGGCCTCCATGAAAATGGAGCGTCCTTCTGGACGCTCGTATAGCTGTGGGTCACCACCCACAGGCTATACGAGCGTGCATTTTGATGGGCGCGATGGTCGAGACCATCGCGACCATCGAAATTGCGAGCCGGAGCCTGCGGTTGAGGTTTTCAACCGCAAGCTCCGGAGTGATTTTGGCTCTATCAGAGCCAAAATCACTCCCACTGACATCACTAGTGATGTCAGTGGGCCGGCTTTTGACGGGAGGCGTTCCCGTGGGAACGCCCCCCGTCAGGGAGGCACGCCCCCGGCACGCCTACCAAAGGGGGCGTGCTGTCAATCAACATTGACAGCACGCCCCCTTTGATCGGACACAACGAGCGAAGGACTTTCCTTCGCTCGTCGCGTCTGGCGCATGCACACGACGGAGCTCCCTCCGTCGTGCGCATGCTCAGTCCAGAACATCGACCCACTTGCGAGCGGACAGCCGCTCGCGAGTGGGTCTGAATCAGGCCCATAGTCCTCAATCACCAGCAATGCATTTCATATTATTTCTTTTTTTTAAAGGGGTTTTTGTGTGTCATTGTGTAATAGATGTTCATCTTTTGTGCTGAGTTTATTTTTTGTCTTGTTCCCTTTTTCAGTCAAAGCCGCTGCAAGTATACCCATCTGTTGTCTTATTGCTAATTTGCTTTTTTCGGTGCCATCGGGTAGTACCCAGGCTTTAGTCTAATAAAAAGTGCTCTACTGTGTCAATTACTATTTTTGTTTATCTAAAACGATCACCAGTTTTGAAGGGGGCAGGAATAGAACAACCTGCAGACAGTAAGAATAATCGTGAGAATGTTCCGAGCAGCACAACATTTTTATTTTGATGAGTGTGGTCTTGTAGAAGGCAGTGATCGTCCATTAGTGCATATGTAGCATACAGTATGTAAAATAGGGCAGGACTACATGCGACAGGGGCAGTACCGTGATTTCAGGAGAGGAATGGCGGTCTTGGGGATTATTTATTAAGACAGTAAAATGTTACAAAATGAGGGCTTTTTGCTATTTATCAAGAGCCACCGCTAGCAGCTTCTTTCACCGGATATTGCTGGAAATGGCCTTTCTTGGTTATACTAGGCGCTAACTACCACTGTCATCTTTAGGGACGGGGACTGCACATTTGTTTGATCCCCCCCACTTCTACAGAATCCAGCCCAATAATGAATCAGAAAACAAAGAGGGAGGGACAATTCTTTGATATTATTTTTTTCTTCATGGTGAAATAGACAGGGGCACCAGGGGGAAGGCACTGCTCCCCCCCCCCCTCTTAGTCTGGTCATCGGCAGCAGCACCCTGCACATACTGCTGTGTGCTGAGCTGCGGCATACTTGCTTACTCTCCCGAAATGAACCACCATCACCGGACCCACCCCCTGCACCAGTCTCAAACATCCCGGCAGCGGAGGGGCCGATGATGCAATTCGTGCTGACTTGCTTCATAGTGGCACCACTCCCTGCTACACAGTGTTGTAATCTCAGCATTGTGTAGCAGGAGGTACGGCCATGATGATGTGATCGCGCAGTCACGCCCCCCACTCCGCCCCTAATAAAGCATGCCGTACCCACCACGCCCCCTTATGGTGCGCCACGCCCACCCCACTATGCCGACCTGGCCGTCTCCTCCCGAAGGGGAACGCATTTCGTCCTCTGTGCTCAAATAGCCAGACTTCGTCAGCAGGATAACATGAGAGAACCTCTTCCCCGGCTTTATACCCATACATTTAATTACCTAAAGCCCATACATGGTCACTGGGGGGCACTACATAGGTGGGCACTGCATAGGGGGACCTCTACTGAGGGTACTACATAGACGGGCACTGCATAGGGGGGCCACTACTGGGGGCACTGTATAAAAGGAGCTGCATAGGGGCGGAGGCAGCTGGGGCTGGCATAGGTGCTGGGTGGTGGTAAATTTTAATTTGGGGGCGGGGGGCACCAACATTTATCTTGCCTCCAGGCACCTGGGATGAAGTTACGCCACTGTATCGTATTGATTTTCATTATAGTGTATAGACCCCTATTATACTAAGAGAAGAGAAAGAAAACTCAGCAAAATCGTCAACTTCACTGCAGTTTTCTCTTCTATAAATAGGGAATAAAGAAAATAAAATGTTTCTAGCTAACGTGCTTGAGCAAAGAGATTTTTAGGTTTACTACATAGAGCCCAAAGTACTAATCTACAGACTCCCGTATTTATTTATTTATTTCTTAATTAATGATGGATGTTGCCAAATGAAACCCAGTAACCTAGAAGGAGACTTGTCTGTCATCTGCATCATATTGAAATGGTTTGCCCTTTAACTTTTTGAAATAGGTCTGAAAAAACCTCAAAGAGGTTATGCTGTAGCCTCCTTGGGCCAATTTTGCCAACTGCCATACACAGCACATGTGCTGTGGGCCAGAAAGGCCAGATCTTGGTTGTAAATATTTGTTTAATTGAAACTTCCTAACTGGAACCAATCATGTGAGATAAAATGTTGCAGTGTCTAGGTGCATAATAAAGATCCACACGTAGATTTTCAGGTAAGAGATCCATTGATTAATTGCTTAATTAACTCAAAAAAACACCTTATAATACTTTGCTTAACTTAAACTAAGAAATAAAGACACGGACACATAACAGCTTGGTTAAAAGGTCACAGCTTTTATTTATAATTAAATGATTAACCTAACTGAGGTGGCCAGGAGACACTGCAAAGTCAGTTTTAGCCTTCTATCTGCGAAACACTCAGGGAATGACTTAAACGTCCCCCCTATAGCCACACTTACGATGGGAAGGACACGCTTCCCTCACGGGCACAATCCAAATGATCCGCACGGGAAGCACTCGGGTCCCCCCACACAGAGAGGACAAACTCACCCTCACAACGCTCTCTTGTGCCACAATAAAGCCACTGAGATGCAGCGTTGTCCCGTCAAAGCCAGTTCCTTAGAGTTTAACTCCCCTGCCACCCAAAACAAAGAACTTAATCCAAAAAAGAGAACAAATCTTTGAGAAAAAGGCCTAAACTGAGGGCATTAAGGTGAACCCCATCTGGTCTAAAATACCTAGAAGGATCCGTACCCAAAAAGCAATGCCTAACAACCAAGCCACCCATAGAAGTCACATGCCGAGATACAGCCACATTCACCTTCTTTCTCATCTTGTCCAAAGCCCTGTGCTAACGAGCACCTCGCTAAACCAAATGTGGTACTATCTTCGACCACACAATATGACACTCGGCCACTGCAACCGAATCGCATCCAGAATTCCATGCAGTCTCACAATCAACTCCAAATCTTTCATCAGCCCAATATTATTGCCTCCTACATGCAACACCAACCAACCAGGAACACCCTACTGAGCCGCAGACGAAACCAACAAATCCATCAAAGCATCACAAGTCAAATCACACACACTTATCCATCACACCTAGCGACTCCCAAGCAGCAAACTAGCACACCATGCCAAACTATGCTTCTCAGCCCAAAAGATGTAGGAGTGGCCATCTAACCACACCTTGCTGTCCTCGGTTTCTTGCCGCTGTAAGGAAAAACAGACCTCGAATGTGAGCACCGCACCAAAACCAAGCCAAATACACAAAAGAAAAACAACTAACTAGCAAGGATGCAAAGGGGGAAACAGGTAATCCGATGTTAAATGTTAAAAATCTCTTCACACCCCCAATTTTTGAATGCTAGTCATTAAAAAAACTGGCAGGTAAGCAACGTTTTCCGGTTGTCGCAAGGAGCGCCACTAAAGCTTATCGCAACGCACATAAGACTTATACGGTAGATGGATGATTTCCAATGCCCAATCACTTTAATAACAAGCTGGAAAGAAGTGACGACTTGCTGGACGCTACAAGTTCACTAACTTGAAACACCCCAAAAAACACCACAGCAAAAGCCAGACGGAAAAGAGAACCTTCCAGAACATCAGAAGCAACTTTGTCCATAACCGCAAGCAAGTCTTTAAGCAGATGCAAATAAATGGGCCTGCAGGAATTAGCATTAGCAGGAAACTCCTTAGCCCACCCTTTCAATATATAAATGACTTAGTGGGGTCGTGAAGACCCCTCAACTTGGAGAAAAAAGAGATGCCTGCCAGTGCTGAGACCATGGAAGACTTGGATCGGCCTTGCCGGGAATGCCTCCAAATGAACGCTAACAGCAAATCCTTGGAAGACTTACCCTCCCGAGGGCATTCAAGGCTGTAAGATTCACAGTTGGTGGAGCCAGCACCAGACCTTCTATGCCATCCTGATAATCTGACACACAAACGAAGGGCAAAGTAACCCCACTGCAAAAGTTGCTAGAGCCAGCATATTAAAGCGAGCGAAATCAAATTGAGACAAAGCATCCACAATCACATAAAAAAACACCAGGAACATGACGCGCTCCAAAATGAATGTTAACCTCCAAAAACACAAAACCAGATGCCTAAGCAGCCGCAAAGAAGGAGGGGAAGAAGCACTCTGGTTATTAATGGCATGAACCACTCCCAGATTGTCGCACCAGAAGACAAAGTGCTGATTTCGCAATCGAACACTCCAAAGTTCCACTGCCATGACTATCGGGAACAACTCCAACAACAATAAATTACCCGCAAGGCCCTCCGTATGCCACGCCACCGGCCAGGGTGCAGCACACCATTCCCCATTGAAAAAGGCACCAAAACTGGACGAGTCGGCCGCATCAGTGAACAGCTGCAAAGTAGCATTCGCCACAGGAAACAAAGGCCAAATGCGTTCACCGTTAAATTGCACCAGTAGGTCCTCCTTAATCTCGAAAGACAAATGCAAGTGATGATGCGGCAAGCGTGCCCTGGCCGTGGCCTTCTCCAAATTCCTACAAAAAACTCTGCCCATGGGAATGATGCGACAAGCAAAATTAACTGAACATAATAAGGAATTTGACCCTATCCATCGCCAAACAAGCATTTATCTGTTGAAGCAATTTCACAACTTTCTCCCATGGTAACCTAAAGCAACCAGCCACTGTGTCAATTTCAATGCCCAAATAAGACAAACATGAAGATGGACCCTGCATTTTATCATGAGCCACAGGAACACCTAGCACTTTGAGCAGAAAGAGGAGGTCGTCACAGACCAAACTATCACTTATCACCCATAAAGAGAAAATCGGCCAAATAATGCGCAATACCAGGCTGTCCAGTGCCAGCGTGAGTGCACAAATGTAAAAAGGAACTGAATTTCTCAAAATAGGCACAGGAGTCTGCACAGCCCATGGATAAACATTTATCAACATAAAAATCAGCTCCCAAACGAAAACCCATATATTGCATGGAACCGAATGCAAAGGCAACAAGCAGAAGGCCGATTCCGTATCGAGCTTCACCAACAACGCACCTAACCAAAACCGCGCACCAGCGCTAAGGCCTCATCAAAAGATTGACAAACAACCCTGCAGGCAGACTCAGGCAGCGCATCATTAACTGAACTATTGTGGGGGTAAGATAAATGGATAAGGCAGTACTTCCCTGGAGAAATACAAAGATCCCGAAGGGGCGGACAAGGGAAAGAACCCTCCATCCTTCCCAACGAAACCTCAGCATCCACCTTAGACCATAAAATATCAGGGAACTCGTATACAGAACGTAAATTACTAGGAGCCCTAGCCTTCAGCGGAAGAGCAATGGGCAGACGAAAACCATAAACCAATAAACCTCCATATCTTGAACGCCAAATGGAATGACAAGTTTACCATCCTGCTTTCTCTTAAACTGTGAATCATATTCTTTCCAAGCAAGGCCCATGGACCTAGTATATATATCATGAATCAGATAAATATACCTAAGCACATTTGCATGCTTCTCGGCATGTGTCTCAAAATAGCACGCCACCAATAATAAACAAACCTTTAAGCCACAGATTATAGTTACAATAAGCTTAAATTTAATTTCGGAGGGCTAGAGAGAGGGCGTGGCTAGCGTCGATGCTTGCAGCAGCACCGCCGGAGACCAAAGTGACGCTGGAGGGAGCCACGGTTGTGGGAAGGGTAGGAACCCTCACAATCGCTAGGGACAGGGGCAGAGCTGGGTGGTACATAGAGGGCCTGCGCCCGTGGTCAGACGGCACGCAGAGGGTTGGAAAAGTCAGCCAGCCTGCAGGGGAGGGGCACTCCTACGGGGGGGGGCATGGTGAAAGAATAGCAACAAAGAGGGAAAGAGATAAGAGAAAAAACAGGAAAGCATAGAAGGACACTAGGAAATAGAGATTTCAAATGGAAAAGAGGCTGTCTCTACCCAGAACATCCGTAATATACCAGAACTCCTAAACACTCCCCTGAGCAATGCATTGGCTGAAACTAAACCAGGTGACTCCTAAATTAAACTGAACTACCAAGCAACAAGGCTGTATTGCAAACCAACCAGCAAAAAACCTAGGATTCTTACCTATTCTCAAGCATAATCAGCTTTCGCACACCATTAAGAGAAAATAAATTGATCTTTACTGTCAGCCTTCAGAAATTAAATAAACAATCTAGCCCCCATGCAGGGCACTACCTTACTTCTTGACCCCTCTCTGTAATGGGCAGCTAGTCTACAAATGTAATACAGTCACAGTCTTTAGTCCTGTCTCTCACAGGTATGGACAGGACCTCATGGCCTGGCTTGTCTGCCACAACATCACATAAAGTCTTTCTTGTGGTTCTCCCTGCACACATACAGGTATGGACACTGGCCTCCTGGCCTTTAGTTTGGCTGCTACAACTTTATATACACAGAGATTTGTGGTACTACCTGCTTCACTGCAGGTCTGGACAGGGCATCCCGCTTGGCACACTGTGCTCTATAGCTGCCACAATCCCACCTGCCCTCTCCACATACAGCCTTACTGTATATACACTTGTCTGCCTCAATCCTCTCTTGGACTGAATTCACTGGGCAGCCATTAGGTCACTCCTCCCTTTTCTTCCCTGTGTGGGTGGACCCCCAAGCCCCAAACAGAATCCATGGCTCACTATCACCACCTAGCTTGATATTGCCACACATCCCCCTCCCCAACTCACAACCCCTGGGTTGAGAGATTTGGGAAGAGGCATTTTTATGGTGAAGTCCCTCATCATTTTTTTTATAATGGCTATCCACCACATCCAAGACCTTTCCTTAGACCTTGCTGGTTCAGACAAAGAACAGCTTTTTCTTGTTTTCTTAAGAGTCAAGGTTTCTCATGCTTAATCCTCTTATTGTCACACCAATTGGCAGACTTCTGCATGAAATCTCTCTAACGTTCAGCCTTGAACCTCTGTATTGCCTACTGGCATGCTTCACTGGTAACTCATACTCTTCCAAAGAGCCACTATCATCCTGAGTGCCACCAGCATCATAAATGACAGACCTTGACTTTTTGTCAGAGGATGTACTGACACTACCATTCTCAGATTCTGGACTTTCTTGTCCATGTAACATACTCAAATGTTTATTTAATTGACCCACAAACTTCATCTCATGGGTTTGATGCCTATCTGCCACTTCAATAATGCTCATATCTCTTGGATCTGCTTGCCCATCCACTTGTAGGGTATTGAAAATAGGGTGAACAACATCAACATGTTCCATCAGCACAGATTCAGATTCATCCTTCAGAGAGGTCTTTAATCTCAGCATATATTTAGCTGGTTTACTTGCTTCATGCCGTGTAGTGTGAGACAACTTCACTTCCTCACAGATAAATTCAGCTGCATTGCAAGTTCCATCCTGGTTGCATTAAGGCACTGTTTCACATACAGGAGTATTACTCTTCATCAGACTTCATCAGACTGCCAGTATTAACTTTCTTTAAGGCTCTGAATTCCACTGCAAAATTGTGTGACCTGGTCACATTCACATTACTATGATCACATGGTGACACCATAGTCTCATCCTTAGAAGTAATCAATATCTTTGTAGACACCTGTATATCTTCTACCTTTGTCTCAAGGGACAAACGACCATCATGAGTACATTTGTCAGCTCTACAGCACCAATTTTAGACAATGCTTTATTATCTGAAACTGGAACCCTTTGGGTGTACTTCACTCCTTTAGACATAATGGGAAGCTGAATGTCCCTGCAAAGTATCTCATCCACTTTTGCAACACAGTCTTTTAGGGAATTTCCCAACTTTGTTACTGCAGTCCCATCTTGTACATGGGTACATTTAATGAGGACATCTCCATTATCCCCTACTGCTTGAGATTTTGTATTTCTATCCCACTAGGTTCAGTGAAGACATCAGACACCAATTTGGGTCCAGAATCCTATTTCAGCGTGTTATCAACTTCTTTTCTTCTTCTGATTTTCCCGCTTCCACATGATGCTTTTTCTGAGTTCCAGCTAGGTAATTTTTCCCATGGTGCTTTCCAACTTGTTCTCAGACTGTAGAAGATTTCTCTCCAAATCTCCAAATTCAGTCAGTCAGTCTCAACTTTTTCAGATTTTGCCGCTTTTATGTTATACTGAAGCTCTTGTTCTTTGGCACTCATTTCCACCTGGAGATTGTGCAACTGGCTTTGTGTACTTAACAGACATTTTTCAAGGCTCTTATTCTCTCTAATATTTCAGCAACATCATCTGCATGGTTAAGTTTTTATTCAAAGCTTCAACATGCTCTTCTGCTTTACACTGACCTTCTCCAAGAAGCACATTACTCTACTTCCTTGTCTTTTGCATCACACTCTTTCTCCCACTGAATGTGAGTCTGCAGCATCTGGAGATATTTTCTCTTTCTCCAAAGTATTCACAAAGTTTCTCAGCCAGAGAATCTCTCTCTAAGGGCCCTATTTACTCCAATTTGCATTTAGAATGCAGATTGTAGTGTGATATTTTCGTCTAAATTCGCATTGTGAAACTTCAAAATCTATTTACAATCCCTTACATTGACAGAGCTTGCGATAAAGATCTGTCCCTGCGAATCCCCTCTGCAATCTTTTCACTATACTTTTCTGAAAAAATGCAGTGAGAAGGTAATGTGCACGCACCGACCAGCTCGCCTACCCCCTCCCCCTCTCCCTTACTTTCACTTACCTCCAGTGATCACTGCTCCGGTGATGTCCTACCCTGGGGCTCCAGTTAGCTGGTCTCCCATCCTGCGCTGCGACCTCAGTCAGCTGTTCTATGCAGCATCTGACCAGGGTCACAGTGCAGGAACCAGGAGACCAGCTGACCGGATCCAGTGATCAGCTTGTGATCTATTTAGATCACACAGCTGATCACTGGAACTGGCTCCTGGCTCTGCTCTGCCTGTTAAAGCAGAGCAGGAGTTGGGGAACCGGGGGAAACCCTGGGTAATGCCATCTTCAGGTGGCGTTATTATCACAGGGCTTCCCCCGTTATTTTTTCACATTTTATTTTTAGCAACTTTGGCCAGATCACATTTCCCATTACAATTATGGGAAATGCGATCTGCGTACTACAAATATGTGATAATTAGGATTTGGAGTAGAATTTTACGAATTCTACTTTAATTGCCCTTTAGTAAATTTATGTGATACTAAAATAATCTTTTCATTGGAGAAGCAGGAAGTCCTTGTCGCCATTTTCATGTTTGTTGATAACGTTTTTTTTGTTTAAAGTCGCTGCTGCAGCTGCCGGCTAAGGAGATGGTGAGTCACACACAGGCTGTCAGGGAAGGGGTCTCAGCTGTAACCGCCGAGGGAGTGGCTTAGCGTTCACTCTCCTTGGCAGGTCAATTTTTAGTAACAGCTGTGGTAGCCGGCTCCTGCTTCTCAGCGGTAACAGTCTAGACAGGAACTGTTGTTTCTCAGAGAAAAGAGCAATCTCAGTACATAGACCCCTTAGCCATTTATCTGCCCAGCTTAATACTAAGGATATTGAATTAGAACCTCTATACACTCCTGCCTATACCTTCTAATATCCTGCCTATACCTTCTAATATCCTGCCTATAAACCTCTAAGGTTGATCCTATTTTGCGTACGCAGTCATATAGTAAATAAAGACTCCAGACCTTTTACCTGTGGTTCCAAAGCACAAAGTGATATTTCAAGTAAAAGTACAGTCAGTTACACGCTATGATCTAAGTACAATTTAGCGCAAAGAATTATACAGACCCAAGTACAGTTATACATACGTAGCACTCTGGGCCAGATGTAGGCTTCAGCAAGAAACCCCCGTCTATCAGCATTCAGCAAGAAGACTCAGACTGGGGTCACAACACACACGTTTATACTCTCACAGAAACAGACAACACAATAGAGAGGCTTGTCGCTGATGCCATTGGTTCCCAGGAGGATGCATCTGTTGCAGAGCATTTAACAAGTTGATTCAAATAGACACAGTCCAGCCTCTAGCAACTGGTTGTCTCTGGTTTCCTGTTCATGCACATCCTAACAGTTGGTCATATAATGTACATTTTGGTGCTTTAAGTCTCTGCGGTCCATAAGTTGAGAATGCATGTTGCGATCTTCACACTGACGATACCAGAATGCTGTTGAAAGAGTGCCGATCAGTATAATATCAAACATGACTTACTTATCATGTATTAAACCTTAGCTACCAAATAACCTTTTTTCTCAGCAATTATAATAAATGAACAAACTTGAATCTTACACTTTAAAGCTTATGAGACCTTTTATGTGAATATGTACTGTGTAAGTATTTGGGGTTTGATATAAAGATGCTAGTTAACGTGGGGCAGATGCGTGCGCATGAAGCTAATAAACAGCGTTTTCATACAGGATCTTATGCATTCGCTAATATGCGACTAGTTAACAGCGCAATTGTGCATATTAATGTGTATATGAGAAATGGTGAAAGATGCAATCGCATGATGCTAATAGTAATATCACCATATGTACTTAAATGTGAGTTTACCTAAAATGGCGCTTGGGCAGCCATTCGCAATATGGCGTCTTGCGATCTCATTTTCTAAAATGGCGTCTTGCGGCCAGTCACAAGATGGCGTCTTTATGATCTAATTTTAAGCTGATCTTAATCTTAAGTCAATTTTAAGCTTTAAGCTTAATTTTAAGCCAATTATCCAGCTTCGACAGTCCACCCTTTGATAGCGAACAACATGCTATCACAATCTGATTTTAAAAATTAATTTAGGCTTACATTTATATATTATTTAGTGTTATTATGGGATTATTACCCACACCGCGGATCTTGGAAGATCATGTGAAAGGTGTGGGGATACACCAGTCCTATAAAGGCAGTCTTGAAGGGGAATTTGAGACTTTACATTATCTGAGGTGTTTTAAAAATAACATTTCAATAATACATTCTATGCATGTCTAAATACAATACATTAAATGATGGTATTTCCTAGTTCATGGTTGTAATGCAGTTCTATATTTACCTCGTTATTCATATTGTCATTACTGACCACCATCATAATTTCGTTCTTTTGTTTTACTTTATTTTTACATTTTCCACACTTCAACACAATAGGAACACACCGAACACATATGCCAATTATTATGATGACAATCAGTATAAGGATCAAGAATTTGCCTATGCTGGCGATTACTTCCTGGACCCATTCCCCTAGACTTGAGAACCATTTCATGGGGTTCAGCCATGAAACCCATCCTTCTATCTTCTCCCCTACTTCAGCCACTAAAGCATTATGGTTCTTACGAAACTCCCATTTTAGCTGCAGAATTTCATCCATCTTCCGGTCTATCACCTCCTTGGGGTTGCTGGTATCATTGGTGACATAGGTGCAACATTCTACTCCAAATTGGGTGGCCAAAGTTACGCAGTACCCTCCAGTAACAGCAGTTAAATAATTTAACACTAGCCTGTGTTGCACCAGTTCTTTCTTGTACGCTTGCCATTCTCTCCCTGTATACCTGAATGTGTCATCATACATCTCGGTGATATTATCTATCAATTTAGCAAGTTCCTGAATATATCTAAAATTTAATGTACCCCGAGCGATCCTGGTGGGATCCAGTGCGACTAAAACTTGGAAGTCAGTTGTCTCACTAATTAATTGAGTGGCTTTATGCACGTCACCAGGTATCATATCTCGTTTGACTCTGTGTTCATATTGCGTGTGAAGGTATGGCGATGGTGTGTTTTAATGGATACCAAGCATTTCAACATGTGTGAGGGTCATAACTTCTGGGACTACCCTTCCCAGGTAACACAAACCTTCGGAACTCGGGGAGAGCCACTTATACGCCTTTCTTCCACATATAAAATACACATTATCGGGGAGAACATAAGGGATGGTATGCATCATTATCATTAAACACATTTCCCTTGCAAACAATCCTATCTCAGGCTCTTCCATCTGGTATATGCAAGTTTCTGGTTGTATTATTTTAGCACAATAACCATCTGGTACCTTACCAATAATTTCTTTGGTGGAACTCAATGTATACCGGTACCTAAAATGTTTCCCACTAGATTTAATTGAACGTAACAGATCATGATTTATGGACTCATTATCAGCTCTCTGTGAAAAGGTAATTGTCTGATTATTCCCTGTCACTTCCCAACTCCCTGGTTTATTGGGGTTGGTTATGTTCAAACACAAAAGTGATCTATCTACTTGGAATTGATAGAGTTTAAAATGAGGTGGTTTGGATGAGAGGAATTTTCCATCCAATGTTTTCCCTTTTTGCAATTCTAAAATTTCCATGATATTCAGTGGAAATGGCACCAACCCTACATTATCCTGTCCCTATGGCACATGTGAACACACCCAGCAATCAGTTTGATTTAATATTTTGCCTACCATGCTATGATAATCCTCTAAAGGATACCCACCCCAGTACGGGTTATTTTTAGGCTGGCACCGTTGAATACATTTCTCATCAACTAGGGACCCACAAAGCTCACAAATACAGGAATCTTCAGACGATAAACCTCCACACCGTCCCCGAGTATTGAGTATTCGGAATAACAGCTCTCTTAACAATAACAGTACTAAGATTGGTCAGACACTCCCCTGATTGGCATAGCACTCCTCCTGATTCCACTCCATCAGCAGTGCCATCAGCTCCCATCTCCTCAATCGGTCCCCCATCACAGAAATCGGATAGCCCAGAACCAACCAGAATGGTGAACACTCTAAAAGAGAATATGAAAATGAACACAGCAGGCCCGTCCATTGCCACAACAAGACCTGCAAATTTCTTTTAGTTCAGGTATCTCACTACGACCTTTTCAATCCTCCCGGAACAAGTTCGCGATCGACAGGTCCACGCTATCAGCCTTGTCTCCGACTTGTTTCTCCACCGGTTGATTGACCTTTTTGCAGTGAGTGGAATGGACCCAGGTATCTCTCTCAGCCACCTTCAAAGATGTAATACTTGTCAGCAGCACCTGGTACGGACCTTTCCACCGATCAGTCAAACAACCTGAACGCAAGAAATTTCTGATCATAATATATTCTCCTGGTTCAACATCATGACAACATTAGTTTGAGGCATATCATGGGACAACAATTTCAGTTTCTGCTGTTGCTGTTTGAATTGCTTACTCATTGATATAAGATACCTTACAGTTACCTCGTTGTTACCTTACAAGTCTTCCTGTGGACTTATAATCAAATGAGGTTGTCTACTGAACAGTATTTCAAATGGGGACAGATTTAGAGGGGGTCTAGGAGTGGTCCTTATGCTATGCAGGACTAACGGTAACGCTTCTGGCCATCCTAGTCCAGTCTCTGCCATGATTTTACTTAAGTTATTTTTAATAGTCCCTTTCATCCTCTCTACCGTGGCACTGGCTTGCGGTCGGTACGGGGTGTGAAGTCGGCTATTAATACCCATCAGCTTACACATATTTTGGAAAACATCACCTGTGAAATGAGTACCCCTGTCACTCTCAATGATTTTAGGGATACCGTATATGCATACAAATTCCTGAACTATTTTCTTGGCAGTAAACGCAGCAGTATTAGTTGGCCCCCTGGGTAGGCCTCAACCCAATTAGAAAATACATCAGTGCACACCAATACATACTTGAAATTCCTGCAGGGTGGTAATTGGATTAAATCAATTTGTATCACCTGGAAAGGTCCATCAGTCGGTGGAATGTGGGATGGTTGGGTAGGGATCGCTTTCCCTATATTCTTCCTCAAGCAGGTCAGACAGGACATTGCTCTCTTTTCTGCTTGTGAAGAAAAACCTGGTGCACACCAGTATGCTCTTACCAATTTGCACATACCTTGCTTTCCCAGATGAGTCAGACCGTGTGCTGCCTCAGCAAGGCTGGGGTAATATGCTTTGGGGGCTACTGGTTTACCTAGTCCATCCCTCCAGAGTTCGGAGGACTCTTGCCCACATCCCTTAGACTTCCAGATGGACTTTTCCTGAATTGAACACAAATTTTGCATCTCAATTAATTTCAGCATATCAATTGTTTGAAAAGACATAATTTTTTCAGTTGGAGAAAACATTTTTAACCCTGCTGCCCATTTTGCAGCTTCATCGGCTCTGTTGTTGCCCAGTTACACCGGATCATCCTCACATGTATGGGCTTTACACTTAATTACTGCCACCACTTTGGGCAGTTGGATTGCTTCTAAAAGATGTTTTATGTGTCGGGAATGTGCAACTGGTGTGCCTGCTGCTTGCAGTTTGGAGGCATGAAGGGAGTCAGCATTAGGAGGAGGTGCTGATCCTTATAGTGCCATGTGGAGGTTTTTTGGGGTACCTCCAAGGTAAGTTAGCTCTCAGCTCATACATGTACTGTTATCATGCAGTACATCAATTTGCAATTATATGACCCAGAGTGGGTGCTACTATTATGTAGCAATAATTATTTTGGGGTGAGCGTTTAGGAGTGGGGCCCCCGTGGTTGTTCTGGCTGGACCTTGCTCATGGCATAACCACTTAATTCACATAGAATATTTTTTCACTTCTCTATTCATTTGTATATTATTTATGTCATTTTAATTATTTTACATTTCATTAACACTTATTGATTTATCTTTCAACATCTATCCTTTTACACTTCACTATCACCTTTTTTCCCCTTTTCGTGTGATGCCCTGGGGATGGTCCTTGGCTGGAATTTTTTGGGGTGCTTTGCTTCTTGGACGTGAACCCCTTAATGTTAGGGATGCTGGTATAGAGGAGCCTTGACATCGGCCCAGCACTTATTCATATATTTGCAAATGTATGTAAACCAATACCTCTGAATTTCTATTATCATGTAGGATTCAAGTATTTTTGATTTATCTGCAGTGTGCTGGGGGGCAATTTTCTTTTTTCTGTGTTCAGTGTAAACCCCACCCTTTACAAGCACCTGTAGTATCTTATTAAGCTGATTGAGCAACTACCACATTTTTTGCTATCTTAAAATTTCTCGCCATAGAGCCCCGAAATCATGCACCACCCCGAACGCGTACCTGGAGTCAGTGTAAATGTTAGCAGACTTGCCTGCTGCCAGTTCACACGCTCTAGTTAGTGCTACTAACTCTGCCACCTGGGCTGAGTGAGGAGGACCAAGAGGTTTAGCTTCTGTGATGTCTGTGTCATTTACAACAGCATAACCTGTACATAATTCACCTGTGTCTGTTTGTCTATGACAACTCCAATCCATGTAAAAAGTTACATCTACATTCTCTAAAGTTGTGTCATGTATGTCAGGTCTAGCAGTAAAGGTCTGATTCAGATATTCCATACAATCGTGTGCATCATTATGTCCACTGAACTCACCTCCCGCCAGCAACTCGTCTCCTTCCACCCTTTGTACATCATGTTGTACATATGGTAAATATGTTGCTGGTTCAGCGTGCTGCAACGTTTAACATTGATGTTTGCAGGTGTGATTAGAGCTAGTTCCCATTTGGTAAACCTTGTTGAAGAGATGTGTCTGGTTTGAGCAGAGTTCAGCAGAGCAGATACAGCGTGGGGAGTATAGACAATCATATCATGACCCAATACTACGTCCTCACTTTTACTCACCAATAGAGCGGTAGCTGCTACACTTCTCAAACAGATGGGGAGTGATCTTGCCACAGTGTCCAATTGGGTACTGTAGTATGCTATGGGCCTACTGGCATCACCATGTTTTTGTGTGAGGACACCTGCAGCACAACCATCGGCTTCTGTACTATACAAATCAAAAGGTTTTTCATAATCAAGTATTCCCAATGCAGGTGCTTTTGTCAGACTGTCCTTAAGATTAAGGAAAGCCTGCTCTGATTCCTCTGTGTGTATGACACGATCGGGCTTTGAGGAAGAGACTAAGTCCTGCAAAGGCAAGGCCAAAATAGAAAAACCTGGGATCCACATTCTACAGTATCCACACATTCCCAAGAAGGTATGAATTTGCTCTTGATTCTGCGGCAGTGTCATGTTTTGTATGGCCTGGATTCTATCATTTGTGAGATGTCGTAACCCCTGGGTTAGGCAGTGTCCCAAATATTTTACTCTGGATTGGCACAGCTGTAGTTTGTCCTTAGCAACCTTGTGTCCTGTATGCGATAGATGAAGCAACAAAAGTTTAGTATCATTGAAACATGACATAAACGAATCAGAACATAGCAATAAATCGTCCACATATTGAATTAGAACAGATCCATTGGCAGGTTTAAAATATTGTAAACAGTCGTGCAAGGCCTGGGAGAAGATACTGGGGCTGTCTATGAAACCTTGGGGCAACCGTGTCCATGAATATTGTACACCTCTGTATGTAAATGCAAATAAATACTGATAGTCAGGGTGGAGAGGCACAGAGAAGAAAGCAGAACAGAGGTCAATGACAGTGAAATGGGTTGCGTTTGGAGGGATCTGCATTAGAATGACAGCTGGATTTGGCACTATCAGCCTATAACCCCTCCCACCACTCTTCTTCACCAGGAAGATGGGACTGTTGGCTACACTAGCTGTACGAATTAAAATTCCCTGTTGTAATAATCGCTCAATTATTGGAAAAAACCCTAATTCTACCTCCTGTTTTAGTGGATACTGGGGAATTTTTGGAGCTAGCCTACCGCCTTTTAAATTTACCATTATGGGGCTTACTTTTGCCATTAATCCAGTGTCCTGTCCATCCTTAGCCCAAAAGGAATCTGGAATTTGGGACAACATTTGATCTACCTATGATGGATTTTCATTTAAACTGGTAGAGTGATACATTATCTTTTGGGGAGTGTCTAACATATCCCGCACCTCGTGCCCAACTCTTTCTGGGATATCTAGAAATACACCATCAGGGGTGCAATATATGATACATCCCATCTTACATAACAAATCTCTACCCAGCAGGTTAGTAGGAGCCGCAGCAGCCAGCAGGAAAGAATGCCTGGTATGCAACAGCCCAATAGTAACCTCTGTGGACTTTGTAAATGGATAATGTTGCACTTTACCTGTTACACCCATTGTTGGTACTGTCTCGTTGGTCACCTGTAAATTAATGGGAGATTTTATCACTGACCTGGTCGCCCCTGTGTCTACAAGAAAAGGATATTCAGTTCCAGTACTTCCCGTTAACCTGACTATCTGTAGACTACAGGTATTACCTGACCCCTAGCATTGGCTACCATTCGCCAATAAAGCATTAACGGCCACAATTGGAGCTGGTGCTTGCTGGATATTTGCTGGCCTCTGTACATATCCCTTATGGGGATATGCAGGTTTTCCCTGATTTGAGGGTCCTACCCTTTTTACTCTGCAGTTTCTAATTAAATGTACTTGCTGGTTACAATTAAAACATGTTTGTGGATCGGATGAAGACACGGGTTGTTGCGAGGTTTGAGCAGGGGGAAAAGGTGATGGATATGGGTAGGGATATGGAGGATAAGGGTATTGTGGGGGGTATGAAGTTTGTGAGTAGTATGGGACCTGTGTATGTGTAGGATTAGTAGAATAGAGCTATGTTTGCTGTTGCGTGGGATTAGTGAGGGCATATAACTGTTCAGGTGTAAGTGTGTGTGTAGATGCAAGTGTGTCTGCTGGCTGTGATGTTACCGTCATTCCTTCCAGAGCCTGGATACTGACAGCCATTAGTTTTTCGCTCTGGGTCTCTCTCTTCTTTGAGATTTTCTTATCATATTCTATGGCAGATTCTATGAGGATATCTATTGTGACTCCCCTCCAGCCAGGTTGTGAGGTCTGAACCCGAGTCTTTAAGTTTTCTTTAAGACCGTCCATGAGTACCGTGACTATCATTCCCCTGTGGTGAGTGCTATCTTTAATATCTTCTATCCCAGTGTACTGGGTGATAGCCTGCAGAGCCCGGTCGCAATAATCTTCTGCAGATTCACTCTCCTTTTGCTTTATAGTGAAAATTTTGTTCCAGTTAACTGCTACCGGAAAATATATACCCAATTGAGTTACAATGCAGGAAATGTTACCTTGGTTTACTTAGTCTGTTAAGGGAACGTCACCATTCAATACACAATCCGTGATAAATTTTGTCACGTCGGTATTGCGTGGTAGACAGGCCCTTAACACCACACGCCAATCTTTATTAGTTGGCTCATGAGAACTACCCAAATTCCTCAAAAATCTTTGACATTTGGCTAGTTCCTTTTTGGGATCGGGGAACTCATTTATGATGGAATTCAGTTCTGCTCTTGTCCAAGGACAATGCATTACCACTTCCCTTGTGGGCACTACACCTTTCACATCTGCATTTCCATTTCTAACGGTTATTGTCCGAATGGGATGCAGACTGGCAGCGCTGCTACCTTTGACCTTGTTACCTGCCTGGGGGTTTAATCTGCTGCTGCTACGTATGGTATTAACAACTTCCTCCACTGGTGCAGAGGGTGTTAGCACTTCCCTTGCTGTTACCGATGAAGATGGCGGCACCACTCGTGATTGTTGTGGTGCAGCATCTATAATCTGTACAGCATGGGAAATGGCAGACATTACAATAGGCTCATCATCCACATCATGAACATTTTCTTTATGGTTGCTTAAGAAAGGGTACAAATTGCTTGTTAAATTTTTATGGGTATTTTTGATAACTGTACTTGCACCTCCATTCACATAAGGTGGAGGTGGTGCGCGTGAACTTCTGGCAATACTTTCCACAACGCTACCTTGCTGCACGTGCACGCCATTTTGCGGCTCACCCGCATTGCAATTTAGCGTCGCGGATGTATTCTCTGGCAATGCGCTCGCAACGCTAGTTTGCATCGCTTGCGCATTTTTAAGCCACGCATCCCCTTCATGCTGCCACAACTTTAAACATTCATAATATTTGACCTTTTTCTTTCGGGAGCGCATCAGACTGATGTGATCCCGGACATTATCTAATACATCTTTATCAAAACTACCAATTCTGGGAAACGGTCTAACACTCTTCATCGTCATTTTAAACCATACATCACAATACCTTATTGCATAAGTACCGTACTTAGTATGCATAATACGATGGGCCAATCCAAGCGGCGCTTCCATTAGCAGCACATTATTGTCTAACATCTCTATTGTTTGCATGGCTCCCATTCTGAGACAACTCCTACGTTTTTCAATAAAGATTTAAACTGGTGAAAGACAGTCAAGATACTTAGACTTACCTGTGGACGATTTAAATGGCAGCGCCCACACACCTGTGAAGATCTGAAGAAGGCTACTCCACACACCCGGATAAGATTTAAGAAGGCAACTTCCACACCTATGGAAGTTTAAATCGGCTACTTCCACACACCTCTCTACAACAAAGACAACATGTACACCTGCTACTGTGTATAGAACGGTAAGCTGCTTACAGAGTGGCTAGCACTTAGCCCTTAAAGGTCAAATGGTACCTCTAACTTTAGGGAACAAGTTACCCCTACCAACAAATACTCACTGTTATACACTTTTTTCCTGCGCAGAAAAATACACGTTAACCCAGATATTGACAACAATTGAAAAGAATGTAAACCTCAATGGCTTTGTTTAAACACGTGGCAGCACAACCGGAAGTACGTATACACTGTTGTGCGACCAGTCGCATACACAATAATGTGACTACCACACAACCATATGACACCCTTTAGCTGCATACACAAAAGTGTGTGCTGACTGTGTGCAAAACTGCGACTCAGCCGCGTGCTCAATACTGCGGCACCCCTCTAAACATAAGGTTCTATCAACAAAGGAAAGCAAACTTTTTCCTCTCTTGTCCCTGGATTCTAGTCAGCGTTCCTGGCTCACACGAAAACGGGTAGCGATTTCTCAGCACCGAGCGGTTGCAGGTAAACCCTGCATGTGGCCACTCCACCCTTTGGTGAGATATCGATAACCGTATGTATCGTGTGAGTAGGTAAGTGACTTCACTATGAGCCCACAACTAAGGATATTTAATTAGAACCTTTATATACTCCTGCCTATACCTTCTAATATCCTGCCTATACCTTCTAATATCCTGCCTATAAACCTCTAAGGATGACGCTATTTTGCGTACGCAGTCATATAGTAAATAAAGACTCCAGACCTTTTACCTGTGGTTCCAAAGCACAAAGTGATATTTCAAGTAAAAGTACAGTCAGTTACACGCTATGATCTAAGTACAATTTAGCGCAAAGAATTATACAGACCCAAGTACAGTTATACATAAGCAGCGCTCTGGGCCAGATGTAGGCTTCAGAAACCCCCGTCTATCAGCATTCAGCAAGAAGACTCAGACTGGGGTCACAACACACACGTTTATACTCTCACAGAAACAGACAACACAATAGAGAGGCTTGTCGCTGATGCCATTGGTTCCCAGGAGGATGCATCTGTTGCAGAGCATTTAACAAGTTGATTCAAATAGACACAGTCCAGCCTCTAACAACTGGTTGTCTCTGGTTTCCTGCCTCATGCACATCCTAACAGTTGGTCATATAATGTACATTTTGGTGCTTTAAGTCTCTGCGGTCCATAAGTTGAGAATGCATGTTGCGATCTTCACACTGACGATACCAGAATGCTGTTGAAAGAGTGCTGATCAGTATACTATCAAACATGACTTACTTATCATGTATTAAACCTTAGCTACCAAATAACCTTTTTTCTCAGCAATTATAATATATGAACAAACTTGAATCTTATACTTTAAAGCTTATGAGACCTTTTATGTGAATATGTACTGTGTAAGTATTTGGGGTTTGATATAAAGACGCTAGTTAACTTGGGGCACATGCGTGCGCATGAAGCTAATAAACAGCATTTTCATACAGGATCTTATGCATTCACTAATATGCGACTAGTTAACAGCGCAATTGTGCGTATTAATGTGTGTATGAGAAATGGTGAAAGATGCAATCGCATGATGCTAATAGTAATATCGCCATATGTACTTAAGTGTGAGTTTACGTAAAATGGGCCTTGGGCGGCCATTCACAAAATGGCGCCTTGCGATCTCATTTTCTAAAATGGCGTCTTGCGGCCAGTCGCAAGATGGTGTCTTTACGATCTAATTTTAAGCTGATCTTGTCTCAGCCAATTATCCAGCTTCAAAAGTACGTATCACTTTCATTGAAAACGGTACACATGCGGTCAAATTCTTTCAGGCTGATAAAGTCCTCTCTTGGTGGACCTTGCACCATACACTGACCACACACACACTGCCAGATATACTCTGCTTTCACAATTTAATGTCTCTTTCTCTTTATCACTGCAAATGATTATCCCATAAGAGTTTATATAATTTTATATCAACTTCAGTCACAACTCTATTTCATGACTGCACACTCCAGTCTTGGATTTGCGACTCTCCAACTTGAACCTATGGCTCCTTCTGAGAGCATATTTGTTTTATTTCCTATATTTATCAGCACACAGCATAAACCAGGGATGGGGAACCTCCTGCCAGGTGGACGTATAAGGCCCTCGGAATCATTTTTTTCTGGGCCTCAGAGATTTTTTCTACTAGTCTCACCTGGCTGCAGGGTGCCTAGAATGGCACCCTGCAGCCAGAATCTATGCGACAGTGCCACCTGGAGCGTCCTTAGGATGCTTCAGATGGTCACGCCATCACTCAGGGGAGCCCTTACAGCTCCCCGAAGCATTCTCAGGATGCTCCAAGCATTTCTGTAATCGATTGTGGCCCCGCCCCTGTGTGAGGAGGGGGCATGGCCTGCACAGGGCCCACGAATAATGTTATATATATCAAAATGGCCCTAGGCAGAAAAAAGGTTCCATCACCCCTGGCATAAACCCAGGACCAGCTTTTGTTTTCACTGTATCACACTTTGATTTTAAAAGTATTCTCAGCACAGCAAACCACTTTACTTGGCACTGCAGCTGTAGAACTACAATTGCCAGTATGCATCAAGCACTGTCCCTTTAACAGCCTTTGCCAAAGGTATCTGCCACACCCAAACTTGACAATGCAAATTTTTCTTTCTCTTTGCTTTAAGGAGCCAGAGAAAAACACTTTAAACTCTGAAACACTCTTGGGCTTTTCTAGTAACCCTTTTTCTGCTGCATCAATTTCACAAACACTTTATTTTCTTTGCAATACAGAGAAAAAAAAGTTTCAAAGTATTACTCGAAACTGATATCCTGGTTCTAATTGGGTACAAAAATAAGAATACTAATAATTATGATATTGCTGCAAGTTCATAAAGTACTCTTCTGGCAAAATTACTACGTATAACCAAAACTTCCAGTGAACTGTGCAAAAACCATATACTGTATAACATATCTACAAATAATATGTTGGATTGATACAAGGCTTCCTTTATAAAAAGATTTAATACATAGATCAGGGGTCAGGGAACTTTTTTACCTTTTACCCCAAAATATATTTAGTTACGCCGACGTTACCCCCTTGATTTGAAGAGAAGAAAATCATATAGTAGCGCCCCCATATAATGTCCCTGTAGCAGTGCCCCCATAGTTATGCCCCTGTAGTAGTGCCCCTGTAGTAGTGCCCCCATAGTTATGCCCCTGTAGTAGTGCCCCCATAGTTATGCCCCTGTAGTAGTGCCCCCAATTATGCCCTTGTAGTAGTGCCCCCATAGTTATGCCCCTGTAGTAGTGCCCCCATATAAGACCCCTGTATTAGTGCCCCCATATAAGGCCCCTGTAGTAGTGCCCCCATATAGGGCCCCTGTAATAGTGCCCCCATATAGGGCCCCTGTAATAGTGCAATCATGTAGTGCTCTTATATAGGGCCCCTACATGACCCCGGCGCCAGTGACCTCCATTCCTGGGGGTAATGGACGGACAGCCGGGCATTGAATGATTTATATGCATGCCCGGCTGTCCGTCAATTACCCCCAGGAATTTCATTTTTACCCCATTTTGGGAAATGTACCCCTGTTCCCCGACCAGTGACATAGATCAATAAATATAACACATAACACAATACAATAATGGCTAATTCCAATAGACTGCCAAGATTGCCTATTATTCTAAAATGGCTTAGTATTCAGCTAGTGTCATGTAGAGAGTATAAATAGTTATATCCTAGATACAAAGTTGGTACTATTATGCTCACCAGCTGATTGTTGCAATTGTAATTAGAAACAATGTCTCTTTGTAAGCCTTCAATAGGCAGAGTTAGTAGCTTATGCTCACTGGCTTAATATGATTACAACACGGAGTCCCCAACTTTGTGTCTTTAAATGTAGACAATAAACAGAGTACTAAATGTACTGTTATTTAGGAGGCCTGCAGTACCTCTCACCTCTGTGATTCCAAGTGGGCAATAAACGGGAATGTGCAGTACGCTGTATAATCAATGGTAAAAATCCAGTACTCACACTCCCCGTAGTCTTTTCAGTGCCGTCCGCCACAAAGTTAGTGGACACACTGGGTCTGCACCAACTCGTGCATTCGGTCTCCTCACGTCTAAGCACTGAGCGTGAGGAAAGGTGTAATGCACGCTGTGCTTGCAGGTGTGCGGGTGCAGCTCTAGCTGCTGAGCTCGTATACCCGGAATGAACTCCCAGTGTGTAGTATGGGAGCTCGGTGCTTGCACACTGCTACAGATCCCGGTGAGTGAGACAGATGCACGGTGGAATGGAAGCGGTTGGGAATTGCTGTCTCTATGAGCAACAGGAAATAATCAGGTAGTCCTTTAATCAACGCGTTTCGCTCTCATCCAAGGGCTTTTTCAAGCCCTTGGATGAGAGCGAAACATTTCGATAGTTTTCAATAGTAGGCAAGTATGCATAACAGGTTTTCATCACTCACCACCTCCTTTGGTATCATGCAGGTAATTCCTGTCTTGTTGTCTCCATTATTCTGTGCCGAAAGCATCCATATTTGTGCTTAGATCTCTCTCCCACATTCTCCACCATATATGATATATCTGGGGTAATTATCTCGGTAGAGGGGTCAGTGGTGCAGTGTCTAGGTGTACAATAATTGTCCACATACAGCTTTGTAGGACAAATTAAAATAAATGGAGCTTTACTGTCAGCATGCAGGAACAAAATAATAAACGATCTAGCCCCCATGCAGGGCACTATCTCGCTTCTTGGCCCCTCTCTATAATGGGCAGCTAGTCTGCATACATAACACCGTCTCAGTCTTAATAGTCTTGTCTCTTACAGGTTGAAACATGGCCTCCTTGGCTTCACACCTCCAAGGCCCACTGGTCTGACTTGGCTGCCACTACTTCTTAAAACACAGAGAAATTTGTGGTCCTCCTTGTCATCTGCAGGTCTGGACACAGCCTCCTGGCCTCCCATTGTCCTCTTGGCTCACTATGAAGGCACACTGGACTCATGACTACAATAGTCCCACCTGGACTGTTAACTAGGCAGCAGTGTGGTCACACCCTCCTTTTTCTTCCCTGTGTGGGCCGATCCCTCTAGTGCCACACAGAATCCTTTGCACACTATCGCCAGATGAAATAATGGCGGCACTCAGACGTCTTTAATGCAGAAGAACTTAACCTTTACTCCAATGTTTTGGGCAGATGCACGTCATCTGCCCAAAACGTTGGGAGTAAAGATTAAGTTTGTCTGCATTTAAAGACGTCTGAGTGCCGTCATTATTTCATCTATTATTGCCGGGACTTTGTCCTATGGAGGGTACCGATGCAAGTATAAGAAAACAAGAAAACCTACAGTCAGTGGCAGATATTTGGATGTTATATATACGAAACGTGCAATCCAGCCTTCCAGGAACTTTTCAGAACTGAGCTAAGCTCCATATTTTCTTCTTTGCAAAAAAAAAATAAAACATTTTTAAAATGTTTTTATTTATTTGTTTTTAAATATTTTTATTTTTATCGTATTTTTCTCACTTTGGGGTGTATTCATCATCACTTAATTGTCACAAAACCGCACATTTTCACCTGCAATTGTGACAATTAAGTATTCGGACCATTCATTAAGAAGGTGAAGCAGGAGATATCACAGATATCTCCTACTTACCTTCTGTTTGCGGAATGGCCCGCTGTCCCCATACACTAGTATCACAGAAATCTCCTACTTACCTTCTGTTTGCGTAATGGCCCGCTGTTCCCATACACTAGTATCACAGATATCTCCTACTTACCTTCCTCTGGCAGAATGGCCGCTGTCCCCATACACTAGTATCACAGATATCTCCTACTTACCTTCTGTTTGCGGAATGGCTCCCTGTCCCCATACACTAGTATCAGAGATATCTCCTACTTACCTTCCTCTGGCAGAATGGCCGCTGTCCCCATACACTAGTATCACAGATATCTCCTACTTACCTTCTGTTTGCGCAATGGCCCGCTGTCCCCATACACTAGTATCACAGAAATCTCCTACTTACCTTCTGTTTGCGGAATGGCCCGCTGTCCCCATACACTAGTATCACAGAAATTTCCTACTTACCTTCTGTTTGCGGAATGGCCCGCTGTCCCCATACACTAGTATCACAGATATCTCCTACTTACCTTCTGTTTGCGGAATGGCTCCCTGTCCCCATACACTAGTATCACAGATATCTCCTACTTACCTTGTTTGCGCAATGGCCCGCTGTCCCCATACACTAGTATGGGGACAGAATTCATCAAGCTGCGGGGGCATTCGCCATCTTCAGATGGCGAATACCCCCGCTTGGGGTTTGCAACCCGCTCTTCCATATGGGAAGTAGGTCCGGGTTGCGAGAAGGGATCCTTTCGGATCTCTCCACCCCTGTCCGGCTCCTTCCGCCGGACGTTGGGGATCTTGTGCGCATGCGTGAGTTGTAGGTCGCGCATGCACACCGCCGTCACTGTTCCGAAAAGGAGCAGTGAAGCCACTCGCAGGGGCACCTGATTTCACATCATCTGCCACCGCACCAGAGCAATGCTGAATTGCTCCGGTGGCCGCGCCGAATTAGAATGTTCGGCCCCGATAATTAACATCATGAATAGGCCCCTTTGTGTTGTCCAATTTTATGCTTTCTGTGCAAACCTTCATTGCACAGTTACTGTTGTAATCTTGAAATATATTGTATACCTTTTTTAGTAAAATCCACACATCATTGTGATTTTTATATATGTATTTTCTAATTATGCACCAATGACACTTTAAATGCACCAAAACACTTTATATTGCTATTATTATCATCATTTCTCATTTCCAATATACGTTTATTATGAAATTTGCACTCACTACTGCACAAATACACCACATTTACATTGTGAGAGTGGTTGAAATATATCCTCAAATACTCAATTCATTATTCATTTACACAAGACACTTAGCACTTTTAGGTGTTCTGTATCAAATCCATTTAATGTATATATATATATATATATATATATATTATATATATATATATTAGGGGTGAGTGGGTTCGGATTTCTGAAATCCGAACCCCCCCGAGCCCCCCCGATCCGAGTCCGATCCGAGTCAGGCTCGACTTTTCCCGCCTGACTCGGATCTGAAATCGAGGCAAAACGTCATCTTCCCGCCTTCCGAGTCTCGCGGGTTTTGGATCCTATATAAGGTACACACGTCGGCGCCATTTTCTCACTCGGCTGTGGACAGTGAAGAGGGAGGGTGGGAGTTAGGGCTGTGTAGTGTAGTGTAGTGTAGTGCTGCTGTTGTCCACTACTTCAAAGTCCATAGGGGCTGGCTGTGTTGTGCTGTGCTGCTGTTGTTAATAGGGGCTGTGTCCACTACTTCAAAGTCCATAGGGGCTGGCTGGACTGTGTTGTGCAGTCAGTTCTCCATAGGGGCTGTGTCCACTCCAAAGTCCTGTGCAGTGTCCCAGTCCTAAAGGGGTGCTGAAGTGTTGTCCAGGGGGTGCTCTGTCCATCAGGGGTGCTCCCCCCAAGTGCTAAAAAAATAATATATTTTCTGTGTTTGTGAATTGTGTGCGCAGTAGCCGCACGTGCATCAACAAAGTAGTGCCAAGCGTGCGCCTGTGTCATAAGTAAAGGGCCGGCTGGCTTGACCGTTAAGGGTGCTGTAACCCCCGAAAGTACACTCCAGTCCAAACCAAAAAAAAAATAATTTTCTGTGTTTGTGAATTGTGTGCGCAGTAGCCGCACGTGCATCAACAAAGTAGTGCCAAGCGTGCGCCTGTGTCATAAGTAAAGGGCCGGCTGGCTTGACCGTTAAGGGTGCTGTAACCCCCGAAAGTACACTCCAGTCCAAACCAAAAAAAAAATTATTTTCTGTGTTTGTGAATTGTGTGCGCAGTAGCCGCATATGCATCAACAAAGTAGTGCCAAGCGTGCGCCTGTGTCATCATAAGTAAAGGGCCGGCTGGCTTGACCATTAAAGGGTGCTGTAACCCCCAAAGTACACTCCAGTCCAAACCAAAAAAAAAATTATTTTCTGTGTTTGTGAATTGTGTGCGCAGTAGCCGCACGTTCATCAACAAAGTAGTGCCAAGCGTGCGCCTGTGTCATAAGTAAAGGGCCGGCTGGCTTGACCGTTAAGGGTGCTGTAACCCCCGAAAGTACACTCCAGTCCAAACCAAAAAAAAAAATATTTTCTGTGTTTGTGAATTGTGTGCGCAGTAGCCGCATGTGCATCAACAAAGTAGTGCCAAGCGTGCGCCTGTGTCATAAGTAAAGGGCTGGCTGGCTTGACCGTTAAGGGTGCTGTAACCCCCGAAAGTACACTCCAGTCCAAACCAAAAAAAAAATTATTTTCTGTGTTTGTGAATTGTGTGCGCAGTAGCCGCACGTGCATCAACAAAATAGTGCCAAGCGTGCGCCTGTGTCATAAGTAAAGGGCCGGCTGGCTTGACCGTTAAAGGGTGCTGTATCCCCCGAAAGTACACTCCAGTCCAAACCAAAAAAAAAATTATTTTCTGTGTTTGTGAATTGTGTGCGCAGTAGCCGCACGTGCATCAACAAAGTAGTGCCAAGCGTGCGCCTGTGTCATAAGTAAAGGGCCGGCTGGCTTGACCGTTAAAGGGTTCTGTAACCCCCAAAGTACACTCCAAACCAAAAAAATATATATTTTCTGTGTTTGTGACTTGTGTGCACTGTGGCTGCACGTGCATCAACAAAGGAGCAGCGCCAAGCGTGCGCCTGTGTCCCATAAGTAAAGAGCCGGCTGGCTCATTTCTTAAAGGGTGGTGTAACCCACAAAGTGCACTACTCTCCAGCAAAAATAAAAAAATATTTTCTGTGTTTGTGTGCGCTTTAGCCGCACGTATATATATCAATATAACATAAATGGAGGACCAAACTTTCTCCGATAAAAATAAAATAGGGAAAGATCAAGAACCACTTCCTCCTAGTGCTGTTGCTGCTGCTGGGAGTTGTTCATCATCCCAGAGAGGAAGTAGGAACAACACTACTTTTACTAAACAATTGACCCTCCAACAGTCCCTAGCGATGAGGATGAAGTACGACAGCAGTCATCCTGAAGCAAAACGTATAACTGAGGCCTTGACTGCTATGTTGGTGTTAGACGTGCGTCCGGTATCCGACATTAGTGCAGTGGGATTTAGACAATTGATGGAGGTAGTGTGTCCTCGGTTCCAAATCCCGTCTAGATTCCACCTGCATCCTCAAAGCAGCAGCGACAAGCGTGCGTCTGTCTGTTAAAGGGTGGTGACACCCTCAAAGTGTGCTACACAAACAATTAAAATATTGTTCTTTTTTTTTCTGTCTTTGTGAATTGTGTGGGCTGTAGCCGCACCTGCATCCTTAAAGCAGCAGCGACAAGCGTGCGTCTGTCTGTTAAAGGGTGGTGACACCCTCAAAGTGTGCTACACAAACAATTAAAATATTGTTCTTTTTTTTTCTGTCTTTGTGACTTGTGTGCGATGTAGCCGCACTTGCATCTTTAAAGCAGCAGCGACAAGCGTGCGTCTGTCTGTTAAAGGGTGGTGACACCCTCGAAGTGTGCTACACAAACAATAAAAATATTCTTCTTCTTTTTTCTGTCTTTGTGAATTGTGTGGGCTGTAGCCGCACCTGCATCCTTAAAGCAGCAGCGACAAGCGTGCGTCTGTCTGTTAAAGGGTGGTGAACCCTCAAAGTGTGCTACACAAACAATTAAAATATTGTTCTTTTTTTTTTCTGTCTTTGTGAATTGTGTGGGCTGTAGCCGCACCTGCATCCTTAAAGCAGCAGCGACAAGCGTGCATCTGTCTGTTAAAGGGTGGTGACACCCTCACAGTGTGCTACACAAACAATAAAAATATTCTTCTTTTTTTTTCTGTCTATGTGAATTGTGTGGGCTGTAGCCGCACCTGCATCCTTAAAGCAGCAGCGACAAGCGTGCGTCTGTCTGTTAAAGGGTGGTGACACCTCAAAGTGTTCTACAGAAACAATTAAAATATTGTTCTTTTTTTTTCGGTCTTTGTGAAATGTGTGGGCTGTAGCCGCACCTGCATCCTTAAAGCAGCAGCGACAAGCGTGCGTCTGTCTGTTAAAGGGTGGTGTAACTCTCAAAGTGCTCCAAAAAATAAAAAACTATTTTTTTAATGTGTTTGTGACTTGTGTGCGATGTAGCCGCACTTGCATCCTCAAAGCAGCAGCTACAAGCGTGCGTCTGTCTGTTAAAGGGTGGTGACACCCTCAAAGTGTGCTACACAAACAATTAAAATATTCTTCTTTTTTCTGTCTTTGTGAATTGTGTGGGCTGTAGCCGCACCTGCATCCTTAAAGCAGCAGCGACAAGCGTGCGTCTGTCTGTTAAAGGGTGGTGACACCTCAAAGTGTTCTACAGAAACAATTAAAATATTGTTCTTTTTTTTTCGGTCTTTGTGAAATGTGTGGGCTGTAGCCGCACCTGCATCCTTAAAGCAGCAGCGACAAGCGTGCGTCTGTCTGTTAAAGGGTGGTGTAACTCTCAAAGTGCTCCAAAAAATAAAAAACTATTTTTTTAATGTGTTTGTGACTTGTGTGCGATGTAGCCGCACTTGCATCCTCAAAGCAGCAGCGACAAGCGTGCGTCTGTCTGTTAAAGGGTGGTGACACCCTCAAAGTGTGCTACACAAACAATTAAAATATTGTTCTTTTTTTTTCTGTCTTTGTGAATTGTGTGGGCTGTAGCCGCACCTGCATCCTTAAAGCAGCAGCGACAAGCGTGCGTCTGTCTGTTAAAGGGTGGTGACACCTCAAAGTGTTCTACAGAAACAATTAAAATATTGTTCTTTTTTTTTCGGTCTTTGTGAAATGTGTGGGCTGTAGCCGCACCTGCATCCTTAAAGCAGCAGCGACAAGCGTGCGTCTGTCTGTTAAAGGGTGGTGTAACTCTCAAAGTGCTCCAAAAAATAAAAAACTATTTTTTTAATGTGTTTGTGACTTGTGTGCGATGTAGCCGCACTTGCATCCTCAAAGCAGCAGCGACAAGCATGCGTCTGTCTGTTAAAGGGTGGTGACACCCTCAAAGTGTGCTACACAAACAATAAAAATATTCTTCTTTTTTCTGTCTTTGTGAATTGTGTGGGCTGTAGCCGCACCTGCATCCTTAAAGCAGCAGCGACAAGCGTGCGTCTGTCTGTTAAAGGGTGGTGACACCCTCAAAGTGTGCTACACAAACAATTAAAATATTCTTCTTTTTTCTGTCTTTGTGAATTGTGTGGGCTGTAGCCGCACTTGCATCCTCAAAGCAGCAGCGACAAGCGTGCGTTTGACTGTTAAAGGGTGGTGTAACCCTCAAAGTGTGCTCCACAAACAATAAAAATATTCTTTTTTTTTTTCTGTCTTTGTGAATTGTGTGGGCTGTAGCCGCACTTGAATCCTCAAAGCAGCAGCGACAAGCGTGCGTCTGTCTGTTAAAGGATTACATCAGTGACAGAATCCAAGTAGGCATGTCAGACAGTCCGTACCTGTACTGGCAGGAAAAAGAAGCAATTTGGAGGTCCCTGTACAAACTGGCTCTATTTTACCTGAGTTGCCCCCCCTCCAGTGTGTACTCCGAAAGAGTGTTTAGTGCAGCCGGGAACCTTGTCAGCGAAAGGCGTAGGAGGTTGCTTCCACAAAATGTGGAGAAGATGATGTTCATAAAATGAATTATCAACTCTTCCAGGGAGACCAGCCTCCAGAACGTACAGAGGGACCTGTGGTTCCTGCAGGGACGAATTAATACTCTGTGAGGATGAGGATGTACACACTGAAGAGGGTGAGGAATCGGTGGATGTGGAGGATGAGGATGACATCTTGCCTCCGTAGAGCCAGTTTGTGCAGGGACAGATAAATTGCCAGCTTGTTTTGTGGGGGCCCAAACGAACCAATCATTTCAGCCACAGTTGTGTGGCAGACCCTGGCGCTGAAATGATTGGTTTGTTAAAGTGTGCATGTCCTGTTTATACAACATAAGGGTGGGTGGGAGGGCCCAAGGACAATTCCATCTTGCACCTTTTTTTTCTTTGCATTATGTACAGTTTGGGGCCTAGTTTTTCAATGCCATCCTGTCTGCCACTGCAGTTTCATGCCTAGATGGGTCACGTGTTTGTGCCGCCCACTCGTGTCGCTTAGCATAGTCATCCAGCTACCTCGGTGCAACCTTTTGTACATAAAAACACTATTGTGAGGTGTGAGGTATTCAGAATAGACTGGAAATGAGTGGAAATTAAGGTTATTGAGGTTAATAATAGCATAGGAGCAGAAAAACCTACAAATTCTGTGATTTTAGCTGTTTTTATGCTTTTTAAAAAAAAATACAGATCCAAAACACAAAACCCAGAACCCAAAACACGGAAGGGTGGTTTTGGCAAAACCAATCCAGATCCAAAACACGAAGAAAGATCCAGATCCAAAACCAAAACACAAAACACGAAAAGTGGCCGGTGCACACCCCTAATATATATGTGTGTATCACAAATAACTGAATAATCCTGATTTATTTAAAGGTCAAGAGTGTATTGGAGGAGCAAATGGCTGCAGCACTTATGGCTGAGAAGCTTTCATAAGACTTTGAACACTTATAGATATACATTGAAGTTTTCTAGCAAGGACAGTTTTTCTAGGAAAGATCAAGCAATCATTTACATTCCTGTACATTTGAGGGTGTGAGGAATGTTGGATATTCTATCTCCCACAAGCCAAATGCCCCATTTAATGTCACGTTATATATGAAATCCTAGAATTTGCAGCAGGTGACACTTGTACACATTCCAGGGTTAACCTGTTTTGGACTATCAGACGTTGTTGCTTTTTTTTTCTATATATGAGGCACCAGTTACCTTGAAATCTACAATAGCAAGGAAAACAAAGGAAATGTACAATCGGTCTTCTTCAAGGTCAGAATCAGTTTACAGTAATCGTGTTTGCATGGAACACTGAAGCAACTATGAAAACTAAATGCACCGATAACGGATTAGTCTAGGTCTTATATGGCACGTATATTGTACAAACGTCTTCTCCATTTCTTTATCAGAATCCTAATAACCCAGATGTTCACAGATATACAAATAAGTTCTGTGTATTTAGATTTCACTTGGAAAAAAAACAGGAATTTGCAAAAGGCTCAAAGCAGCTTTAAAAGCTGATTCAAAGATGCATCACCACATAAGAAAATAAATGCCGAAGGCAGCTCCTCCTCCAAAGTAAGGGGATACAGGACCTGATTCAGAGCCGCTCGATAGATGCGATCGCTCGCACGATGTGTATGTACTGCACAGCAATGCATTAGCACGCCCAGTATTTCTTACAGAGCGATCACATAGTGTATGCGATGTTTTAAGACGCCCACTTGCGCGCGTCATGTCCAGGAAGTGTATGCAACCATCGGTACATCGGATGCTATTGCAGCGCTTGAGGTTGACCATACCCTGCCGCAATCACTGCGAGCACTTCAGTGTAAAAACAAGCCAGGTGACGTGTACTATGATGCTGTCTTTTAATTATGTACACCTCTAAAATGCTGTTGAGATTCTCAGGCATGCCTGCGTTTGCACCTCCACTCCCCCGTTTTTAATGGCCAGCCCCTACCACCTACAAACGGCTTCCCCTGTCATTCACTCTGCTGGGCTGTCTATGCGCAGCGAGCGAATGCATTGTGAACTTTCGCTAAGGTATGGGCATGCACACAATGCAAACCATCGGCAGCAGCGAGAGTATGCATCTTAGCAAGCGGGTCTGAATGAGCCCCACAGCCCATGCAGTCAGCTTTCTCCTTTTTCCTTGCAGCCCCAGGTGAGGGTGTGAGCAGTAGAACCAATCACAGGGTGCATTCAAGAGTTTGCAGCTTGTGAATGGTCTTCACACTCACACGCCCCTCTCTAGACGTGTACTGTTGGCTATCAAAATTGATTTTCAATTTATAAATAACATAAATGGAAAAGCCCTGGGGAAAATGGTGCCTGTAGCAGTTCCTGGGCTAGTGTTAGGACGCTAGAGCAGAGGTGCCCATACTCTGCCATTACAGTCCAGGTTTTAAGGATATCCATGCATGACTTAAATTAAATTGACGAAAGTACTAATTAAGGGCCTAATTCATTACGGATTGCAACTGCAAATGCAATAGCGATTACGCACACAGTTCAACTGCGATAGTATGCTAATCCATTGCAATCGTTATGCCATCATCGCACAACATAGGATTGTCCACATTACCTTACACACATCTGTAATGTCTAGCAAGACTGCAAAACCATCGGTACAATCGAATACCATCACAGCCTCACGCACACTTGCACAAGCTCTGAGCTTACTCAGAAATTGATAACTTCATCGCACGCTATGAGGCTTCAGGCTGCGTATGGCATTGCAGTGGCTAATTTATGCATGCCCCTGCAACGGCGTTCAAACGCACTGACACACCTGCATTTTACCGACCACCCCTCTGTCACAATACCCACAAACGGCATTTCCTGTCAATCACTCTGCGTTGGGTTTGCGTAGTCACTGCGATCGCAGTACCAATCGCAGTGGCCGGTTCGTTCACGTGCACTGCGATGTATGAGCAGAATGCAAGAATCGACCGATTGTGTGCGTATTAGCAACTGCGATCCTTGCTGTATCAGGCTCTAAGTCACCTGTGAGCAAGCATGTCTATCCTTAAAATGTGGACTGTCATCGCAGCATTTGGGAAACTCTGTGCTAGGGGTTACCTTTGGAAAATATTATTCTGGTAATGCAACTTTAATCCAACCTTACATATACAACATTGATGCATAAAATATACCAGAATACAGCAAAGAAAAAATACCCATGATGGCAGTCCAATCACATCCATCAATAACTCTTCAATTAATGCAATTTATGTTCACACTTCTCCTAACTACATCTTTCAGCTTTCAGATTTCTCTTGACTACATGTTAGGGTGGTCTCAGGTAAGGGAACCTCTTGATCCCTTGTGGCCATGTGGGAGCATACATTCAGGAAATCACCTGTGCATGGCAGGCTCTTATAGAGATTCTGCCCCAAGTCTTACTTCTCTTTTTGTAAAAAAAAAGTATATGAATAAATAGCAATACCGAGTTAAGATTTGTGGGGATCCAAGGGAAAGTGACTTGTGGTGGTCATCCAGGGGGTCCAGAGCTGCTGCTATATTTGTCGATGCCTCCCAACTTTTGTGCACCAAGAATAGGGACACTACGTGCGTGCCCGAAAAGGGGGCATAGCTTAGCGGGAAGGGGCAGATCCTCATGAAAACTGGGCAGAGCCTCGCAGCAACCCCCATTTACGTCACTATAGGGGGTGTGCCCAGCACTCTCCGAGATGCTGGACAGCCCCCAGGCTCTCCTTACACATGTGAACAGATTTTTTAGTACTGATGTACCTCGAGCCCCCCCATAAATGGACAGATGAGCGTTTATAATTTTTATTTCTGTAAGTGTGGTTTTTCTTTTATCATTGTTCGTCACTGTTTCATTAAAACCTGATTTTCTAAAAAATTCATTTTGACCCTGGAAAGTGTCTTTATATAAAAACCTTTTTCGATTGGGAAAAAAATGATCCCTAAAAGGGTCTAAAATTGTTTATTGGGCTATGTTGTTTTCCTTTTTTTTTTCTCTTTCATATCCCCCTTTAATGGCCATATGACCGAAGAACATCTTCTCAGATAAGTAGAGGACCTATCACTAGTACCTTTTCTCCCTTTATTTATTTATTTATTTTTTGTGTTGAATTTGATTTCATTTTCTTGACACTAGTAGGCGCTTCTTTTTTCACTTTTTTATAATTATTTTGGGTGCCACACTCTATCACTATATTGGAGCTGCCATTCAGTTATTTTTGAGGTGTGTCACATATAATTTATTTAGATTTAATAATTTTATTTATATTGGAGTGCTGCGCATTATTATCAGTGCGCCTCTATATTCCCTACACTAATATATATATATATATATATATATATATATACATACAGTCAGGTCCATAAATATTGGGACATTGCCAGAATTTTCAGATTTTGGCCTCTATTCACCACCACAATGTCTTTGAAATGAAACAAACAAGATGTGATTTAACTGCAGACTTTCAGATTTAATTTGCGGGTAATTACATCCAAATCAGGTGAACGGTGTAGGAATTACAACGGTTTCTATATGTGCCTCCCACTTTTTAAGGGGCCAAAAGTAATGGGACAAACTAAACAATCCTAAATTTAACTTTCACTTTTTAATACTTTGTTGCAAATCCTTTGCAGGCAATTACAGCCTGAAGTCTGGAACGCATAGACATCACCAGACGCTGGGTTTCATCTCTGGTGATGCTCTGCCAGGCCTCTACTGCAAATGTCTTCAGTTCCTGCTTGTTCTTATGGCATTTTCCCTTCAGTTTTGTCTTCATCAAGTTAAATGCATGCTCAATCGGATTCAGGTCAGGGGATTGACTTGGCCATTGCATAACATTCCACTTTTTAGCCTTAAAAAACTCTTGGGTTGCTTTTGCAGTTTGCTTCGGGTCATTGTCCATCTGCACTGTGAAGCGCCGTCCAATGAGTTCTGAAGCATTTGACTGAATATGAGCATATAATATTGCCCGAAACACTTCAGAATTCATTCTTCTGCTTTTGTCAGCAGTCACTTCATTAATAAATACAAGGGAACCAGTTCCATTGGCAGCGATACATGCCCACGCCATGACACTACCACCACCATGCTTCACTGATGAGGTGGTATGTTTTGGATCATGAGCAGTTCCTTTCCTTCTCTTCTCTTCCCATCACGCTGGTACAAGTTGATCTTTGTCTCATCTGTCCATAGGATGTTGTTCCAGAACTGTAATGACTTTTCTAGATGTTGTTTGGCAAACTCTAATCTGGTCTTCCTGTTTTTATGGCTCACCAATGGTTTGCATCCTGTGGTGAATCCTCTATATTCACTCTTGTGAAGTCTTCTCTTGATTGTTGACTTTAACACCTATACATCTACCTCCTGGAGAGTGTTCTTGATTTGGCCAACTGTTGTGAAGGAGTTTTTCTTCACCAGGGAAATAATTCTTTTGTCATCCACAACAGTTGTTTTCCGTGGTCTTCCGGGTCTTTTGGTGTTGCTGAGCTCTCCGATGCATTCTTTCTTTTTAAGAATGTTCCAAACAGTTGATTTGGCCACACCTAATGTTTTTGCTATCTCTCTGATGAGTTTGTTTTGATTTTTCAGCCTAATGATGGCTTGCTTCACTGATAGTGACAGTTCTTTGGATCTCATATTGAGAGTTGACGGGAACTGATTCCAAATGCAAATGTCACACCTAGAATCAACTCCAGACCTTTTTAACTGCTTAATTGTTAATGAAATTATGAGAGAATAGCCCACACCTGTCCATGAAATAGCTTTTGAGTTGATAGTCCCATTACTTTTGGCCCCTTAAAAAGTGGGAGGCACATATTGAAACTGTTGTAATTCCTGCACCGTTCACCCGATTTGGATGTAATTACACTCAAATTAAATCTGAAAGTCTGCAGTTAAAGCACATCTTGTTTGTTTCACTTCAAAACCATTGTGGTGGTGAATAGAGGCCAAAATCTGAAAATTCTGTCAATGTCCCAATATTTATGGACCTGACTGTATGTATATACAAATCCACAAACGGAGGCACTCACGAGACTGATGTATACAGTAATAAAAGTCCTTTAATCCTACTTTTCGGGAATCCTTCCCGTCGTCAGGGATATACAGCAATAATAAAACCACATCACACCCCTTTATATACCCACAATACAACACTCATTAATTAAAAAACATAACACACCTGTAAATATAGCGGGCTGAAACATCCCGGCAAGACACAAACAAGTAACACATCGGCGCTGTGTGACGTCATCATCCCGCGACCAACCCACGTGCATGTCCGCAAAGTGTTGCTTAGCAACCAACGATGCGTCCACACAGATGGATAAGGACAACGGAAAACGACACACACTCAGCTAAAGACCTACATAAACAATAACAATACAATTACCACTGATAAAAAGACATTCTCCATAATGTAGAAATATCAACATGAATAAACTGTCGCCATAATTTGTTATTTTGCAAACCAAAAAATAACTTTACATCATATGCACTTTAACTCTCTTATACAAAATAGCATTAAATCCTTTATTATCTCAATCAAGATGATACAGAATATCAAGGATAAGGAACCTTAATCAGCAATACATATCGTCCTATAATGGAATATATCTTCAATCTTTTTGAAAAATATCTACAAATTTTTAAGGAAAGATCCATATCAAAAATGGGAACATAATAGATAGAGAAAATTCCATTACATAAAAACACACTCATAAGAAACATCTCAAACCCAAGGTCTCATTGAGACCTCCAGGAGCAAGTGTTCCCAATAAAAAGATCCACTTTGTCTCTTTCTGCAGAAGTCTCTTGCCTCTGTCTCCCCCACACCGGGACATAGGCACATGATCAATCAAGATGGCCCTCAAACAGGTCACCCCATGCTTAGCCTGCACGAAATGCCTGGCTACAGGCTGTTCACTAAAACCTGAATCCAGTGCCTGTCGAATGTCACTCCTATGTAATGCCATCCTTTCTTTAAACTTCCTTTCCGTCTTGCCCACATAATTTAACCCACATGGGCAAGACAGAAGGTATATCACGTAAGTTGTCGTACAGGTCAATGCATAATGTATTTTAAACTTTTTCCCGGTGTGAGGATGGGAGAATGTTTCTCCAACAGACAGAGATCTGCAGGTCACACAGTACAAACAACGGAAGCAGCCCAATTTATAGCTTAAAAAATGAGTAGATGTTGTTTTGTTCATATCAGTGATATCTATTTTCACCACCCGATCTCTTATATTTCTTCCTCTAGTCTGGCATGGCATGAGTCTAGAGCTATACAACATTGGTAATTCTTTATCATAACTAATGATAGGCCACCAACTTTTGGCCCTACCATTAATTCTCTGACTACTAGTGGTGTATCGATTCACCCAGGGCACTATTTTGTTCTGATCTTTATCCAATTCTGGTTTTGGTAATAGGGTCTTTTCATGGGGAATATTTAGAACCCTTCTTTTAATCTGTTCTAAATCCGTCCTTTTATATCCCCTTACCACAAACTTCTCTAACATATCCTCCATAATGCTCTCCACCTGTAAGGGGTCAGAAACTATCCTCCGGACTCTCAAAAATTGAGAGTACGGCAATCCCCTCTTCAGCGCTTTTGGGTGGAAACTATCAAACTGAAGTAAGGTATTGCGATCTGTACTTTTGGAGAATAAAGTCGTGGTAATTACCCCATCATGTAGAAATATATTTACATCCAAATACTGGATATTATCACTACTGATGTTATAAGTTAGTTTCACCACACTAGCCGAATCATTGTGTTTATCCAATAAAGCTCTCAACTCTGTTTCTGAACCTTGCCAGAAAATAAACAAATCATCTATGTACCTGAAGTATAAGATGATGTTATTCAAAAGTATACCTTCATTAAATAGAAACTGTTGTTCTACGATGTGCATGAAGGCGTTAGCATACGATGGGGCCACATTGGATCCCATCGCACAGCCCGCCCTCTGCACATAATACTTCCCATCAAAGAAAAAATCATTTCTCTCCAATGTAAGATGCAGAAGTTTCAGAAACAATTCAATCGGGGGACCCACATAGAAAACATTATCAGTGATTAATGATCTGACTGCCTCCACACCTGCATCATGTGGAATACAGGTGTAGAGGCTAGTCACATCAGCACTACACAATAGCGTCCCTGGGGGCATCAGCCCCATATCCTTCAGGGATGTCAATAATGCTGTAGTGTCTTTAAGATACAAGGGTGTTTTTTGAACACACAAATTGAGTATGGTGTCTAGATAAACTAAAATCGGCTGATAAAGAGAGCACCGGGCCGATATGATGGGCCTCCCAGGAGGATCCCTCATTTGTTTATGAATTTTCGGCAATGTGTAGTACATTGGCACTCTAGGGTGGCACGTGGTCAAAGCAGAGCATAATTCCTTTGTGATGCTTCCCTGTTGTACTGCCTCCAATAGAATCTCATCCAACTCCCTTTTATATTCCATAGTAGGATCTTTGTCCAAAGGAGTATAAACTAAAATATTTTGAAGCTGACGTAGACACTCCTTTCTATAATCAGGGAAGCTTTGTACCACCACCGCCCCGCCCTTATCAGCGGAGCGAATAATAATATCCTTTCTCTGTGAAAGATTACGTAATGCCAGTGCCTCCCCTTTAGACAAATTATTTCTGATATGTTCATTGGGGTACTCCTGTGCTCCCTCTTCTTCCAACAATCGTGTGAAGGTTTTAATCAATGCATTCTGCGTTGTTGGGTCAAAATTAGAATGAGGCTGCAATCTTTTCAGTTGTAATGGTATAGATGACAAAAGCTCATTATTACTCTGAGATTTTCCAAAAAATTCTTTCAATCGTAAATTACGGTTAAACCGATACATATCTAATTTCCATTGGAACGGATCTAGCTGCTCAGTTGGCACAAATGATAACCCTTTCGATAATACTCTTTTTTCCATATCCGAAAGGGGGCATGAAGAAATATTAATGACTGAATGTGTTACTTGCGTGGCGGTCTTCTGCTGTTGGCATTGCCTTTGATTTTGCCGCGCCCTCAGCGTTGGCCGATGACGGGGCTGTACACAGTGGAACGCGTTTTTAATCCTAAAGGGATTGAACTGCCCATGGAAGTAGAAGGTGCAGATTCAGTCTCGCTTGCTGAAGTACTAGTGCCATCCATTGTTTTAAATTGATATCTATTGCGTCTAAAGCGCTGAGTGATGGAACGATCATTATATGTTTGAGTACTACTAAGCCAAGGATACACCCTACGCTGTTCATAATCAAGTTGAACCTTCTGCAGCTTATTTTTTTTTTAACAATATTAATTCACGTTTGTATTGCTCCATTTGTATATTTAATTTCTCACACCAATTGCTCTTGGGGTCCTGTAACAAGGTTGGTTTATGAATTTGCTCAAAAGCTGCTAACTTTTCTTTAACAATATTTAGCTCCTTTGTGGATTCCTCTATAACCAATAGTAAGAGATTCATCGAGCATTTGTTCAAGATTCCAATCCATTTTTGACAGAAAGTTAAATTATACCGCCCAATAGTGGGCATATTTTTTATTCTGAATCCCCGTGGCAGTTGTTTGTTTTTGTAATAATCCGATAAACTAATTCCATGGTATAAAAAGTCACATTCCCTTTGTCGCATTTTTAACCATTGACTATAAAGTGATTCACATGAGGGTGCTGGTGCATCATCATCCAGCCCCCTTGTGTATAGGATACCTTCAGCTTCCACGTCAGAGTAACTATGTTGCAATTGAGGGGTAATTTGTGCAAAATCAGTAGCACCTTCCGCATCCATATTACCACTTATGCAGGTAGTGAAAATATTCTTATACTGTTCTCCAAAAATAAGAATATACACCTATAGCAGACAGATATTCAAAGATGTTTTGTTTAAAAAAATTACACTAAAAAAATGTAGTGCTAATACAGCGTAAGTCCCATATGTTGGTACATAAACGTGGCTGCTTCTAGGTTTTTCCAAATAGACAATATATGTAAATAAAGGGTGCCTTGGCAAAAGTACTCACACTCAGATAGCGCTGCACTCCATAATAAACATCCAAATTGGCCTGGCACTCCAATCACAAGTGTATATTGCTCCGGTGCCCTCCAGGGCAAACAGGCCAAAAATATACAAATCCACAAACGGAGGCACTCACGAGACTGATGTATACAGTAATAAAAGTCCTTTAATCCTACGTTTCGGGAATCCTTCCCGTCGTCAGGGACATACTGCAATAATAAAACCACATCACACCCCTTTATATACCCAGAATACAACACTCATTAATTAAAAAACATAACACACCTGTAAATATAGCGGGCTGAAACATCCCGGCAAGACACAAACAAGTAACACATCAGCGCTGTGTGACGTCATCATCCCGCGACCAACCCACGTGCATGTCCGCAAAGCATTGCTTAGCAACAAACGATGCGTCCACACAGATGGATAAGGACAACGGAAAACGACACACACTAAGCTAAAGACCTACATAAACAATAACAATACAATTACCACTGATAAAAAGACATTCTTCATAATGTAGAAATATCAACATGAATAAACTGTCGCAATAATTTGTTATTTTGCAAACCAAAAAATAACTTTATCTCATATGCACTTAAACCCTCTTATACAAAATAGCATTAAATCCTTTATTATCTCAATCAAGATGATACAGAATATCAAGGATAAGGAACCTTAATCAGCAATACATATCGTCCTATAATGGAATATATCTTCAATCTTTTTGAAAAATATCTACAAATTTCACACGATTGTTGGAAGAAGAGGGAGCACAGGAGTACCCCAATGAACATATCAGAAATAATTTGTCTAAAGGGGAGGCACTGGCATTACGTAATCTTTCACAGAGAAAGTATGTTATTATTCGCTCCGCTGATAAGGGCGGGGCGGTGGTGGTACAAAGCCTCCCTGATTATAGAAAGGAGTGTCTATGTCAGCTTCAAGATATTTTAGTTTATACTCCTTTGGACAAAGATCCTACTATGGAATATAAACGGGAGTTGGATGAGATTCTATTGGAGGCAGTACAACAGGGAAGCATCACGAAGGAATTATGCTCTGCTTTGACCACGTGCCACCCTAGAGTGCCAATGTACTACACATTGCTGAAAATTCATAAACAAATGAGGGATCCTCCTGGGAGGCCCATCATATCGGCCCGGGGCTCTCTTTATCAGCCGATTTTAGTTTATCTAGACACCATACTGAATCCGTGTGTTCAAAAAACACCCTTGTATCTTAAAGACACTACAGCATTATTGACATCCCTGAAGGATATGGGGCTGATGCCCCCAGGGACGCTAATGTGTAGTGCTGATGTGACTAGCCTCTACACCTGTATTCCACATGATGCAGGTGTGGAGGCAATCAGATCATTAATCACTGATAATGTTTTCTATGTTGGTCCCCCGATTGAATTGCTTCTGAAACTTCTGCGTCTTACATTTGAGAGAAATTATTTTTTCTTTGATGGGAAGTATTATGTGCAGAGGGCGGGCTGTGCGATGGGGTCCAATGTGGCCCCATCGTACGCTAACGCCTTCATGCACAGCGTTGAAACAACAGTTTCTATTTAATGAAGGTATACTTTTGAATAACATCATCTTATACTTCAGGTACATAGATGATTTGTTTATTTTCTGGCGAGGTTCAGAAACAGAGTTGAGAGCTTTATTGGATAAACACAATGATTCGGCTAGTGTGGTGAAACTAACTTATAACATCAGTAGTGATAATATCCAGTATTTGGATGTAAATATATTTCTACATGATGGGGTAATTACCACGACTTTATTCTCCAAAAGTACAGATCGCAATACCTTACTTCAGTTTGATAGTTTCCACCCAAAAGCGCTGAAGAGGGGATTGCCGTACTCTCAATTTTTGAGAGTCCGGAGGATAGTTTCTGACCCCTTACAGGTGGAGAGCATTATGGAGGATATGTTAGAGAAGTTTGTGGTAAGGGGATATAAAAGGACGGATTTAGAACAGATTAAAAGAAGGGTTCTAAATATTCCCCGTGAAAAGACCCTATTACCAAAGCCAGAATTGGATAAAGATCAGAACAAAATAGTGCCCTGGGTGAATCGATGCACCACTAGTAGTCAGAGAATTAATGGTAGGGCCAAAAGTTGGTGGCCTATCATTAGCTCTGATAAAGAATTACCAATGTTGTATAGCTCTAGACTCATGCCATGCCAGACTAGAGGAAGAAATATAAGAGATCGGGTGGTGAAAATAGATATCACTGATATGAACAAAACAACATCTACTCATTTTTTAAGCCATAAATTGGGCTGCTTCCGTTGTTTGGGCTGAGTGACTTGCAGATCTCTGTCTGTTGGAGATACATTCTCCCATCCTCACACCGGGAAAAAGTTTAAAATACATTATGCATTGACGGGGCAAGACGGAAAGGAAGTTTAAAGAAAGGATGGCATTAGATAGGAGTGACATTCGACAGGCACTGGATTCAGGTTTTAGTGAACAGCCTGTAGCCAGGCATTTTCGTGCAGGCTAAGCATGGGGTGTCCTGTTTGAGGGCCATCTTGATTGATCATGTGCCTATGTCCCGGTGTGGGGGAGACAGAGCCAAGAGACTTCTGCAGAAAGAGACAAAGTGGATCTTTTTATTGGGGACACTTGCACCTAGAGGTCTCAATGAGACCTTGGGTTTGAGATGTTTCTTATGAGTGTGTTTTTATGCAATGGAATTTTCTCTATCTATTATGTTCCCATTTTTGATTGGGATCTTTCCTTAAAAATCTGTAGATATTTTTCAAAAAGATTGAAGATATATTCCATTATAGGACAATATGTATTGCTGATTAAGGTTCCTTATCCTTGATATTCTGTATCATCTTGATTGAGATAATAAAGGATTTGTTGCTATTTTGTATAAGAGGGTTAAAGTGAATATGAGGTAAAGTTATTTTTTGGTTTGCAAAATAACAAATTATTGCGACAGTTTATTCATGTTGATATTTCTACATTATGGAGAATGTCTTTTTATCAGTGGTAATTGTATTGTTATTGTTTATGTAGGTCTTTAGCTGAGTGTGTGTCGTTTTCCGTTGTCCTTATCCATCTGTGTGGACGCATCGTTGGTTGCTAAGCAACGCTTTGCGGACATGCACGTGGGTTGGTCGCAGGATGATGACGTCACACAGCGCTGATGTGTTACTTGTTTGTGTCTTGCCGGGATGTTTCAGCCCGCTATATTTACAGGTGTGTTATGTTTTTAATTAATGAGTGTTGTATTGTGGGTATATAAAGGGGTGTGATGTGGTTTTATTACTGCTGTATGTTCCTGACGACGGGAAGGATTCCCAAAACGTAGGATTAAAGGACTTTTATTACTGTATACATCAGTCTCGTGAGTGCCTCCGTTTGTGGATTTGTATATTTTTGGGCTGTTTGCCCTGGAGGGCACCGAAGCAATATACACTTGTGATTGGAGTGCCGGGCCAATTTGGATGTTTATATGTTTATATATATATGTATATATATATATATATATATATATATATATAGTGAATAAATAGAATAAATAATGAAAAGGGCGCCTAATAGTGCATGAATTGTATCTTAATATAAAAGAGATTAATAACACTCCAGGTAAGAGCAAGTATTGCTTGTACCTAAAAACAAAGCTCTATGGACTGGGTACCACATGGTATAGTTACTGCAATTCCCGTGGCATGCTCCGTCTGGCAGCAGCAGAACCTCTGCTCTCGTCACCGCGTACCTCTGGCAGCCACCAGAGATCTCAGCGCGCTGGATACCGGAACTCCACGCCGCAAGCACATGGACCACCAGGGTGCAGAAGATGACGTCAGTGTAGCCACGCTCTAACGCATTTTGTACATTACTTCATCAGAGATCTGGCTACAATGACGTGCTCAACAATCTTTTACAGGACTACTAACCAATCCTAGTGTGGTACATCACAAGTCATTTACATACATAAATAAAACATGCGAATGCTGCATACAAGTGGGGAGATTACTATCTTTTGTCCCCAGGCCATATATTATCCAACACTCCTTTTATTTCTGGACAAACTGAAAGAATAATAATTCATTCATTTTAGCTAAATGTCTAATTTATATGGAGACCCAGTCTCACCCTAAACATGTCATAAGCGTTCACATTCACATATTGATTAAAACAACATATACTTAAAATACGTAAAATAAAAATCACATATTTAAAACCTCAAGACCAAATACAATGTGCAATGAGATGACAGCTCCTGCTTACATAAATACATATTAATCCTTCACATAGATAAATACAGATAAATACAATATACAATGAGATAACCACTCCAACTTGCATGAATCCATATTAGACTATCCAAACAAGACTACCAAAGATCAAAAGAATGACCAATACGGAGTGGAGTCTATAAATCACAAACCATTATATTAACAGTCTAAGAAATTATTCAATAAACGATGTGATCTCATATACCTCATTTAGCCCTTTAGGGACCTGTGTACCTAGGGTGATAATCCAGTATGTTTCCCTCCTTCTTACCATCTTTTCCCTATCACCCCCCTTTTAGGTTTAGGTACAAACTCTGGGGGTCATTCAGACCCACTCGCGAGCGGCAGTACGCTCGCAAGTGGGTCGATGTTCCCCACTGCGCATGCGCACGACGGAGGGAGCTCCGTCGTGCGCATGCGTGAGACCCAGGGAGCGACGGGCTTTCCATCGCTCTGGGTCTTGCACCAAAGGGGGCATGCTGTCGATGTTGAATGACAGCAAGCCCCCTTTGGTGGGCGTGCCGGGGGTGTGGCGGCCAGACAGAGGCGTTCCCATGGGAACGCCTACCGTCTGAAGCCGGCCCCACTGACATCACTAGTGATGTCAGTGGGAGTGATTTTGGCTCTGATAGAGCCAAAATCACTCTAGGGCTTGTGTCAGGGAGACCCTACCGCAGGCTCTCCGGCGCAAATCCGATGGTCACGATGGTCAAGACCATCGCGACCATCTTTTTGGCTGCTCGCATATGCTGTGGGTGGTCACCCATAGCTATGCGAGCGGCCAGGAGGCCGCTCCATTTTCATGGAGGAGGGCCCTGATTCAGAGCAAGAGCTCTGGTCAGAGCGTCCGGCTCTGAATCAGGCCCTCTATTCCTTTAAATTTCATACCTTCAGGGTTACTTTTATGAAATGCCTTAAAATGACGTGGTATACTATGATTTAAAACCCCATTTTTGACATTATGTGCATGCTCCATAATTCTAATTTTCAAGCCCTTTTTGTCTTACCTATATAAATAAGCCCACACGGGCATGTGATCATATAGACTATGAAGTTGGAATTACAATTAATAAAATCTTTAATAACAAACGATACATCTGGTATGGTACCTGAAAACATTTTTGCTCCTTTTTCTCCCAATTTGCACATTTTACAACCTCCACATGGATAAAATCCTTTCACACTAGAGTACATTTCTTTCCTATATACATTCAGGCTTCAATAGACTCCTAGATACCATAGATTTTATACTTCTGGCCTTTTTATATACCATATTTGGTTGGTCAGACAGATGTGTGGAGAGTATCGGGTCTAATTTTAAAATGTGCCAATTTTTCCTCATAATATTCTTTATTTCCTTTTCAGAGCTGTTATATTGTGTAACAAAAGGACAGAACCTTTTAGGGTCATCAGTTTTCAAGATTTTTTCTTTATATTTTAGTAATTCATCCCTTGGTCTCTCTCTGGCTTTTTCTTTTTATCTAGATATTAAATCTTCAGGATACCCTCTATTTTTAAATCTATCCTCATATATAACAGCCTGTTTATCAAACAATTCACAATTTGTACAATTACGTTTTAATCGAGAAAAATGCGAATAAGGGATATTTTTTATCCATTGGGGAAGATAGCAGCTTGAATATTCAAGATAGCTGTTGCTATCCACACTTTTAAAGTGTATATGTTAGAATTTCTTTATTAGTGGAAAGGTTTTCTGTATCCAATACCAAGTCTAAAAATGCAATTTTCTTGTTTGATATAATATTCATGATTTTAAATTATATTCATTCACATTAATTAGCTCTATGAATTTTTCAAATTGGGATTCATCTCCACTCCACACAATTAGTGTCATCTATGAAACGTTTAAAAAGTACTATATGTTCTTTCATTTCTCCTATTAAAGTGGTTTCTTCCCACTCTCCCATATAAATATTAGCCAAACTTGGTGCACAAATTGTGCCCATTGTGGTGCCGCACATTTGGACATACCACTCATCAAGAAATGTAAAATAATTATACTTTAGCACAAATCTAAGACAATTACACAAAAAATCTCTCCTAGTATCTAACATTAGGCTCCAGGCTTAACCTATTGTATATAGCATCAATCCCTTTTTCATGTGGAATTGAGGCTTACAATGATTGTACATCAACCATACACCATTTATAATGTTCCTTCCATTTCCATTCGATATTATTAATAATTTGTAATACATGCGTAGAATCACGAATATGACAATCCAAATTTACCACATATTTATTTTTTTTTAAATCCACAAATTCAGACAATTTTGATGTCAAAGACCCTATTCCAGTGATAACTAGTCGCCCTGGGGGGTGAAGCAAGTCTTTATGAATTTTTGGTATGTGGTAGAATGTAGCACTATTAGGAAATTCGTTATATAGATAGTTATACTCCTCTTTAACTATACATTTATCTTTTAGACCTTTCTGTAATATTAGATATAAATCTCCTAGAAAAGCCATTGTTGGATCCTTTTCTTTTTCCTTATAGGAGTTAGCATCATTAAGCAATTTCATAGCCTCCTGTATGTAGTATACCCTATCCATAACTACAATACCCCCCCTTATCTGCAGTTTTTATTACCAAATTATCATTGGAGGCCAAATTCTTTAAGGCCTCATATTCCATTTTAGTTAGATTTTTATAGTTATTTGTTTTGGGTGGCTCTATTTTGTCAAAATCCTTTTTGACCATTTGTGCAAATAACTCAATATAAGGGCCTCTAGACTCTAGTGTGTAGAATGTGCTTCTAGGTTTTAGACCTGAAGATGATGTTTCTGCATGGATTTTATGATCCCAATTTTTCAAAATTGCATCTGGTTTTCTTAAAAAATATATTTTAAGAGTCAATTTTCTTATATACAAATTCAAGTCAATATATAAATTGAATTTATTAACTTTACTAGAAGGAGCAAATGAAAGTCCTTTTTTAAGGACTTGATATTTCAATGGTGTAAGTTCTGCCTTTGAAATATTAAAAATACCCATGTTATCATTCTCTACTTTAGACTTCGGATCTTGTGTGCTCTTTTTGGCAGCTCGTTTTCCTCGTGCTCTCCCCATCTTCTTTTTATCCCTACTGGTGTAGCATTTGGATTTCCCCTGTAGACATTGTTTAGGGTCATTCGTCTCCCTAAAAAAACATTCTTAGGGGATTGATTGTCCTCATTTGCATATTTCAAAATATCATATCTATTAGTATGTGAAAAAAATGTTGTTGCTGTATCAAATCTTTTTTGAGGAACTCCCCTTTTTTTTGGGAACTCCCATTTTCCACCAAGATTACTCCTTCCATCATACATTTTACCCATAGTAGTTTTTTTATACTGTGGGGTAGTATTCTGATTTATTTTATTAAAATGTTTTCTATATGGGAAATTTTGTCCAACAAATTGTTTATTATTGTGACGTTCGAGATGCCACGATCTCACTTGGTTCTTCTGATAGTCTAATTTGTCCCTAGTGAATTTTTTTAACTTGGTATCCACCACTTTATCCTCTATATTAGACACTTTCATTTAAATTTCCACTTTTTTCTTAGAAAAAAGATCTGTGCCTTTAACTGTTTCTAATTCACTATCCAGAACAGCAAGTTCCTTTTGTATATCCTTTAAAATTTTCTTTTTCTCAAAGATCAATAATTTCATAAGGGCCGAGGAGCATTCATCCAATATTCCATACCACTCTTTCATGAATTTTGGATTATCATAACCAATAGTGGGATTTTTTGTTAATCTTAAACCACGTGGAATACAACCACATTTAAGGTAATTATCCAGTACCATTATATCCCACCAGGTCTTAATCTCTTTAATGAAAAGTTTCTCCAACAATCTATATTGGTCACTATTATCTTTTAACAATGGTTCATCGGTCGACTCCATTTGCAAGTCTAAGCTTTCATCAAAAATTCTTGCACATTGTTGTGATCTTCTAGATCTCAGATCACTACTTTTAAACATTATGATGCACTTCTCACAAAAAATATATATTATTGGGGTAAACACTAATCAGCAGCTACCAGTATTATGAATACACAAGTCAAATACACAATATGCACAGCAATACCAGTGCGCTAGATGTCAGGTATTTTTACCAATCAAGGACAATCCCAGTGTAAAAGTCCAAACATGAGTCCCGTTTCACATGAACGGCAAGGCACTTTTGGTCCAGGAGTTATTCGGACCGCCTCAGCTCCCCTTCAAATAAACCCGGTATTCATGGGTGAAAAACACTGTGAATAAATAAAGAAGGCGGCGCCTAATAGTGCATGAATTGTATTTTAATATAAAAGAGATTAATAACACTCCAAGTAAGAGCAAGTGTTGCTTGTACCTAAAAACAAAGCTGGATCCTAATGTTATAGATACTAGGAGAGATTTTTTGTGTAATTGTCTTAGATTCGTGCTAAAGTATAATTATTTTACATTTCTTGATGAGTGGTATGTCCAAACGTGCGGCACCACAATGGGCACGATTTGTGCACCAAGTTTGGCTAATATTTATATGGGAGAGTGGGAAGAAACCACTTTAATAGGAGAAATGAAAGAACATATAGTACTTTTTAAACGTTTCATAGATGACATACTAATTGTGTGGAGTGGAGATGAATCCCAATTTGAAAAATTCATGGAGCTCATTAATGTGAATGAATATAATTTAATATTCACGCATATTATATCAAACAAGAAAATTGAATTTTTAGACTTGGTATTGGATACAGAAAACCTTTCCACTAATAAAGAAATTCTAACATATACACACTTTAAAAGTGTGGATAGCAACAGCTATCTTGAATATTCAAGCTGCCATCTTCCCCAATGGATAAAAAATATCCCTTATTCGCAATTTTCTCGATTAAAACGTAATTGTACAAATTGTGAATTGTTTGATAAACAGGCTGTTATATATGAGGATAGATTTAAAAATAGAGGGTATCCTGAAGATTTAATATCTAGATCAAAAGAAAAAGCCAGAGAGAGACCAAGGGATGAATTACTAAAATATAAAGATAAAATCTTGAAAACTGATGACCCTAAAAGGGTCTGTCCTTTTGTTACACAATATAACAGCTCTGAAAAGGAAATAAAGACTATTATGAGGAAAAATTGGCACATTTTAAAATTAGACCCGATACTCTCCACACATCTGTCTGACCAACCAAATATGGTATATAAAAAGGCCAGAAGTATAAAATCTATGGTATCTAGGAGTCTATTGAAGCCTGAATGTATATCGGAAAGAAATGTACTCTCTAGTGTGAAAGGATTTTATCCATGTGGAGGTTGTAAAATGTGCAAATTGGGAGAAAAAGGAGCAAAATTTTTTTCAGGTACCATGCCAGATGTATCGTTTGTTATTAAAGATTTTATTAATTGTAATTCCAGCTTCATAGTCTATATGATCACATGCCCATGTGGGCTTATTTATATTTGGAAGACAAAAAGGGCTTTGAAAATTAGAATTATGGAGCATGCACGTAATGTCAAAAATGAGGTTTTAAATCATAGTATACCCCGTCATTTTAAGGCATTTCTTAAAAGTAACCCTGAAGGTATGAAATTTAAAGGAATAGAGTTTGTACCTAAACCTAAAAGGGGGGGTGATAGGGAAAAGATGTTAACAAGGAGGGAAACATACTGGATTATCACCCTAGATACACAGGTCCCTAAAGGGTTAAATGAGGGATATGAGATCACACCGTTTATTGAATAATTTCTTAGACTGTTAATATAATGGTTTGTGATTTATAGACTCCACTCCGTATTGGTCATTCTTTTGATCTTTGGTAGTCTTGTTTGGATAGTCTAATATGGATTCATGCAAGTTGGAGTGGTTATCTCATTGTATACTGTATTTATCTGTATTTATCTATGTGAAGGATTAATATGTATTTATGTAAGCAGGAGCTGTCATCTCATTGCACATTGTATTTGGTCTTGAGGTTTTAAATATGTGATTTTTATTTTACGTATTTTAAGTATATGTTGTTTTAATCAATATGTGAATGTGAACGCTTATGACATGTTTAGGGTGAGATTGGGTCTCCATATAAATTAGACATGAGCTAAAATGAATTAATTATTATTCTTTCAGTTTGTCCAGAAATAAAAGGAGTGTTGGATAATATATGGTCTGGGGATAAAAGATAGTAATCTCCCCGCTTGTATGCAGCGTTCACATGTTTTGTTTATGTATGTAAATGACTTGTGATGCACCGCACTAGGATTGGTTAGTAGTCCTGTAAAAGATTGTTGAGCACGTCATTGTAGCCAGCCCTCTGATGAAGTAATGTACGAAACGCGTTAGGGCGTGGCTACACTGACGTCATCTTCTGCACCCTGGTGGTCCATGTGCTTGCGGCGTGGAGTTCCGGTATCCAGCGCGCTGAGATCTCTGGCGGCTGCCAGAGACACGCGGTGACGAGAGCGGAGGTTCTGCTGCTGCCAGACGGAGCATGCCACGGGAATTGCAGTAACTATACCATGCAGTACCCAGTCCACGGAGCTTTGTTTTTAGGTACAAGCAATACTTGCTCTTACCTGGAGTGTTATTAATGTCTTTTATATTAATATACAATTCCAGCACTATTAGGCGCCCCCTTCTTTATTTATTCACAGTGTTTTTCACCTGTGAATCCTGGGTTTATTTGAAGGGAAGCTGCGGTCCGAATAACTCCTGGACCAAAAGTGCCTTGCTGTTCATGTGAAATGGGACTTATGTATGGACTTTCACACTGGGATTGTCCTTGATTGGTAAAAACACCTGACATCTAGCGCACTGGTATTGCTGTGTATAATATATACTGTATATATATATATATATATATATATATATATATAGCAGTTATATTATATAGCACACACTTTTGGAAGGGGTGTTGTAGCACGCTCGTGCTCCGCTCGCCCTGGCCACATGCTACACCTCTGCATGTACGCAGACCAGTAGGGGCCCACATGCTCACTATTTACAGTTTCTTATTCATCCATTCAGTCACCCTTCTCCCCCTTTTGCAGCAATGCTGTTTGTTATGGATGCAGAAGCAATAATGCACTTGGCTATAACGGTATATGTATGCACTATTATTATTATTATATTATTATTATTTATTACCAGTTATTTATATAGCGCATACATATGCCCTTGTGCTTTACATAGAATATTTGGCCATTCACATCAGTGCCTGCTCCTTTGGAGCTTATACTCTATGTACCTGATTCAGGGAGTGTACACCATAGCGATTGCGGACACAGTTGAGCATTTGTGTGCCATTGCGCATACGTACAAGCCGCATTGCAATTACGGACACACAAAGGAGTCCAACGCAAAATGAGTAACAGGCTGTAAGCCTTTGGGAGTGGTGATGGGGGGGGTGGGTGGTCACAGAAATCTGTTTGAACGCCGTTTCATGGACGTGCATAAATTAGCCACTGCGATTGCATATGCAGCTTGAGTATTCACTACATGCGATGAGTCTTTCAGTGCCTGCGGCTGGTCAGACCTGGTGTAAATGCTGTGTAACGGGCCGATGCGCGTCAATGGTACCGATGTATACGTAGAACAGCGAGGTTGGACGGATATGAGAAAGCAGCAGTGGGTGTCCCTTTGCCGGCTGTACTTTGGCGAGCATTAGCATATTTTCACAGCTGCGTTCCGTATGAAATCGCAGCTGCATTGGCAATTGCATACGCTACTGAATCAGGCCCTATATTCCATACCACATGCACACATACACACTAGGGTTAATTTTTTGTTGGGAGTCAAACAACCTACCAACATATTTTGGATTGTGGGAGATAAACAGGACCACACGGAGGAAACCCACGCAACCCAACCCATGACCTCAGTGCTGTGAGGCAGCAATGCTAACCATTACACCAACCATGCTGCCCAAACACAGGCCCATCATAATAAAAGATTCCATACCTCTAGCCGCCTTAATATGGTGAGCTGATGGCGCATGCACAGGCACCTTCTCACTGTATATTCAGCAAAAAATATAGTGAGAAGTGTGAAAATATCACACTACAACTGCATTTAAAATGCGTACAGGTATTGTATAAATAGGGGTCCTAGGTCTAGCTTGGAAATCTTGTGTAGTTACCAATACACCAACACTAGATACAGTGGCTCTCTTCTGAGAACTCATTACTACGCACCTCAAGAAATTGATCAAATGTAGATACCATTTTCTCTTTACTCCTAGACTATCCGTATCGCCCACACTCCTCCTATCTCTAATCATAAGCCAAAATGTTACAGAATTGTCAGACTGCCTCTGATAAAAAAGTACAGTACATTTGGCAGCTGGTTTTATCCATAGAAATGTCATCCAGATCTAAACATATTATGTAGCCTATCTACCTGACTCAGAAGTTGTGGCGTAGGAGAGGGTGCTAGCATCAATTGCATTAAATAAGTTTTAAAACCTTTATAATGGGTGGGTGAGTTTATATGGGTGGGTTTGTGTAAAGAATCAGCGGCTCCATGTTATATCAATATCCCCAGCAGGCCCCTAGGCCATTCTGCACATCTGATTGCTGCACTGATGTGTTGGTTGGGCCCATTGAATGGCTATAATGTCATCCCGATTTAAAGTGGTTGGCATGCTCTGTACTTGATAAATGTAGTGGGTGTGGGCCTGCATCGATTCCTGCAGGAACATGCACGTATGACTGAAGGAGCAGCTTGGGATGTCAAGTGATTTAAGGATATTGTAAAGTGACTGAATATATACTTTAAAAAGGCAAATTACATTATGGCAGGAGGACCCCACGCTGGGTGTGGTATTAAAGATAGACAGTTTAAGGGTTGACAATGGTCACCAGATGTTAGACAGGCAATAGGTCGACAGGGACAAACGGGCGACACACTAAAGGTCAACATGCTGGCTAACCCTAACCCTCTTCCTGGATCCTAGCCCAAACCGTCGAGGTAAGTGCCTAACCCTAACCCTCCAGTAAGAGCCTAACCCTAAAAAAATAATAATAATAATTTGTCGACCATTTGAGTGTCGACCATTTCACGTCGACCTTTTGTCCATATCGACCTTTTGTCCCTGTTGACCTTTTGCCTTTGTAACATCTGGTGCATATCTAGACATTGTCTAGATAGACACCTTTTAACTGTCTATCTATAGTCCGGACACCCCCCACACTGTGTGTCTCCCTGCTGTAGTGATAGCACCCCGGCTGGATCAGCCCGATTCTGGTTATAGATAAATAGAACCACAATGCCGGTTTTTCCCCTGATTTTCCTGTACCAGCCCAGGCTGAATGGTCCAGGGCTTGTTATGTTTATGCATTTTATTTTTTTTAACTATTTATGTGCTACATTATTTCTTTTTTTAAGACTTTGTCGTTGTGTTTAAACTTCTATTTTCAGTTGATTTTGAGCTTAATGTTCAACACTTAAAGTTCACAATCGAGGGCATTTAGAAGTGCAATGTCGGGTTTCAATTGAAGTTGAAACTCGATAGATGATACATAAGTGGATTTTGCAGTCTCAAATGCTGTTGATGTCAGTCGATTTTAATTCAATTTAAAATCAATCTAAAACCCACCTTTAGTAAATTTACCACCATGCATACTTGCCCACTCTCCCGGAAGTCGCAAATCTTCCACATACTGCCGTCTGATCCTGAAGTGGGTGGGATGTGGGTGACGATGATGCAATTTGCTATAAATCGCATCATCCCATCCCCAGTGTTAAATAGACATTAATGACGGCAAACCATCACAGGGAGCGGAGCTGCGAAGACACAATTTGCATTGCCCCGCCCCGTTCCGACCACACAACGTTGGGGATACTGGCAAACCATCGAGGGTGAGGGGAAGCAATGACACATATAGCGGTGCTCTGCCTCCACCCACCCGCCTGCCTCCTTCTCTCCCGGGCTCCTTCCTGCCGGGGAAGTATGGCCCCATGTCTACATTGTGGTGTCGACATTCTAAATATCAACATAATGACTGCATACCCAATGGTTTTTCTTCTCTGGCCGGTCCTTCATGAACCAGTATAACACTGCTAAAAATGCCTTAACTCCTCAGGAGCTTAGTATTGCTCAGCTACCTTTAAATTTTATTGCTAAATTGCGTCAAGTGGAGAATCTGACGCTGTAGACAGAATCATCGTAATCGCCGATGTTATTAAATAGGCCCATTAGCCATGTATCCTTTCAGAAGCGTGTAATACAGAACAGCACATGTCTGCTAGTAATAAGTACAGAGACTGCCATAGAGAGTCCAGAGACTGTAGGAACCATATTAACAAGATAAAGTTGGCACAAGCTTTTCTGGTTCCCATGCCTTATTGTGTCTACAATACAATGTTTCAGATGCCCCCTCCGGCAACCAAGCAGTTAATTAACAAGCAGACTGGAGGTTTAGTGCTGCAGGGCAGCTGTATTTGTATGTGTGCGTGTGTGGGCTGATACTTGAATACAAGCTGAAAACTTATCCAGTTTCACACACGTGCTATGCATTACCATATTTACATTTTCTTGTTTTCAGAGATGGGAGGCAGCAAAGGTGAGGCACAACCTGAAACCTTAAACCCACCCGGACTCATTGATTTTATGGTTCTACTGGGGACGATGTTTACGCTGATCCTGCAACATCTGGATTAGATAATTTGTTAGGAGTTAGCATGTCTTGATGTTATCTGCCCTTTGTGATTACTGCGGAATAAGAGATTGTTTTTTTTATTGTGAAATAATAGCTGAGATATCAGGATGTATCAGTACACTGTCCTGGACCTGGCGACAGTTTCTATTCCTTTCCTCCTACTATTTGTTGGTAAGTATGGGGTTAGGCTAGAATGGGGTTAGGTGGGGTTAGGCTTGTATGGGGTTAGGTGTGGTTAGAATGGGGTTAGGTTTTCTTTTCATACATACAGTAGAGTACGCTATGATTAACATTTTATAATAATTGAGAGATTCATGTAGAGCAGAGATGGGGAACCTCCTGCCCGGGGGCCGTGTAAGAATCATTTGGTCTGGCCCTCTTGAGCTTTTTGCTGCTAGCATCATCTGGCTAGCAGGGTGCCTAAAATGGCACCCTGCAGCCATAACCTAAGCAGCAGTGCCACCTGGAGAATCCTTAGGATGCTTCAGATGGTCACACCGCTGCCCTTACCACTCCCTGGAGCATCCTCAAGATGCCCCGGGCATTGCTGTAATCACCGGTGATTGTGGCCCCGTCCCTGTGGGACATCATGCAGAGGGGGCATGGCCTGCACCAGGCCCTCAAATAATGTTATACAGTATAAATCAAAATGGCCATTGGCAGAAAAAAGGTTCCCCACCCTTGATGTAGAGCATAGAAATCAGCCATTTGACGCCATTTAAGAACCTTACGCCTGAGGACAATGTATGCCACGGCATAGAATTTTTTGTAGGATGGCAATGTCATTATAAGTTGTGGATATGGTTAGAGTTGATTACATTTGAGCTTTAGGGCCAGGTGGAGTTAAGTATTCAGGAATATGGGCCAGATTCAGAGTTGTACACAAACCTGTTGGGGAGTCTGTGCATGCACAGAATGAGTCCTGCGTGATCACTCACGGCATCCCCTTAGCCGAAGCATGATTGACATGCTGCGGTGTTTGGGGGGCGTACAAGAGGACCATTCTCCAAGAACCATTCTTTTGGAGACGTGCCGAGCCCAGGGTCTGCTTTGTTGGTTGCAGATTTCCTGGACCCGACCGTCCAGTTCTGACAGCCAGGCCTGGCCTAAGCACCAACTATCGCGATCGAGATGCATGCCGGAGGTGTCTATTTCCTATAGACAGCTCCTGCTGTATTTGCATTTAGTTAGACGGTATTAGACAACAACCTCCCTGCGGCTGTGCAATACCGTATATTTCTGAATCATGCCCTATGGCTGCATGTGAAAAGTGCGAGCTAGGGGGAGGTATTTGAGCTGTAATACATGGTGAGAGCTGGATGTGTGCACTGTGTGCTGTGAGCAGTCGTCTTGCCCGTTTTGTTGTGATACCTTCTGTTTGTTGTGCAAGTTTAAAGATGCTTGCACAACTCTGACTGCACAATGTATCTTGTAATCAATGGACGGTGCCGCTGGCAGGTGAATGCTTTTGTTGCCAACTTAACTTGAAAATTTAAATTCCAATTTATTATTTCAATAAAATGTGACATATTATTCGCCATGGCCAGGGGCGGATTGGGATGGAAAACCAGCCCGGGAAATTTCTGGAAGCAGCCCTTATGGGGGCGGGTCTGTTAAGAGGGCAGGATACTCCCTCCTTTTAGGGCCTGGAGGAACTTTTGCAAAACACTGAGGGGAGCAGGATCGGCAACAGAAATCTTATGAATGATAAACTCTTTTGGGGCCCCCCATCTCTTTGAACTAGGTACAGGCCAGTCAGTTTGCAAGTCTTTTTTCTTACCTATATTGTGGTTTCTCTGCAAGGGGGGAACCTCTGAAGAATTTGAGCCTCTCTGCACAGCGTCTTCAGCCGGTATTCACTCTTCATGTAGATTACACTGTCTGGAAGATGCCTGTTTACGTAGAAATATAACCAATGTCTTCATCATAACCAGATAATGTATAGCAACAGAAGTTCTTGTGCAGGGAAAAATTAGAATTTCCTTATCAAACAATTTCTGTGTCTTTCCAGGCCCCTGTGTTACTCCAGACCCCCTTACATCTCTCCATCCCAGGCCCCCTGTGGTTCTCCAGGGTCCCTGTGTCTGTCCATCTCCAGGCCTCCATGTCTCTCTTCAGCATTATTCCCCCAGCCCCAGTGTGCCTCATTCCTCAGAGCCAGTGTGTCTCAGACCCATTCCCCCAAACCCAGTGTGTGTCTCAACCCCATTCCCTCAGACCCAGTGTGTCTCTCATCCTCATTCCCCCAACGTGTCTCAGCCTCATTCCTTAGACCCAGTGTCTCACACCCACTCCTCCCAGCCTGTGTTTGTCTCAACCCCTTTCCCCAGCCCCAGTGTGTCAGCCTCATTCCTCCTAGCCCCAGTGTGTATCTCAGCCCCATTCCACCCAGACCCAGTGTATGTCTCAGTCCCAGTGTACCCTAGCCTCAATCCTCCTAGCCCCAGTGTATCAGTTTCAGTGTGCCCTAGCCTCATTCCACCGGCCCCAGTATTTCTCTCAAACTTGCAAACCCCCCACCCCCACCAGAGGCGGATTTAGGCCTCATAGGGCCCTAGGCAAGATATCAATCTGGTGCCCCCTCCTGAAACAATTCCCCTCCCATTGAGTCTGCATATTCCAAATCCCCCCTACCCCACCAGTCAGTCACCGTATGCCTAATCCCTGCCCCGACCTGTCCCCCCCCAGTCCCATGTAACTGATGTGCCAGGTTCCCCCCCCCAGCCCTGGACTGCACCCTCCCCACCCCCAACCACCCAATTGTAACAGGTGAATGTAGGTGAAAGCTGGAATCACAGTAAAGGTGCCTGCCAGTGTGAGGTGGGGTGTTGCCTGCCCAAAGCACCATGCCCTCCCCACACTGGCAGGCACAAAACCCACACCCGCACCGCCTTTCCCTTCCCCCAGTAAAATCAAAGGCAGCAGGCGCACCTCACCTTCTGTACTAGTATCCACTTTAGGTGGCAGCGCACCTCAACTTCTATCTTCTCAGATCCCTCCTCTCTCTGTCACGTCACACGCAGGCAGGCAACATAGTGGAGAGCAGGAGAGGAGACAGCAGCACCCGGCACCTGTTCAGAATCAATGAGCTGAGAGTCTGCCAGAACCGGAAGTAAAAATGCACACGGACACTCCAATAAACAACCCTGTCAACGCAGTGGCAGAACTCTTGAGTGGTGGGACCAGGTGCAACAATATGGTTTCCTGCCCCCACTGCAAGCAAGGGACTATCTATCTCATATAATGCAGGGACATCACAGTGAGCGCAATATAATGCAGAGAGCATCGATGTGACCCCATATAAATGCAGAGAACATCACAAAGACTGCCTAGTAATGCAGAGAGAATTTCAGTGAGGGCCATATAATGCAGAAAGTGTCGCTGTAAGTGCAATATAATGCAGAGAGCGTTGCAGTGAGCTCCATATAATGCAGAGAGCGTCGCAGTAAGCGCCATATAATGCAGAAAGTGTCGCTTTAAGGGCAATTTAATGCAGAGAGCGTCGCAGTGATCTCCATATAATGCAGAGAGCATCGCAGTAAGTGCCATATAATGCAGAGTACATCGCAGTGAGGGCCATATAATGCAGAGAGTGTCACACTGAGGGCCATATAATGCAGAGAACATTGGTGACCCACATATAAGTTATAAAACAGATCATATGAATACACCTCTTACACACAAAGAAAATTAATACACCACCCCCACCACAGACAGAATTAAAATACATTCCAACCCCCCCAAAAAAAAGACACCCCTCCCCATTACATACATATACCACCCCCCAGATGACACTGCCACTTACTTACCTCAGGATCTGTCAACTGTGTGACCCCTGCTGGTCTCCAAGGCATAGGAAAGGAAGCAACTCAAGGAGACAATGGGCTAGACAGGAAAGGATGGGGCGGGGTCTCGGTGTTAGGGGGCGTGGCCTTCATGCAGCGATAAAGGGTAACTATAGAATAGACAGAGAGAAGGGGCAGGGACTCAGGGGAAGGGTCTTGTTAGGGGGCGTGGTCTCAGCAGGCATCGTTCTGGAATACGAGGGTGAGTACAGAATAGACAGAGGAGGGGGCGGGGACTCAGGGGAAGGGACTGGCTCACAGGCAGTCTAGTGACAGGCAGAGTCCTCCCCCCTGGACCGGCTCCTCTTTCCTTACAGCCAGCGGTCAGCCACAAAATACTATAATGATGAGTCAGTGTGACTCATCATTATTAGTACTGCCTGGCTGCCGGCCCTTTCATTGACGCGGGCCGCGGGCCCCGGTGTAAGCATCGCCGACGCTGCGGGCCCCCTGGAACCTGCCGGGCCCTAATCGCCTGCCACTTACTTACAGATCCGTTCTCTGGCCCCTGCTCTGCTTGTCTTGGCCGCGTGGTGTAGCGTCACTGTGTCCTGGAGGTGGGGGCTGCACGGAGGCGGAGCCGTCAGTGATGACTGACAGGCTCCGCAAAGGTTTGTGGGAGGAGCAGCAGCTCCCCCGTCAGCCTTGTTTCTTTTTTGCATTAGCAGCGTTTACGTTTGCGCATGCGCTGGTGAAGTTGCTGAGCTGCCCGATCGGAGCTCTCCGATCGCGGCAGTGGGGGGGTGGGTAAGTACTGGGTGGCCGCCGGCCACTTAGGGGACCGGCCCAGCGGGAACCAGCCCGGTTTCCCGGCGGCCCAATCCGCCCCTGGCCATGGCCATGAGAAACAATTTCTAATTGCATAACAAAGGTTGTGGGAGCGCACATGCTGAACATGTGCGTGTTAATTTTACCCACGGTAAAATCTCAGCTTGATGCCGATAATTGAATCAGCCCCATATTGAGACAGAATTGGGCAGGGAATTGGCGTGCAAGGTCATGATCTCAGGAATGCGTGTGAAGTAGACCTGGGGCCAAATGTAATAGGTTGCAAATTTGTTAAAAATACGAGTTTAGTTCTAAACTCGCATGTTTTACTCACATGCAAATGTAATAGGGTGCAACTATAGTAAAACTCGCATTTTGGGGGCTTTACTATAGCTCGCAAACAGGCATCTCGCATCCAGATGTTTTCCCATTCTCTACATAGTATTCAGGAAATGTAATAGAGTATGAGTGCTTCACTCGCACATATTACTGCCTGAGAAATCACAAAAACAATAGACCAGCTTCAGGATAGCGAGTTTATCCTGAGCAGGTCAGAGTAACACAGAAACCTGCACATATCCATGAGATACGTGCATGTTTCTGTGTGTACTTTTTTTTTTAAAGAAAAAAGATGTGCACCCCCTCCACAGAAGCATAACCAGCCCCGGTCTCTGTACGGCCTGTGCTGGTTTTTACAATACAGGGGAAAAAATGTGTAGAGGGCCCCTGTATTTTAAGAACCAGCAGTGGGCTATGTAAAGCCTGTCCTGGTTCTAAAAATATAGAGCACAAAATGCATAGGGGTCCCCTGTATTTTAAGTACCAGCACATGGTTTTTCTGATCTGGTCCTGGTTGTGGAAATACAGGGGACAAAATGAATAGGGGTCCACTGTAATTTCCATAACCAGCACCAAACTTTTTCTAGCAGGGTGGTAATGCCACAACCAGGGAAACCCTTTCACCGGGTCACCCGGCCAAAGCATTAACCTTGACCGCTAGTCAGCCCAGGCCAGGGATCCCTGGGCAGGTCGGGACCCCCCCAATAAATGGGTCCCCCTCTCCAGGGCATCCCTGGCATGGGTTGAAAGCCCGACTCTATCCCTGGCACCCCTGGCCGGTGGCTGCCGGGTTGATAGTGTAAATGTGCGGTGTAAAAGATAGAAGTGTAAATATAGAACTACAGGTCCCATCAAGCCTCCCCCGCATGCTGGTACTTGGAGAACCACAAGTACCAGCATGCAGTGCATTACAGGCCCACTGGTACCTGTAGTTCTACTGCAAAAGACATATAAAAAAAGACAAGACACACACCATGAGAGTACAATTTTTTTTAAACATACATGCACACACACACTTACTATCACACATACGCACCTAGTATCCCTGTAGCCAATCACGTATACCTGAAAAAATAAATCCATACTCACTTGTCCTACTGTATGCGTTGATCATGTCCTCTTCGGCCCATGTAGGCATCCAGGGGGTTAAAAAAAAAAAAGAGAAATCCCGATACCAGGCCGGACAGGAGGAAAGGTATGTGTTTACACATAGCCTTCCTCAGCGCGAATGACTGGGACCCACATGTGCCCAGTCATTGCAGGAGCCACCAGCCAATCAGCGAGCGCATCTGTAGGAGATGCATGCTGATTAGCTGTGCGCGGTCATTCTGTCTCCTCCATAGACTTCAATGGTGCGAAATCTCCATCGAAGTCTATGGTGGGAACCGCTACATTGTATCCTTTGATAGTTACCGCAAGGTTACATCATTGGCTACAATGTATTTCTTACTTTAAAGCCTCATACAGGGGCATTTTAAGAGAGGAGGGGGCCCATGTACAGCCTCTGTTTGGCCCCCTCCTCTCTTGCAGCACAGCAGATTCTGGCTTAATGTCAGAATCTACTGCACATGTGCGGGTCTCTGGGGAAGTGGCAACAGTGCCTTATTCCCTGGGACATCTTTTCTGCGGAATCGGTATGTAATGTCAGAATACCGACAGCGGCATCCCGATGGTTGGTATCCCAGGGGTCGGGTAAGTATACGCACCCTCTCCCCTTCCCCCCTAAACCTCCCTTTTTATAGCCTAACACTAACCCTCCCCACCCTGCACCCTAACCCTCCCCATTAGTGCCTTAACCTAAATCTCTACCTTTGTGCCTAAACATAACCCTCCCCCCTTAGTGCCTAACCCCCCCCCAGTGGTGCCTAACCCTAACCTCCCTTCCCCCCCCAAAACCTAACCCTAACCCTGCTATGCTCCCTAAACCTAACCCCCCCCCCATGGCTAACGCTACGGGCTCCCCGCACTTAACTCGTTTGTGCTGGTGTCCTTCAGCGTTCCGGCGTCGGGATTAAGATGGGCGCTGGTATTTCGATGCCTATCTTAAATCCCTTGTGAGGATTCCCCTGTCGGTATTGAGACCGTTGGCATCACGGGCGCCGATCTCATAACTACATCCCCTTTTCTGCACATACACGAGTTGCCGGGAAATTGGCTGCCACTGCTCTGGAGACTGCAGAAAGGAAAGTATAGCTGTATATGGGTGCAGGGTGTGAGGTGTGGGCACCGTACAACCTGCACCCATTATAAATACGCCCCTGGCCCCAATTGTATAGTTCCAAAAAAGCAGAACATTCCCATTGTATTCAGATGTGGCAGGGTGACAGCTGAGGGGGTGTTTTTAATTAATGTCTGTTTGACTGCTTAAGTGCAATAGCCATATTGCATCAGTAACACTGCAAGCATACACAGGGCCTGATTCAGACCCGCTCGCTAGATGTGGACGCTCACTCCCAGCATATGCAAAAGTTAGCTCAGTGATGTCTAGGCAGGCGATCATACGGCAAGGCATAAGCACACCGACTATGTCTTGGCGTGCGATTGCGGTGTGTATGCAGATTACCATCAGCCTGTCTTAAGATGCTCACTTGCGCACGTCATCTCCAGGAAGTGTATACAACCATCGGTACATCAGGTACCATCGGGAGCATTCGCAGTGCTTGTGGTTGCCTTTACCCTACCGCAAGCACTGCGAGCACTCCAGTGTAAAAACCAGCCAAGTGACGTGTACTATGACGCTGCCTATTAATTATGCACGCCTCTGAAACGGAGTTGAAACATTCAGGCACACCTGTGTTTGCACCTCCACTCCCCCATTACTACGGGCCTGCCTCTGTTACCACCCACAAACGGCTTCTCCTGTCACTCATTACACTGGGCTGTCTTTGCTGGGCGAGCAAGCGCTTCCCTATCGCTCGGACTAGTTTGCGCAAGTGCACTCCGATGCATAAATGCGCACATTTGCAAACATCACCAGCAACGAGCGGACGCTTGCTAGCGACCGGGTCTGAATCAGGCCCACACTGCAATCACACACTGCAAGCACACACACTGCAAATACACACTCTGCAAACATACACACTGCAGCACACACTGCAGCACACACACTGCAGCACACACACACTGCAGCACACACACTGCAAGCACACACACTGCAAGCACACACTCTGCAGCACACACACACTGCAAACACACACACTGCAAACACACAGCTGTATCTTATGCTGGTCACATATACAGTAGTGGATGCCACTGTGTTTAATGTACACTTGAGGTCAACCTGGCACATACGTGACTGACGCAGTTCTGGAAGCATCTTGAGATGTGCCTGTAATGTACTGGCACGAACGCAGGATTTGCAAGGGAAGGTTTATATTAAACGCCTAACCTGATTCAGTGTTGTACTCAAACTCGATAGTTTGCGTACAACTCTGATGTTTAATGATTGGCACATGCATAGGTTCTGTACTGCACATGTGCCAATCACTGACTGCGAGATTGACATTCTGCAGGCATTAGGAGGCAGGACGGGGGTGACGACATGGTCTGTTTTACAACGGGGGCCTGTTGCTCCCATTTTGTAGATATGCAGAGGTCAAAATCTGCATCTTATGACGTAGATTTCCTGGCACTGAGCAGTTTGATGGCCAAGCTGGGTAAGCTTAGGTTTACTCAGATGGCCGATGGCTGCGAGCCATCGATGGTGATCTGATGCAGCATTAATGCACTAGGCTTTGCTTAGATCACTGAATTGCTGTACATTGATATATTGTTACTCTGATATTGTGAAGGTTTCTGTTTGTATTTTCCAGTACTTACTCTATAATCAGTATCTAGCATGCTTTGATTTATGTGGATTGTGTGACCATGACTAGATTTATCACCTAGAACCTCTGAGCGGTACGTGACAAATGCTGTTGCAGTATTTCTAACATTCCCCACCAGGTTTGCTAGTTGGCAGATTAGCCACATGCATAACCAGGGGTGTCTTAACAGAGGAGGGGGCCCGTGCGCATTCCCCATCCGGTGCCCCCTCCTCTCTCCCCGGCAGCCGACCACAGCAGCATCAGTAGACTCTGGGCACTAGAGAGTGCCCAGAGTCTACTGCGCATGAGCAGATCGCCAGGGAAGTGGCAGCCATTTTACGGCTTTTTGATCAGCGCTGAGACCTCCAATGTGGGAACTTGGAGTTGGGTTTTAGGTAATATGGGTGCAGGGTGTGCGGTGTGGGCCCCCCTGGACTCAGGGGCCCATGTGCACTACACATCCTGCACCCATTATAGATACACCCCTGTGCATAACACATGTGTCAAAACCAGTGGTATATAAATCATATTTCTTGAAAACCAGATTATCACCAGTAAAATAAGATGCCACAAAAATAGAGCAATTGCAAAGAAACAAGATGGAAGTTATAAGTGTTGCCACCACATATCCCTACTTCCTGCCATGGTACCACGTCAACACGTCTACGTAAAATAGATGATGAAATGAACCAACTCATCTTCAGTCCATTGTCAAATGTTCGTAAATTGTAAAAACGTAATAATTAACATAAAAAGTAAAATATATATATATATCAAGGCAACTTAATGCTAAAGTGGAAAGTCCTAGCATGGCAGCAAGACAAAAAACTAGTAGCAATGTATAACATAATAAAGAGAAACCATGTGCAAGGAGCAACAATGTTGTGCTATATCTCACAGCAACCAATCATGTATCAACTTTATTAGGATTCAAGTGTACACTGACTAATAAAAGTTGATATTTCACTAGCTGATATTTGCTTATCTGCGATGCAGTACATCCCGCCTCTCATCGTGTACATACCGCGGTATGTACTTAGAAAATCATAAAAGGACAGCTCTCCTGATAAGAGCTATCGTTTGCAATGCCCCCAGGTAGAGGGACTTCCGAGTTTAACACCCGGAAGTGTCTCTAGCGTCCTTCTGCGCATGTACACAGAAGGACACAGGCTGCGGAGGGTGAGATGGGAGAATCCGATTGGATCCCTCTCAGGGGGACCGTCCCGATAAGAAGCCCATAGGCTTATATGGGGTAAGACCATCTGAAGATGTCTACCCACCGGGACAAAGTGCAGAAAAGACATCATACATGAAACAGGGATATACAGACTTGTCCTCATACATCTAGCCTAAATACAGCTGGCCATCGTTTTCAGCCGCTGACACTGTAATGTAACATTTCGTATTTAGGGCCTGATTCAGACCCGCTCGCTAAGCCGCGGACGCATGCTTTGGGCAATAGTCGCTTGTTTGTGCATGCTTATGCGTCAGTTTGTGCATGTGTGCATCACTCAGAGGATCGGGAATCGTGTGCTCATAGTACACAGACTGGACGCTATTTTGAGTGACAGCGCCATTTGTGGGTGGTAACAAGGGAAGGTGCTTGTGAACGGGGCAGTGGTGCTGCGAACGCAGGCGTGTCTGGCCGTCAAAACTGAGTTTTATGGGTGTGCATAATTAGCAGAGATGCGTCATTGTTCACGTCACTTGGTTGTTTTTCAGCCTGCAGTGATCGCAGTGCTTGCGGCGGGGTAAGGTCTACCTCAAGAGCTGAATCAGGGCGTTTTTTTTTTTTCTGGAGCCAGCCTCCTGGCAGCTTGCTAAGCTGTGGGTGACCACCCACAGCTTTTGCGAGCGGCCAGGTGAGGATCGCGACCATTGCGAATATTGGGCTTGCGACGAGACCCTTATGGTAAGGTCTCGTTCCCACAAAGCCCCAGTGAGTTTCCTGCTTTAATAGAGCAGGAAGCTCAACTACTGACATCACGAGTGATGTCAGTAGGGCCGCCCTCAAACGGGAGGCGTTCTTTCGGGAATGCCTCCGTTTGGCCAGCCGCTCCCCGCCTACAAAACGAGGCGAGCTGTCGATCAACATCGACAGCAGCCCCGTTTGTAGCGAGCCCTGGAGCGAGTGAATTTCTCACTCGCTCTGGGGCTTGCGCACGCGCATTGCGCACGCCGCACATGCGCGATGCCCCAACATCGACCCGCTTGCGAGTGGGTCTGAATCAGGCCCACAGAACATAGACATCCTGCTTAACATTATAATCAGCAAAGTCTGCATGTGCATCTTATTCGCAACGTATTGCGAATAAGACACATTTGTGGCGAAAAAGACACACAAAAAGATGTAAACAAAACTTGGCATGAAAAAAGGCTGTGGCCGCTGCACTGTAACAATTCATATGTTGATTCAGAGACATGGGAATCTGCACTGAGTAGCAGAGAATTCTGAAGGAGCTCAGACGGTATCTCTCAGCTAGGCTGAAGACAACATTGCACTGGCAACTTGCACAGAGTAAGGAACTTCCTTAAATACCCTGGGATAGCCAGGGATTGGGTAATGGAGTCAGGTAACGGCAGACTGGGATTCCATTGGCTGTGAGTAAGTCACCTGATTGGGAATAATATGGCTGCGCCCAGCAGCAGGAGCCGGAAAGAATCCACGTGGGATGCCGGGGACACTGTAGCATAGTTGCCTGTGGAGTGAAGCAAGATGGAACCAGAGGGAGAGCAGAGAGCAGCGTTCAGACCCGCCACTGCTCTGGCTGATGACAGCCAGTGGTTCAGAACAGCGATACCCACTGTGGCTGCAGATGATGAATGGAGACGCTGAGCTCTCCCGGCATGCCTGCACATACTCTTGATAGGCAAGTGGCGGGGTCTGGTACTGGGATCTCTAACAAGGTTTGTGACAGTACTCACCCCCTTACTAGAGGCTTCTGGACTCTTCTTGGTTTTATGAGGATTTTTGCTATGGAAGTTTTTTACCAGCTGAGGAGCATGAACATCTTCAGAGAAAACCCAAGACCTCTCCTCAGGAACATATCCTCTACATTCTACAGTATGAGGTACTGGACGCGACCGTAGCATAAACAGGAGTCCAGGATCTTCTCTATCTTAAACTCCACACCCCGGAGTGTACCTTGAGACTTCTGGGAAGAGAAGCCTGAAACTGGTGGAGGATGAGCGGTTTCAGCAAGGAAACGTTGAAGACATTTGGGATGCGAAGAGATAGAGGAAGTTGAAGCCGATATGCCACTGGATTAATGACCTTGGTAATCAAGAAGGATCCTATGAAGCTGGTCGCAAATTTCATAGAAGGAACCTGAAACCTGAGATTATGTGTGGACAGCCAAACCTTGTCTCCAGTTTGAAGATTTGGTATCGCTCTTCTCTTCTTGTCAGCAAAGGTTTTATAACGTACACAAGATTTCTTTAGAGCAGACTCAACCCCTCTCCAGATCTTTGAAAAGTCTTGAAGAGAAACTTTAGCAGCTGGAACATCGAATACAGGTAGCAACTGGAATTCTGGTATCCGAGGACGAAGGCCAGAGACTGTGAGGAATGGCATGGAACCAGAAGAGGAATGATATGTGTTGTGAACTCTGGGCCTGATTCAGAGCCTGGACGCTATGACAGAGTGCTCGCTCTGAATCAGGGCCGGGCATTTTTTTTTCAGAACGGCTTCCTGGCCGCTTGCACAGCTGTGAGTGACCACCCACAGCTATAGCAAGTGGCCTTGATGATGGTCGCGATGGTCTTGTGGCCTTGTGGTCTAGTGGCCTTGTGGTAGGGTCTCGTTGCCGCAAGCCTCAGAGAGCTTTCAGCTCTAACAGAGCTGAAAGCTCTTCCACTGACATCACTTGTGATGTCAGTGGGGCCGACCCCAGAAAGTAGGCATTCCCATGGGAACGTCTCCGTCTGGGCAGCCAGCCCCCAGCCCGCCCACCAAAGGGGGCATACTGTCACTCAACAACGACAGCATGCCCCCTTTGGTTCGAGACCCGGGGCGACGGAGTGCCTGTCGCTATCCGGGTCTCACGCATTTTAATTTGATTTGCAGAGCTAAGCAGAGGGACCTCCAAAATTTAGCCACAAACTGAACCCCTCTGTCAAACATTATTTCGGAAGGAAGACCAAGAAGTCGGAATATCTCGGAGATAAACAGTTGAGCCAGATGTTGAGCGGAAGGTAAACCTACCAAGGGTGCAAAATGGGCCATCTTAGAAAAATTATCAATCACTACCCATATTGTGTTGTATCCTATGGAAGGAGGTCGGTCGGTAATGAAGTCCATATATATATGCATCCTTGGATGGGTCAGGATAGACAAAGAACGGAGCAAACCTGCAGGAGGTTGATGAGAGGTTTTGTGTTGCGCACATTTTGTACAGGAAGCAACACAGGCCTGTACATCTGATTTCATGGATGGCCACCAGTATGATCTTTGGATGAACTCAAGAGTTTTCTGTATTCCTGAGTGACGTGAAAATTGAGGCGCATGGGCCCAAGAAAGGAGTTTTTGTTGTAGATCAGGGTCCACAAAGGTTTTTCCTGGAGGAGGATCCTTAGAAAGTCTAAGCAAACATAGTGAGATTCAACAATGGATAAGGTTCTGTCTCAATTGGATCCTCAAAATATCTTTAGAGCCCGCACAGGAAAAGACAGAAAGAGAATAGTATTACAAACATCCTGGGTGTATGCAACATACAGACGTAGAATGAAATGGTATATACCTCTTCAAACCAACTTATATTGTAATCATAATATCCAATGATGAAAGGAGATTTAATGATTGAGTTGGCGGTGCTCCCCTGAGTCAGAGAGATACAAAGTATGTAAATGCGTAGAAAAAGGAAAGAAGACTCTAGGTTGGGGGCACTCAATTCTTGTATCAGTAGTAGAAACTAGTGATACTAAAACTTAACTTTTAATTTAACGAGAATTAAAACAATAGATAATCAACAATACATGACATACAACATACAACACAAAGAAATGTCTTTCACTATATCGTTCAGACAAGTGAGATATATCTGTGAATAGTCTCAAGCTACTATTCGGCATACTGGCTCTCATATACATGGTAGCTTGACTATCTGAAATACTGTTGTTCCATACTTTGGGTATGGTGATTCTTTTCATGCCCGTTTTGCGAGCATTTGTTTGATGATTCTCTCATGCTCGTTCATGTGAGTAATTGTTTGGCTCTATATGAGATTAGGAGAAACTCTCCCATGTTACATGCTTATATTTGATAAGTTTTGTCGGCTGAAATTTTAGAATCTTATCATTATTCGCCTAAAGTTAAGCTCCTTTCAGCTTAGCCTAATTTCACATCACTCATTAGTGCCATATGCACAATCTGTTTCACTTGTCTGAACGATATAGTGAAAGACATTTCTTTGTGTTGTATGTTGTATGTCATGTATTGTTGATTATCTATTGTTTTAATTCTCATTAAATTAAAAGTTAAGTTTTAGTATCACTAGTTTCTACTACTGATACAAGAATTGAGTGCCCCCAACCTAGAGTCTTCTTTCCTTTTTCTACGCATTTACATCAATTGGATCCTCTTCAGAGCACATAGAACAAGACAGAGCATCACCTTTCCTGTTCGGAGAACCAGGCCTGAAGATCAACTTGAACTGGAAATGAGAGAAAAATTATACCCAACGAGCTTGATGAGGAGATAGGGAATGCAATCGGGAAACCGGCTGTCTTAAACCCGACAGCCAGCTTCCCGATGGCTTTATCCCGGTGTGGGTTAAATGACCGGCGTCTATATCTAGATGCCTGTCATTTTCCCGATGCTGGGAGACCGGTGCCCGCCATCCCGATCGGAGGTATGCTGGGCGCCGCGAGCGGACAGCCGCGGGGGGGGGTTAGGTTTAGGGCACCCAGGGGGACTTAGAGTTAGGCACCCCCGCGGGAGGGTTAGGCTAGGGGGAGGGTTAGGGTTAGGCACCCCCGGGGGCGGACTTAGGGTTAGGCACCCCCCTGGGGGACTTAGGTTTAGGCAGCGGGGAAGGGGGGAGTTAGGGTTAGACACTTAGAGGGGGGATTAGGTTTAGGCACTTGGGGGGGAGGTTAGGGTTAGGCACCCCTAAGGAGGGTTAGGGTTAGGGGGTTAAGTTAGTTTTTACTTACCTATGGACAATCGGGATTTCCAGCGCTGTCGGGCTTCCGCTGCCGGGAACTCTGCTTCTGTCGGCCTGCCGCTGCCGGGATGCGAACTGCCGGCCACAGGGCCAGCGGTATTTCATACCGATCCCGGAGATAGGCACTAGGCAGTCTTTAAGAATAATAGGTTCCGATAATCAGTGTAGACTGAAATAGAAAAGTTTGCTCCTTCCAATAAATAGTGCCACTCTTCAAAATCCGGCTTAATGGCAACAAACTCCTTTTCTCCAATAGGATAGTTTTTCTCAGCTGGAGAGAACTTCTGGGATAAAAACCTGCAAGGATAAATTTTGTTGCCACAAGATTTTTGGGAAAGGACTGCTCCAACTCCTTCTGAGGATGCATCCACCTCCAGAATAAACGGGCGATCAATCTCTGGTTGTCAAAAATCCTATTAATTAGCCTAAGCTAACATGTAGCAAGAGATTCCTTTGTGGGGCCCTCTTTTTAAATGTCAAAAAATAAACAGATATGAAATATATGACAGTACATTAAAACGTACCTTTTAATTGGTTCTTTCCTTAAAATATTGGGGTACACAGACTCTAGTTTTAATGACATATGACAGTCACACCTCAATAAAAATACATGTGTAAATATATAAACCATGACTAAATGTATTCCTTTTAGTTCTTAGATTTATTTCAATCATTAAAATTTCAGAGTAAATGAATCAAGTGGTGAAAATATATAGTGTATGTGATTCCTCTGAATGGAGTACACTAACTAGTGTCAGTATGCACGGGTAGGGGGAAAAAAAGAGAAAGTTACGCAACTGTAAATAGTAATTGCCTTAAATGTTCAGATTGAAATAATTGTAGCATACATCCCTCCCTGCATTAAATAATGGGAGTGCAAAGTTATTCAAACAAATAGTTTTGAATTCGGGATAAAAATACCCTATAGATACCTTACATCCACATCACAGTGGTGATCTTAATTAAACATCAGCATTGTATATTAGTATAAACATATATCATTACGCAATAGCACCCTTCATTTAAAATCCACAATGAATTAATTAGTAATCCCCTTTCCACATATTATCATCACAAAAGTAACAATGAGGCAGGGTAATAATCAATCATACTGTAGGAATCAATTGTGCCTAAATCATATAAGATATAATATGTTACAATACATGACCTTGTGTAAGCAACAAGGAAACAATTCCTCAACAAATCACATACATTGTTCACCTGTGATCCATTGAGGATCACAGGTAAACAAGCCCGATGTGGTGAAATGCGCGTCCTGACCTAACTCCTGTCAGCAGGAGCAAGTTGCACACAGCCAATCTCTTGCTACATATTAGCTTAGGCTAATTAATAGGATTTTGAGTACTTGTTATTAGATTTCAGGGAGCACCTCCAGCTATTATTTTAATTGATAGGGTTTCTTTACCCTGAAAAGTAAAAATTGCTGGTTTCTACAATAATTTACATTTATCTTACTATTCTCTCATCCTGTGCGGGATAACATTTTCTATGTGTCAATCTCTGGTTGTCTCAATTCAGGAGCTGAGCTGAAGGATTGCTTTAGTAACTGAAAAGCTGACTTTGCCTTGGGTGATCATTGAGCAGGATTGGCACCATTACGGGTGAGAGCTGTGATTGGTGCCACCAAGGTGGAGAATCCATGGATAACGTGCGATAGTAGTTGGCAAAGCCAAGAAATCTTTGAGTAGCTTTGAGGGATTTAGGCTCAGTCAAGGACAGAATGGTTTGTACATTTTCAGGGTCCAATCTGAGTTTGAATCCAGAGATTATATATCCCAAAAAGGTGATAGATGGGACCTCAAAGATGTCTTTTCCAGTTTACAGAAGTGGTTGTTGCGTAATCGACTTCTTTGATTTGTTCTCGATGAAAGGAAAGATCTGAGGAGAATATAAAAATTTTGTCTAGGTAGACGACAACTGATTTGTAGAGAAAGTCTCGGAAGATTTAATATACAAAGTGTTGAAATACAGCAGGAGCCTTACTCAACCCAAAGGGTAGTACCAGATATTTGTAATGCCCATCCCTTGTTTTGAACTCTGGGCCTGATTCAGAGCCAGACGCTATTTGCGCTCGCTCGTTCAGAAAAAGGGTCTGGCTATTTAAATTGAGCGCTCGCTCTTTGCGGTCTGTTGACGCCTCTATGTCTGAGCGAGCGAACGAAACATGCGCTCGCTATTTTGTAAAGACGCCCCCTGGCCGTTCGCATCATACGTCATCTCCGCTATTTATTAGATTAATCGAGTACATCGAAAGGCGTCTGAACTGCTCGCAGTGCTTGTGGTTGGATTTTCCTACCGCAATCATGCGAACAGTTCAGGCCAAGAGACAACCAAGTGACGTGGCCGATGACGCTGCTTTGTTAATTATGCACACCCTTAAAACGCCCGTTTTGACCATTTGGCATGCCTGCGTTCGGATCTCCACTCCCCGTTCTCAAGCACCTTCCTCTGTTACCACCCACAAACGCCTCATCCTGTCACTCAAATTAGCAGGCACTCGCTATTTTGCGAACACACGATTTCCGACAGCACTGACTGGTTGGCGCATGCGCATTACGACCCATACGCATGTGCAGATGTGCGAACATTGCTCAGAGCGAACGACCGGCCGCTTACGAGCAGCTCTGAATCAGGCCCTCTGTTTTCCATTTGTCTCTTTCTTTTATCAGGATTAAGTTGTAAGCTCTTTGAAGATTCAGTTTCATAAAGATGACTGAACCCTTGACTCGATCAAAGAACTAAGTAATGAGGGGCAATGGCTAACAATTTTTTACTGTGATATAGTTTAAACCCCGATAATCAATACAAGGGCAGAGTCCACTGTCCTTCCTTTTAATGAAGAAGATGCCTGCCCCTGCTGGTGAAGTGGATAGTTGGATAAACATTTTTTCAAGTTTTCCGTTATGTATGCAGTCTCAGGAACAGAAAGAGGATAGGTACGACCTTGTGGTGGCATTTTCCCGGGGATTAAGTCACTGGGGCAATCCCACGCTTGATGTGGGAAAAGCTGATCCGCCCCTTGCTTACTGAACACATCCCGGAAAGAGTGTTGTTGTGGTGGAAGTGTCTCCTTGATGGACTTCTCCATGTTACAAAGAGGAATCACCTTATGGAGTCAATGGTTGTGTCAATACTTGCCCCAGGATATAATTTGCATGGAGGACTACTCAATTTGGGGATTGTGTTTTTGCAACCATGGGAGTTCCAAGCCAACTGAATCGGTTGACTTGGGAATGACCAGGAAGGAAATTTCTGAAACAGCATAGGGTTGCTCAGAGGTCTGATGGCTCAACCGATGTGTGTCCTATGTTCGGAATCATTAGCATATTTTCGTGAGTCCAATACAAACAAAATTGCAGCTGCGCATCAAACTGCATGCACCTGTGAATCAGACCCATTGTCACCAACATCTCCTCACATAAGCCAGGTGCATATACTGTTATTTTCTCCTGGCGTCAACCTGACAGTTACCTGTGGAAAAGTTTTCATTTAATGCTTCATTATATCTTCATTATGAATACGTGTTTTTGCACTTCACACATTTATTTATACAAGATGAGGTAAAAGTACAATTTCTGCCGTAACCTTGGCGCACTGCACTTCTACCACCAACATAGAGGCTCTGGGCCCCTACCACCAATGGAAAGGCCCTGTTCTCCCACCATTATCATAGAGGCCATGTGCCCCCACCACCATCGGAGAGGGCCTTTACCCCCCCCACCTTCAGAGAGGCCCTACTCATCAAATACCATTGGAGAAGCCCTGTGCCCTATCCAACATTGGAAAGGCACTGTGTCCCCACCACCATCGCAGAGGCTCTGCACTTCTACCACCAACGTAGAGGCCCTGGGCCCCCAGCAACATCAGAGAGGTCCTGTGCCCCACACCAATGGAGAGGCCCTGTGTTCCCATCACTATCATATAGGCCATGTGTTCCGACTATCATCGGAGAGGCCCTGTGCACTCTCTACCATCAGAGAGGCCCTACTCCCAAAATACCATCAGAGAAGCCCTGCACCCTAATTTGGAAAGGCCCTTTGCCCCCACCACCATCAAAGAAGCTCTGTGTTCCAACCACCACCATAGATGCCCTGGGACCCAAACAACATTGGAGAGGTCCTGTTGCCCTACCACGAATGGAGAGGCCCTATTCCCCCACCATCATGATAGAGGCCATGTGCTCCCACCACTATCAGAGAGGCCTACTCCCCAAATACCATTGGAAAAGCCCTGTGCCCTAACCACATCTAAGAGACTCCTTGCTCCTACCACCATCGTAGAGGCCCTGCACCTCCAATAACAATCGGAGAGATCCTGTGCCCCCACCACCAATGGAGAGGCCCTCCCACCATCATCATAAAAGCCCTACTCCCCAAATACCATTGGAAAGACCTTGCACTCCATCATCATTGAACCATGTTAATAAACATGGTTTAGTCCTGTGGTTCTGGTGTGCTTCATCAATTATGTCTGGATTCCTGTACATAGCTTACCGTGGAAATGGATCCCCCCCCCCCCCCCCAAAAAAAGATGATTAAAATAAACACATTAGTGAATATTAATATATACCAAAGCCAGACATAGTGCAATCTGGGCTCAATGTTAGCTCCCAAAATGGCATTGCAGTATGTGATAATACCGCCTGACTGTATTAAATAGCGCATGCATGGACAGGGGCTCTGAAAGGGGCCCGTCCCTTCAATGAGCTTAGAGTAAAATGACCGTATAAGCAGTCTCTTCACTCCTCGATTGGGCCTCCTGCGTATGCACGGTCTACTGACCACACATGTGCGGTGGCCATTACCGGGAAGGGTTCCTGGTAAATTTTACAAAGTACAGAATATAGGCTACAGCAGCTAACACCTTCCGTAGCTTGGTCAATATGACATCTTTTGACCTGACAATCTGGATGCACAAAAACAACCAAGTACCAATGTATTCCTACTGTAAATTGGTACTTGTTATGCAACATCTGGCGAGCTACAAGTTGCTTAAGATTTCTCTAAAAAGTGTAGAGAATAGGTTGTTTCACATTTACAAATCAAAGTTTCAAAGTGCTGTAAAGTGGGTACATACTGTAATTTAATTATTTGAGGGAGGGGGTTATGATTTTTGGTGCTTCATTGTACCTGGATATTGCTCCTTTTTTCTCTGTACAAACTGCTTACAAATGGCTAGATCGTAACAGGATATCTGAAATGACTGGCACAGAGCTTTTAGAGCTCTATTTTTCAATCTTTTTTTTCACAAAAATAATGTGAAAACGAGTGTTTCCACACCCATTTCAAATTCTTTTAGTTTCACTGAATGTATTAAAGGGCTTTCGGAGCATTTTCCGTGAAAAACTACTCCAAGCCATTTCATTCGCATTTGTTTGGTAAGCAGATCACATTTCCCATACTTAATGGAATCTGCTTGAAATGTACTAAGGGGAATTGTGATAAAATGTCAGATGGAAGCCCTGCGATAACAACGCCATCTGTAGATACCGTTAAGCAGGGTTCCCCGACTCCTGCTCTTCTCTAACAGGCAGAGCAGACCAGAGATCCGGCCCCTGTGATCATTTTTGTGGTCTAAATAGGCTACAAGCTGATCTCACTGTAAAAAAAAAAAATTGAAAACTTAACTGCACCCAGGGGTCAGCTGACCAGTAAGCTCTCTACTTCGGTCAGCTGGTCACCGTGCTCCTGGACCCCGGTCAGCTGGGCTGTAAACCGACATCTCAGTTTACAGCATGCTTCAGCTGACCGGGGTTACAGTCCAGGAATCCAGCGACCAGTTGACTGGAGGAGAGAGCTCACAGATCACCGATCGCCAGGCAGGTAAGTGCAAGCTGAGGGGGAAGGGGGGCTTGTAGCGCTAGCCAGTGGCGGCACATACACAGAGATTATTTGTGAAAGATACATTGAGAAGTGTGTGTTGAGGACTCGCAGGGACAGAGGCCCTGATTCAGAGCCGGACGCTCTGACAGAGCACTCGCTCTGAATCAGGGCCGTCCTTCATTTTTAGAGCTGTGGATGACCACCCACAGCTATAGCGAGCAGCCAGGAAGATGGTCGCGATGGTCAAGACCATCGCGACCATCGGGCTTGCAACGAGACCCTTGTGGTAGGGTCTCCTTGCCGCAAGCCCTGGAGTGCTTTCGGCTCTATCAGAGCCGAGAGCACTCCCACTGACATCACTTGTGATGTCAGTGGGGCCGGCCCCAGACGGTAGGCGTTCCCATGGGAACGCCTCCGTCTGGGCAGCCACGCCCCCGGCGCGCCCACCAAAGGGGGCGTGCTGTCACTCAAAATCGACAGCACGCCCCCTTTGTAGCGAGACCCGGAGCGACGGCTTGCCCGTCGCTATCCGGGTCTCGCGCATGCGCACGACAGCAGTCTGAATCAGGCCCAGAGCTGTCTCAAAAGCTCTGTCCCTGCTTGAGAATCTTAATATATTCTTGTGATATTTCCTAATTTCTCAATGCAAATTTAGGCAAAAATATCACAAACACAATTGAAATGCAAGTGTAGTAAATAAGGGCCTATGGCAGAACAATTTCAATGCTTTTTGCATTTTTGACTTTTGTCAGACAAGGTAAACTTGCTTGATGCTCAGTATCATTAAATTATATCAACTGCTTTAACCACTTGCCTGGCACAGTCGTATCAGATACGACCATACCAGACTGGGCTTTCCCTGACACGATATGACCAGTCATTAAAGCTCAATGGGCGGCTGCTGGAAGATGATCTTCTAGCAGCCGCCTATCTCAGAGGGACCTCCCGTTCCCTCTGCACACTTCAGACATCGCCATGTGCCTGATCGATCAGGCAGCCCAGCTCCCGCAGCACCACCACCCTTCGGCTGCAGAGAGGAAAGAGCAGCCGCCGAGAATATAAAAACCAA